>CM075812.1:1846405-2568076 GCA_037975025.1 Excoecaria agallocha
CACACACAACCTGAAACGCATAACATTTATTTATAGGTACATAGATTAACGGCAAACGAAAACATAATTATAGCTCAATCCGCTTCAATTGAGAAAAGAAAATGCTGAGATAGATTTCAATAGATGACGGATCAGGGAGATCGAAATTGAGAGATTACCCATCAGAGTTGGATCGGAATTTGAGGCGATTGAGATTGAGAACTCGATTTGATCTAAGAAATGTCCACAGTGAAGATCGATTGAAAGAGAAAGCAGGAAGATGCAGAGAGATCTGTAAAAGAATAATTTTTATAAACCCTTTTTTTTGTTTTTTTTATTCTGCTTTTGATATTAAAAAAAAAAAAAAGATGGAGGCTCGATTGTCCCAAAAATTTTATTAATTTTTTTTTTAAAACCATGAACACATAAACAATATTTATATGGTTTTCAGATTTTCTAGTAAAAGATGGCTAAAGATTAGAAGAAAGTAAGAAAGTAAAATAAAAAAAAATAAATAATAATTCCTTTTTTTCGCAATAACAAAGTTGGTAATTTCATTTATCTTTCTACAAAAATAATTATCTAGATGAGATAAGTACAGTAAATTAATATTTAAAAAGGTATGTAGCATTAATAATATAATCAAGATTTTTTTATTACCATCATAAATAATATTATAAGCTCCCGTCGAAATAATAATATTATTTAAATATATCCATGTATGGGATGGGGATTAAAGCTAAGCTAGCACGTCTATTTACCTTACAAGGCATTAGTAATTCTTTTGCTTGAATTTTAATTTCTGTCTATTTTAGTAAATCTCTTCAATATAGCTAATATATTAATATTAGGCTTAATATACCAATAAACATCTCAAATTGTTAAACTTTGCCAGAAGCTTTAATTTTATTGAAAATTTAATTTTTTATATAAAAAGAGAAAATTCAAGCCAACATTTGAGCACTAACTAATAAATACCATTTACTTTTTCCGTTCTTTTTTATCAGTCACTTTTTTTATTATAAAAAATAATAAATAAATTTAAATTTAGTATTAAATTAAGTTATTAATACTAAATTATTAAATTTGATTGATTTTAATTTTATTAAAAAAGAAAAATAAATTAAAAAATAAATTAAATTATATTAAAAATCTAAAAATAATAGATAAATAAAATTTAAATTTTATTTAAAAATAACAGATAAAAAAATAAATAAAAAGAGTATATGTAATATGTTTATGTGAACTGGTAAAATTTGATGTAGGCACCACAATAATTTTCTCAAAGCGCGTGAAATGACACGATTTAATTGGTAAGACATCTTTTAAACGGCCAAAAATTATATAAAAAGTAAAATTATAATGTTAATAAAATTTTAATAGTGACATTTTATGTTCGCAAAGACTATGTGATTTCGTGACAGTATATGTATTAGCTCATATCGACGTGTTATATGGATTATAAAAAAATATTATTGGTTAGTAAATTTATATATTAAAGTGTCGAATCGGAAGCTTAAAAAATTGAAGAGTTGGATTGGTAAATTTTTTCATATCAATCATTAATATTAGGGATATCTCTTTATCATTTTTTATAAATGCACCAATATTTTAAACTACAAAATAAACGATTGATTTTGTTAAATAATGTGAAAAAAAATAATCTATTCAAGACATAGTCGGTAATTAGAATTGTGTAGATTGTTAATTCTCTCGATAAAATGGCATTTGTATTTTAGTATTCTTTTAAGTGATGGGAAAATACAACTGCATAAATGCGACACACCTCCAGACAGTGGCCTTACAAGCGTCCATTTAATCGAAATGGTGTAAGCAATAAAAATAAAATATTTATCCTTTTTTTATTTTTTAAATTATTTTGTCCGCAAAATTAGTGTATTATCATCTGTGAGAATAATTTTCTTTAAATTACTTTTTTTTTTTTTCCTTCTGTTGGAAAAAAAAATTTGTCTGTTTTTTCTTTTCTCGCTGACGGAGATGATTGTCAGCGATCCAAAATCGGCAGCCGTGGATGATCACCGTAATTAGTGGGACCGGTCGTTGATCAAAACTGGACTTTGTGGCAGATCATTAGGTTACAGAATAGGGGAAAAAAGATCGGCGGAATAGGGGGCCAGTATTATTTTTTCGAACCGACTTTAGTGGGATCCACTTGGGCCGCCCCACGTCTACTTTTTATGAAACTGGACGGTGATCGGATGAATCTTTCCAGCGCGTGAAGGCACGCTCTTTTCATCTGCGGTTCATAGTGCTACTTTAATCGGAGACGATAATTCATTTCTGACCAACATTCCTCGTTTGCTTTTTCTTTAAAAAAAAAAATCATTTCTATATACTTTTTTTTTCCTTTTATAAACTCTTAGTTGAGACTTTGAATTATTAAAATAAAATAAAATATATAATATATATTAATTTGTAAAATTATTTAATTTGACTGAATCACGACTATTTATAATAGATAAATTTATTTATACTTTTAGTTATGCGTATGTACGCTCACTTACACTGTAATTGGAAGTTGGGGTAAATTTTAATTTCTTTGGTCCTATTTATTTATAATAACGATAAATAATTTTATTTTTCAATGCTTATATTAAAGGGAAAAGGTCAATTTTATCGCTAAACTACCTGAAATAGTACATATTTACTTACCGAAATAGCTCATCTCTGCCCTGTTCACAAATATGGACAATTTGTTTCATATTTTTCATTAATAAGACAATTCATATTTGTTTCTACTGCTACAAATAAGAGCAAATATGTAATATTTTAGCGACAACATGTATATTGTTTTATTAAAAAAAATTAAAGCAAAATTATACCATTTTCAGTATTTTGGTAAATTTAACCCTTATTCTTATATATAGAGAAGATTTTCTAAGGTTCCTAATCAATATGAGATGGATGGTAGTAATGATATGGTCTAATATATATATAGTATGATATTATAATTATTGTTAATATGTTTGAGAATATATGCTGTGATTTGATAAATTTTTTATAAAAGAAAACAAAAATCAAAGAAAAATAAAAAAGATAGAATATTCTTTAGTAAACTCAAAATTGGTTAAGGCCTATGTGTTTATATACACAAAAATAAACAGGTGAAACCTCTTTATATTTGTTTAAACAATATAAAATTTACCAACTACATTAACAATATATATAGATCATAAAAACTACTAACTATTAACAGTTGATGCAATGTGAAAAGCAAAGAAAATGTCCAGTTACGTATATCACCAGAGTGCACATTTTTGGCAAACAAAAGAAAATAGTCAACTTAATTAACTTAAAGCAGGCATTATATACTTGTTTTGTTTAAAAAATCAGTGGTGAATTTAGAGCAAAAATATTAAATCAATAAAAAGGCTATTTTGAGGAAATTCATATGGTTTTTTGCCTATATTCATCCAAAAAATGCATCACTTTGATTTAATTACCTCTAAAAGTTTAAGAAAAAATTCAATTCTTGCACTGGTGGAGAATCAAAGGGCCATCTGGTATGCAATTTCCTTTCTATGTTTTATAATTCTTTTGCTTCATCGAGTTGCCAATTTCATTGTACTATATTTGACATTATGTTCAAATGATTGGTGGAAAATAAAAAAAGGAAAAAAAGAAAAAAAAATCCATTATGCAACTCTTTGTAATTACGATTACCTTTGCTAGAGAGTTTTCCAAGAGTCAAAAAAGGTGAAAAGGACTATCAAATCACGTATCCTGCAAAAGGCAATATATTTATTATCATTTTAGAACACATATATTAATTCCTTAAAATGATATATGATGTTAATTTCCGATGGAAAAAGGTTAAGGCAGACAAAAATATCAATAATTTTTTTAATAAAACAATATTATAGTTAAACTTTTAAAAGTTGATATTGAATTTATATTTTTTGGATCACTCACATTAAGATTAATTTAAATAAAACTGACGGGGTTGAAATACACATTTTATTAATTTCGTATGAGATTAGTATAAAATAACTATAAGACCCATCAAAACATAAAAATCAAAGAAAAAGATAAATCATCACTTTTTACACATTTGTATAATTATACATTTTTTAAAATTTTGGTGAATTTTGAACGGTATGTGCATGAAGGCACCTAATGCCTTTCCGCCAATTTGAGACCCTCGAATTATCTCTTTCTTACTTAGCGTCTTAAACTTTTCTTCTTTTTTTTTTTTTTTCATTTCATTATGTTATTAAATATTTATTTTAATATAGGTTAAGCCTAAATGTAAATTTAATAGAAAAAAAATGATCATTTAAGGAATTAATATATGTGTTCTAAAATAGTATTTTTATTTACTCAATATAAACTAAAATAAAAATTTAATATAGCACAATATTATAATTTAGTGAAGATCAAATTGTTTATTTTATTGGCAAAATTCATAATTTAGTTGCTTAATTTTTAAACGTTTCACACGTAGGATTCTTATACTTTCTAAACAGTGGAATTAGGATACATTTAAGGAATTAATATATGTGTTCTAAAATGGTACTTTTATTTATTCAAATTAGATTCAATATAAACTAAAATAGAATTTAATGGAGCACAATATCAAACATTTAGAGATTTTTAATCCAAAAAAAACCGGTCAATATTCAGCTTCATATTTGTTTTGGTTAAGAGTTATCAATGGCTGCTTCTTCTTCCAGAAATTCTGAAGGAAAAAAGTATCGAGTGTTTATCAATTATAGAAGGGCTGAAGTTAGAAACAGCTTTCTGAGCCATCTCCTGGCAATTTCGAAAAGAAAACAAATTATTTTAGTTGAATTTGAAACTCCTTTTCTTAACGCCAAGTCTATAGACTTGGTCCACGGCATTGATGACCCACACGGTGTAAAAGTCAACCTGTAAATTTCAAGGTAATTTCTATGAATTTTCTTGCATTCTGAGAAAAGAGAAAATGTTTAATTTAGTGTCATCAAGTCAGCCAGTAAATTTCAAGATAATTTCTATCTTCTTATTATATATATGATTCATGTTTTATGATCTGTTTATAAATCTTTAATTGCTCCAAAAAAACCAGTCAATGGCTTCTTCTTCCTCTTCCAGCAACGCTCAAGGAAAAAAGTATGATGTGTTTATCAGTTTTAGAGGAGCTGATGTTCGTCAGAACTTTCTCAGCCATCTCCTGGCTGATTTGAAAAGAAAACAAATTAAAGCTTTCGTGGACGAGGATGATCTCGAAAGAGGAAAGTCGATCGAATCAACGCTCTGGAAAACAATTGAGGAGTCATACATTTCCATAGTCATATTCTCAAAAGACTATCCAAATTCAGAATGGTGTCTTGATGAGCTTCACGAAATACTCCAATGTAAGCAAACCAAGGAACAGACAGTTGTGCCTGTTTTCTATCATGTAGATCCGTCTGTTGTTCAAGATCTCCAACAGAACTATGCATTTGCTGTTCATGCTAAAGTGGAAATTAGGAAATTGGAGAATTGGAGAAATGCTTTGAAGAAAATAAGCAATCTATCAGGCTTCAATTCACAAGATTCTAAGTACAAGTATGTCTTTTTTCTTTTTCTCTTTTCATGGTTTCCATTTATTTAACAAACAACCTATATGTCGCATTTTCTTTTTTTTTTTTAATGTAATTATTTGATTATATGACTTGTTTTTTCAACCCTGATAAATTAAAATATATATAATCAGTTTAACTAATTTTTATTTCAATTCATTCTATTAGATATTTGTTTGAGCTCGTCCAATACTCCTCTTCAAAACCATTTTTATATATGTATGTTGTACATGATTATTTATAATAATTGCTTTGAATTTTGTATTTAGTGGAACTTCACAGTTACAATCCACAACTCATTCGTATTTCATAGAAATCAATTTGTATTAATGCTATTTTTCTCCTTTGTTATGTCATCCAATTTGATTATTACATTTATGAGATGGAAACATTGAGATGATTATTACATTATTATAACATTTTTTTTCCTTATATGTGGGTAGGCCCGAGGCCAAATTATGTGATGAAATCGCCAAAGATGTTAGCGAGAAATTACGTGATCTATCTCCAAGTTATGCTTTTAAGTATGGTTTATTTGACATTGATTCCCGCATCGAGAATGTAGAAAAATTAATTGAGGAAGAAGAAAATAGTGTAAGCACGGTAGGAATTTGGGGAATGGGAGGTATTGGCAAGACAACTCTTGTCGACAAAGTATTCAACAAAATTAAGGATAAATATGATGGTCTCTGTTTTGTTTCAAATGTGAGGGAAAAATTGATGAATAGATTGACAACAAAAGACATAAGAGATGAGATCATTCGGAAGCTATTAGGCGATGAAAGTATAAAACTAGATTCACCCTATACAATTGATGAAAACATTCGGAGAAGGCTTAAAGATATAAAAGTGCTTATTGTTTTAGATGATGTAGATGATCCTATAAGCTTAAAATCTATACTAGAAGATAGTGGCTTGTGTTCCCCAGACATGCTTTGTGCGGGGAGTAGAATTATTGTAACAGGTAGAGACAGTCTGGTGTTTGAAAATTTAAAGATGAAGAGATATATATACAAAGTTGAGCAATTAAACGATTATCAAGCTCTTCAACTGTTTAGGTGGCATGCTTTTGACCAACATTCTCCTCCACAAGAGTTTGAAGAGCTTTCAAAGAAGGTTGTAATGTACGCTCGAGGACTTCCATTAGCTCTTAAAGTTTTAGGCTCTGAACTTAAAGGCAAAAGTGCAAGAATCTGGAGAGATAAATTGAAAAAAATTGAAGATATTCCCACTGTGAACATTCAAAAAATTTTGAGAATAAGTTTTGATGGACTTGACCGAGATGAAGAGAGAATATTTCTTGATATTGCCTGTTTTTTTAAAGGGCATGCAGTCAAAGAGGTGGAAAGAATATTGAAGTGCTTTGATTTCTATCCAACAAATGGAATGGATCGTCTTCGTGATAAATCTCTCATAAGTATTTCTAAATCTTTTGAAACTATAGAAATGCATGACTTGATTCAGCAAATGGGCCAAGAGATTGTTGTTGAGCGGAGTAAGCGAAAGATTGAAAAGCAGAGCAGGTTATGGAAGCCTAAAGATATCAAATATGTATTGCAAGCTGATAAGGTAAGATTGACTCATATTGGCTGGCTGTTTTATATTTTACATACAACTTATATTACTTGTACAATAGACTCTATTATCCTTAAATATAATTTATTATTATATTTAAATTTTTTAAAATTTTAAGCTTATTCTTCTCTTTGTTTTTGGTTCTCAGGAGACTAAAAATTCTGTGGAAGCCATATCAGTATATGTGTGGGAGCTTCGAGATCATTTGAACATAAGTTCTAATGCCTTCATCAATATGCACAAACTTAGATTCCTCCAAATATTTGACTTTAAGAAAAATTTCCTTGCTGATGGCCTTGAATTTCTTCCAAAAAGTCTAAGGTGTCTCCACTGGAAAAATTTCCCATTGAGCTGTTTGCCATCCAATTTTTCTCTAAACCAGCTTGTTGAACTTGACATGGCTGGCAGCAAGCTTAAAGAACTTGTTTGGGATAAGGTACGTACCGTATGATTTGCTTCTTTCTAAAAATTAAAAAAAGTTTGAAGGTTTTTTAAATATTAGTTGTCTAAACTAACATGTTCTTATCTTTTTTTTTTTTTCCTTTACAGCCTCCTCATAATTTGAAACGCATTTGCCTTAGTTATTCTAGGGATCTAACTGAAATCCCCAATTTAGGTGAAGCTCTGAATCTTGAGATTATAGAATTGTGCGCTTGTGAAAGTCTGGTTAGCATTGGGCCATCTTTGGAAAAACTGGACAGCCTTAAGAAGCTGGATCTAAGAGCGTGCAGGTATCTTGATAAGTTTCCAGAAGTTCCGTGTAATAGAATAGAATCAATTTTAGGGGTCAATGATGAACTTGATTTCTCCAATTTCTTAAATTTGAAGAGTCTTCCAAATGCTATTTGCAATTTGAGCTATAAATGTACGAAACTCTATGTTATCAAGTGTCTGAATCTCAACATGCTTCCCAAGGATTTGGGGAATTTGGAATTTTTAGAGAAACTTCACGCTTCTAGTAGTGGTCTAGAAGAATTGCCATCCTCCGTTTGCAATTTGAGATATCTCAAAACTCTTGATATTTCTGGTTGTAACAATCTCAAAAAATTGCCAGGCAATTTGGGGACTTTAGAATCTCTGGAGAGACTTAATGCATGGGGAAGTGGTTTGGAAGAATTGCCATCCTCTTTTTGCAATTTGAGATCTCTCAAAACTCTTGATATTTCTGGTTGTAACAATCTCAAAAAATTGCCGGACAATTTGGGGACTTTAGAATCTCTGGAGGAACTTTATTCATCCCGAAGTGCTTTGGAAGAATTACCAGGTATTCCACAAATTCTAAAAAAACTACTTGCATCAAACTGTAAGTCTCTAAAATCAGTACCGACTAGGTTCAAACTTCCACTTGCTTATTTGGACTTGAGCAACTGTGACAAATTAAATGAGGAGGCATCATCAACTATTCTACAAAGTCTACGGGAATCACAATACTTGCCAACATATAAGGTCTCTCTTTTTCCTCAAGCTTTACAAAATCTTGAAAATTTTCTTTTAGTATAATAAGATATTGTTGATGATTTTCTAAATGTTTTTTTTTATTTTGCTGCCATAGTGTGATTTATGTATTGGGGGGAGTGAAGTGCCGCAGTGGATGAAGTATCGCAATAGCAACGGTTCTTCTTTGTCTTTTGATTTCGACGCTAATGGACATTCCATTTGGTTCATCTTTTGTGCGGTTGTCGTTTCAGTCGATGGTCCCTCAAAATTACGGCTAAAAGCTTGTTTGACAGACAGGTGGGGATCCGAGAAGGCTTGTCTTTCACGCCTTGTGTATTTGGGTGGTAATTTAAAGCACGTGATTCTTTGGCATGGCCTTATTCGCTACGATGTAAGAGAGGCCTCATTTGAAATCGGCACATACGATGATGAAATAAGAACTGAAGCTGCTGAATTACAAATTAAAGGTATTGGTGTTCATCCAAAAGTTGAGAGAGGAGATGACAGAGAGAGAAAACCTGAAGAGGAAGAGGAAGTGGAAGAGTCAAATTTGGATCTAAATTTGAATCTCTCTTTGTCTCTGCCTCATTCATCTTAGCTTCAAAATCATTCCAAATTGCTCTTCTCTGTCTCTGTTTATTGGACTTGTCTCTCGCTCTTGAGGTTTCAGAAATGGCAAAGTCCTCCTGAGGATTCTGTTTGCTTTGTTCTCTGTTTTGTGTAACAAAATAATAACAAATTTTGAATCATTCTTCAGTTTTTTAATTTTTACTGGCATGATGTTTGAAGAGGTGGCATACAATGGGCCCACAACTTTGCCATGTAAGAGAGTCCATCACTACAAGCCGACTCACTACTAGTTCGCACCACTCGGACGCAACAGATACCTCACAGCTCACCACCGTAGCTGACGAAGCGAGGAGCAGGCGGGAAATGAAACCAGAAACAGAGAGAATAGCGAGAAAAGAACGTAAAGCAAAAGAGAATGAAGGACAGAGGGAAGAGATCTGCAGACAATAGGTATCAAATGCTATTTGCAATTTGAGATATAAATATAAGAAACTCTATGTTATCGGCTGTTCGAATCTCAACATGCTTCCCAAGGATTTGGGGAATTTGGAATTTTTAAAGGAACTTGACGCTTCTAGTAGTGGTCTAGAAGAATTACCATCTTCTTTTTGCAATTTGAGATCTCTCAAGAGTATTTGTATTTCTGGTTGTAACAATCTCAAAAAATTGCCAGGCAATTTGGGGACTTTAGAATCTCTAGAGAAACTTTATTCATCCCGAAGTGCTTTGGAAGAATTGCCATCCTCTTTTTGCAATTTGAGATCTCTCAAAACTCTTGATATTTCTGGTTGTAACAATCTCAAAAAATTGCCAGGCAATTTGGGGACTTTAGAATCTCTGGAGGAACTTTATTCATCCCGAGTTGCTTTGGAAGAATTGCCGTCCTCTTTTTGCAATTTGAGATCTCTCAAAACTCTTGTTATTTCTGGTTGTAAAAATCTCAAAAAATTGCCAGGCAATTTGGGGACTTTAGAATCTCTGGAGAAACTTGATTCATCCCAAAGTGCTTTGGAAGAATTGCCATCCTCTTTTTGCAATTTGAGATGTCCCAAAACTCTTGATATTTCTGGTTGTAACAATCTCAAAAAATTGCCAGACAATTTGAGGAATTTAGAATCACTAGAGGAACTTAATGCATGTGGAAGTGGTTTGGAAGAGTTACCAGATATCCCACAAAATCTTAAAGAACTACTTGCAGCAAACTGTAAGTCTCTAAAATCAGCGCACACTAGGCTCAAATTTCCACTTTCTTTTTTGGACTTGGGGAACTGTGACAAATTAAATGCGGAGGCATCATCAACTATTCAACAAAGTCTACGAGAATCACAATACTTGTCAACATATAAGGTCTCTCTTTTTTCCTCAGGCTTTACAAAATCTTGATAATTTTGTTTTAGTATAATAAGATATTGTTGATGATTTTCTAAATGTTTATTTTTATTTTGCTGCCATAGTGTGGTTTACGTATTGTTGGGAGTGAAGTGCCGCAGTGGATGAAGTATCGCAATAGCAACGGTTCTTCTTTGTCTTTTGAGTTCGACATTGATGGACATTCCATTTGGTTCATCTTTTGTGCGGTTGTCGTTTCAGGCTATGATTGCTCAAACTTATGGCTAAAAGCTTGTTTGACAGACAGGTGGGGAGACAAGATGGCATATCTTTCACGCCTTGTGGATTTGCATTGTAATTTAGAGCACGTGATTCTCTCGCATGGCCTGATTCGCTACGATGTAAGAGAGGCCTCATTTGAAATCGGCACATACGATGATGAAATAAGAACTGAAGCTGCTAAATTACAAATTAAAAGTATTGGTGTTCATCCAAAAGTTGAGAGAGGAGATGACAGAAAGAGAAAACGTGAAGAGGAAGAGGTAGTGGAAGAGTCAAATGAGGACGACGAGGAAGGACGAAGGAACTGTTCTCTTTATTGAGTGACAGAACGAGAAAACCTGAAGAGGAAGAGGTAGTGGAAGAGTCAAATTTGGATCTAAATTTAAACCTCTCTTTGTCTCTGCCTCATTCATCTTAGCTTCAACATCATTCCAAATTGCTCTTCTCTGTATCTGTTTATTGGACTTGTCTCTCGCTCTTGAGGTTTCAGAAATGGTAAAGTCCTCCTGAGGATTCTGTATGTTTTGTTCTCTGTTTTGTGTAACAAAATAATAACAAATTTTGAATCATTCTTCAGTTTTTAAATTTTTACTGGCATGATGTTTGAATAATGTAAAATTCGAGGTGGCATACAATGGGTCCCCAACTTTGCCATGTAAGAGAGTCCATCACTACAAGCCGACTCACTACTAGTTCGCACAACTCGTACGCAACAGATACCTCACTGCTCCCCACCGTAGCTGACGAAGCGAGGAGCAGGCGGGAAATGAAACCAGAAACAGAGATAATAGCGAGAAAAGAACGTAAAGGAAAAGAGAATGAAGGACAGAGGGAAGAGATCTGTAGACGATAGGTATCAACAATGGAAGTCTCTGGTTCCTGTCCTCCACGATTGGCTTGCCAATCACTACCTTGTTTGGCCTTCTCTCTCTTGCCGGTCTCTGCTCAACTCCCTCTCTTCTTTTAGGGTTTCTTCTTATTTAATTCGTTTGTTTTTTGTTTTGAGAAATGCCTATTATTAGCTGTCTAGCTCCTAGTTTTACATTTGTAATTTTGAAACGCTTGTGCTTTTTTGTTATGTCTGCTCAACTCTCTCTTCTATTTCTAGTAAATTTGTTTATATTCTTTCCTGCTTTATGTTTTTATTTTTTTCGGATTATGAATCATTTGGCCATTGTTGTAACAAAAAGAGGAAATTTCGACCTTGTGATCTTATTCTATGCTTTATGAACTCACGTAATTTCATTTTCATCTTCATTGTATTACGCTAAATTCAACTTATTGCTTTTATGTGTGCTTGGTTGTGAAGAATGTGGAATAATTGAGTAAAGGCGAGGAATTCATCTCTTTGTTGCAGTGGCTTTTGAGTCCTCAGTTCTCTTAATGCTAGTCACCTCAATTCTATGTCATTTTTACTCCTGGATTTCAACTCTGCCAAAAAATGACTAGGTTTTCAAATATTTACTATGTTACTGTTATTCAGCGCTTCGATAACTTCCCAAGAAAACTGAGGGTAGAAGCATTTCGTGTTGTCATAGTATTAGGATTTGTGAAAAATGTCGCTTAATGGCTTGAAGTAAGATCCGTGCTGTTCAGATGAGATTGGACCTGCTGTAAAATGTTTAATGAGCAGAAATGTACTTATCTGATTGTACTGTATACGGTAAATGCATGAGATTCCTGCTCCATTGCAAATGTAATGGTTTCTGTTTATATTTGTCAGATAATTTATAGGTTATTACAAGCATTTTTGCATGGAAATGATTTTTGTGTCCTTAATTTGAAATATCTGAGAGGGTGCATATCAATAGACATTAATGCATGAGCTGTCTTTAAACGTTCAAATGTTTGTGTATTGATCCTTAATTTTTAAAATTTTGAACTGATAGATGGGGTCCGCAGCTGGAGCGGGCAACATACAAGACTCGTCAGCGTCTGTACCTTTCTGAACAAGCAATATGATTTGCTTTTGAAGCTGGACTTGATTTTTGCATTACCTGCTAAAGAAATTATGTCTTTCCGTTTTGGAAAATATAGTTTTTGCCTTCTATGATTCCAGGATTTGCATTATGAAAGGAGTAAATGCTATAGATGATTTGATTTTCCTGTATTTGATGTTAGTTTCTTTTTTGGAAAATAGTGAAGGTAAAGAGTTAAAAAGTCATTAAAAATGGTGTCAGATCCAAAGATTGAATTTATGGGTATCATGATCAGACCAAATTAGTCCTTAGATCCTTTCTTTTACGCCTTGAGATACATGGCAAAGGCAATGAGTTAATTAACACAAAGGAATCATGATTTTCTGTACTATGATCAGACCAAGTTAGTTCTTTGATCCTTTGTCACAGTCCTTGAGATACATGGCAAAGGCAATGAGTTAGTTAATACTAAGGAATCATAATTCAGTACTTATTTTTCTTTTCCTCTTAATTTCAAGAAACAATTGAAACCTAAACAGTGATTATAGGAGTAATTGTTTACTTTGTACTCTAGACAGTTTTTACCAAAATTGCAGACAAGAAAATGGATGGGTAAACTTGCTAATTCAATTGTGTTGCTATCATTTTGATGCATGATATTCTAGTCTGTTGTGCATTGTCTGGAAGCTTCTCTTGCTGGGCATATTTACTTAGCTTTTCTCTTGTATTCAGACTGATAGCAGCGTACCAAATACCCTTGTTATTGCAAACTGTGAGGCTGTTAAACCCAGGGTTGCAGCTACAGAGCACATATCACAGGTAGTATCATTCTGGACAATGGTTGCCTTTCCCCTTCTGTACTCATGGTTATACTAATCAAACGTGGCTTCCTATGTTTACTTACAGTTCAATGAAGAAGCACGTTCTCCCTTTGTAAGAAAATATAAAACAATTGTACATCCGGGCGAGGTACCTCTCTTCTAAATATTTATAGATTCAAGTGAATTTATTGATTCTCATATAATTGATTCAGGGAACATGTATTAATATAAAAATTTTGGTAAAAGTGACCTGTGTGAAAATCAGGAAATACTCCAAAAGTGATCTGGCTTTATTGGAACTGGTTGCTGATGCCACTCTCAATATGAAAGAAGTAATATTCCACCATGTTGCTGGTGAAAACCATGTTAAAGTTGTTGTTAAAATGACATATATTGGTGTCGAATCTTTGAATACGTATCAGAATTTCTTGTTGAATTAAGCTAAGTTCTTATGTTATGGGCTTTCTGGCTTTCTCATTTCCAAAAACTAATATAACCATGGGATTCATGTCCAAGGGATGAGGTCTTCCATTTAATTTTTGGTGCTTTAATGAAGATTTATAAGGTTATTTTTTACTTCAGGTTGTGGAATCGTCAGTTTTTTGTGTCTATCAATCTCTCTTGGATTTTTCTATCTGCAATTTACCTTCCAGTAATATCTGTTTTCTTCCATATGAACATCTAATTAACTATACAAATCATCTAACTTAATTATCGTCATTCTTTATCATTTTGCAGATATATATGAACATTTAAGCATTTGATTGTGAATTTTACAGGTGAACAGAATCAGGGAACTGTCTCAGAACAGTAAGATAGTGGCTACACACACTGATAGTCCTGATGTAAACATTTATTTTTTACAAGAACAGAATTTCAAGATCATTAGTTGCTCAGTTCTTCTCTGGTTTGCAGTTATAGTTAATGGAATTTAATTCATGTATATTATTGAATTACCTAGGTCCTCATTTGGGACGTTGAGGCTCAACCTAATCGTCATGCTGTTCTAGGAGCCAATGCCTCTAGTCCAGATCTGGTTTGTGCTGTTACAATCAATTTTTCTTCTTATGCTTTTCAAACTCTTTCAGTATTTTTTTGCATGTTATAACTTATGATTATACTTAAATTCTTTTGTCTATATGTTTATAGCAGTATTTAAATGTAACAGCGTATCTTGAATATCTTAGTCTAAATAATAACTGTCATAATGGTATTTGTACCTTTTGACTTGTAACCACATACTGCGATTTTAATGACCCTTGAGAGACTAGCAATGAACTCATTTTCTATTTTCATGCAGGATTTTATACTTTTCACTGATTTTTCTTTAGCTTGCTTGTTTTGTATTCAAAGCATTTGCTAACCTAGTATATAATCTTGTAGTTATTGAATGGGCATAAAGATAATGCTGAATTTGCTCTTGCTATGTGCCCAACTTATTCCTGTGTGCCCTCAGGAGGTTGGATATGAAATTTTGTTATTTACTTCTAAGACACTCTTGTATAATCTTATATTTGAGACTTAAAATTAACTTTGCTACATTCTGTAGTTGAGATTATTGTGCTGTGCATTTGAAGTGCCTAAAACATATTTCCAAGTTTAGGAACTTGCAAAAATACTGCATTACTAATCAGATGTTATTGTCCTGATTTACCTATGTTTCTACCTTAGAAGCACAGATAAGCTAGCACGAATCTATGGACAGCTTTTGCTTCTGTGGGATTTTTATGATGCTTACCGTTATTGCTTACTTGCATCAGCTGAATTGCAAATTGCTTTTCTTGTCCTGTTTTATCTTTTCCTGGCTTCAATTAAATGCACTAATTATCTCACAAGTTTTATGCTAGTTAAGGATACGCTAGTGGTTTTGTGGAGTATACAAGATCATATCTCTACCTTGGCAACTGAGCCAGTTTCCACAAAGTCTCCTGGTTCTGTTAGCTCCAATGCCAAACACACTTCTAAGGATGTTGGGGGCAATGATGGTCCGAGTATTGGACCACGAGGTTCTTACAAGGGGCATGAAGACACTGTTGAAGATGTTCAATTCTGTCCGTCAAGGTATCCCTGCCAACAATCGCATTTATTAATGTCTCCAAGCAATTATGCACTCATGAATTTCTATCCTGTTTGATGTTATTTACCACATGCCATATAGGTAGGACTTTTAATTCAAACCTAGAGCTCCTGTTCTCCCTCTCTATGTGTGTGTGTGTGTGTGTGTGTGTGTTGATTGATAGAACAGAAGTCTCCTTTCACCTCTTTTCCCGAGATTTCCTCACCTGCTACTTGTTTTTGATGTGTAGTGCGCATGAGTTCTGTATTGTCGGTGATGATTCTTGTCTTATACTGTGGGATGCAAGAACTGGCTCCGGTCCTGTTGTCAAGGTTTGATCTTTCTCTTCATGCTTATTGCTTGTTCTTAGCACACGTTTACTTTCGTGACAATATGTGCATGATGCACATTAAAAGGTCTCTGTCAATTGGGGAGACAACTCAAACCAGAAGAGTTAGCCAGCTTACTGGCATAGACAATGACGGGGTTGAGTTTGTATGGATGTGCTTGGTTTCATGATGGATTCTGGCAATTTTGGCTGTAGATGAAACATATGGAGGAAGTAGACATATTATAGCCTGAGGCACTAACTAGTTTGGGACCAGCGTTTGATGGAGTTATATTACCTATAAATATGGGGTATTGCTACACTGGACAGCCAGTATTCTCATACAAATGTCTATATAAATATTATACATAGATAAGTCTATTTGATTTTCTTACAATTTACCAGCAGATGTGGTCATCGGTACTGATTGTTAGGCTGTGTTTTTGCCTTGCCTTTTATGTGATTTCTTTTCTGACAATTGCGGTTACTTTTCCAATTGGCATTTAATGGTCAGATCTGAGTCTGCTCTTCCCATGATCATATATTTAGCATTATTTCTTTTTTTTTTTTCCTTCTTCTAAATGTGGCAGGTTGAGAAAGCTCATAAGGCTGATCTTCATTGTGTTGATTGGAATCCTCATGATATAAATCTCATTCTGACTGGGTACTTGATATTTCGTGTTTTTTTCTTCTGCATGTAATCTACATCACGTGAATGTCTAGTCCTTCTATGCATATGCTTTATCATGAGGAATGATATGTGACATCTGGTGCTATGTGTGTAGCTTGTTTTATTTGTAGTTCCTTGTACCTTTGTGTTTTAATCAATTTAAGTTTATCTTACCCCTTGTATGTCTTTACACTGTTCCTTCTGATCTGTTGATAATACCATTCACATGTTTGATCGCCGTAGCCACACTTCTTGTGGGGTTGGATCCCCTGTTCACAAATTAGAAGGTCACTCTGCTGCTGTTCTCTGTGTACAGGTCTGGAAATTCTTTTTGCTTACGATTAATTTACTTGTTAATTTCGTTGAATGTTTACACAAAGAGTCTTTATCTAAAAAGATTATGCATTTTGTCTCCAGTGGTCTCCGGACAAGTCTTCTATCTTTGGCAGTTCTGCAGAGGATGGTATTCTGAAAATATGGGATTATGAGAAGGTACTATACCAGTGCATTTTTCTCCAGGACATCACCTCTCTCTTTCTATTGCGCAATCCTATAAATACAAAATAATAATAATAATAATAATAATAATAATAATAAATAAATAAATAAATAAATAAAGAATAACTAGGAAAGCAAGCACCAGTTTGATAGAAGCCAAACAAATTGTCCTAATTATGGAGTTGGCATTTTTCATTTTCTTTTAAAGTTGCACCTTGATAGTTTCATCATCTTCAGGATGTTAAAAAGCAAGAGTCTGGTGGATTGAAATTGCCGAATGCTCCACCAGGATTTATTTTCCGACATGCTGGGCATAGGTATGGACTCTTTTGCATGAATTTCTGTGCTTTTCACGTTTTCCCCGTTCATTTGACAGGACATCATGCGATACCTCAATCTGCTGATGTTTTCAGCTTTTCACATCTTGTTTGTTTACTTTAACAAGATTTCAGTGCCATATTTGTATTTGATCCATGTGTTTGCATACAGGGACAAGGTTGTTGATTTTCATTGGAATGCTTCTGATCCATGGATAATCGTCAGTGTTTCTGATGATAGTGAAAGTGCTTCTGGAGGTGGCACCCTACAAGTAAGCGTTTGTCTTATTCATTATCTGGAGCTAAACCTTTATTCTGTCATGCAATTTGTGGCTTAAGTTAGCATTCCTATATCAAATTTCTCTAATGTTGGCTTCTTCTGCTGTTTGTACGTGGAAGATCTATTTTATAACATTCCTTCAATTTGTACCTTACCCGTGCACATCTTCTCAGGGAAGTAACACATATGCTCTTAATTATTCTTAAATTCTGAATAAGAACGAGTGTAACATCATTAAAATATTATTAAATTTGGATTTACTCTCCAAATTTAAACGAGGATATGAGGCGCTGTATGTGCTCATGTTTGGAGTATCTAACTCATATGGCAGCATTGTTGGTGGTGGCTATCAGAAAGTGGCTACTAAGAGAGAAGCTAAACCTTATACCAAAATGACCCTTTATTCCACTTCCATTGCTAGCCCATGTGGTCACCACCCCCATCGCATAGTAACTCAGTCAAGGATATGTAGTTCTGTTACTCCTGTGAAAATGGAGAGAGCTGAGTGATTTGTGTTGTTGCTTTATGTTACCCTTGCTCAAAGCACATCCTATTCAGGTAGCCATTTTTGTGTGTAAACCAGTATCTATTTGTTAGGGACCGCAATGCTAGGCCCATAAATGCGAAGGTCCCTTATCCACTTAAAAGGAATTCCTTGTAAGGGAGGAAGCCCCACACACTTATAAGCCACCAACTGCCTAGGCAGTTAACCGATGTGGGATCGTAACATTGCCTCCCCCTCCAACAGCCGACTCCCGGCGGCTTGTCACCCACTGGCGGCTTCTCCCTAAGGGTTCCTCTCCTGGGCCGCTTCCACCGACTCCCGGTTGCTTGTCACCCACTGGCGGCTTCTCCACATAGGGTTCCTCTCCTGGGCCGCCAACCCGGCTCTGATACCATTGTTAGGGACCGCAATGCTAGGCCCATAAATGCGAAGGCCCCTTATCCACTTAAAAGGAATTCCTTGTAAGGGAGGAAGCCCCACACACTTATAAGCCACCAACTGTCTAGGCAGTTAACCGATGTGGGATCGTAACATTATTATTAGGGACCGCAATGCTAGGCCCATAAATGCGAAGGCCCCTTATCCACTTAAAAGGAATTCCTTTTAAGTGGATAAGGGGCCTTCGCATTTATGGGCCTAGCATTGCGGTCCCTAACAATAGTATCAGAGCCGGGTTGGCGGCCCAGGAGAGGAACCCTATGTGGAGAAGCCGCCAGTGGGTGACAAGCAACCGGGAGTCGGTGGAAGCGGCCCAGGAGAGGAACCCTTAGGGAGAAGCCGCCAGTGGGCTGCTAGCCGCCGGAAGTCGGCTGTTGGAGGGGGAGGCAATGTTACGATCCCACATCGGTTAACTGCCTAGGCAGTTGGTGGCTTATAAGTGTGTGGGGCTTCCTCCCTTACAAGGAATTCCTTTTAAGTGGATAAGGGGCCTTCGCATTTATGGGCCTAGCATTGCGGTCCCTAACACTATTCAACTGAATAAACGAGGACAGTTATTTGAAAATGTATGCTGAACTTCAGATGGTACTTACATGTGATAAATCCACGAAACAATTCGCGAATTTGTCATTCACTGAAACGAAAATTTTGATGCAGATATGGCGGGTGATTGATTTGATTTACAGGCCTCAGGAGGATGTGATTGCAGAACTGGATATGTTTAAATCTCAAATCCTCTCTTGTGATGATGATAAAAGTTAGAACTGCCTAGTTTTTTATGAAATCTGAAATGCTTAAAAGTGCAGAGCAAATGACTCTTGGCAAATTGATTATTAGCACATTTAAAGAATCTGCCATAGGGTTTGAGCTCTGTGTTCTTTTCAGGTGGCCAGTCATTGGTCGCGACCACAGTTTACAAATTTCATGTTAATATTCTGCTTACTACTCCTTTAGTTAGTGTTGAACTTTTAAAAAAAAAGACAGTTATGTATAATATCCTATTACAACTATAAATATCATTTATGTGAAATTAAATGTGACTTTTTGCACTTTTAATACTTGTAGTATCCCTAATTTTGTTTTTTTTTTGTTTTTTTTTTTAATAAATCAGTATGTATTAAGTAACCACAGTTACAAGCATAATTGATAAGATGGCAAATTCAGGTTAATTGGGCATCGACAAAAAGTTTGAGCTAGAAAGTGAAATTTGCATCCTTCGTTCTTAAATGATGAGAAAAATTTTAGAAAGTGTAATTTGCATCCTTTATATACTGCACGATTTGTCTGAATTGCAAGTAATTTTGATAAAAATAGATTCCATGTTTTATGTTAGGAATATCATTGAAATATTTTAAATGGTAATTTAAGATTATATGGTTATGCCGGTAGACTCAGAAGTTAAATCGATTTTAATACTGATAACAGCATATCTTGTAGGATACAGCAATACCCCTATTAAGTCCTGAATTGTGCAAGGGGCAGAAAGCATTTCTTTTAAATTCTGCATATTCCAGAGGTGCCAATAACAGAGAGGCTAGGTGACAAAACACCAAAGATTCCATTCAAATTCATATTTATATATCATATGTAAATAGAAAAGGAAGAACTTGGAGAAGAAATACAACTGAAACAACAGGTCCCGCTACCAAAACAGCTTTCAACAGGTAAGTGTTATTGTCAAATGTGAAATTCCTATTTACTTAACTCCACCACTGACAAAACCTAAGTGTCTGGCCTATCCATCTTCGCAACTTCAGCTCCAACAGCACATAATTTAAAAGGAAGGCACTAATGTCCTAGAAATATCTGACAACATTTCTAAGATAAAACCCTTTAATGAGAAGAATCCAAATTGATATGCATAGAACCTGGGAGCGTCTTATGCCCTTTCCTTCCAAATTCTTTTGCTCCATTAACTCATTAAAAGAAACATAAAACCAACCCCCCAAGAAGAGAAATTAATACCGACCAACGAGCCAAGCATCACTCATAAGTCGCGCTATTGCCTTTCTTGAGAAATCAAAATTTAAATTAGAAATATATGAAACCCATAGTATAAACAAAAGGATTTTTACTTTAAAAATAAACAACAAACCCAATAGGCAACAAGGGATTTTAAAACAATTCACAACAATTTAAGTTTTTTCAATTCAAGATCACAATTTATTGTAGAAATTAACAAAACAAACTGAAACAAACATGAAAGAAATAAAAGTAGCATCAGGAGAAATATACTGTAGAGAAGAAAATAAGAAACAATCAAGAACTTAGAACAGAGATAGAATAGAGATCAATTTATTTCAAGTCAATTAAAAAATAAAATCAATTGAAGAATGAGGTCAAAGAGAGAAAACCAAAAAAGGAATATACTCACCGGAAAACAAAAATGCTGATTGGCGATGAAAGCCTTGATCAGTGGACGGCCAACGATGAAGGCAATACTGGAGATGACAATTGTGCCGTTGATTGCTCTGTATTTCTGTGTAGTGTGACGTTCTATGTATTAAATAAACCCAAAGGAGATGAGTGTATTAGATAATACAGTGAATATGGGATAAAAATTCGGTTAGATATTAGGTATTATATTTTAAAAAAATTAGCTAAATACATTTTTATTGTATTAAAGTGTATTATTTTATACAGTCTCGCATACCATACGGAAAACAAACATAGCCTAAATTTATATGGTTGTGTAGGTAGACTCGGAAGTCATGTGGATTTTAATACTGATAAGAGCACTGTCCTGTAACTGTAGCTGCTTTTGTTTTTATAGTCTACGTACGTGACTCTTTTGATATGGCAAAATCAGATTTTTAATGACTTTACACAAAAATAAATCCAAAATATCTATTACCAGTAAAAGGAATATATTAAATTATTAATTAAACAAATTAAAATGATATATATTGTTCATTTCCGATAGAAAAATGTTAAAGGCAGATAAAAATATCAATAATTTTTTTAATAAAATAATATTATAGTTGAACTTTTCTTAATAACTTATTTTCTATAGTTAAAATCGCCATAGTCTATGCCAATTGATCAACTTATTATTTATATTTGATGTTACCTTTAAGCGGATAAAATTTATTTAATGAAAAAGAAATAAAATAGTTAATTTTTTTTATAACATAAGTAAAATATCTAATTATATTATAATTTTAACTGTACTTTCAATGGAGAGTACTGGCAAGTAGCAAGTGGCAAGCGACAAGATTAATTTCGAGTGATTATAATTAAGCTTTTCTTAAATGATGTTTTTTTGGGAGAATAAAAGAAAAGCTGATCAATTGGATTCTGGAAGCAGCAAAAAGTGGCCGAAGAGGGGCTGGCGTGGCAATAGCCAAAACCAACATCTCTATAGTCGCGGTTTCTGCCACAGTATAAACTCAGCTGCCATTTCCTTACCTTACTCTTTCAACATTTCTCTCTATCTCTCTCTCTAGAATCATGAAGACGAAGATGGGTGGGATGTCTGTAACCATCTTCTTCGTTATTATTCTGATCTCCTCTGCTCACTCTTTCTATCTCCCTGGCGTGGCTCCGCGCGACGTTCACAGGGTACTGTTCTTGCTACTTATTTCCTTTTCTCCTTTTTCTTCTTTGGTTTTTCTTTTCCTTTAGCTCTTTCAGTTTGTGTGGATCACCCTTTGTGATTTCCGTAGCTGAACAGTTCCTTTTCTGCTTTGGTTATCAAAATAGAGTTCGATCTAGGGTTTTGGCGTTTGATCCGTTGTATTGTTGAATTGGATTTTCGTAGATCTGTTGTTTCGTTTTGGGTTTACCTTGGATCCTTGCTTTTTGCTGATTTTGTTGCTTTGAGTAATTAGTAATTTAATATGAGCTAGTGATTTAACTGCAATTACGTGGTTAGGCGTTCACATGAGTGAACTGTGTTCTTAATTGTTTGCCCTTTTCAGCATTGCATTTAAATTTTGTGTTTGATTGATGTGGGAGTCGTAGTGATTTTTTTGGTTTTAACATGCAAAGCAGCATTTGTTAACTCTGAAGAGAATGTTTTTCTGTGATATTCGCTTGATAGTTTGTGAGTTAATGCTCTTCAATAACGGAGAAGATGTCTATAAAAACATGTAAAGAACAAGAATGCACATTGAACTGCTACTAAATAATAAGATGTCCAGTGCAATATGGTTGGATTCCTGTCTTGGCACTTTATATTAAGAAATGTTTGGCCCTGGATGTTAAATTAGGGACAAACGGCAAATACTGAATCGAGAAGAGCTACAAGTGAGATTTGTCTTAAGATGAGAGATTAGATTACACTATTGGGTCTTTTTGACTTTTGGCTTAATGCCATCATGAACGCCATTACTGTATGAATAGGAACTTACTTCCAAATTTATAATAGGAATCAACACATTTAGCAGGCTAAGACTATCTTTTATGCTTTCACCTTATCACCCATTTTTGGGAATGACATGGATGAATTATTTTATTGAAGTGTCTTAATGTTTATGGTATCTATTGTCATCCCTGTGTGTAGTTTTTCTAAAAATTCTTTTGTGCCAATGTGTATGGGAAGGCTAGGTGTGAGATTGATATCTATATGGAATTTGGTTAAAACCTTTCATCTTTTCTGTTCCTTCATTTTGTTTTGTTATTTCCCTCTGATGTTATTTACTAACATCATGGTCTTCATTATTAGGGTGATTTGCTTTCTGTCAAAGTTAACAAGTTGTCATCTACTAAGACACAGCTTCCATATGACTACTACTTCTTGAGATATTGTAAGCCTCATAAGATTGAGAACAGTGCAGAAAATTTGGGGGAGGTTCTTCGGGGTGACCGCATTGAGAATTCTGTATACAATGTAAGCATCTATTAACTTTATTTCCTTTACTGGTGGTTAATTGAAAAACAGAATTGATTATGAATTGTGTTTGTTATCTTAAAATGCTGCTCTTTTTAACTTAAAACTACTACCACAGTTTGAAATGATGGAAGAGCAGCCATGCAAAGTAGCATGTAAAGCAACACTTGATGCTGAATCTGCTAAGAACTTTAGGGAAAAAACTGATGATGAATATCGGGTTAACATGTAAGTCGTGGATGTGCTCCTGCGACCCAGCTTACTCTGTTATATTCATCTTAATGTTGTTCTGTTTTATGATTGAATTTTGCTTGTCTGTATTGAAACCTGGGAATGGATGTGCAGGATTCTTGATAACCTTCCAGTTGCTGTTCTCAGACAAAGGAGGGATGGTAGTCAGTCAACAACTTATGAACATGGATTCCGTGTTGGATTCAAAGGAAATTATGCTGGGGTATGTTTCAAAAGGCACTAGCTAGTGTACATTGTTTTTTGCTTTTTTTTTTTTAAGTGATTTTATGTCTTGAAAAATACTTGTTTCGCAGAGTAAAGAGGAGAAATATTTTATCAACAACCATCTGAGCTTTAGAGTTATGTATCACAAGGATTCTGAGACAGACTCTGCTCGAATTGTTGGATTTGAGGTTATTCCAAACAGGTCTTGTACTGTCTTCCACTTTGCAAACTTTATTTTTCCATTTTTATGTTGGGTTAAAGCTCTATTAGGTGGATGGTAGAGATTGATGGAGTGGATGACTGCTTTGCTCCAAATGCTATTAGAGGAAAATTAAGATTTAAGGACTGGAGTGAACCAGTGTATGCTTGATCAATATGCACAGTGGATCTCAGTTACTTATCTTTGCTGCTTCTGTTTGTGCAAAATACAGATTTAGGTTGCTTGTTCCTTTATTGCATGCTTTCAGTCTTTAATTCTCCAGCTCTTCTTGAATTTCCTGTTGAAATTTTATAGTGAATGTGGTATGCTTGTCTTTAGGCATCCACTCTGTTTTATCTAATTTGTTGTCTTCTGTTTTCATCTGATCTTGTCAACAGTATTAATCATGAATACAAGGAGTGGGATGATAAAAATCCTCAAGTGACAACCTGCAACAAGGATACCAAAAAGTTAATTCAAGGTAGTACCGTTCCACAAGAAGTTGACTCTGGCAAGGAAATTGTCTTTACATATGATGTTACCTTCAAGGTACTAGCTTATTTTAACTTTTAGCTTGTTTTGCTCCCCTAAGGTGTCTGTCTGCACATCTCTGTGTGAAGTGTGTCCGATTCCTTGTGTACAAGTTTTCTTACTTCTGCAGTGTTTTTTTCTAGGAAAGTGACATTAAATGGGCATCTCGTTGGGACACTTACCTGCTTATGAATGACGATCAGATCCATTGGTTTTCCATCATAAACTCGCTGATGATTGTCCTGTTCCTTTCTGGTATGGTGGCCATGATCATGATGAGAACTTTGTATAGAGATATCGCAAACTACAATCAGCTGGAGACTCAAGATGAGGTTCAGGAAGAAACAGGGTGGAAACTAGTACATGGAGATGTGTTCAGGGCTCCTATCAACTCTAGTTTACTCTGTGTGTATGTTGGTACAGGTGTACAGATCTTTGCAATGACACTTGTGACAATGATATTTGCATTGTTGGGTTTCTTGTCTCCTTCTAACAGAGGTGGCCTTATGACTGCTATGGTTCTTTTGTGGGTTTTCATGGGCATATTGGCTGGTTACTCTTCAGCACGATTGTACAAAATGTTCAAGGGAACAGAATGGAAGCGGAACACCCTAAAAACTGCATTTATGTTCCCAGGTATTCTTTTTGCAATCTTCTTTGTACTTAATGCCCTGATCTGGGGGGAACAGTCTTCAGGGGCAGTACCTTTTGGGACAATGTTTGCTCTGGTTTGCCTGTGGTTTGGTATATCTGTTCCCTTAGTATTTGTGGGAAGTTACCTCGGTTTCAAGAAGCCAGCTATTGAAGACCCAGTGAAGACGAACAAAATCCCAAGGCAGATACCTGAGCAAGCATGGTACATGAAACCAGTCTTCTCCATACTCATAGGAGGCATTCTTCCATTTGGTGCTGTTTTTATCGAGCTCTTCTTCATTTTGACATCAATTTGGCTGAACCAGTTCTACTACATCTTTGGCTTCCTCTTCATAGTGTTTGTAATTCTTTTGATCACTTGTGCGGAGATAACAATTGTGCTATGCTACTTCCAGTTATGCAGTGAGGACTATCACTGGTGGTGGAGATCTTATCTCACTGCTGGCTCTTCTGCTCTCTACCTTTTCCTCTACTCAATTTTCTACTTCTTTACCAAGTTAGAAATCACGAAGTTGGTTTCAGGCATTCTCTACTTTGGATATATGATAATCATATCTTATGCTTTCTTTGTGTTGACTGGAACAATCGGCTTCTATGCTTGCTATTGGTTTGTCCGAAAGATATACTCCTCTGTCAAAATTGATTAATCTGAAGATGCAAGAGGGTGGATGCAGGCTATATCAACTCCAGGCCTAAGATGTGAATCTTGGCGTCTAGGTTTCGATTAGTTTTTTTTTCTCTGCTTACACCTGATGCAGATTCTGCCATGGAAATTATGGTTCTTAGTCTCGGTGAAGGCGTTTCTTGTACTGATTATAGAGTAGGGATTGGCATCTTTTCTTCACGCTTGTGAAAATGATATCAACCATTCTCACTTGTTTTTGTGCATTAAGCTTTGATCTAGATATCCCCATATAGCATACCATAGCAACTGTCAGCTTCATTAGTATATCTTTTCAATCATAAGATGACGAGTTTTTTCATTACTTTTTCTGTTGCTTGATTTGGTACAGTTGTTTTGGGTTTGGGGTTTGAGAAAAAGAATATATATCTATTTATATTTATCCGAGACCAATCTAAATACAAAGATTTTTGTTAGTCTAATAAAGGACATGAGGTCTTCAGCATATTAATTTCTGGAATATCTATAAGCAATTTCCATCTTCCCAAGCTTGGATGGAAATTAGGGAGAAAAAAAAGAAGAGTACGTAATTCATGTATCTTCATATCAACTGTGTAGCTTCAAGGATGGCAATATGAGTAAATTGAAGAGTTGGCAAATGATCTTCAAGTACTCTAGAACTTCAAGGTCTTATTTCAGAAATAGAAGTAATTGACGGTTATGGTGATTGATAGCGGAAGGACCTTCTTGAGTGAGGAAAGACGAGATGTGATGCTATAGATGCTTGGGCAATTACGAAATATAATCCACATCTTCCATTTCCTGTGCTATGAGAAATCAAGAATTTGAAGGTTTAAGTTCATTTAATTTACTTATATAGGCTGCAGCTTTCCTTCAAGAGGTAAATATTACGAGATAATTGCAATTTATGATAACTAATAATTTAATTGTTAGTGGTAATTGATAACTAATAATTCATTGATAAAAACAAGACAATTAATGAAAGTTTCGTTAGTTATATTATACAATCACATTTTTGCTAATTATAAATATTTTGTGCATATCTCTTCTAATGAATAAATAAAAATATCACATTATGGCAAATATTATTTTATAATATTGTAATTAATTTTCTTATGATTTTCAGTCAATCAACAAATAATTGTATAGTAGGGAAATAATTTAGTGTAATTGAGCAAGATAGTTTTTTTATTTAGTAAATATTAAGTAACTCGATCCAATTTAACACAAAAAGAAAAGATGTAAATATATAATGGCCATAATTATTCCAAGCAGATCCTAAAGAGCACAGGCAGTCAAAAAAAAGATTTCCTGTGACAATTTGGGTATTATAAGATATCCTAAGCTACAAAAAGCCTCATCCTTCAGTATAGCTAACCCAGCACCCATCATCAACAGCTTTAAGATATCCTTAATTTCCCATTTTTTTGCCTGCAGATGAAAATGAGATTGTTAATAGACAGTTTCAAAACAATCGTTATAAAACAAAATAAGAAAAAAAATGAACATATGAATTTGATAAGATTAGCAACCAACCAAAATGCATCCTTCTTTTCTTGGGCTAATAGCTCTTCAAAGGAAATATCAGCAACTTCAGTATCTTCATCATCAATCAGCTCGCCAGACTTTGCCTTCATCTCCATGGAGGCACTGATTTCAAGCATCTAAGCATAGATAAAACTCAGAATTGTAAGTACTTCTGGTTAAATACCGTTTTAGCAAGTAAAACAAACACGTACACAAATATGCTCAACTTCCACTGATTTGGAGAATGCAACAAGATGAAAAAGGACATGTGCGAGAATTTTTAGTGTTGAGGAGCTATACAAGGGAAATAACAACGAAAAACACAATTTCTCCACTGCACAAACAAGATGAAAAAGGAAATGTGCGAGAATTTTCAGTGTTGAGGAGCTATACAATGGAAATAACAACGAAAAACACAATTTCTCCACTGCACAAGTAATTTAAAAAAAATAAAATAAAATAAGATGTTGCAGGATTTTTTTCCCATTTGCTACAGTTTCTAATTATATACAGAGCTAAAGGTGCAGACTACAAAATATCATGTCATTACATGCACAACCCACAAGTCTAGAATCTTTGTGAATTGCCTCTAAAAGTTCTACTTTGAAGGCTGATTGATGCTTCTAACATTGGCAGCTACTTATCCATTTCATTGTATGTCATATTTTGTTGCGTGGAGGCATTTTCAAGAATATGAATGAGAAAAGTTAAAAGCACATTTTGTTTTTATTAGTTTGCATAGTCAAAATCTTCAAAAACTAAAAGGCTTACAGCTCTCATAGTTTGCATAGTCAAAATCTTCAAAAACTAAAAGGCTTCCAGCTCTCAATATAAAAGGCATCTCAAGCAAGAACAATGCAATTCATAGTTACAGCTCTCAATTAAGTGGTCCAATAATAAGGGCTCAAATTTTACCTTTTTGTATGCCGGCGAAAGCTTAAGCTGTTGTTGGAGCCAATTATAAACAAATGTATCCTCTTCTAATCTTTTTTGTTCTAGCTCCAGCTTGTATATCTAAAATAAAGAACATTAATACGAGTTATTTTCTGCCTTGTCGGGATACCTCTTATATTAGCAAACCATCTATGGATTAGTGGTTACCTGTTGGCGAAGGCGATCAATTGACGACCGCTCTGCCTTGAATAGTAGAGCCTTCGTTATTGTGAACTTCCGTTTGATGACCTCAGACCTAAATAAAAAGGAAAAAGAAATATTACTACAGTAATCATATATGGGGAAACAAAGAATTAGAAATGCTATTTTATGAACTAGAAATCTGATGGGGCAAGCAAAGAAGCCATTTAGAAATGTTGTAGTGCTTGTGGGCAGGGACATAGAGATGGCCTAGTCCTAATGACAAAAACAAATTTCATTTATTCATTTACTCAAAAATTGTTAAGTTATTGATAGCAGTAAAAGTATCTATTGTTAATCTACTGTGTAAAATCAAGATACATATCAGCACAAAAGTTGACATAAGGAAAATAAATAAAATCAAAAGTTTATCTGTGTGTCGGAGGGTGAGAATAGCAAAAAAGGCACAATATTGGTTATCAGAAATGATGTGTAACTCACTTGTGCTGCAACTCATTTCTGGCTTCAATTAAGCAATTAGCAAATTCTCCAACCTGAATCACAAGAGAAAGCAAAGAAATATCAATGCTACAAGCAATTCTACATTCAAGGCAAATCATTCACTTCAAATGCAAATTTTCACAGCTTACATTCCTATTACTTGCATAATATTTATCTATATATATTTATAAGAAGAACTCCATCTTATATAAGCATGAGTTTTTGATCTATCAAATGAACCAGACCCTTCGGGAACATAGAATAAGCCTCCATCTACTGGTTGAAATCCCATTACCTCCCTAATGTGCCTTCCTTTAGAATTTTGACAACTATTGTGGTTTGGCTCACAGGAATTACAAACCCCAAATTTCAAACATGCTCATTGTTGGTAAAGCACAAAGCTTGGTGAATCACATGATGATGCAAGTCATCACATCAAAAAAGAAAAAAAAAATTGCGAAGCAATAAAGAATTATTTATCTTGTAGCTTCAGCAGCTCCCTAGGACAAAAAGGAACTGCTTTATGAACTTTCTTGCAGGCATGAGTACACTGTTTAACATAACAGGGATATTGTCTGAACCAAGTAGACAATTTTTTCCAGAAAGAAGAAAAATATTTTCCAAAATCTTTAAAGAGTCAGCTGCAGACCAACATATTAAAGTGAAACAATTATCCCATAGGTAATAAGAAGTTTAAAAACTAACTCTTCCTCCAAAGTTGACAGTCAAACAATGCCTAAGATCAACCCAACAAACAATGCCTAAGATCAATCCTACTTTTGTAAACAAAGCAAATGTATGTATTGCCTCTCTTCCCAACTACTGTTAACCATAATTTGTTTAAAATATGAGCATTAGAGGAGAGCACCTCGGAATGCTCTAATGTGCATAAACGGCGAGTCCATTAGACCCAAGGTAGATGCCCAAATGCTCACCTTTTCCTAGTTAATTCCCCAAGGCAAGCAAAATAGCACTACCGATGGTCCACTAAATCTTAATTGCTGCAAATTTAAGGGAAGCCACTCTTGTTCCATGCCTGGTGACAACCGATCTGAGAATTTTATCATGCTCAATGAAAGCATGAAATAGAGAAACTCTCTTTCTGTGTTTTACATAGTTTAGAAGAACATCAACCATCATACGAAATGGTGTTTTACTCGTTATGCAACAGACACTGAGTCAAAGATGTAAAATTATTCTCCACATGCTTTATCTGTATTTATATACTCAATAATTAGATCACATAGAAAAGGTCTGTCTATATAAAAGGAAAAAAAAATCAAAAATTTAAAAGTGGAGAAAATCAAATTTCCATCAAAATGTGACTAGAAATAAAAGCTTAATTTCGTTAGCATTTTAAGCCAATTCATAAAGAAAGCAAATTCAAATAAAAAACAACACACAACCAATAAATTCTGAAGGGCATACCCAGTTATCTAAAGCTACCAACTAGCAATTAACTTAAAGAAAAAAGTAAAAGTAATGAAATTGAAAATTGCTCTGACAAAACAGAAAAGACGGTGCAAAATGAAAAACCTGAGCCAGTGTCAATCCCTTGCTTTCATTACACTTGACAAGATGATCATACTGCTGTTTGATCTTCCTCTGTGTGGCACTACTCGTTGAGGTAAATGGATATAAACAAACCAACTCCGGCTTAACCTGACCCGACCCCAAATCCGAATCTTGTCTTTCTCTCTCTAACCCCTTATCTTCACCCCCAATTTCTTCATTCTTCGAATCCAATCTCTTCTTCTTGGCCCTTCTCTTCTTCTTTTTCGCCCTTTGAGAATCCCCAAACGACGCATCCCTTTCATCGCCATGACCCGACCCGGTTTTCTCCTGGCAATTCTCAAACAGAGCAGCCCATTTGGGAGAATCGGACGGCAAAATGTCGAGAAGAAGAGAATGAGTTAAATGGGTCGGATTACTTTCACGGGTTTTTCGAGTTTCATCGATTATTTTCGACAGAGAACGGTTAATAACTGAAGGGTCAACAATCTGGGTCTGTTCTTCTCGTTTTGCCCTGTTCAGACTTTTATAGAGCAAAATAAGAGAGATTGAGAAAGAGACAGAGAAGGCGAAGAAGAAGAAGAGATGAGAAAACATGGGTTTTTGTTGGATTAGGAAATAGTGTACAAAGAATTGAAATTTAGAGATAAGATTAGATATATGTGAACAAGTTAAAGCTGTAACAGCCGCCATTGAAATGCGTCATGTAGAGAGATAACGATAAACCAAAACAATGATAAATAAGTGACTCTTAGTACACGCTGCAACTGCTTCTGAAGATTGAAGTTTCCGTTCTAATTCTACACTCCATGTACAGATAAAATATTGGGCCATTGGCATTAGACTGCAGGACAAAATGGTATTTTGCGCGACAGTTGATTGAGAGCCGTTGATTACCATCCTGACAAGATTGTCTTTTCCTTTTTTTTTATTATTTTGGGTTAATTAAATTTGATTGTCCAATGTTAAAGTTTGCAACTTTTTTGGGGTTTTCTGGTCACAAGTAGTTCAGTTTAACAGAGAAAGAATCAGATTTCTTTTATTGTTCCGATTTTGACACTTTTGCTACTGGGAAACAGAACAAATCCATGGCAATTTGGATAGTTACTACTAAAATAATGTTACATTTTGTGCAAACTTCAAATCCAGATATTTGTGCAGATGTCTTTAAAAAAAGAAATAGAAAAATTAACTACTTTGATGTGTACTAAGAACTAACTACTAACCTAAAATATAGGTATGATGTTATGTCCAAAATTTTGTTATTTATGGCTACTGTATGATTTTTGTATAAAATATATATGCCATACTGTCTACTAACTTCTAGCCTAAAATGTATGCATGAGATATTTTTGTTCAAATTTCTATACATTACAGAATATAATTATGACGTAGGAGGATATTATAATAACAAAATAAATTTCTATTAATAAGTTTTGATTAATGTGCTGATTTTTGTGAATTATGAAATTTTATGTTTAAAATAGTTCGATCCTAATCATGTTTAAGTAGGTTCAAAAAAATAATCAAACCTCTCTAATGAGACAATTGCATAAAATTAGAAAATCACAGAGTCAATAATCAGGGTTCTCACTCGAAGTTAGTTTGAAGCATAGATTTCGTATATTATAAGGTTCTAAGTTTCTAATTAATGATAAGCTTGAAGAGGTCTACTTATTCAACCAAATTAAGGGATGGAAGCATATTTTATTATTAATAATGGTCAATTAGACATTTAATGAGGACTCTTAAATGATTAATAGGTCAATTAGTAGTCATGCAATAAGTTTTAAAAAACTACGGGCCATAGTTTGTGTTTTAGTTTTAATCTACTCCAAAGAAGTATTATAAAAAAAAATATTTATATTATAAAATAAATAAACTCCAAAGAAGAGTTCAAAATTAATTTTAATACTTGACGTCATCCTTAACTTTTATTATTATACCAAAAAGAGAAAAGGCAAATCTCAATCTGCCTTGTGAGATTCAGCTCACCTAATATTATTAAGTTATGGTTAATTAATTATTAATTAGAGGCTAATCACTCATTTTCAATCAAGCCCTTCAAATTTATTTTGTTGGACTTATTACTCGTTTGCTTGTATTTGCCCAAGGCCTCCTAAACAAGGCCTCACCTTGAGCCACCATTTAATCCTAAATCAAACTACTCTTTTACCATAATATGCAAGAATAATAGTTTTTCAGGAATTTATAAATTCTCCCATGACACATTAAAATCGCGTAAAAATCACGCATATATGGCGCATGAAAGGCGACACAAGTTTCTAACATTTTTAACAAGTTCAAGGGTATTGCATATGACTTTTAACAATATAAGGATGTTATTTATACTCCTAGCAAATTTAGGAAATAATTTTACATTGGATTAATTTAATGAGATAATTTATTAAATAATAATAGTTTAGAGGGATTTTATGTATTATTCCTAATTTTTATAACAAGTTTCATGATGAAAAAACATTTTATCTTATATTCGCAATGGAAGTCTTTCTACTCTTGTCTGGTAACATAGGTATTATTCACTGAATCTAGTTACTAGTTAGGTATTATGGAATTCTTTCTTCTCTCAAACTTCCTTGTGTGCTTGAGTGCAAGAATCATAGTTTTTTCATAACAATAAGCAAGGTAGTAGCAACTTGACACTTTCACTTCAGAATTTATCCAACTGCAGCAGCAGCATAGCTTCTACCTTACCAATCACCCTGAATTTTTCAAAGTGGGATTTTTGTGCATGGATATGCTATTGGTTATTGTTACAAAAATCTCATTGATTTGGAGTAAAATCTCCCAAACACATAAGAAAATTTGGAAGAATGAAACATCAACTTAAGAAATCTGAATAGGAAAACGCTTAAAATTGATCATAACTCAATGACAGCTGATATACTTGTATTTTCTCAAAAGAACAAGAAGGAGAACAAAGCAATGAAACTATTGCTTCCCTAGAAGTTACATGGAATAAAAAGTATAAGATTACAAGAAACCAGAGGCTTTCCGTATTCAAAAACTATGAAATTTGCACATGGACTTGATTACCTTCGTCTCGACGTGCGACTTCGAAGCCCCTCTTCGACTTTCGAGCAGCATGAACAACATTAAGCATTTGCTAGCTTATGTACATAATAAAGCTTATCACAATCTATTTGGGCTTTCAACCTGAAGGCGCACTGTATATTTGTACAACTTAACCCAGTTAAAAGCCGAACAAATGGTGGTGGTGGTGACCTTGGTTGCTTAATTTACTCAAAAAATAATACAATGAAGTGCTGCTGTGTTGGAGTCTAAGAAAATACGCCATCAGCCGCAAACAGCCTCCACGGCTAGTTTCTTCATGACATTGGGGCACGGATCTCCTCCAAACATTTCCGGTGCCACAGTTACTGAGCACCAGTTTTGCCCTACACAAAGCTGCAAGAATAAAGCTATACATCAGGAAATAATGGGAAAGAACAGCTAAAGGCAAATGAGGGATTCCAATATTCACATAATCAGTGGGCTAGGCTATGGTGCAGTTGATCAGTAACTGCCTCCTATCATGATGCTTGGTGGACAGAACTAAGAAACCATTTCCTCTAAAGGGTGTTCTAAAAGCCAACTGAACAAGGGTGTACCCATAACCGCATCACAGTTAGAAATGGTTATCATACTGCATCATAAAGAAGGCAAATGGAAAGCATTTAGCATACCCTGTTGAAAGCATCATAAGAGTGTAAGGCGTGGCAGCTTCCCTCACGATAGCCTCCGCAAGCACCTTCTGGTGTTCCAAAGCTTGCAAACTTGATTGATGAGATTTTCTGCCCAGGGCCACATTGCAAATGGACTTTAGGCCTCAAGGGCTTATTGACTTTGCCAGAGGATTGCATCATGTAATTCATTAATGTAGGCTGCCACTCATAGATATCGGCACATGCACTGTCCACTTCTCTTCTAACAAGAGAAATCCCGTTTGGATCTCCACCCCATTCTTCAAATGCAACCAACAAGTTCCCTGTTGGGTTTAGCCATGAACGAGGAACATGATACCTGAAAAAAAATAACATAATGAACCATCACTCATTTCTCAAATATTTGATATATGTGTGGAAAGGATGCATGAAGCCAAAGATAAAAACATTCTTTACCATCTCTGTGAAGCCTCCCCACAACCAGTCAAGCATTTCTTCTCATTAAACGTTCCAGCATAATTGCAAAAACCACAAGAACCAGATGCTTTATATGCAGGCCAGTAACGTCCCACACTCTGTCCATTTATCCAAATTTGACCTTTACCCATGCTACCCATATCCAAAGCCAATGGGGAATCTCCAGCAGGAGCATTGAATGTGGTCTGCATTGCGACATAAAGATGTTAGTTCTTGACAAGTGCTAATAAGAAAACAACCTCAGAACCATGCTTTAATATTTGCATATTAAAAGAACTATTATGTTTTATTTGATCATTAAAAATATGTTCACGAATCTGTTTCTATAAGAAGAGCCTTTATAGGAGTGACATCTTTCCCTAGGCTTTAGAAGGGCAAACAAGTGCATTATTCTTTGAAAAAGAACAACTTTATATATTGAAGAGATAACATAATGAGTGTATGTTTTTTCTAGAAACTTCTTGTTGCAAAATTTTCACAGCAAAATGCTCTCTTTTGGAACTGAGCAATAGAACTAATTTGTCAACGCAATAATTTCAAATTTAGGTTTCAGGTACTCACTTTATACCACATAAGTGGCTGCTTTTGGGACACAAAAGCTCCCTGTGCCCACTCAACTGATGAACTCCCACTAAGTGAATGAAGACTCAATGCTTCTCCCTTAAGACCAATCTGATGACAGCAAGCAGATCAATAAGTTGTCTTCATACAAACACAGAGTAAGTGAATAAGATAAAGTAGCTAAAGGCAAACCTTGTAGGTCCACTTCTGCCAAGACAGGTCCCTCCTCCCTTCATTCAGACCATTCAATGTCACAGGGCCAAGGACACCAGCATTCCATGTCTCATAGTGTGGACCAACATTCTGCATCAAAACCACAAGTTAAATGCAAAGCATCGACATACTGCTCAGAGAATATCAAATATCCACGAGCATAAGTGCATCAGAGAGAGAAACCAAACCGGGAGACCAACAGCAATGCTGAGAAGAGAAATTTTGTTGATACCAGCTCTCATCTTAACACCTTGACTAAATGTCAACTTTGGATATTCTAAGCTTCCATAAGCAGTTCCTGCTCAAGATTAACAATATAAATGCTATTGGTGAGGCCGAGATAGTAAAGTAAGAAACTATTAGGTCAACAAGGTTAATTTAGATATTGAAAGAAAGCAAGACCAAGAAAGACTGAAAATTCTTTAAGTGCACCTTGGCATAAATTGATGCATATATAGCTTGAACATGTTCTATAGTTTGACAAAGGTTTGTTGGAGGGCAACAGAACCTAAGACTTAGAAATTGACAGTCCTATTAAACGGCATGGCCAAACGTCTATCTATTTATCATCTTTTCATGCTCCTCTAAGAATATGTTCTGAACTTTTTACTTTCATACTTTATGTAGGAGCCAAATAATGCCAGCCAGAGGAACAAAAAAATTTTAAAACAAAAAAGCATCCTACCTGCTAGTTCTCCATTGACAAAGACATGCAAAGCATGCCCAGCTGATAGAACAGTAAGTACAGGGTACTTTCCACTTCTCAGAAAGCCTTCACTGGGATCGATCTTAATGCTGAGGATGGCAAAAATGAATAGGAGAAAGATGAGAATCCAACAAGTAGGACCAAGCCTACCAAAAATGTAAATGAAAGTGAAAAAAGGAGATCTAGCTTATTATAATACTCACTCAGTCATGTACCACAAATAGTCCGAGGCATCCCTAGTTGTATTTATCTGCTCCAGCAACCCAACCATTGTGAATGAATTGTCACCTTCTGATGATGCCTCTTCACTATATGCTTGCCAAGAGAAACCCCCATGCATGGGAATAGGAGTCATTTTCATGCGTGCACTCTGAGCACCCATCTGCATTGTGATTTTGGTTCAGAAAAACCCAAGATATCATAAAGGTCTGCACAAAAAACTTTCAGGATACAAAGGCATACTGACCCTTGCTGTGTTGTAAACAGTGTTCTTGCAGTCTGGAAGAATGCTTATAGACCAAGGAGGCAAGTTATAATGCATATTTCCAAATGGAACCTTGGCAAATGATCTTTGATTGTAATTAGCAAGGAATGCAGCACAAGCTCCAGACTTTGATTTAAACACGTGAGCCTGCATAATAATGACGGAAGTATGGAGTTAGCTTTAGTTACACACTCTTCTGGAATATGACATACTTCATTATCATGAAAAATATAACACCTCTTGATAATTTCCAAGTGGTAGCACAGCTGGATCCGAAGATACTAAAGCTGGTTCACACAACTTAATTGCTCTATGCAAGTCCTTTAAATGGCCCCATTTAGGCTGCCTTATTATCCCTGCATAAAAATAAAGGATTACTCTTAGATGCCTAGCTAGTTAGAAGCCATGTCAGGTGAAGACTACTCAACAGACGCTCAAGCAATTTTAGGCAGAAACGGGCAAACAAGTTCAAGTATTTCAAAAGGTTGTTCGATCATAACCATTTACTTATTGAAAAAAAAATTACAACGATAATATCGTTCTTATTCTGTATTATGTCCTAATTACAAAGTTATAGCTCAACTATTCAAAGGTCCCACCATCTATGGGATAGGACAAAAGATAAGGAATGCCAATCAGAATGTTTTAACTGTTCTCAAGCTATCAAAATTTTATTGCAAAGAGAAACATCCAGGACCAGTTTTCTTAGAGAACAGCTTGAAAATGTTGACAGGCTATCCTCAGGTCAGTAACCTTTTGCTTACAATGTCAACATTGAGGTTCTAGATAACCAATGTAATTGCAGGAATATCAACATAAAAATATTGAGGGGATATTGAAAGACAAGAGAGTTACGTTTAAGAATTCCAAAACATACAGGAGATCTGTTATATTATATTTAAACTACACAGGAAATATTATGGACAAACAACATCAAGGAAAGCTCTGTCCTAAAACACTCAAATTTTGTGCATACCATATTCATCAAGAGGTGCATCATAATCGTAACTTGTAGCAATGAAAGGACCGCCAGCAGTTCGCCGAAAATTTGTTCCTCCGTGATACTATATCACAAAATGGGAATGCATGCTCAGCGCAACTAAGTCATGAAGCAACACTTGGTAAACTTCACAAATTATTAATTTACCATATAGTAATTTATGAATGACCCTCCCTTTTGCATAAACCTTGCAACCGAAAAGGCCAAGTCTTCAGCTGGTCTGTAAGGAACTGCACCACCAAATTCAGTATACCTGTTCAAAGAAGGATGGTAAGAAAAAAAAAAATTGACAATCAGCTGATATACCACTCTCATATGCTGTCAGCCCACAGTTCATGCATGCTGCTGGATATACAGAAAGTATGCACTTACCAGCCTGTCCAGGCTTCAGTCCACATCTTGGGTTTGTAAGGTTTGTTTGGAGAGAAATAATCACAGTAAAAGCCATTGCAAGTGTTAATCTGTTGAAAATAAAAAATTAAGAGCCACAAAAACACATCATTCAAAAGAACTCACATGGTATGATATCCCAATGATAAGAACAAAGCTCGGTAGATAAAAATAAATAAAATAAAATAAAAAAGTTTGAGATATATGACACCAAAAAAGATATATTGCTTATCTTTTGCATCCAAGAAAAGTAAAGGTACAAGTATTATTTATCAATACCCACTCGCTATGGAAGTTGAAATGGACAGTGGCTATAATTACCAAGGAGACAAGGTCACAAGTTCTGTCATTACAAATGTCTTCAAGACCAAGGAGAATAAAAAAAAAAGAATGTGCAACAGACAGGACTGAGAAGGTTCAAAGTTGAGCCATGTGCAACGAGGAATAATGATTCATTTCATCCATGGCCAGCAAAGAGCGAAACACACTATTAAGTAGCAACCCCGCCAAGGAAGCGAAAGAAACATAAGGACCATAGACAATTACGTATCGAACAGGACAAGAAAAGGTATAAATAATGAAAGATGCTGCAAAAAGGTAAAATAAGATAAAACTGAAAACTTACAACAGGATCCGGGGCATCATCTTGCTTGCACATGACCCAAGGGACGCCAGTGCCAAGTCCTACAGCCATTTTTGCTGCCCAGTTGCCGTAAGCATGACCAGGTGCACCAAGTTCATACTCCATGGGTCCATACTCGTTCTCAATCTGTCAGGGATTGATGGAGAAGAAAAGACACTTCCTTTTAAAAAATATGTTATTTTATCTTGTAAGCAAAAAATCAAGAAAATAAATGTGCTTCATATTCAATTGAAAAACGATACAGATGATTAGGAGATTAAGGATAACCAAGAAGATGACTTTACCTGGGATAGAATTATTGGACCGCCTTGAGACTCAAATAACCTTTCTGCTTTCATCATGTTGACAATCTTTGTGGTGAATCTTTGCATTTCAGCCTTCATTGTAGAAAATTTAAAATCCAAAACTAGTTCAACATACAGAACAAATGAAATAAGCGCATCGGCAAGACGAATCGTCAAATGTGCCTCACCTTGAAAGGGCCATTATCTGTTCTGAAATTGATGCTTGGAATGTACTTAAGCCAAACTGGGAAACCCCTGAAAATTTAGAATATAGTATTTAGTTAAACTGTTCAAACTCCATATCTAATTGAGCTGTGCTTTCTGTTTATAGCAACTGAAAAATTTCAACTTTTATTGCTGATGTATTACCCAAAGTTCCACTCAGCACAGACATAAGGTCCAATCCTGAGATGGACATAGAGGCCTGCTTGTTGAATCAGCTTGATAAACTTGACCAGATCATAGTTCCCCCCAAAATAGTACTACAGCAGCCAATTACCATAAAAATTAGAACTATTTCTACAGCAAGTGAACATATATGAGAAAAGAAATATGAAAATTATCAAATTGAGCTCCCCATTTTTATTACTTTGCCAGGTGAGGGCTCATGGCCATTCCAAAAAACGTAAGTCTGAATCACATCCAATCCACCTTCCTTTGCTTTCTGTATAAGATCTGGCCACATCTGCCACCCAGAAAAAACCAATTTGTAAATCAAAAAATAAACCCAAAAAACCATATATGAGTAGAAATTAGAGCTGCCAAATCTTAAGATAAGCTTTAAAAAGCCTTGGAGCAAAAAAAAAAAAAAAAAGCAGAAACTTTGAGGAAACAAAAGAAACCCATGAAATACATTTGGAAAAATACCTCAGGGGAGCTTCTTGGATAGTGAATGGATCCAGAAATGAGGATTCTTCTATGGCCATTAATGGTGACAGCTTTAGAATCATAAGAAACAGAAGCACTAGAAGAACAAATCCACAAACCCAACAACAATAAACCCACTAATACATTATTGCACATTGCAAACTTCTTCAAGGCCATGGGAATGACCAGGAGAACAATGACCCTTCAAAGCAATGCCCTTTCTTTTCCTTATATTGCTCCTAATTTCTCTCTGTTCACTTTATTCCACACTTCTTTTCTCCAGAGAGAGAAAACATACAAGTAAAAACGAAGAGAGACAAACAAGAAACAGCTGGTTGTTTCTTTCTTGTGTCGAGAAACAATCTTTTCTCTTTGAAGAGAGAAAATGTGAGAAAGTGAGAGAAAATGAACCAAAGATATATAGGAAAAAAAAAAAAATCTGAAGTGTGTAATTGGCAGCTAAGTGTTACTGCGTTGTGGCCTTTGTTAATGGCTTATAGCTCAAAAATGATGGTGATTTGCAGCTGCTTTTAAACACTGAATTTGGGACCCACATTGAAGGCCTTTGGGACCCACAATTTGGCCTCACTCATACTGAAGAGGAGCTCCATCCAATGAATTTTCTAAATTTTTGCCAATTTTTATTAAAATATTAAACATATAGTAGTAAATATATATTCTAATTATAATAAAGTGATTAGTGTTAAAGGGCTGTTTGGCTGGTGGCCAATTTTTGAAAAGCATTTATCTTTGGGCTTTTTATACAACACAAAGATTCGTTAAACTCAATCCCAATACGGTCGGTTCCTCCTTCGTTAAGTTCCACATAACCTGTGTTTTTGTTATGTATACATCACACCACGCGCCAAGACAGCGAGTTGACACAAAAATTAAAAAAGTAATGTGAACTGTTTGAAGTGCTTATAAATTTGTCTTTGAAGTCTAGGGTTAACTGATACGGATGACATTGTTTTTTATAAAAAAAATACTTTTATAAGCATTTTTTATTTAAAAAATGAGATTTTAGTAAAATTAAATTTTTAATTTTTTATAAAAATTCAGGTAAATTTGTTTAATAATTTTCCGAAATGAGAGGTAAGATTTATATGCAAATAAACGTAAACTGGAAGGGTAAAAAACAAATGGTCAAAATTTCGTTGGCAAAAAACCTGAGTAGTGTCTCACACGAGCATTTGAGAAGCGTGAGGGTAGCATTTTCCTAAATGATTTGGTTAAAATCTGGTGATTTTTCACCGAATTACGTCTGTCTTTGACTTAAGAGTCACAATTGTCACGGGCAGTCAATAAATTTTCCTCATTTTTTATGAGATTTTTTTTAATTTATCAGATTTGTTATTCAAATATTTTTAGATTTTCTATATTTTCCTAAAATTTAAGAAAAAATTTCAAATTTTAATCTTTCAATTCCTTTACTCTAATCCCTTTTATAAAAAAACTAAAAATGTTAGTCACTTAATAAAAACTGTGTGCTAGTATTTTAATTAAATTTAAGATTAATGGCATTAATTTTATTTTAGAACCGTAAAATTTTAACTAAAGTAATTTAAAATTGAATGCAAAAATAATAAGATAATAGTGGTAAGGTTTTTGAAAAGGAATAAAATTTTCAACTAATCTAAGATACACTTGTAAGATGGGCATGCTTTTCTCCCACTTTAAGCTAAGGATGTAATCAAATTAGTTACCTTCCAATATGTTGGACCTAGACCTGGCAAAATTGACTCAAATTCATAGGTCGATCCAAATTGATCCAAAAAAATTGATCTAAATTCAATTTAATTCATATAAATACCAATTGGGTCAATCCAAAATTAATCTATTTTATTTTTCAACCCAACTCAATATCCATTGGGTCAATTCAAAATTGATTCATATCACTTTTCAACCTATTGGGTCATTGAGTATTAACCCAATAGATGTTTTCAAGATTCAAATATCTTAATTCATTGGGTATGTAATGACATCAACACCAAGCCAGTAGTGAATAGTATTTTTTGGAGCCGAAAGTATAACGTCCCACAACAAAAAAACAAGAATAATAAAATAATAAAAAGGGTGGTAGGTGGGGTTTAGTTTAAAATTTTAAAAAAAAAACAAAGAGAAAAGAATCGGGAGAATAAAAAGTTAGGAATGAAAAAGGTATTAGATGTGTGGTTTAAACTAAAAAGAAAGAAAGAAATAATATAAAAAAAAAAAAAGAGAGCATGGAACGGGAAAGGGAAGCGGGAAGGAGGGAAAGCGGTGCTGGCCACCGCTGCTCACGACGCCGGCGACGCTCGGACCGCCGCACCGCTGCCACGCCACCTCCGGTCATCCCCGCAAGTGCCGTTCCCCTCCGGTGGCGCTGTTTTCTTTCGGTTTCCTTCCCACCACCATGGCTCTTCTTCTTCTTCTTCTTCTTCTTCTTCTTCTCTCTCTTTTATTTTTCGGTGTTTTCGACGGCGGTTAAAGAGGTTGGTGGTACCGGCGAGTCACCCGAGCCAAGGTGATCATTTCGACACATTCCGTCGCCCTTCACTCACCGGTAATCGACAGATCGGAGAGGAGGTTTGACCGACTGTTTTTGTTAGATCCCAGTCAACTCCAGCGGCCGTTGGGCGCGTGACCACCCACCATGAGATCCCCAGGCCTGGATCTTCAAGTGGACAGCTTCGGTATATTTTCCGGCGAGTCTCCGGCGACCGGTCCGGCGAAGTTCCGGCGAGCCCAATGATGACAAAAATACAGAAAAATCTGGATATCGACTCTAACGGGTATGTGGATACAAACTACCCTTAATTTCATTTAATTTTGAAATTTTATGGTGAATTTTATATTAGGTAAGTATATGAATTTAGGAATTAATGAGAAATAATTTGAGTTAATAATAGAAATTAATGATATAGTATGAAATAGATGAGAATAGAAGAAGAAATTAAGTAATTAATTGAAAAGCTAATTGGTGCCTAATAATCCCCATGAAAATCCTAAATTGAGATATGGTGAATTATTAGGAATTATGTATAAATATAATATTTTAATGATAAATATATGTGTTATGATGGAATTTTGTTAAGGATAACATATGGGTATGAAATTATATATAACATAATGATATTCATGAAGTTAATAAAAAGACATTAAAATACATTAAGTGATAATTGATATATATAGTAATATACATTGATGTTAGCAACATAAATGGCATAAAACAAAGTATGAAGAGATTTGTGAGTGTTAAACTTTATGTTAGTCAAATTGTATATAATGGTATATAAAGTGAGTAATTGATATTAAATAGTATTTTACGTATATAATATGTTATATTAATTTAGAAAAGTATAATTTTGAGTTAAATAAACTTCTTAACATAAGGTGCACTATGGATCCATGTATATATATATAGTAATGCAACATTGTGTAACTATACATATAAGTGAACAAAAGGGTGAAATAAATTGATATAAATTAATAATGTTGTGAATTAATATAAGGAGAATAGTTCATAAATTGAGTTGAAAAGTAGTAGAGTATAGCACTACGGTGCCTACAATGGTAAATGATATTATTAATGGAGCGAATAAGAATAATGATGAAATGAAGTTATTAAAGATAAAGGAAAATGACCGATATCCTGGATATATATATATATATATATATATATATATAATAATACATGTAGATGATACTATTTAATGTATTTAATGATAATATTATGGTTGCCCTTAGAAAAATTAAATAGGAATTGGGGTAATTGGGTAAGGTTGGCATGCCAATTAGGAAAAATTGTAATGCGGCGCCTTGATGTGTAACATCGGATTGGATGGCTCCGAGAGCTGAATCCGGTGTACGTAATTTAGTTGAGTTGTGGGTTGGATGACTCCGAGAGCTGAATCCACAACTGTATGTATATATATGTGTTTATGAAAATATATATAGTTAGTAGAAAAATTGTGTATGTGTAATAAGAAAAATTATTAAAGGGGATTGGATGGTTCCGAGAACTGAATCCCCCGATTATATCCCGTTTATCCAGCTCGTTGCAATTCCACCGGATTTTACTAGGGGCAAAATGGTAATCTTGTTTAACATCGAGATGAACGAATAATTATGATAATTTAAATTATCATAAATAGAAATAAATAATAAATAATGTGAATAATAAGATCGATGTGATAAGTAAGAGTAAAACTGTAATTACGTGATAAAATAAAAGTAAATTGATTAATTGGACCAAAAAGAGCAATACGAAACTTAAATTGGCTAAATAAGACAGAAAAGGGCAAGAACGTAATTAATAAAAAATTAGAGGGCTAAATTGTAAATCTACCATCTTTGAAAAATTCAAAGAATCAGAGTGTATGTAATGACTATACTAGATAATCCTAATTACTGTTACTAATTACTTTTATCTATACAATTATCTTTGTTAATCCATTACTAATCATTAGTTATCTATGCATATATGTGCATGCACACACCATCATACTATATTATTCATGTCACATTGAGAGTCATACTATCTGATATTACATACATAGCTTTAATAATTACATGCCTTTACTTATGAATTTATCTTTAACTACCAAAAAGACACAATTAAGTTACATACTTCAATACACTCTTCCTAAATTGATGCTGGCTGAGAAAAATTGTGGCCCTTGTCCCTGACTCAATGTTTAATCCAGAGGACCTACACGGATAAACACCCGTGCTAAGCTATAAAGCTTAGTGGGGAACAACTAATATATTTTCATGAACATTATTCATAAGCATGCAATTATAGTATATATACATAACATGTTAAAAGAATTATCAATTCAATGGATCATTAATATACATCATTAACTGTTTACATATTCCATTTGTCTTATTCCTTAGCCTGCTCAATTTTCTGTGGGAGTGGATAACGGGTACTGTAGATACCAAAGGTATCGAATCTGTGAATACCCGAAGGTATTAAATCTGTAGACCCATTGGGTCAGAACTATGGTCTCATATAGAGACAACTGTGGACTCATAAGAGTCAGACTATAGCAGCTGCAACTATAACCCTATAGGCATGCCTATCTATCCACGACCAAGTCTTTAAGTGCAGGCTTAATTCAATTACTTTTCATATTTTATGAAATTGTATTAACATATACAACTATAGCATTAACGAATGCAAGATATTTCTCTATCATATATTGCTATTCCATAATATAAAATCAATCATATAGAAAAGAAGTATCATATGCAACATCTCGTTTAAGGTGATGGAAATTACCTTATAATTGAATAATAAACTCTTGAACTTTGAAAGGGTTTTCTCGCTATACGTTACAACTTATGGTGACTTAGACACGTTTAAAGCTCAATTAGAGTCATAAAATACAAATAATAAAATTAGAAAACACAGGCTTATTGTCGCGGTCGCGACGATTGTCGCGCTCGCGACACTTGTCGCGCTCGCGGTAATAATCGCGCTCGCGACAGACAGCGATGGCTTTGAGTCATTCTTCAAGTCGCGCTCGCGACCTAAGTCGCGCTCGCGACAGACGGCAATGGCCTAATTGAGCATTTCTTGATGTCGCGCTCGCGGCATAAGTCGCGCTCGCGACACAAGGCTTCCGTTTAATGTCGCGCTCGCGACATAAGTCGCGCTCGCGACATAAAACGACGGGGCGACCGCCTTAACGTGATTATTGCTCAAAAATCCTGTAAATTAATATACAAACTCAGATTGCATCTCAATTTCGACATGCCAAACGGATTTTTCAGAAAACACTATCTTCTACAAGGTTTTAGGTTTACATTTCTAGTTTCCAAAACATCAAAAATCATTTCAATAGGACTTGTAAATCTTGAGATATTACATAAAAACCACAGGCTGTTCATAAGGGCATATTTTCACTCACAATCAGAAATCAATCCCGATTTTCACTATCATGCAGTGAGAATCAGGTTTTGGTCTCTTCTAACAAAATCAAGGTTTACAAGTCTAGTTTCCATACCAATTGGAATTTCATCCTTTGCATAACTATAGCTCCAGATATGAGCAAAAGTATACAGACTGGTCAAGTGATCCTTAAGACAGTTTTCAGATTTTCAACTCAAACATGCATTTATCAACTATAATCCATCTTCAAGCTTATATTCATCCACAAAATACAGGAGAGAGACACTTCAGCCCTCTCTCATGACCAATCACAAGACTTTACACACAAAGAAAACCCTAAGTTCCCATACCTTGTTTGAGCTTTCTCTTCTTCAACCTTGAAGAGTTTCCTTCCCCTTGCCTTTGCTTGGCTCTCCTTCTATAAGCATAAGACAATTCTATGAAACACTAGCAAACTAATCCATGAATCACACATATGAAAGCTTAAGAGTGTTACCTTAAGTCCAAGACCAAGAAAATTCTTTCTCTTTTCTTACTCTAATTTAAAGAAAACCCTAGAGAGAGAGAGGATGAGAGAGAGGAGAGTTGGAGAAGATGAAGATGAGGAGTGTAAGCCAAGAGGTTTGGCCGGCCACTTCCACCAAAATATCCCCCTCCCATTCTCAACCATTGGCCCAAATGTCACACATTCATACTTTTGCACTTTGGTCCCTCAATTTCTTCTTATTTCAATTCTTACCCCAATTCTTTTACTTTGGTTTTTCAATTAAGTCCTCATACATGCAATTACACTTATTTAAACATGTATAACAATAATTAATTAATGATAATTCTTCTAGGGTACATGGAGGGGTATTACAGTGTAAGTTGTACATTGGAAATTCAATAAAAGTCAAATAAAATCAAATGAGTTAAAATATAAGTTAATTAGAGAAAATAGTAAATTGGAATATTAATATAGCAATTAGAGAAATTAAATTTATTAGACAAGTGAAGAAGGGTAAAATCGTCAATAGTAAAAATTTTAAAAATCAAAATGTACGTCATCATGAGAGAAATTTAAGATCTAAATTACAATTTATGCACTTAAATTAAATTAAAGGATAAAGGAAGTTAAATCAGTTAACATTGTGATCAAAATTAGTCAAGTTAAAGAAAGGTCAATTTCAAAGAAAATTGAGAAATTAATTAGACAGAATAAATGATAAAGAGATCTAAAGTAAATTATGAATATATTAAGAATAAATCATAGATTTATGTAATAGAAAGAGATTACAAGAATTTGATTTGTAATTTTCTATTTAATGAGGAAATAAATGTAATCAAACAAGAAAAATATATAATAAAGATAAAGACAAGTAAAGAAGGTTAAATGACTTAATCGAAAATAAATAGCATTGTTAACCTGATTATTAAACTGTAATTAATATCAAAAGAGAGAATTTGAATGAATTTTTATAAATAATGAATGAAATCATAATATGGTCAAAGGGATGACAAAAATAAATAAATAAAATATGATATTGTGGAATGGATCAAAGAATGAAATTTAGGGACAAATTAAAAGAAAATAATAAGTTCATGGCGAGAAATATTCAAGAAGAAACGAATGATAAACTAGTAGTTTGAGAAAATAATTAACGAAATATTGATCTAGCTAGACAGAAAATTTTAAATTCTAATTCGAACAGAAGCAAGAACTTAGTTGAAATTATATGAGAAAATATAGGAAAATGAAGTACGACAAAATACTAAATAGCGATGGTGAAAAGAAGGTTAGTAACAGAATAGAAATGGAACGTTACAACGAATGAATGTTGACTAGTAAAAATTTACTGTATAAATTATGGTGTACCCATATAGAATTCTAAATAAGTAACAAAAGGACAATCTAAACAAAGAGGTAGACAAGGATCAGTAAATAATAATGAAAATTATAGGTACAAAGTTAGTCAAATAACAAGACTGGCTTAATAAAATAAAAAAATTGAAAATAAAAATTTACTCGAATGAAATTTTGAGTAGTTGTATCCACCACTAAGCGACAATGCTGCTTAGCGTGCGGTTGTTGACTGCGCGCAGGAAAAGAAGATTTCAGGATGTGAAGAAAGAATTGTCGCATGGCATGTATACATAAAGAGAATGGGATCGCATAAACTAAGGTAAATGATTTTGAACTCATAGATATATGTGTATATCTGTTTAGTATCACTATATATAATGTACGGATATATGAAAGAGAGTAGGGTGTTACAGAAAGTCAAAAATATTTTATTAGATCATTTGAAATGAATAGTCAAGGTGGGCCTAGGGTTGAAATTTGAAGTGAATTTGAGGTCAATTGAAATTTCAAAAGTCAAAAATACGAAAAAAGTAACGAGTTAATAATACGAAAAATATATTTTAAATAATTTACTTTACTGATAAGAACAGACAAAAAAAAAAGAAAAAATTGATACAAAAAATAATCGTATTTCAAATAAATAATTTAAAGATCCCATTATATATATATATATATATAATAACAATTCTTCTTCTTTTATTTTATTTTTTTTTGAATAATAACAATTATTAAAATAAGCATTGAAAGTTAATAGCATTCAAAATTAAATTATAATCGAAATATTACTCTTTCTAATGACCAACTGTTATAAAGTATAGTATATTCTAATCATTTAATTTAACATGACGAAATATTAAATAAAAACTTTCAATACATTTACGATTGAATATGTTTTTAAAAATAAATATTTAAAATTGATCCAAATCCATGGATCGACATTAATGACCCAATCCATTAATGATTCATATTTTTTGACCCATTAATGACCCAACCCAAACTCATCCAATCTGTCCATTTGTCACCTCTAGTTGGACCACTCAATGCATTTTTAATTATACTAATCACGAAATAATATTGATCAAGCAAAAACTAGGCAAGAATTAAATTATTTTTTTAGCAAGAAAAAATAAAAAGGTTGTATAGTCATATGCAAAATTAAGTGGGTGGGTGCAATGAGTAATAGGCGGCTTATTATAGAAACTATATCACTTCATTTACTAATGGGTTGCCCAATTTAATCTCACGTAGCTAAGTTAATTGGAATGATTTCCTCTTTGCTTCGATAATTTAAATTTTACATGGTAAAAAGATATCTAAATATTATGACTGCGATGATTGATTACTGAATGGCTTAATCTGATTTAACCGTTTAATTTATAATATTTCAAAAATTATGATGCTTTGACTTGTTAATTCATAATTATCAAATTATTGTTCATTTGAACACAAATAAGTGTATGTTTATCGAATATTATACGTGAATATTTTTTATAAGCTTTATTTAGTCATGAAATTTTTTTAATTTATCGTAAATAATTTATTCAATACTAACTATATTTTTAATAATTGATGTTTATGTTATCAATTGCCTGCCGTGCAATAAAGGAAATATGTTCAAACTTTCTATTTCAAGAATAATCAATTATCCACTGCCAAATTAAAAAATTTAATTTATTAATTAATGTATTAGTTAGAATTTGATGTTTGAAAATCTACTATTATATATATAAAGCTTGCATGCACTGACCAACTATGCATGATTACCCACACCAAACAATTGCCTTCATATTTCAACACTTGATTTCAACACATAATATAATAAGAATTAAAATAGTAAATTTGGCAGATCTGCTCATTATTAAAAAGGCTATTTCCTCTTCAATATTTGGTTGGTACAGTTGATGGGAATCGTTGAATTTTCCATTTTTTAGTCGTTTATAATTCTTGAGCTACTAACCTATTCATCGTAATTAATTTATCTACCATATCCTAAGATTCTTGAAAATATATTTTTACCTTAATTAACTAAGTTCATCGAAAAATTAATAATACATATATACACACACATCAAATAAATACCAATTTACGAATATAATGTTAATTTTTACACGACAGTAAATTATTATTTCAACTCTTAAGTATGGATAGTTGGATATAAATCAATTTTATATGAAAAAAATCATTATCTTTTTATGGTGGATTTTCCTTAAATTTTATTGGGAACGTTGCTATGCTTTTAACGTCAAAATCATGAAATTTAAAATAATTATAATGCATACCCTCTGTAAATATGAAATTTAACCATGAAAATTACCTCTCTGACATTTATAATAATTTATTAATTAACTGATCTGAAATTAATAAGTGAGTTGATTTTAGATTAAATATTTCCACCTATATAGGAGTAATGAGGTCTGAATATGATTAATTTAGCATTTTAAATTCTTTATAAAAAAATATCTATATTTTAAAAAGAAATTTAAAAATGTTTGTGGTGTTTCTTTTACTTCTTTTTCGAAACTTATAGGTAAAGGGGGACTTAAAGTCAACTATATTTAAAGGAATAAATAAAAATAATTAGCTGATTAATTAAGAATATTAGACTGTGGACCACGCGGTTTTCGGAAATTTAAATTATAAAGTATGATTCAAATTAAATCCTATCTTTGTTTTATATGCAATTATTGCCGCGACTATACAAATTAAAGCCGAAACTAATACAAAAGCTCCAATAAATTATATAATGGGGCACTAAGATTTTGTACATTTCCTTTTTAATCATCTCCTTACAACAGAACTTTCAATTTGTACTTTTTTTTTTCTAATAAAAGTTCGTATTCGATATGAAAAGGTAGACTTTAAAAAAGATAAAAAGGCAAAAGAAAATATGTATTGATTCCGAATAATGGGAAAAGGAATACAAAACTTGCAAGGAATGAAGGAATAGCTTTTATAATAAATCAATAATCATCAATGTCATGAAATTTTTTTATCTAAATTGAGCTTGTGTGTATTTTTTTCATTATTAAATCATAATAATTATGTAAAATAAAATTATTTACAAAATTTATTTTTTAATATAGTAATTTATTGTTATTGCATTAAAAACAATGTATTATTTTTAATCTATTTACTGATAAATATTTGGACCAATCTAAAATAGCATAATAGCCTCCTGCAGCCAATTGCTGGTTTGTTAGGAATACCCGGCCTATCATCACGAGCATCACAGTTAAAAACGGCATTTCATGTTTGCCCAGTAAATTAAGCATTTTATATTTTTATTGGACCGATTTACACACTCACACAATTTACAGATTGCAACCCATTCATGTCATGATTTTTCTCCTAATTAGCAAATTTAGTATGTTATAAATTCAATAGTTGAATATTTCATTAATTAAGTTGAACAGATAATGACATTAGAACTTGTTAGAGTCAATTTTATTTTTTTAAAGATGAAATAAAATAAAAATAAAATTATTATTTGAGAATCGAAGTAAATTTGAAAATTTTATTTAGAAATGGAGTCATCCACTTTGGAAAGGGTCGGAAGAAAGACAAAAAGATATAATTTGAAGAATGGAAATCGGCATTTACCGGAATTTGGTGTCTGATGCCAAAGCTGTGAGCCAATATCTGATCACCAGAAAAAATGGCCTACTTTTTAATTTAATAAGGGATTTATTTTTTCTGCATTCTACATTTCTTATTTTTTTACAAATACAAATTTTATAAAAAGAGTATTTCTCCCATAGATATGCAAGAACATGCACCGTACTGTAGCATAAAATAATTTTTTACTTGTTATTTTTAATCCAATTGGATAATACATATGCATGCATATAGTAGGATGCTCCTATAAATATAATCAACAGAAAATTGTAAATAATAATAAAAGGAAATAAAAGAAATGAATTATAACATTTATTTAAAATAAAAATTGATCCTGATAAAAATTAAAAAAAAAATGATAAAAGTAAAAGTTTCATTCTAGCCGTACGTACATACTATAGGCAGTGTGAGTCTGTAAAGGTTTATATTTCCCTTCATTTATGGAGTTGTTGCAGCTTAGAATAGCGTGAATTGTTTATGCTACGCAGATTAATAAAGGACAAACAATCCCAACCGCATATGCTGACCACCAGCTTTTTTGTTTTTTTGAATTTGGGGTTTGCTTTCTTCAACAATTTCCGCGGCAAATGTGATTTGGTACTACGGACTATTAAGAGGTAAGGCGCGTGAGATTCCAGGCTACAAAGATGTGGAGCCCAATCGCTTCACGTGCAGGTTTTGTTTTGTTGATAAGTGGAGCGAAAATTAAATTGCATCTCCAGGGAAACTACGACGCTTCAATTATTGCACCCATGGGCAGCGAAAACTGCCTCGTGAAATTGTTTTCTTTTCTGATTTTTTGAATTTTTTTCCCTTATTGGATGAAATTCAACTAATTTTGGTGAGTGATAAATAACGAAAATTTCATTATTGTATTGTTTTTTCAACTTTTCTTTCTTTCTTTATTGTTTTTTTTTTTTCCAATAATACTATGCATATTTTCTTTTTGAATGAATACATAAATTTTCCTTAAAATATCACTATTTATTAAATTTTTTTATTAAATTAATTATATTATTAAATTATTCTTCTAAACTTATTAAAAATATCATATTATCTCTTATAAATACACTCACTAGAATACAAACACAAGCTAAAAAAATAACTGGTGAATAATTTAATATTTTTAATAAATTTTTAAAAAATAATTTAATATTTTTAATAGTATAAAGTGTATTTTTTATATTTTAAATAAATTTCAGTATCTGATATGATATTTTCAATAAATATAGGCGAATATTTAACATGTAATTAGTTTGGAGAATAAATATGATAAACGATAATAGTTTATAAAAAAATTAATTATCCTTAACTTCTGATTTTAGATTTTTTAATTTTTTCCTTATTGGATGTAAATTCAACTAATTTTTGGTGAGCGATAAATAACGAAATTTTCATTATTGTTTTCTCAACTTTTCTTTCTTTTTATTTATTTATTATTTTTTTCCATTTATATTATCCATGTTTTCTTTTTACCTCTTAATCTTCAGCTATTTGCCGGGTCACAATCCAGTATTCTATGCAGCATATTATATGATTACTATTGTTCGATTAAATGAAAAATAAAAATATATATATTTATACTCAAAATCCCCAACCCCCACATTTAACTTTTTTTTTGGGTAATTTCAATTATCACGAGCTACATACGAACCATAATTAATTATTAAAATAGCTCATGAAATTGCTACAATTCATGTATTATGTCGACCCTATTGGCCCCCACTTTGTCACCACCACCGTCATAAAACATAATTTGTCTTATCGCATGATCATGATATGATATGGCCAACTCATTTCTTAATTTCATGTATTCTATAATGGTAATTTCGATTGTCAAAAAATTATCATTTTTAAATAATTTATGATTTAGAATTGTAATATCCCACCATGGGAATAGGTAGTTGTTTTAATTATTAAGGAGAGAACATGTTGTCCATCCCCCTTCCTTCCCCTGGCCCCATCTCTGGCTGAGAAGCCTTAATTAGGACTTATTTGCAAGAAGCTATTAGTTGGGATTTTTTAACAAAAATAAAATAAATTAAATTAAACAAGTAGAATATTCAAAATAAATTAAATAAAAAAAACTATATTATCTCAAATCACAAATATTTGTTAGATTAATGTTATTTATGTTTGTATTATTCATGTTAATTATGGGGAAAGGAAGAAGTAATTATGTGAAAATATATATAAGAAAAATAGAAGACAATAATATATGTTAAGAAATATGGGTGTTCTATTTCCACAATATGATTAAATTAAGGTTTTTGCATGCCTAATGGGAAAAAAAAAGCAATGATTATATATTTTTCTATTTTATTTTATATCTTTGAAAAATAAATATTATTTTTTATAAGGAAAAATAAATAATTGAAATAATGATAATTAATAAAAAATTTTAGTACGCGTAAAAAAATATAAAAAAACTTTTAAAAAATCAAAATTATATATTTTAACCATTTTTTTGAGACTAATTAAGAAATTAAACATGAATAGTGGAATGAGCAATATATATGTGAAAATGAAGGAAAAATGCATTAAAAATCAAAGCAAGACTCGTTTCAAATAATTTGGTGACCTGCATTTGAAAATGTTTTTTGTCGCTAGGCATTTTAATTAAATATTTTACAGTTAATGGCTGTTTGGCGGGCTTTCAATTCGTGACTATCGAATTAATTATGAATGTTCTGTGTTTATAATAGTGACCGATTAGCAAGGTCTCTAGCTGGCCTATCTACTTAGCCAATCAAAATTCATAATTTCAGCCTCAACTTGATTTTAGATTTGTTGAGGAATTAATTGCGTGGGTTAGGTTAGCAGCTAGCTTTTTCTTTTAATTAAATAATTTTGCTTGTAATTTCTTCTTCCCACAAATTTACTAGTAATTAATAGCTATCAATAATTCTATTACCATTGGTTGAAAGGGATGATTTAAAATATTAGGGGAAGATTAGTAATTACCTAAAAATTAAAGCTTGAAGGAGGAGCAATCTCGTGCTAGTTGGTTATGTATAACCACCCACTTTAAAAGGGCAAAAATAAAGTTTGAATGCCCACATAGAGAGAATACCATTCTATCTTTTTTTTTTTAACGTGATATCATAAGTAGATCTGTACTGACGAACAATATTTTTAAATTATGTCATATTCAAATTAATTATCATTCGAAATACTGTCAAATATGATTACGAAAATTTCTTCCAATAAAATTTACTGCATCCATAAAAATTCAAATTCAAAATCATTTATTTAAGTGATCAGAGTTCCCGGCACTCTAATCAACTTACGTTGGTATTATGTTATTTAACTCTTAAAAAATTGCAAATCCAATAAAGTGTATAATTTGGGTATGTGTCCAAATACATACGTACAAGATATAAATTTTATAAAATTAACAATAATTTAGTTGGCATAAGTACAAAATAATAATTTAATTGGCTTAATATTGCGATATGACCCCTTTTATTTCTATGCTTTTATGGGAGTGTTTGTTTCTTTATTTCGCCAATCTCATGTCACATTGACCCCACGTGGCTTAATTTCAAGGTTGGCAAATTAAAGGGGCAAATGTGTAAAATACTTTTGCTTGAAATTGATTAAAGTTTGCCTAGAAGATGTCTGCAATTGCTATAAATGGAAGCTTGGAAAGAGAGTTGTAAAATCTTAAAACTTGGTATTGGAATGAAATTTCCTTGTTAATCGGTCACGTAGATAAGTCACTTTCGTATTTATCATTTTTTTTCATTAGCCATAAGGGCATGGCATCCACCCTAAAGCATACGTGAGTTTACACGTGCATCTCTTGTTATATTTGCCTTAAATTTTTTAAAATTTATTACTTCCGTGGGATTCAAGTATCGCCTTTTTTTAAGAATCTGTTGCCTAAAAACAGAAATTTGTCATAGAACTTTTAATTCTGAAATTTGTTGGGAACTTTTAATTATTACACTACAGTTGATTTAAATAATTTGATACTTATTTTTTTTAAATAAAGTATCGAACTTGAGTCTTATAAATAACGAAAAATAATATTAAAACTTTTTTATCTGCATAGTGGACAAACTCGTTTCGAAATGGATAATTAATCGAATAAGTCAGAATTTGAATGCACCAAAATTCAGAATACATGTATGTAGGTAAAACAAATTCTTACTTTACTGACGCCCTTCAAAGTAAATTGCAAAATTTTTAGGGTTGCTAAAACAGATTGATGTAATTTTATTATATCAGATTAAATTTTAAATTAAAGGGATTAATAAATAAAAGTTCAGCAGTGATGCTTAATAAAATGTATTTAAGGGCCAAAAAATATATTTTAGTTTTTTTATTAGTAAGATCTTGACTAAGTTTAAATCAATAACATCGTGATTTTAAAATTAATGTCAACACTGTTAAGTAAAATTGCGAGATCTAAGAATTTAATTTACATAAACTGACATGGTGAAAATAATATATATTTTTTTCAATTAACAATTAAGGTAATTACAGCTTTAGAAATGAAAATCCAATGTAACATGAACTTCTATTACTAAAATTTAAAATATTAATTATAAAATATTCTATTAATTTTTTTATTTCAAAAAATTATGCATCTTGTTTTATTTATTTATTTTATGCACATGTTGATTATTGAAATAATAATTGAATGGGTCGATACTTATAACATGTACTGCCGTATACCACTTCCTCAAAATAAAATTATATTATTATTTTCTTTGTTTTTTTATTTTTTATCTGTCACTTTTATTATTTTTACAAGTATTAAAAATATTAATTAGATATGAATTTAATATTAAATTATGTGATTTTAACTAAATTATTAAATTTAATTAATTTTAAATAAATTAAATTTTATTTAAAAATTATATTAAAAATTTAAAAATAATAAATAAATATATTTAAGAAGTAATATATAAAAAAAAGAACGAAAAGAAAAGAGTAATATGATAGTACACACAGTTAGCATAGTATATTGTATTGACATGTAATTAGAATTTTTCGATTTGACCCAAACGCTTAATATATTTTCTAAGAGACGCGTATATATCATGCGAAATAAAATCTGTCACCATTAGGCTTTGACTGTTACCGTACCCCAACTCCGTCACGATCTGATGATGCTATTGACTCAGCATCAAATGTGTATAATCCATTCCAATGTGATCTGTCAGCTCTTATACTCTCCAGTAGCCGCATTTAGTTTTCACTTTTTTAGGGAATTCCCAATTCTTATTGGTTTTTCATTTTTCTTATGTGAAATACGTTCCCAATATATTTCCTTCATTCTTAAATTAAAAAAAATATTACTTAGTATGTAAAAATACTTTTAATGTTTATAAAAAAGTAATTTTATTTTTTAATATTTATTTACATATAATATTATTTTTAAAATTTTTAAAATAATATAATTTTACTTTTAAAATAACAAAATCATTAGTTTGACTGTATTTCGTATTTTAACCGCTGAATTCGACATATTGTATTATTTTAACGAAATAATATCAAATTAATGATTCCATTATTTCAGAAGTAAAATTGTACCATTTTGATAGTTTTAGGAATAATATTATCTGTGACTAAATATTAAGAATAAAATTGTTATTTTTAATAAATATTAAGCCCATTTTTAAACACTCAGCCAAAAAATACCAAAAGAACTTGGTAGAAATAGGAACTCATAAGATAGAAAGTGATATTCATAAATATATTCTATATTGAAATTATATTATCATTTTATTTGATTTATCGAATTGGAACTCAATTTTTGATAAAATCAATATTTATATACTTAATTAAGGAAGTAGAAAAAAAATAAATTCAAAGACTTAAAATGTAATTTACATTAAACTTTCGAGCCTTTGTTGTTTAAATTTCTAATTGGTTAGACTTAATTTTAAATTTTTTTATATTAAATATAATGTCATACTTTAATACAGGACATTACATTATTAATTTTATTTATAAATAAAAATATAAATTCCAAATCATACATCTTGCCAATTTTCTGACTATACAATTGAATACTTGAGTTTTAACTTTGGCGCGTTGTAAAGATAAGAAGGAAGAAAAACAGAAAAGAATAAAGATGGGCCTGACCAAATATGAAAGCCCTGTTAATAAGAGACTAATCTTCAAATCAAAGTCATTTTGATATGAATTTCTTCAATTAATTAATAAAAAAGGGGTGAGGATTACACATCAGCAAGACAAAGTGGGACCATGGGCTAAAAGTGAAAAGATGTGGATGACACATCAGCAAAAAAACAATAGGACCATGTGGCAACACGTGCATAATAATCCAAAACAATAGAAATTAAAGTCTCAATCAAAGAAAAAAAAAGTCTCATTATTCATAACATGTTTAGTTATGCATTGAATTAATTATGCATTATCACGTAGAAAAAAAATTTTAAATAAATAAATTATATAAAATACATCGTATTAATGAATATAATTAATTCATTCTATGGTCTGTATTTAATATATTTAATATAAATAAAATGCCAAATCATCTTCCAATAATATAAAATTGAATTGAGGTAATAAGTTTAATTTATAAAACATGGATTTAACCAAAAAAAATAATTGAGGACACCATTTTTCAAGGTTTTTTTTTTTTAATGCATGGATTTAGTGGGGTCCGTAGACCTGATCCAGTACAACAGTAAATTATCCTGGTGTGGGCTTTTAGAGGAAAAAAGTGGGCCCAAGAAAAAAATGTGTGGGTCAGATTTTAAGCATAGGCCCATTTCATTTTATTAATCTGCATAGCTTGGATGTGCAACACAAGCTGGAAATATTATCCTAGAAACAGTACTGTTATTATTATTATTATTATTTTATTTTTTTTCCACTGCTTATCATAAATGTTTATAACATTAATGTGGCTAAGATTGGAGGACGTGTCATAACTTATCTAAACTCATAATAAAGATGTATCATTTAAATAATTAAGAAAATCCTTTCGTTTTCATTGTATAATTCACCTTCTTTGAGGAACATTCGAGTCTAAAATAATTATTATAATAATCATAAATGGTGCCTAAAAAATCTAATTTATTTTCCCTTTGTTGTATAAAATAATTATCTTATAACCGTTCTGGTTAGTTACTAAGATTGATTTTTGAGTCTATTCTATAAAATATACAGTTTAATTGACACGACGAATTATCATATTAAGTCTAATTACTGCGTGAGTGGCATATGCTGAATTTAATAGCTAAAATTTTATCTGTTGCAAAATAGATATAATTCTGACCATAAAATTTAGTGTAACATACAAACTGCGACAAAGCTAGCCCACGTTTGGACTTTTTTCTAAACGCATTAATCATGTACACCTCTATGTCTCCTCTTTTTATAGTTTGTATTGTATTTGATTTAATGGGGGCCAAACCTATGTTCTAAACATGGTGCACTTTGGTCCATTTCCAACTTCTTTGATTTTTTTTTATTGACAAAAAATCTAATTGGGTCTCGAAATTAAAATTTTATAATTCTAGTCACTAAAATAATATTTTGATTAAGGTTATTGGTTCTTGCAAATTCATATAATTTAAAAATCGAATTTATTACTTACTATAAGATTAAAAAGATATTTTTTTTATATGAATTTGGTACTAATAACATAGGGTTCATTTCTTGTATTATGGTTGAATTCATGAATATAAATCTTGTATAGTTGAGTAGCACAAAATGCCAAAAATTAGTCATCAATAAAGGATGGATGGATTGGATAGGCCTTATCATCCACGTCATTTCCACCAACATTTCTTCCTTTTTTTTTCACTTTTCCCTTTCATTCTTTTTTTAAGAAGGTATAAACTAATAAATGATTTGGACATAGCAAAGATGGATTTATTTATTGATTTAGATAATTCATTTCTGAATAATTAATTTTGTTTTTTTACTTCAAAAGTACAAATTTGCTTATCAAAATTAAACCTTTGACATGATCGTATGTCACTAAATTGTTTGATTCGTTAAATTAAAATATAAATTTCGACTAAAAGATTTTTAAAAATTCATTTTAGCTGTCCAAGTACATTAGTTTTTAATCACGCTGAAGATGCGAAACCTTATAATATCTCATAGAAAAGTTTCAGAAGTTTGACATGAAAAAGTTAGAGATTTTAGTAGTATGCTATCTAATATTATGATAATATTTAAATTTTTTTTCTTAAATTTAATTATATCCAATTCTCCATCCATTCTTGAAATAAAATTATAATTCTTTCTTTTTTTTTTCTTATATCATTAGCATGTCTTTTCATATAATTTGGTCTAGTCACTAGTATCTAGAGGTGCAAAAATCACACCACTTAAACTAATTAATGTTCACATAATTTAAGTAAAAAAAAATATTTATCATCATTTTCAATTATTTTGATTTTATAGATTAAAAAAATTAAAACAACATAAAAAAATAAAAAAATAGTATTCATTTAGTGGGTTGATGAGCACGTTTCATAAAAATATGCATCATTGGAGAAAATAATATTATTTTTATTTTTATTTTCATTGAGCAATGGCCATATGTCCACAAAATCATTACCCATTAAAAGTTTGGATTATCAAATTGCGAGAGAATATTTTAAAACATAGTTTATCTATTTGATTTCCTTTGAGATTGGATTGCCAAATGCATAAGAATGATCCATATCCAAAATTCCTGGTCTGTATTCAATTTCTAGAACAATCTCTGTGGTTGTAACTCCTGAAAGGAATGTTTATTTTTGTTTTCAGCTATTAAATCAGAATGTTTATTTGCTCTGTTTTTATGGATCACATTTTTTTTTCTGAGATATCTGTGAATGCAATTGCTGCCCTTGTGCACCTCCCAGAGGCCACTGCATCTGCAAACTCAATATTTCAGGAGATTACTCATAATTCATTTAAGTTTTAAGAAAAATTACTTTAAATGTTATAGTAAATTTTCAATTACTTCACTGTGCACTTCAGGCACATATCTGCCTTGGGAGAAGGTCAAAGGGCCGCATTCCTCAGGACAAAATTATAGAAGATACTGAACCTAGTAGTTCTGAAATACAATCAATATTCTTCAAACGACTTTACTCAAGAAAGAACAGGAGATACAATGTGCACAGTTTCATGTTTTACAAAGCAGAAGGCAAACAAAATAACTTTCCCCGAAAACTATGCATATACAAAATGGTTTGCTACAAACTTCCTTTTGGCTGTCTTCCCATATTCTGGGAAGATACTAACGCCTTCAGATGCCACTTCAACCCAGTTGCAGTTCACTGTCTTGCTTGCTCACCTACAAGAAAGGATTTGCATGTGAATCAAGATTTTAATGTACTGAATGCACAAGTGAATCGAAACTAGAAAAGTAAAAGAGAAAACAAAAAAAAAAAAGATGTTGTTTATGAAATTATCTTCTGCAAGGACCATCAGATTTCCATAGTGGCAAATTTATATCTTCAGCCTTTTCTTCTATATATCACTCAACGTTCCTTTTGTATTTTGATAAAATACTGTCTTGCATCAGGATGTATATGTGATATTTGCGGAGATACAAAGATTTAACAAAGAAGATTAAATGAAATTTCCATCCTTAATCTAACAAAAATACATTCTAGCTGTATAACTATTGAGAATGAAGCCTCCTTAATACTGGCTTTCAAATACTTTCACTGTTTCAACATATCAAAGTGCTGCAAGAAAGATGCCAACAAGGGGTCATATAGAAAGATTTTTTAAATGGATTAAGGATCTCTAGATCCTAGAGGAGAAGGCATAAGAAAATCTGAGGCTGCTTTAAACTCTAAAAGAAATGTTCAAGATTTTGACTTGTAAAAATACAAAGCACACTAGGACAGATATCTGTTATGCTCAACTTAAAGACTGAACACATCTGAAAGGTTTTCAGGATGAACACTCTGATTTAAATGTGAAATGAAGTGACCAACAAATCGCCCCCAAAATGGCGGGGCCTAATCTCTAAATGGCTGCTTAAAAGGGGAGAAAAGAAAGTGGGAAGAAAAAAGAAACAAAATCCTTCAAATATCAAAAAGTAAATGCAAAAAGAAGGAAGCCAAAAGCAGTATGACATGATGAATACAATGGCAACATTAGGAGGCTTATAACAAAGTTGGAATATCTAGGGAAATAATTTCTCAACACTAGTCAAATCAGAAGGTAGAATTCAAAGCATACTGAGAAAATTGTTTTGAGCTTTAAGTTTCCTCTTAAGCTAAGAGTGAAAACTTCAAAAAAAGGAGTTCAATGAGCAATCAAAGATATATTAAGGAGGCAGAACATTTCTTAGGAAACACATATTCTTTGTTCAAGATACACAACTATTCGACAAGCAAAAATGAGCTAGATTTTACTTTTATCCTTGAAGTAAGAAAGAGACTCACTGGTGAGCTGGAGTGGTACATTCTTAGTGGAAACCTCAGGTTCTGCGATTCATAGTTGATTGCATATACTTCTAATGAATATATTATTTCATGGATTGATGTGCACTTGGCTATGAGCCAAACAAAGGTAAATGCTTTGTGGCACTTCTTAAACATATAATAGTTAGAACTTGGAAAATGATTTTATCAAATTACCTAAGATTTGGGTAGGAGAATTGAAAGATGCCTGGTCACTAAGAAGTGGCATAACATGGCAAAATGGCTGGAGACTTGTGGAAATATATGCAAAAGAAAAACGCATACACAACAAGTATATAGAATCTTGATGCTGCTGATATGAGAGACAGGATCCATGTCAATACATTTTTAGCCAGGATCCAGATGATAGATGCAAGAGAAAACAACAGAATAAAGAAGATACTAGAGAGAAACACCAGGAAGAAGTGTATGCAAATCACAGCTGATAGATTCTCACCTCATGTTTATGACTAAAATCTATAGGTCAGACACATGTTGGTAATGCAAGTGTTAACCCATAGCATTATGGACCCATCAGTGTCACCCACTTGTAGCAGAGGCTTCATTCTGAAATCAACAGGTATGCAATCAGTGGCCTTTGATTAAGTTAAGCACAAAAGTGACCCCACCTCCGTTGTTCTATGGGTCCAAAATCCCCAGAACCTCAAAACTTAAGGGGTCACAGCATCATCTCTGCAGTGGCCTACATGACATCTATATATTGCCTTTGACAGCATATTTTACTACTAAGGTGCTCAATAAAGTTCTACAAATTTCAAGGTTCATTTGAGTTTGTTGTGAACTTACTGTAAGCTTCCTCCATAATCGCTTGTGTAGACAAACCAGTTGAAAATCCCAACTTTAGCATGAGTTCTTCCAAACGATTTACATTAGTCAGGTATAAGTAACCAACCTACAAAAAGTATTGCTAGTGTGAGAATTCAAACAAGAAAAGATTTCTACCTCACAAATAATGAGTTTCTTCAGAATATCAAGCAAATGAATTAGGTTCACCAATTGATCAAGCAAGTACAAAGATCATATCAAGCAAATGATAAGCAATAGAATTACCTTCCTGTGGCATTCTTTTCAGAGGAAGGATTGCACGGTACAAACACTAGATGAATATTCATGCATTGCAAAGAAAAAGTCATCTTTATTTGAGAACTATCATTTACACAAAAAAGGATCTCAAAATTAACTAATTTGAGTATCAAAAGGTCCGTGATGTTACTATTGGAAACTAGAATGTAAATGAGTACTGACCAGTGTTTCCAGAGAAGATGCTCTGTTATAAACTGCTGCTCCAGCACGCTTTTTTGTCCGTGATTTTGCTGAACCAATATTCTTTCCCCAACGCAGAACATCTCTGCATTAAAAATTATCAAATGCCATTGACTAAGGCAGATTTTACAACTAATGTGCATATCAGTATAAAATAATGATCCAGTTTATAAGAATTTGAGGAGATTTTGGGACAATCATTAAGGAATTACAAAAGTTGGTGGAAGATGGATCTTTGATACTGAATGTCATGTCTTGAGGAAGTATGAAAAAATTGGACAAGATTCAACCCCATAACCACATGTCCTTCCATCTTTGCCATAGCCTTTGCCATGGGATGCTTATAAATCTATCTAAATTAGTATCATCACAGAAGAACACTTAAGCACCCAGTGGATACTACTGCCTTTGTTTTTCATTGGAAGCAACTCCTACCTATCATTATTCGTTATACACCATACGCATCAGAGCATTTTGACTTACCAATATAGATTAATAGGACAATTAATATCCTTCAACAGCTACAAAGAGGCAACTACTTTAATGATTATAACAATTTGTCCCAACTTCTCCCAACTTCTTTTGATAACCCTCATCATATTTTTCCTGGTTCTTCCCAAAGGAAACTTATGGCATCATCATAGTCAGTCACCTTGAAAACCCTCTAAAATGTATTTGACCTTCACAAGGCTCAGATCTTCAAAGGTCTCCAATAAATTATCTCATCCAGACATAAAATTTGATATTTTCGGAGCTTAAATTTTCTTGCTGGAAATGCAAATCTTTCTATGCTAATAATAAATAAATCATCAAGTAAGACATTCTTCCCAAGAAAGTATGCAATTTGATCAATATTCATGATCTTCTAAGGATAGTCGAATAACAATTTCATGTTTTCTAGTCTCAAATGTTTGATGATATTTGACCTGTACATCAAGGATTTTCTAAATTCTAATAAACAAACTGATAGCCTAGTAATGTACCAAAAGCCACCTTCTCATTCCAAAAACAGCCACAGACACCTTTCGAATTGATCCCTTAGCCAGTTTCTCATTCCAAAAACAGCCACAAACACCTTTCAAACTGATCCCTCAGCCAGATATTTTTATTTTTTAGTTCAGATTCTTCCTGTTCCTATAAACTTTGGGAACCTAATAAACAAGTACATTTTATTTTAACAGAATTCTGTCCAACAGCTGTCTAACATATTCTCTTGATTATATAATTAGCATCCTTAACAGCTGTTTTATTCAGGGGCCGCAGCCTTGTGCCCAAGTTTGCATGGGGCAACGCCACCTAGATAAATGGGTGTCTAAGAAGAATTCAACCAGTGGCAAAAAGTAGAGGCCTTCTTAAAGCTGTGGGAGTTGAAACAACAGATTTCTTCAACATGTTCCTCTTAGATGATTAAATTTCAAATTTACATGTTCCTCTTAGAAGATCAAGTGGCAAACTAAAGTATTCACAATTCTGAAATTCCTTTCTAAGATAAACATACATGTCTTAAATTGCTTTTCTAAACTTTTCTCCATTTTCATTATGATACCATGGAAGATACAACCATGCCAAGCCACAAACTGAAAACCATAAGAATGTTAATTCTTTCACCAACCTTTCTTCTGCTGATAGGCAATTATCATTAAGAAGTTTCTGGAGCAATGCATCCTGATTTCATCAAAACAAGACATTAGAATGTCTATGAGCCCATATAAGCATAAAAATTTAGGTATAACGATTTAGAGTTATGCAAAAGAAAAAAGCAATGGTTGAATTTTGTAAAATATATTAATGAAAGCAATTTTTATCCTCTCTGCAAACATTTTACCATCCAGACAACCAAAACTAATATCAAACACCAAAAATAGAGAAGCTTCGGAATTACATTACAATGACAAAGAGATTCTACTGTGTCAATTTAGCTTTAAATGAAGTTTAATTATGGTGAGGCACGTGAATAAGCTTCCGAGAGAGGAAGCATGTCAACCTTCAAGGAAAGAAAGAAAGGACTTCTTTCCACATATACAGGACGGTGAACACCGAATAAGAATCATATATTTAGTCCTGAAGAAATAGCAGGTTGGAAAACTGCATTATTCCTATGAATCCATTTACAACTTAAGGTCACAAGTTATAGCAAAGGTTAATTCAGAGGGAAAAGTATCTAAAAGTTTGCCAAAAAATTATGAGGGAATTATGGATTGCCAAAAATAAAGAAAAAGTATGTAGTAACTGTTATAAGTTTATTTCCTTGGTTAAATAATAAATGGCATCCTTGTGGTAATAAAACAATATCCACCAGAAAGCGATTTCAAAAAGGTACAGAGTTTGTGAGAGAATTATGTACCTGCGCTTCACATCGCACCACTGCTGTCACACGATCATTGTATTCCTCAATACTCAAAGGAGGAAACAAAAAGTGTCTGCGAGCATATAGCTGGTAGACACAAATCACATTATCAATACCTTGTCTTCCAATTTCTAAGTTGAATGTGTAAGGAAAACATAGTACATAGATTCAACTGTGCTTGGATGATGTCACTAATTAAATTCCTTAAACTTTTGCCACCATGAGAGGTTATTCACGATATTTTTGCTAAGATGTATGCTGCTTTTGAGCTATCTTGCTTTGTTTCATCAATTGTTTCATTGATAGCAAAAAGAGGTTCAACCAAATCAGAATTGTACATGTCTGAACTATTTTACTGCATTATGTCGTCCCTGTGGAAATATATGGCCTATGGAAAGTAAGATAGCTCAAATTTGTTACCATATATAGCAAGCATTTATTTTGTTAACATTTATTTTGTACAGGCTGTTTATTTTGTATATTTCTATAGTTATATTGTATAGCTGTGAGTAGAGTCATATTAGCTTATAATCACTGTATATTCAATTATTTATTGGAAGAGAAAGGGGATGAAAAGGCATTGAGCCATTCAATCAAAATTCTGCCATGGTATCGGAGCAAGGATTTTAGAGTTTTCAAATAACTTTCTCGAAAGATTATTTTTGATATTGAGAGTTTGTCTCGGAGTGGTTAGGGCATTTTCTGGATAATTTTCTGTGAAGATCTGTGTTAGTACTTTGGGATTTTCTGTTTCTTGCTTGCATTTGGTGTTTCCATTGTATTGGGTTATTTTTACTTGTGGAGAATTTTGTTAGCTTGTGAGTTTTTTTTTTTTTGAATACTTGAAATTGGCTGGTAGCAACTCTGAATTATGTGTTAAATTTACTGGTAAGAGTTATGCAATATGGGAATTTCAATTCCAATTGTATGTCACTGGAAAGGAGTTACGGGGACATATAGATGGCTTTGTTCCAGCTCCTATGGATGCTACTCGATTGGCCCAATGGAAGGTCACAGATGCTAGGGTAATGTCTTGGATTATTGGGTCATGTGATTCTCAAATTGTCCTCAATTTATGTCCATATAAAACTGCTAAAACCATGTAGGAATTTTTGAAAAAGATTTATAATCAAACAAATTCAAGTAGAAGATTTCAATTGGAGTGTGAGATTGCAAATTACAATCAAGGAAGACTATCTATTCAGGATTATTTTTCTGGTTCTCAAAATTTATGAGCTGAATTTTCTGATATGGTTTGTACTATGGTGCCCAAAGAGTCTCTCTCAGCTGTCTTGGATGTTCATGATATTAGCAAGCATAATAAGTTTTTGATGAAGTTGAGATCAGATTTTGAGAATGCTTGTTCTAATTTGATGAATCGTCATCCACCTCCTACCTTGGATGAGTGTTTTGGTGAATTGCTTTGTGAAGAACATCTTCTTACTCAAGCCGCTCTTGAACAAGAGAAGCTTACTGTAGCACCTATGGCTTTTTTGGCTCAAGAAAAAGGCAAGGGTAGGGATATGAGTAAAGTTCAGTGTTTTAATTGCAACAATTATGGTCATATTGCTGCCAATTGTACCAAGAAATTTAGCAATTATTGAAAAAAGCCTGGACATATCAGCAAAGATTGCTCAATTCGGCCCCAACCATTGCTTTTCAAGCAACTGCTGAACCATCAACCTCATCAACAATCACTTATAATGCTGAAACAACAATTCTCACTCCTGAAATGGTTCAACAAATGATTATTTCAGCATTTTCAGCTTTGGAGCTTCAAGGTAAAAGTCATCATTTATCTCAGTCTTGGCTTATTGATTTTGCAGCATCAAACCATATGTCTAATTCAGCTACCTTGCTGAAAAATGTCCATCTATATCATGGATCAGAAAATATCCAGGTAGCTAATGTAAACACTTTAACTATTACGCTGTTGGAGATCCTACTCCAATTTTCAACAATGCTTTTGTATCTCCCGAACTCTTTGATAATCTTATTTCAGTTGGACAATTAGTCGAAAATAACTGTGATGTACATTTTTCCTGTGATGGTTGTTGTGTGCAGGATCGGGTGTCGAGGCAAGTGATCGCGAAGGGGCCTAAAGTAGGACGTTTGTTTCCACTGCATATTTCCATTCTTAGTAATGTTACTTGTGCTTGTTCTACTGTAATCAATAAAAGTGAAGGGTGGCATAAAACGTAGGGACATCCCAATCTTGCTATTTTGTCTCACTTATTGAACTCTAGTTTATTGGGAAATATTGATCCATTTTGTTCTCGTGTTTCTTTCGATTGTTCAACTTGTAAATTAGGAAAGAGTAAAATTCTTCCTTTTTCTATTGCTGGTAGTCGTGCAACAAAATGCTTTGATATTATTCATAGTGGTGTATGGGGATCACACCTGTTATTTCTCATGCACATTATAAGTATTTTGTGACATTTATTGATGACTATAGTCGATTTATTTTCTCCGTTCTAAATCTGAGGTTTTTCCAATCTTTAAGACCTTCCTTGCAGATGTTGAAACTCAATTTTCTGCTGTTATTAAGGTTTTTCGATCTGATTCTGGTGGAGAATACATGTCCAATGCATTTCATGATTTTTTGAATCAAAAAGGTATTCTCTCACAATGATCTTGTCCCTATAAGCCTCAACAAAAAGGTATGGTGGAACGAAAAAATCGTCATCTATTAGAAGTTGCTCGTACTTTATTGCTTGAAACTTTTGTTCCTCTTTCTTTTTGGGTGGAGGCCTTATCTACAGCAGCTTATCTCATAAATCGGCTGCCTTCTAAAACTATAGGTTTTGATTTTCCTTATTTTCGTCTTTATCATCAAAATCCTGACGATCAGCATCTGCATACCTTTGGTTGTGTGTGCATTGTTCATTTGCCTCATCATGAATGTCATAAACTTTCTGCTCAATCTGTAAAATGTGCATTCATGGGATACAACACTAGTCATAAAGGTTTTGTTTGTTATGATCCTTGTTCAAAGAAAATTCGTGTTTCTCGAAATGTTGTTTTCTTTGAAAATCAATATTTCTTTCCAACTCACGTTTCACCATCATCTGAAACTACCGTTCTTCCTAGTTTTGATGTCTTGTCTCCTAATATTGAATGATTCAAGCCTGGAATTGTGTACAAACGACGTCCTTCACGACAACCCCTTCCTGATCCAGATCCGCCATCTGATCTAGCTCCGCTCATCTTAAGACGATCTACCAGAGTCTCTCGTCCTCCTAATCGGTATGACTCTTATCATACATCATTTACTGCTGCCTGTCCTCCATTTCGGTCATCTTCTTATTCCCAAGCAATTAAGCAAGAGTGTTGGCAGCAAGCAATGCAAGAGGAGCTTTAGGCTCTTCAAGACAATCGGACTTGGGATATTGTTAAATGTCCACCGAAGGTTAAGCCCATTGAATGTAAATGGGTTTACTCAGTGAAACTTCACTCCAATGGGATGTTGGATCGCTATAAGGCTAGGTTGGTTGTCCTTGGTAATCGACAAGAGTAGGGAGTAGACTACGAGGAGACCTTTGCTCTTGTGGCCAAAATGAGTACAGTGCGTACAATTCTAGCCATTGCGCTTCATAGGGTTGGCCACTTCATCAAATGGATGTCAAAAATGCTTTTCTTCATGGTGATCTCAAAGAGAATGTATACATGACACCCCCTCTTGGTTTGTTTTTCTCTTCTACTTTGGAAGTTTGTAAGTTGAATCGCTCATTTCGCACATGGTTGGAGAAGTTCCGCTTTACCTTGCTTCAGTTTCAATTTGTGCAAGCTCAATATGACTCCTCCTTGTTTCTTCGAAAAACTTATACTGGTATCGTCCTCCTTTTGATCTATGTTGATGACATTGCTATAACTGGGACTGATTCCTCCTTAATTACTCTGCTTCAGCAACATCTTCGAGATTCTTTTCACATGAAGAATCTTGGTGTTAGTATAAGCCCTAACCCCAATACATTATAATAAAATACTTTAATTAATAAATGAGGCATTTATTTTATTTTTTGTATTCCTGTGCATATCAATTGATAGAACTATCCAAAAATATTGTTTCAGTTTAAGTTATCATGTGTGAGACACATGGTTGTAAGACCTTGAAACAATAGAGACTTCATTCTAAATATTCCTAATCAGTCATTGTTATGGGAATAACAATGAATTAAGACTAGTATGCTCTCTCTGATAAGTTGAGTTCTGTCTTACGGATCATAAGGACAAGAGTGTCAATCAGAGATCATAGATACATGTTTAGAACATGGTATCTGGATTCGATCCATTCATGAGAACACTACATGGTACAAGTCATAACTGTTTCTCATGTGCAAGTTTTGCATCGGAGTTCTTAAACCTAAAATCTCTATGAAACTCTTTATGAATTACTGTGTACTTTGACATACACCTAACGTGCTCGTAACAGAGTGACAAGTATAGGTATGCTTGGGTATGCATTGGTTCATGTTAGAGAGCATGAGAGAAGTGAATGGATTACCCCTCTCAATAAGAGAGAAAATATCATCGGCCACTTGATCAGTGAACTGAGAAGTCTATGGCCATACCGAGATGAAATAATGAGTAATCATTATTCATCTGAGAGTTCAGTATCACCGGAATATCAAGAAAGGAATTAATATATATAAGGATGATTAGTTCCATACCTTATATTAATTCTAATATTTATGGGTAAGAGACTATGCAAAATTGTATTAGGTCACTAAATGCTATTTGCATTTTCATTTAATTTGGAATGCTATAATATCTTGCTAGAGAATATATATAGCCTTTGAATTAATTCATTAATTTATTGCCAATATTAAATAGACCTATAAGATCACATACAGAGCATTGGGCTTAAAATATTTAAATAAAGTATTGGGCATTAATTTGAGCTTTTAATTAAAGTCAAATTAATATATGTAATGGATATTAAAATTGCTATTGGATCTTGGTCCATGAGAGAGAGAAATTCAGCCCACAAGGTTTAATTTCAATTAATTAATTATCTTGTATTAATTTAATTAATTGAGTATTAAAGCCAAAAAGAATTTAAATCAAATTAAATCTCTTAAATAAGAGATGAGGTGACCGAAATTCCAAGATAAAAATCAAAGGAATTTCGGCACATGTACATTTCTCAAATTAAGTGATTTATCTTGAGTAAATGTCTTACATTTATTTCAAATTAATTCAAAAGAGTTTGAATTAATATATATTACTTATTTTAAGGAAGTGATTAGGAATGAATTCACTACCTAAATGGATGAGGATCTCGGCATTATCACTTAAGAAAATAAGTGATATATATTGAATAAGAAGAAATAAAAAACCCTAAGGCGTGAACTTGTTCTCTCTCTCACAAAAAATTTTTCTTGGCCGAATTCACAAGGAGGAAAGGATTGTTTCTTGTTCTCTTGTGTTCTTGGGCAGCAATAGCAACTAAAAGAAGTGCAAGATCAAATCTTGTAGCTTCAATCCTTTGCCATTACACAATATTTAAAAAGAGAGCTAGCAATCTCGATTTTAAGCCGCCATTGCAATTGTGTGTGTGAACATAGAGAGGAGTGTCGTAAAGGCTGTTCCTTTGGCATTGGTGGTGAAGATCTAAGGCAAACAAATCCTTCTTGATTGCTGGTCATCATCAAAATCAAATCTTGAAGTACATCTAAAGTTGTAAGTTTTAAAACCCTAAAATTGCATGTTTTCGATTCTTTGTTGGTTTTTGCGTGGCATGTATGATCCTTCTTTGTATAGACGCCTCGTCGGCAGCCTAAACTATCTGACTATTACTCGTCCAGACATTTCTTTTGCTGTTCAACAGGTTAGTCAATTTATGCAAGCACCCAGGCATCTTCATCTAGCTGCTGTCCGTCGCATCATCCGTTATTTGCATGGTACTTCTACACGAGGTTTGTTTTTCCCAGTTGACTCTCCAATCCGTCTTGTTGCTTATAGTGATGCTGATTGGGCTGGGTGCTCGGATACTCGACGATCCATTACTGGTTGGTGCATGTTTCTTGGTACATCACTGATTTCTTGGAAAAGCAAGAAGCAAGATCGTGTATCTAAGTCCTCCACTGAGTCTGAATATCGAGCTATGTCCTCTGCTTGTTCAGAAATCCTTTGGCTTCGAGGACTTTTGGCTGAGCTTGGCTTTTGTCAAGCTAATCCTACACCTCTCCATGCTGATAATACTAGTGCTATTTAGATTACAGCTAATCCAGTTTTTCATGAGCGTACAAAGCATATTGAAGTGGATTGTCACTCTATTCGTGAGGCATATGATTCCCATGTCATTTCTCTACCACATATCACTACGGAGCATCAGACTGCAGATGTGTTTACTAAGGCTCTTTCTAGCGGTCGACATCAGTTTCTTATTAACAAATTGATGCTTCTGGATCGCCCAGCATCAATTTGAGAGGGAATATCAGTGTATATATGTATTCCTTAGATAGTTTAGCTGATTTCCTTGTATAGTTGATTTCTAGGCTAAAATTTAGGCTAATATTTGTTAGTTTCTTTTGTTGATCTTTCCTTTTTTGGTTTCCAAACTCTTGTATATATTCTGAGATTTTATTGAATAAGGTGGGCTTTTCCATCATAAACTTTGTCACCTATTTTTTAGGATTGGAAGTTCACAGCGACTCTTTTGGCATTTTCTTACATCAGCATAAATACGCTCAAGATTTGATTGCTTTGGCTAGTTTGGAGGATTTTTTATCTGTTGATATTCCTCTTGAAGTCAATGTTAAATACCACACTAATGAAGGAGAGCTACCTTCTGATCCTTTGTTGTATCAGCAATTAGTTGGTAGCCTAAATTATTTGACAATTACTAGACCTGATATCTCTTTCGTTGATCAACACGTAAGTCAGTTTATGCATTCTCCACGACATCTACACTTAGCTGCTATTCGTCACATCATTCGATATTTGCGAGGCTCTTCTTGTCGTGGTTTATTCTTCCCTGTTGGGTCTCCTATGTGACTTGTTGCTTTTAGTGATGCTGATTGGGTTGGTTGTCCTAACACTCGTTGCTCTGTCATGAGATGGTGCATGTTTCTTGGGGATTCCTTGATATCATGGAAAAGTAAGAAACAAGATTGCGTCTCTAAATCTTCCACTGAGTCTGAATATCGTGCTATGTCCGATGCATGCTCTGAGATCACTTGGCTTCGAGGGCTGCTATGTGAGCTTGGCTTTTCTCAATTTGATCCTACACCTCTCCATGCAGATAATACTAATGCAATTCATATTGCTACAAATCCAATTTATCATGAATGCACGAAGCATATTAAAGTGGATTGCCATTATATTCGTGAAGCTGTGAATAGTCGTGTTGTTTCTCATACACATGTTTCTACAGCTTTGCAAATAGCAGATGGGCTTAACTAATTACTCACTCGACAGCGCCATCAGTTTCTTGTTGGCAAATTGATGCTTCTTGACCGACCAACATCAATTTGGGGGGATGTTACCATATATAGCTAGCATTTATTTTGTTAATATTTATTTTGTATATTTCCATAATATATATAGCTGTAAGTAGAGTTATATCAGCCTATAATCACTGTATATTCAATTATTTATTGGAAGAGAAAGGGGATGAAAAGGCATTGAGCCATTCAATCAAAATTCTGTCAAAATTGAGCTGTTATGAAAACATTTCACAACTCACCTCAAATATACTATCACCAATATATGCTAGAGCTGCTGCATTATGAACAGATCGAGGCTTCTCAACTTTTGGTGGACTCGGCATCCATGTCTCGTATCCCAGATACGTATCATCCAATTTCGTTAAAACCCCTACAAAAATCCCAAGTAGAAATGACAGAATTAGCCAATTCGGACCATTATATCAAGTGACATAAACGAATAAAATTCTTCCAAAGTTGAAATCGTTCACAACTTAGTAAAGAACAACTAATCTCACTGTACAAACAAACACATTTATTCCTTGTTTTAACAATCAAATTCTCACTTTTTCCCCACCATTCCAGCAAAAAGCCAGAATTATATCAATTCACCCCATAATTCTAGTAAGATAAACGAATCAAATACTATTAAAGTTGAAATCTTTTCAATCTTATAGTAACAACAAATACATTAGTTGACAAGCAAGCATCCTTATCACAGTAAATCAGCAGTCCAAGATCGAAAACATGGATACCTTGAGCTCTAGTATTGCGCTTGAGAAGGTCTGAAACTGACTGAGCAGTTAAAGTAGGAGCTGTTGATGGAGATGGAGAAGGAGAGAAAGTGTTGGGTTGAGAAATAGGATCTTTCTTGGGTTTTCGAGGGGCATTACGATTGTATGGAACTCTTTGTTGGGTATCCCATGAAGCTCTTACTCTCACTGAAGCCATGGCCATGGATAGGGTCGTTGATATTTTCTCTGGTTCGTTTAGCAGCTGAAAAGTGAAAACTACAAACAAAAGATCGCTCTGATTGAACTCGAGTTTTTTGGTCCAGCCCAATTGCAGTGGGCTGAGCTTGGAAATGCTATTTTTGATCTTAAAAAAGATAATACTCCCATCATCCAATTTAAAAATAATTTTTTATTTTTTCAAAAATTAAAAAGATAACTAAAATATTTTAATTTTATAAAAATTTATAGTTATTAATAAAAATATTTTTTTTTGTTTTTAAAAATTTTATTTAATTTTAAATAAAATTGAGATTAATAAAAAAATAATATTTAATAAAATATATTACAAATAGAAATATATATGTAAATTTATTTTTTAAATTTTAAAAAAATATTTAAAAAGAAATAAAATAAAATATAAAAATAATTTTTTTAAAAATAAGATGGAAGGAGTATCATTTTAAAAGGTTATTTTTTATTTTATTTTAGTCCCTTTTAAATATCTTTTTTAAAATTTAATATATAATAATTATTTTATTTTATTCCCTTTTAAATATCTTTTTAAAATTTAATATATATATATATCATTATTTATGATATATTTTATTAAATATATTTTATTATTCTTAGTAAAATTTTTAAAATATAAAAAAAAAATTTTTATCAATAAATATATTAATTTAATTATTTTAATAATTTTTTAAATCGTATGAAAATATAAAAATTATTTTTATCGATAAATATAATAATTTAGCTATTTTAATCATTTTTTAAATGGTGTGAAAATATAAAAAAACTATTTTTATTAATAAATATAGTAATTTAAATATTTTAATTATTTTTTAATTCGTGTGAGGGAGTACATATAAAATTTTGACTATACTTATTATGTGACAAATTATAAGTTTTTAAATTAAATAAGTATGACAAAAATTAATGTGAAGATGGGCTAATAAAAAAATTTTTTGTTTTTATTATTTTTTATCTGCTTATTTGTATTTGCATTTTGCACAGAAAAGAGGACTGGAGAAAGGGAGAGAAGACTCAGAGAGAGAGAGAAGCGATATATTAGCAGAGGAAGGTTCTCTTTCGCTTCCGTTTTATCAAATACTGAAACTGCGTTAAAACCCTAAAAGCTCAAACCAGAAGATAATCCATTTTCTGTTTATTTGTGCCCAGTAATTATTTTCTTCTGTTATAATCTGCAGTGGTTAGGGCACAATTTTAAGCATGAGCAGATACGACAGCCGCTCAGGCGACCCCGCTTCCTATCGTGACCGGAGAAGGTAACATATACCAGCATACTTATTACTGTATGTGAAGTTGGGCTTCCGTTACTTGTAAATATCGATTTATCTGCTTCAAATTATGTCGTTTTAGTGATTTATGGGCGTGCTTTGGTTCTCATCAGTTCTCTCTTCCCAATTGAATCATTTTCTCGTGGTTTGTTTGGTTACCCAACATCGAACTCTTGTTTAGTTGATATTTTTATGCGTGTCTTGGTTTGTTTATTGTTCCAGCGTTGAATTTATCTTTGTTGCCTTACTTTTTGTCTTTAAAAGTGCACTGATATTTGTTCTGTACGGACTCATTTTCATATGAAAATGTGAGGGTGAGTGTGACTCATTAGCAATTGTGTTTGAGGTTTTAAGTTTCAGCTGCAACAAAAATATGGACTTTCCCTTTATTGAGTGTATGTCAAGCACCAAATAGTTCCCTTTATTTGCGGCTGTTCCCAGATGATTTTGGTTTCATTGGTGCTTCATGTTTACAAATTTTTGTGTTTCTTTAGTGACTCAGGCTTTGGTGGGGCTACCACTTATGGTGGCTCTGGTCGGTCCTCATCTGAGAGGAGGGAGTATCATGACTCACCAAGGAAATCACATTTGGATGCATTGACTCCATTCGAGAAGAACTTCTATGTGGAGTCTCCAGCAGTGGCCACAATGTCAGAAAGGGAGGTTGAAGAGTATCGACAGCGGAGAGAAATTACTGTAGAGGGTCGAGATGTTCCCAAACCAGTCAAGAATTTTTCTGATGTGGGATTTCCAGGTAACCAATATAAATCTTGAGAAATCCTATTTATTGAATTCTCGTAACTATTGTTAATATTTTGATTCTGTATTATACATGTTTGTTTTTTCTGTTTGAGAATCATCAAAAGGCAGATTTGAAGTGGGAACTTAGAATTTTGCAGTATGTTTGTGTCCTATTTCTGATAGTTTAACGATGGTAGCTGTGGCAATTACCCATTTAAAGCCACTGAATGTAGAGTTGGTTGAATGAGTTTTGTTTTGCAAGTGAGCCTATCTACAAGAAGCTTTTTAGGAGGAAATTGAGATAATGTTTTATCATACAGCCAGTCATTTTCTATTCTATATACTTTGTCTATCACCAATTGTTGGATTGGCTGTGTCTTGGTCTTGTTCATCTTAGTTTCAAATCAGTTTGGTAAGATTTGTGAAATTTTGTTAACTGGAGATATTCTCCATTGGAATATTTTCATCAGATAGCTACTTATAGAATTTATTTGCTTTTACTCCAGATTATGTTTTGCAAGAAATAACAAAAGCAGGCTTCGTTGAACCTACACCTATTCAAGCTCAAGGGTGGCCAATGGCTTTGAAGGGCCGTGACCTCATTGGTATAGCTGAAACTGGATCTGGGAAGACACTAGCTTATCTATTGCCTGCAATTGTTCATGTTAATGCCCAACCAATTTTAGGTAAAGTCTATTTGAATAGTTCCTGAAACTTCTCATCAGTAATTTTATATGCCTTTATATGGTTTTGATTGTTAACTGCAGATGAGTTTTAACACTTTTTCTTTTTCAATCCAGCTCCTGGAGATGGTCCAATTGTCTTAGTTTTAGCTCCAACACGTGAACTTGCTGTTCAGATACAACAAGAAGCTGCTAAATTTGGTGCATCATCAAGAATAAAAAATACATGCATATATGGTGGGGTTCCAAAAGGACCTCAGGTCCGCGATCTCCAGAAAGGTAGGTGGCGGCAAGGTTTGAGAAGACATTGCTTCAATACTGTATTCTGACTTTCATGAACTGGCTATCCTGTTATACATGGTAATTGAGTTTGATATGACTTTGCTATTGTTTTACCTGCAGTTGATGATTTGTTCAAGATATAATAGTCATTATTTTTTTTCCCTTCCTTTCTAGGTGTTGAAATTGTTATTGCCACACCTGGGAGGTTGATTGATATGTTGGAATCACATCATACAAATTTGCGGAGGGTCACTTACCTTGTATTGGATGAGGCAGACCGGATGCTAGACATGGGATTTGAACCTCAGATGCGAAAAATCATTGCTCAGGTTGGAAGCTATTCCTGATTTTTGGAACCTTTTTTACAAAATCACTCTGATCATACTGTTATATATCATGTTATTTATCAAAGATGTAAGTAAATTGATGGTAGCATTATTACTTTCCTATTAATATTTAGAAACATGAGTCCCATCAACATTTGACCTTTGAAAGGTGGAAACTGTTAGCAAGTGCTCAACTTACATGAAAATTGACATTTAATTACTCTTGGGTGCTTTAATTCTTTAACGTTGTCAGATGTCATGGCATAACTAACTTAAGTACTTACAAGTGGTCGCTACCGTTTGTCTCTTTAGGCAACCTCTTTTTTCCTCATAAAGGTACAAAATGTTTAAACTTATCCAAAATTCTCTTAGACCCATCCTTTTGCTCCTCTTTCAAATTCACAGTTTATATTTTATGGCATCTTTTTTTTTTTTTAGTTTTTCTTTGTTTGATGGCTTTATTCATGTATTCAAGTTTGCATTCAGCTGTCCTAGTGGATGAAAGGTAGAACGTATGCTTATGCCTTTCTTTTTGGTGTATCTTGAAAGGGTCCAATGTCCAAATATGCCTCAAAGCTTCTCTTTGATCCCATGTTGCTAATTAGTTAGTACAGACAGGGCATTTTGTTGACTAAATTTATCTGATATCTTGCAATGAAATGAGTCTACTGCAATCACCATAATGGAAATAAATATACATTGGTCAGATTGATTCTCTCTCTCTCCCTCCCTGATATGATCAAACACGTTTGTTTTGCTGCTTATTTATGTTTTTTCCCTATTCTATGTAGATTCGACCTGATCGTCAAACTTTGTATTGGAGCGCTACTTGGCCTAAAGAGGTTGAACAATTGGCTAGGCATTTTCTTTACAATCCATACAAAGTAAGATACTGGACAATGTTTCTGCTCTCTCTATGCATACAAGCACGCTATTACCTGCGATTGATTTTGCTTTTATTGCTGTGGGTCATGCAATTGCCATAACTTTCCTATTAAATGTTTGTACCTCTTAGGTTTCTCGTTCATCTTTATAAATATTCTGATACTTGTGTATTTTGTTTATATTTGGTTGCATTCTTGAATTCTTTATCCATTTCAGAGTCTGGCTTACTGCTGATTGATATATGCAGGTAATAATAGGCTCTGCTGATTTGAAAGCCAACCACGGCAATACGCCAACATGTTGATATCGTTTCTGAAAATCAGAAATATAACAAGTAAAACATGCCTTATTTATTATTTACTTGGTTTTCACTAATCATTGTAGTCGTATTCACTATATGGAATATGGATATTTTACCAGGCTGGTGAAGTTGCTTGAGGATATTATGGATGGTAGTCGTATTTTGATTTTTATGGACACCAAGAAAGGTTGTGACCAGATCACTCGGCAGCTTCGCATGGATGGGTGGCCTGCTCTTTCAATTCATGGTGACAAAAGTCAAGCTGAAAGGGACTGGGTCCTGTCAGAATTCAAAGCTGGCAAAAGTCCTATAATGACTGCAACAGATGTAGCTGCTCGTGGCTTAGGTAAATAGAAAATATGGCAAAAATTATGGCTGTTTGTTCTTGGTATTTACTTGTGCTTTCTTGTTCATGAATCCTGATATAATTTGGCTGCCTTTAATTTCATCCTGAACCATACCCTTTATTGCATGTTCACAATCTCAATCTTGAAAAGAATAATTATCCTTGTCTGAAGAGCCATTGTTAATGCCTCCCTTATCTTGCATTTAATAGGCTTTCTGATTCTGATCAATGTGATGATGAATACAAAATTTAGGTACTTCATCTTCCTTAGAAATTTGATGGAGTTTATGGGTTTCCTCTTAAGAACTTTTTTTGGGTCATCTGACCTCTCCTTTTTAAAGGGTGAACTAACTAAGGTTTGGAGGTTAGCAGCTCTTGACTTGCCTGTCTGACTCTCTGGTTCTTTATTATTTTATTTTGGTGGCAGATGTGAAAGATGTAAAATATGTGATTAATTACGACTTTCCTGGATCTCTTGAGGATTATGTTCACCGCATTGGACGAACTGGAAGGGCTGGGGCAAAAGGAACAGCCTACACCTTCTTTACTGCTTCAAATGCCAGATTCGCTAAGGAACTTATCACCATTCTTGAGGAGGCTGGACAAAAGGTCAGTCCAGAATTGGCTGCAATGGCTCGTGGTGCACCTCCTCCTCCATCAGGTTTGTCCATAAAGGCATGCCTGTATTTATGTTTTTAAGTTTAAATGTTTCTTACCTGCTTTTTCCTATTCTTTTTGATGATGCGGAAAACCAACTTTTAGTGCACCCATGACATTCCTGCCACTTTTAGGGAAGGATTGACGGTACCATAGACTTTGTTATTTCCTCTGGTTAGGATCTTTCCCTTTCGTCTTTACTTGTGTTGTGGTACCATTTGGATCAGTTTAGGTAAGCATATTATGTGGAACTTAATATTTCCAACGTGTTTCTTTGGCATCAACTGGAAGTATGAACATGTAACTTTAAGTATCAGTGGACAATTGACAATAGAATTATGATGCTGTTTTTGTACCGTCCTCTGTGATTTTAAGTTCTATATTGCATCTATTGATGGAGCTATTAAGAATGTGATGTGCCTTCTTCCCCCTTAATGCTACAATTCTCTCTCTCTCTCTCTTTTTTTTTTGGGTGACGGGGGGTTTTTAAACTTGCACCACCAAATGCCTTGGAGACAACTAATTTAATTCTATCTTGTAACGTATTGAAATTGATTCTTTTCCAACTTTATGTTTGATTTTACAATTATGATGGATGGTAATTTGTGATTGTGCCACTAGATCGAGGATTCTAATAAACCAACACAAAATTTTGGTTTCCTCTGGATTGTTGGGCATCCATTAGAATTTTGTGTATTTACTACTGTTTTAAGTGCTAAAGTCTTACCCTGTGTTTTCATCAGGTCTCGGGGGTTACCGCGATCGTGGGAGGGGTTATGGTGGTGGTCGCTCCTGGAGCTAATTTATGAGCTCGGTGACAACCCTGGGGGGAAAACTTGTATGACTAAAATGTAGAGATCTAGATGTCCTGCAGATAAACTTTGTTCTCAAATGTTTTTTTGTCAATTTCATTTGTTTACCTGCCTATGAATATAGGCTGCTTAGCTTTGTAAGATAACCCAGTGGAATTATAAACCAAGTATAGTGAATATGTACTATATAGTTGGAAGTTTCATATTTTTAGTCGTTAACATTACAACCATGTGTCAACCTCTTCCTTTTATTTTATTTATATGCTGTTTAGGACATTGTGTGTTTCTGCTGCTGTGATGCTATTTCACGATGGTCAGTGATTACTTTGCGAGCTTGCATAATAATATTGTTGTCCATGTGTTGAGGCAATGTATCAATACTTGTCTGTGATCCTTGAAATTTATGTGAAGCAGTTTTGATTTGTATGTATGTAAGTTTATCATTTGATGGATTTTTAATTTGTTTACGAATTCTGTTTAGTAAAAAAAGTAGAAGATAAAATTCCTAAAGCAATTTCACTGCATTAAGTATCTAATTTTTGAGAAGTTGGAGTTTCGAGGGGAGCCAAGCATAATTTTGTTACTAAATCAAAATAAGAAAGAATTAAATCTGCAAGATAAAAATGTGGGTCAATATACCTGCTGTTACATTATAAATAAAATTGTAAATTGGATTTAAACAAAGGATTCTTCATTCATAAATTCTAAATTACGAATTATACATATATTATTAATTGAAAATAAGTTTTAAAAAATATTTTCTTTTAAAAATACTAATGCAATGGATTTTTATTACTTTTATAGAAGTGAAAAAAAAAAAAAGATTGGGGATCACGTATAGAAACTTGGTTCGCTAAGAGAGGGAATTACCCAGTATAAGAGCGTAACACTAACAGAGGGCAACAGAAAGTGACAGAGCGATCGAGAACGGAGTTCTTTTAACAATGACTGAAGAAGCTCCTAAGCTTTACACCAACAAGCCCAAGAAAGGTAACAACTAGCAACTTCAACTCTTACTCTGCCTCTTTTTTATGCAATAAAGATATAATCTTTTTGCTTCTCAACTACCCCCATTATTCTTCTTTACATTTCTGTTTATTCGTTTCTTCTTATTGACCATTTTTTGGGTTGTGGCTTTGCGTAGTTGACTCGATTTCTTTTTTTATTTTTTTGTGATTTAACAGCACAGCTTAAGCAATTCCAAGAGCAACAAAAGCCAAAGGATTTCTCTAAACCAACATCAACTGCTGCTTCCAAAACGACAGCAGCTGCTGCGTCGTATAGAATGGGGTCTCAGTCTTCAGCTCCTCCTCCTCCTTCGCCGCCTCTAAAGGAGTCCTTTGCTAAGCGTTACAAGTTCCTTTTTCCCATTTTCCTGACTGCCAATCTCGCTGTTGGAAGTAATCTTTTTCTTTCTTGTTGTTTAATTTTATTGATTTCTATGTTTTATGTATATGCTTGTCTGATTATTTGATGCTTGGAATAGTGAAATTGGTATCTGGCCTTTTTGAAAGAAGTTCATTTGTTTAATATTTGGTATTAGTGGTTGCCTCCTGGCATTCTTGCTATTTGAAATGTTTATGGTATATGGTGGTGTGAATCTCTGGTTACTTTGCTGAAATGTTTCACTTGGTTTTGGGGGGTTAATATTTATGTACTTATGTGTATTTATTCGTTTGAATTAACTTTTTCAATGCTTGTAATTCTGAAATGAGTATTTGGATTTTTTCTGGGTCCATCCTCGATTTTATTATTGAAAGGCACTTAGTTACTATCCCGGTTGGAAATGCTGATAATTAATTTCATTTTTTTTAAGAATGAATGATTGTGTTAGAGAGAGAACTTAGCAATGGATGATCATGTTTCTTGATAAGACAAATGAGAAATGTTTAGTTGACAACCCAGCTTTTCGGATTTCTTTTGAAAACATGGACTTGATGTGGGCAATTGAGTTTTAGAGATGTTGAACATATGGGTTGAATAGTAGATCTTGAGCCCAAGAGATTTATTTGCACATCAAAGCATTTGTATGTGCACTATGTCAACGATCCAAACCTAAGTAGTGAATTCTTCATAGCATTATTGGCTTTGCATTAGAAGGGATTTTTCCTTTCAGTGATTTTTCTTTTACATAGAAAATATCTGTTTCTCCTACTTTCTCATGCTGCAACACTCGATGGAATTTATGTTTGATGTGGCCTGCTGGATATGTAATTAATTAATAGCCTAGCATTTTCTCCATATTAAGTGTTGGAACTTGGAAGCATCTTAAAAATACTTAGCTGCTTGGGTATGTGGTCCTGTGAGGGAATGTAACTGCCAGGTGCCATGAGAGAGAGATGAGAGAATGAGAGAAATATGGCCTTTCAATGTGATACCTTTGCTTTTGGGTGATTAATTGATCATGATAAGGAGTCAATATTTGAAGGAAATATGCAATGTCGTGAAATCAAGATTAGTTGGTTCAAATCAAAGGAGCTGAGTACAGTTTGAAATGTAGGCTGATGCAGCATATTGGCTAGGCATTTTGTTGGCTTTTCAGTTCTTCGAACTGAAAAGCTGTCAAGGGTCACCATGCAGTAAAAGCTTCCCCCTTTGGGTGTTAGGTAGAAAACCAGAAGCAGGACATTGTAAAGACTTTAAATTACTATTATCATATACCCTATAGCTTTTAACCACGTGCTTGATTTGTATTTGGTGAACAAAATTTGATTAACCTATAGCAAAAAACTCTCTCTTTCTTGGATTTCCTTTTATTTATTTAGGAATGTCTTGTCAATAAAGTCTCGAATTGACTGGAGTATTGACAGTCCATCTAGTTAGTTATATTTCATTTCTTGTATAATTCATTACAGTAAGTAATGCTAGGTCTGGCATGTGCATGATGATAGTTTAATCAAAGGACATACAGATACTATTAGTACTGAGAGTAATTTGGATAATGGCCAATATTTAAAATACATCCTTTGACTATTATGATGAGGATTTAAGAAAGTTGACTTTGAGACAATTGGATCATGAAAATGTTATATTGCCCAGCTGTTTAGCAAGCACCTCTGAGTATCACATGCAAATTCGTAAATTGTGTTATGCTGCATATCTGATGTTAATTGTTCTTCAGTCAGCTGAAGCTCTTTTTGTTTTTCCCATGTTTATTTCATTCTGAAGATTGAGAATGTATATAACTTACATGGCACTTCTCCTTTGCCCTTGAATCTAGAAGTTGTTTTGTTTTTATAAATCGGATGAATCATACTGGCTGACTTATCAACCACGGCTAACTGTTTGTACTTTCACCGTGTCTTATTTTAAATCTGCTGCTTAATTTGTTTCTACTATACCTGGAGTATCTTATATCTGCTACATCTGTGGACAATATTTTTGTCTCCCTTAAAAAATTTTCTTTATTAATGCATTGTTGCTAGGTCTAGAATGAAATGCTAGAGCACTTTGAAGTACCATTATTTGACTAACACAATTATTGCAATGTGGATGTGCTCCTAAACGTCTAACTGTTATACATGTTCCAATTGGGTGTGTCAGCGAGGTTAAGGGGATTACCAAACATATCGATTTTACTTTGCCCGATGAATTGTTAATGCGTGAAAATGATAATGGGCAACTTTCAAATTTCTCTATCACTTTAACAATTTGATGATGTTATGCTCCTGCATCTCAGAATTGCTGAATTAGCCGATAACAGAAAAAATTTCCTGCTTCCTAGAACAAATGACAGTGTGAGCAGAAGATTCAATTCTAAAGCATTGCAATGTTAATTCTACATGGGATGATTTATATGTTTAATATGATAGAGAAAGAATCTGATGGTCATTTTCTCTATTTAGATTTGAGTAAATATTTTTGATATAATACAGAAAGGCACAATATAGAATTGAATATGCTGCCTGCAAATTCTTGTCGTTTGTTTAATTAACTGGCAGCATAAGAGCAATCCATTGTCTTCATAGTCAATTTATCTTTATAGAATTTTGTAAAATATACAGTAGATTTAGCCAGAATTCCATTTTGTGTTGCTTTTAGAATTTTGTTACGTACTGCACTACAGCTTTGAAGTTTTCATCATGCATAATCTTACAACATATATAAATGAGTAAATAATCATTTGCTAGCCCCATACATCAGGGTATGTGTTCATCTATGGCATCCTTTGATATAAGGCTAGCCTTCCTGTTTGAATCTCATACCCGGTATCTCCACTCACGCTTCACGCCTCCCAAACCTCTTGATCAAGGCCATGTAGGAATTATGTGCTGTTCATTCTAACAGTAACCTTTATTTATTTGTTCATTTCCTTTATATTCCCCTAATCAATCGTATTTTAACTGGTTATTAAGATTGTCACTACTTGTTATGTTGAGATGGTTTGTTCTGTGCATAAAAAGCAATTTTATTTGTTCTGTGGCATTGTTCATGAATGCTTCTTAAATTTATTCGCTTTTTTTAGTATTCGAAGTTCTTTTACAGCTGTTCTTGACTGAGAAGTGATAATATGTTATCTGATAGTCAAGACATGTGCCCCATTGTTATTGGTTTGTAGTTACACTTGTGGAATTGAATTGATCTTTGAAGCATCTTTGAAGCTTCCGTCTCAATAGTGTGCCTGATAAAATTTTTACTTTGCTTCCTGTGCACTGAGTTTCGCTTAATTTGTGCAGCTTATGTACTCCTAAGAACAACAAAAAAGGACACCAGCAGAGAGGAAGAAGCAGCTACCCATGTTTCCTCAACTCAAGCAGGTACTGTCCAGGTTACTGAGACACCCATCTCGCTGCCCACTATTTCAGAGCCTGTGAAGCCGCGTGAGCCTATCCCGGTGGATCAACAACGGGAATTGTTCAAGTGGATTTTGGAAGAGAAAAGGAAGGCCAAACCAAAAGATCCAGAAGAGAAAAAACGCATTGATGAAGAGAAAGCTATCCTTAAACAGTTCATTCGAGCAAAATCCATTGCCAACATTAAATAAATTACATTCACAAAAAAACCTAAGATTAGCAGAGTTTTTCTCTTATTGGTTATGAAGTTTGAGTTCTGCTACTGATGAACATCAATGCAATTGCTGATTCCCAAAATGTCTAAAGATCTTCTTTGTTACTGCTGGTTTGTTTATGAAAAAAGGGTGGTATTTATGTCAACTGTTGGAAGATTCTCACTGATTTGTACTCGGATTTGTACATATAATCAATGTAATTACTTTGCTTGGCTTGGATGAATTAGTATTTTATGCAAAACACGTGCACTTTTGGTATATTGCAATATCAGGGTCCCTGTACTCTCCAAAAAAAGCAGACAAGTGCTGCTGTGATCGATAATTTCAGATGATTAATGTTTCTTTACATGATTAGAACGGAGACTATCTATGAGAAATTTTCTTGTTTCTCTCTCTACCTTTCTCATCATCTAAACTTCTGTTAAATGACGGGATTAGAATTCTTTTTCATTGTTCTATGATTGCAAGTTTGAATGCAGAAAATGTAGAAAAGAAATGAAAAAGGTAATTCAGTCCTTGCTGTCATTTTTCTCATATTAGCATCAGTTGGCGAACATCATTTTCAGGGAAGGATTGTTATCAATCTCATTTGCTATACAATAACAGAAAATTAGAAATGGATCATATTCTCTTAACTTGTTAACCAAAAAAAAAAAAAAATTGAAGAGATTCACATGGTGACATGGGCCAAATGAAAGCATTCACAATTTCCAAAAAGGATGTGGACATACCCAATTTGCATGCTCAGCACCAACAACATGCATCCTTCCAAAATCAAAAACAAATTCAACTACCAAATAGATTGGTTTTCCAACCTCCAAATAATTTTGTTTTCTGTTTTTTAAGCATCCATCTTCCTAAGTTTAATGGTTTGACTAACATAAATTGTACTGAAGAGACTCACAAAAGGATAAAATACTTTTTCCTAAGTATTTAAATTTATTTCATACTTAAAATTCGAATTCAAAACCTCTCGTTAAAAAAAAATAGATTCAGTTATTCCACCTACTAAATATTTTTTTTTGCTTTTAAAAAAAATTAAAATACCTATTATGAGATGTTACAAGATTTGGAGTATATCCTAGAGCACTAAAGTCCTAAACTTAAAACGTTCAAAAGAAATAAGAAACATATCCAATATATTCTCTAAGATTCTTAAAGATATAGAAAAAGTTAAGAAATGAAACTAAACAAATCAACTTCTGAGAGAGAGAGAGATGTAATGCAATTATGATAATTGATTAAAGCATTAATATGTTAAAAGATACTAAATCATAAGTTAGGTAGTTTGAACAGATAATAGCTAAAAGAAAGCTAAGGAATGGAGCATAACAATTAAAAAATGCGTTGCAATCAAACAATGGGCCACACATAGAATGGCAAATTATATGAAAACAGTCAAAGAGGGAGATTTTGAATGTTCAGAAACATAAAATAATAAGGCTTTTCCCCAAAAGAAATGGCTTTAATTTCCATTCATTCATTCATTTCAAATACAACTCATGGACATTACTATCCATTATATATAAAATTAATATCATACAATAAATTTGGGGGCAATTATGATTCTCCATTAACTTTCTTTTGTCAATAGAATGGTGGCCACTGGCCAACACTCGAATTAAAAGTATATGAGATTTTGAGTTCTATTACTTTTAGCGATATTTATAATAACAGTATTATAAAAAAGAAGGATGAATAGGCTTAGATCACATGTGGTCTTTCCTATATATAAAATGAGAAGAATATGGGAATGAAAGTAACATGAGAGAGAGAGAGAGAGATTGTATGTATATGAATTGTGATGAAGGATTAGGTGATAATTTCAGTGTAGAGAGAGAGAGAAGAAAGATGATGATGAGGAAGAATGTGGTTGGACTTATTGAGTCTCACATGAACGCACGAGGCCACCAGCTGCGCCTGTAAGAGCACCCCACTGTGCCACCACACAATCATGCATTTGTGGGGACTTCTATATCTATCAATCTATTTATATTTTATTTCGTCATCTTCTTATCAAATCTTAATTCTAAGTTATTATTTTCTTATAACTTTTCATATCCGAAATCTACTTGTATGATTAATTTGAATTCGCATCATAAAAATGTTTCATTGCAAATATATATAATCGGTTCGGTCCATGAGTTTCTGACCCTGTATGAAAAAAATTTATGATTTTTTAAAAGAAACTTATTTTATTCATAAATATGAAAGGTGCATAATTAATTGTAAGCACATATATTACAAAATTGTTGTTATTATCACAGCATCTATTTATAAGATAGAGAATCTTCTGATTAGTGTTTCTAATTACAAGAAGATTAATGTCATTAGTTAACAATATTTTATATGTATATATAAGGTGACTACTGTTCTATCTTGGTGTCATAATCAATAATGATCATAATTTGATCCTTACTTGCCACCCTAATTTTGTGACATATTAACCATTTAACAAACTCAATCTTCTAACATTTTGAGGTGTTCCAATGAATTTTTATTTTTTTTATTTTCAACTTGATTTTTGCAATTTTAGGAAAATAGAAAACATATTTTCTTCTTTTCTCTTTCATCTTTTTCCAATGAAAACTATTTCTTTAACTCAACAATATATTTAATTAATACTACAATATTTTAAACTAAACTTTCTAAGTTTAATATTAATGTAGATAATAAATTGAACTTCTAATTAGTTTTATTGCAAAAGAGATTCATAATCATTAAAGTATAATATAATCGCCGATTCACCGATCTAATCAAAGCTAATAATAATAGAAATTGATTTCAGAATTAAAAAATTCTTGTCAATGTAAGAATACCTTTTCTCCGTAATGCTAAAAGAAAAAAAAAAAAGATAAATCAGTGGGTCAATAAACTTCCAACACATGCTTGCATTTATTATATTGGAAAATAAAATTCTGGTCAAGCCAATCTGACCCCATTCTGATATATAAAAGAAATTTCTTGCTAAAAAAACAACTTAATTGAAACTCTAAAACTATAGGTAATCATATAAAAAATTGAGCTAAGAATGATATTTTGGAGTGTGTAAAACCAAACCGAATTAAAAAATTTAATTTATTTAATTTACAATTTGTATATTGTTGAGTTTAATTTATTTAGTTTGATTCAATTTTTATTAAAAAAATCAATATAATCAATCTGATAGAACTTTTAATAAAATGACAATCAACGGAACCGATCAAAATATTATTTGATTGGTTTAGTTGTTTTTCCCTAACTTGTTGGTTCGATTTTGATTTTCTTCAATAACAACATTGAATTGTTCGGTTTGATGGAATTGCCTCTCAATATATATATATATATATAATGACTCTCTATATATATTCTATTAATTAATTGGTTCGAAATTGTGTGATTGTGTATATATATATGTATATACACATAAAAAAGGCAAATATAGTAATATCTTATTGTATAATATATACATCTCCCAATACAAATAGTCTTTCTCACACATATACATTAACTTAAGCTCCGACCTTACACTACCCAATTTTTCTCTTTCTTCAATTGCCGCCCGCGTGCACGTACACATGCACACAAAACATTCCTACTTATATATATATATATATATATATATTTCCAATCTTTAAAAAAAAAAAAAAAGGTCATCATCATGCGCTCTAGTCACCATGATTAAGCATATTTAAGCAAAGCAAAAATCCCCATACATACATTATAGAGATAGAAAAAAATATATAGAGAGAAAGAGAAAGAGAAAGAGAAAGAACAGTGTAAGTGCGTGTGCGTGCGGGCAAGAGCCATCCAACCCTTCTCATAATGGACAAGTTATTGTGGATGATTAGCTTATTACCAATCTTATTGTTGTCCATAATAATCTTGTACAGGAACGGCTTTTTTAGTATTATGTTCATCAGATCATCAAAATACAAAACTTCACTTCCTTTAGGCAATCTTGGTTGGCCTTTTATCGGTGAAACTCTTGAGTTCATTTCTTGCGCTTTAACGGACAAACCCGAGAGCTTCATGGACAAGCGTCGCAAACTGTAAGTATATATATGATGGAATACAGCTGTTCTGTTCAGGGATAACATATACACATTACACAACTTAATTATGTTTTAAGGTTTTTTTCTTAGTTACTATGTAGTTGTTACTAAAAAAATGTTTTTTTTTCAGGTATGGTAAAGTGTTCAAGTCACATATTTTTGGGTGTCCTACAATAGTATCAACAGATGGGGAAGTGAGTAAATTTATATTGCAAAGTGATGCAAAGGTGTTTGTTCCTTCTTACCCGAAATCTCTGACGGAATTGATGGGAAAATCTTCGATTTTGCTTATCAATGGGAGCTTACAGAAGAGAATTCATGGACTGGTTGGAGCTTTTTTCAAGTCTTCTCATCTCAAAGCTCAAATAACTAGAGACATGCAAGTTTATGTTCAAGAATCTATGAGTAAATGGACTCATAATCAACCCATTTACATTCAAGATGAAACAAAAAATGTTAGTTCCTCTCTCTCTCTCTCTCTCTTTCTCTGTTTGTGGTTTTGTTTTTTTGTGTTTGTGTGGTTTTGATGAAGTGAATTTCTATCCTTGGAGTTTGAATCCTATCCTTTTAGTTTCTTCTAATTTCAATTTTTTTAAAAAAAAAAACTTCAATTAAAGTCACGATTTGATATATCGTGTAACAGTATGCTGCATAATATATATTATCTGATCATATAAAAAAATTAATTTTTATCTTTTTATTAAACAGTTCATATCGTTTAATACACCGTTTCATAGTAGTGCAGCAAAATATTACTCTCAATTGGATACACAAGAAAAAACAAAGCACATCACATGTTAAATATCCCCAATATTGCATAGAATCTTTTTTATGTTAAAGCATTAGAAATTCAGTCAAAATAGCATAATTATTAAAAAGAAGGAAAGAGTTGATTTTTTATTTTATTTTTTTAATGATTTATATGTGTATCTCTGGCTTCTACTTAAGTTAGAAATGTTTTTCCTAGAAAGTAACAAAACCATATTATTAGTGAGAGGGGTATGGGGTTCACAATAATTTTGCATGAAATCATATTGTCCACAAAATCAAACTCATAATAATTATATCATATAGTTTCTTTCCAAAAGTTATTAAGAAATAACCATTCTTTTGTCTTCAGATTGCCTTTCAAGTCCTAGTCAAGGCATTGATTAGTTTGGATCCTGGCGAAGATATGGAATTACTCAAGAAACACTTTCAAGAATTTATCTCTGGCCTTATGTCTTTACCTATTAATATTCCCGGAAGTCAACTTTATCGCTCTTTACAGGCACGTAATTTAATTAATACACCGGTTTAATTATATCGGTTTGGTCTATGAAAACTCCATTAATATATTTTACAAATGTGGTTTCAGGCGAAGAAGAAAATGGTGAAGTTGGTGCATAAAATTATTGAATCTAAAAGAGATAAAGGTGGGATGAGTTCATCAATGGTGGCACCTAAGAATGTGGTGGAGGTTTTGCTTAATGACGCAAATGAACAATTAACAGATGATTTAATTGCTGATAATATGATTGATATGATGATTCCTGGAGAGGATTCTGTTCCAGTTCTCATGACTTTAGCTGTTAAATACCTTTCAGATTGCCCCACTGCATTGCAGCAATTAACGGTATGTTTATACCAATCCTTCTCTTTGCTTCCAAGTTTAATTGTTAATTACTAAATTAGTATACGATTAATTTTGTTAGTGTAAATTGAAATTGAACTGTGGGGTGAATTATGGTGTTTGACTAGTATTAATATATAGAATCAATGAAGAATGTCATTTTCAATCTTCTTATCTCATTGCCGTATTAATTGAATAGTTGCAATGTGATAGGTCTCATAGGCACAAGTGGAATACTGAAATGAGTATTAACTAGGGTTTGTGCCCACACTAATTTACTGTACTCGTATGCCACCATCACCTACCATATGCATTCATTTTCTCATTGGAGAAATCAACAATATTTTCCCATTCTTCTGTATTATTATCTAATATCAAAATAAAAGGACATTTCATGGCATCCTATGCCAAATCTCTTTCATGAGTTGATGCTTATTTCTTTTTATATCATCATTTAACAGGATCATTCTTTTTTATCTCATCATATATGTATTATTATTGGTTCAATTAATTCGAATTCGTACTGAATATATATATATATATATATATATATATATATATATATAAATAGAAGCAAAATGCTTTTTTTATAATTATATAAAAATGCTAATATTTCTAGTTAAAGAATAAAGAATTTCTTCTATTCTTATTTATTTTATATAATAAAGTAACAATAATTATTTAAATTTCATTCATAATTTTATTTATGAATGGAGAAATTAAATAGTATAATGCTCTATAATAAAAACAGCTTTCATAATTTATAATCGCAAGGAAAAAATAAAATAAAATAAATCGACTTCAATGCATGTAAGAGAAAGAAAATCAATGGATACGTGTAGAAATGAAACTCAAATACTTTTATTTTTGGGTCAAATTATAATATTAGGTAACCTATCAATGTCTTAATTTTTGTTTATTTGATGATCCACGTGTGAGTTGTAACTATCATTTTATAACTTTATTGTTTCATATATATTTGTTTGTTCTTATTTTAAGGTTGTTCCTTTCAGAAATTGACATTTTAAATTATAATTTAAGGATGAGAACATGAAATTGAAAAGTCTCAAAGATCAGTTTGGAGAGCCACTGAGTTGGAATGATTACTTGTCACTGCCATTTACACAAAGGGTAATCAAGTTATTGATTATTACCCTAATTACGTAAAAGAAAGAAAGAAAGAAATTAATTATTTTTTTTAATTTTAATTATCTTATTTAAACAGGTGATTACAGAAACATTAAGAATTGGAAACATTATAATAGGAGTGATGAGAAAGGCCATGAAGGATGTAGAGATAAAAGGGTATTTGATACCAAAGGGATGGTGTGCTTTTGTATACCTTAGATCCGTCCATCTTGATGAAAATTACTATGATTGGCCTTATCAATTCAATCCATGGAGGTGGCAAGTAAGAATTATTATTATTATTATTATTATTATTATTATTATTATTATTATTATTATTATTATTATTATTATTATTATTAAGCATCTAAAATATGGAAATGTGGGGGATGCACAGGACAAGGAGATGAGCAATAGCAACTTCATTCCATTTGGAGGTGGACAAAGGTTATGTCCAGGACTTGATTTGGCCAGGCTGGAAGCTTCCATTTTCTTACACCACTTTGTCACTCAATTTAGGTACCTCTTTCCTTAATCTCTATTAATTAGTTCATGTTTTCATTTCTCATCTAATCTGTTCAAAATTCAAAATTAATTATTTTCTGTTCTTGATTTGATATGTTGAGAAAACCCTAAATTGATTTTCTGCAAGAAAATTTATTCAACTAGTAAATATATAAGAAATTAATGATCAAGAATTAATGGTATCTTTATGGAAAGAATAAACTGAACTTTGTTTTTGGAAGTTGTCAATCATAAATCCTTCATTTTCCACCACTTTTTTACACACAAAACACAAAAACAATCAACTTTCTGCCATTTTTGAGAAAATGAACATCTTTCACAAAGCATCATTTCTTTAAATTAATTAATTGCTTCCAACAAAAACCTCTTTTCTTTTCTTAATTATTACTTTAATCCAACAAAACATCTTCAAGGATTTGTCCCATGAAATCTTTGTTCCATTGGGTTGTTGCATTTCTCTCTCTTTTATAAATTCGAAATTTCAATTTTGTTTGATCAAATTCTTAAATATTTCAGCATACCCTTATCTGTACTTAATTTGAAACTAAAAAATATAACTTAATAAATACATGTAAATATTAAAAAATGACGAGTAAACTGATTGAATATATAAAAAATTTAATATATGTCTACTAAATTAAAAAATGTAGATATAAGTAAAATGCTAACTGACAAAATATGTAATTATAATTAGGCTATTGAATTTTCTTTGACATTCTAAAAATAAAATGAAAGAACATGCATATAACATAAAGATGATAATCAAAGCTTTACAAATCAAAGAATTTCTCACTTCATAATTATTTTTACATATCAAATCTTTAATTATATAAGGCAGCTGTCCATAGCCACTCTATTATTATTTTGGATCTTGAATTGGATCTTGATGCTCCCTACCCCTACCCAAGTACAAATTTTGTTTGCTAATGGGTCAAATCTAATATATACATCTAAGGACTTTTTTTTTTTTCTAATGCACTGAAATCACAATTGCCAATTGGAATTACACTAAATATGTCCTAATCTATTAGTAATTATTTTTCAAAAAAGTAGTCAATAATGTTTACTTAAGTGGGTGCAAATATCCTAAATTTTCTATATAGGCATCGCATTTGATTTAATGGGATGGTCAAAATTTAGGTCTAGGCCAACAAATCAATTTGATGTTATTTAAAAATAAAACCAAAATTCATTATCACATTTGATTTAATGGGATGGTCAAAATTTAGGTCTAGGCCGACAAATTAACGTCTGCTGTTATTTAAAAAAAAAATATAGAACAAAATTCAAAAACCCTATCTTTTGGTCTTTTGCTAGGGTTCATTAGGTGTCATTTAGCAGCAAGTAGAAACACAAGTTGTAATTTTCTTTGTGGTACACCTTGAAAGAAACAGCATTATTATTATTATTATTATTATTATTATTATTATTATTATTATTATTGTTAGTTGGTCTAACTTTAATTTGGCTACTTAGCCTTCAAACAATAATATAAAATTATGGCATGACTATTTATAAAAAAAAAATTATTTATTATTTATTTTTGTTGTGATTTTAACGCAGTTGGGTGGCTGAAGAAGACACGATTGTAAATTTCCCCACCGTGAGAATGAAGAGAAGGTTGCCGATCTGGGTAAAAAGGAGAGAAGATCATTAATCACATTAAATGATAATTAATTACTTTGGCCTAGAAAAAAGTTTTAATGATAGAAATTGAAAAAATAATATTTAATTAAGGAATTGCTACAGTGCACACGTGTGGGGGGCGTCCACAAAGACTGACAACATTTGTCCTCTTCCACATAGGTATTGCACGTATAATTAAAACTATAGAATATAAAATTCTTCTTTTTTAGAGGGGCCCTCGCTATATAATATTTATCACTTTTTTATATTGTTTATTTATATATTTCACCTTAGCATAATGTTCAATTGTAAAACAAAGTGAATTCAGGTAGTGGGTATAGCCAATTATTTGTGGTCAAGGGTCCCAAGATGAACAATTTGTCTTTTTTTTTTTTTCATTGATTTGAAACAATAATTATTAATAAATTTTAATTTAATGATATCAATTTTAATTCTAATGATGTTAAATTATACCTGACAAAATTGAGCCAAACCCAAAATTCTACTCTAACTCATTTATGACCCAATTAAATATTAATTTTCTGATAAGAAGAAATTTGAATATATTCAATTTCTTAATACTCCAATTATATTCCACAACTTTGATAATGAAGTCAATCAATAAATTAATAATATTGTTAATGACTTTCTTAAGAGGATGCAGTTAGTATTCTATATAAATTTGCACTTTGCTTCCAAGCTGAATAAGCATGGATCTATTAAATTAATTAAATTTTAAATACTGAATAATTATAATATATATAACCATTTTACTTTAGAGGGCCCTATTATGATAGTGGCTAAGATGAAAACGGCGTCATTTTCATACCCACTCATGCGAATATGTATTTTAATGTACTTTCAAATTTTGAATAATTAAGGATTTTTGGAGATTGCTAAACAATTAATAATTTAATTAAGAGGGCCCACCATTCACAAATGGCTTTTGCTATAAATAATTAACCAATAATCTTCCACTAATCTCGAACTTTATCATATTATTATGCGTTCCTGCTTCTAAATAATCAATCCGCTGCAGTAAATTCATCATTTCAACTTATTGCAATTCTTAATTTTCTCTAAAATAAAATTTGAACTTAATTTTTATTTTTCATCTTAGAAATTTTATTAAAATTTTTTTTATCCAGACTAGATATAAGAAAAAAAACAGTGAATCAAACCGATTACAGTTTGCCACATATGCAAAATAATTATTTTTTTAATTCACATCTTGATGTGATTAGTTTAGTACATAAAATTTTCATGAATCAGATCTAAAAAGAATATTTTCAATTTTATTATCCAAAAACACTCATCTTTATCAAAAAATAAAAAATAAAAATGACGAATTTTTTTTTGAGAGAAAATGATTGCTCATCATTACGATAAAATCAGAATAAATTTATCCTTCATCCCTAATATAATGCTTAATTAATGCTCTATTGTTTATGCATGTCACAATTAGGACTCAATTGGATATTAATTAACCTAATAATCCGAATGCTTATGTAACCATTAGTCCAATGAACAGAGAGATGGCTGGATCTAGCTTCATGTTTCATAAAGTCACTAAAGCTTTTACATGATAATTAAATCAAGAATTATTCTTTTATACGATACTGAGAGAGTAAGAATGGAGTATCTCCTTTATTATTATTTTTTTAACAACAATCAATTTTTTAAGTTTAACTAATACACAATTGTTTATATTTTTACATTATATAAAAAGATTACTCAATCACAAATAATATAAATATGTTACAATTGAATCATAAATGGATCAGGTTACTTTACGAATCAAATAGATTGGATAATAAATAAATCAACACCAAATCATACTGATTTTGAATGATATTTTTATAAAAAAAGTTGATTAATTTGGCAAATGGGATCAAAATTTGCTGCATTTATGCCCTAGTACATATGCAACCAATCCATGGAGACATTTTACAGTCAAATGAAAAACGTTGATTATAATTAGAAAAACAAAACTGTCTGTTTCAACTAAAGAAAATAAGCAGAGGAAGACACAGCAAAAGAGAGATCTTTTCCCACAAACCCAATATGCATCCAAACGGATCAAGACAATCGCTAAAGTATAAAGTGAAATGCTACATTGGGCCTTAAAGCCCAAATTTTGCCCGGTGAGACATTGCTTATTTCCTAATAAAATCAAAAAGCCCAAATGCAGCCCAACCACAAAAACGACATCCTCTGGATGCATTGGTTTGTTGCTTTCTTTTAACGAAAAAAGAACCCTTCGCATCACCAGGTGACCAGGGAACAAACATAGTGAACCAAAAACAAGAAGCGCACCAAGTTCGAAGAATATCAATCAACTTCTCGCACACAGAAGAGATTGGCGATTATCAATCTATCTTCTCTTCACAGGTTTCTGTTCTCTTCCTCGTTTCCCTTTCCAATTTCGTCTTCAATTCTTCTGCGTGCTTATCATTTTACATAGTTCGTATATTTGCCTGTCTACTTCTGTATTTCTCTCTTTCGGTGTCCTCGTGGTCTATGCTATTGTTTTATTAAACTATCGTTGATGTATCTTTCTGGTTCATGAATCCAAATTTTTATCATGTTCAATTTTATTTAATTGTTAGCTTGGTGCTGGTTTACCTTCTTTTTGATTGCTGGCGTGTCTTGATGTTCAGTGAGAAATATGAGTGCAGCTTCATTTGTTAATCCAGATTTATGGATTTTCTTCCCTTTTTTTGTAATTTTTTTAATATATGAGGAAACATACGTTTATGCTTGGTGTAATCTGACTAGGGTTTGGCTAGGAAACGTGTGCTTCGCTCGCTGTTTTGGGCATTATTTGGTCGGATAAGCAATATAGCTATGATACTCTGTATACTATATTCTAGATTTTGGTAATGATCGTTAGGGTGATAATCAAATGTAGATTTTTTGGAATGAAATTTTTTTAACATGTTTTGAGTCTTATTGTGTCCGGAGACTCACCTAGCAGTTATTTTATATTTAGTCTTGTATTTTCCATAATTGAATATGGCTCCATCTGAGGCTTTACCTTTTCAAAGTAAAACTAAAGAACTGAGGAAGAAAACTATTTTTACCATTTGACTTATCGACTGCACCAATAATAGCCGTCCATATATCATCAAATAGTAGATTTGAGTATGCTTGTCTTGACCTTGTATCTAGACTTGCCAGGAACTATATCTTTGCATGTATAATAATGCAAAGTCTACAACTGGAATGCTGTTTAAATATTAGGGCAATGGGATTCCCATGCCAATGTCAGAGCCGATAGAGCTGTAGGACCATGGATATTTTACTACCTTTGCTGTGACTGGCATCACGTGGAAACATGATAGCGTTGTTCTATGTGAAACTATGAAAAGAGTCCATGGAAGATTGAGGTATAGGACAGGCATCATATCATATTTTATTCGTGTTCAAGAGATGGAATAGAGGTTCTGGCCATTTTGCATTATGGAATTTAACGTTAACACATGCCTTCAAAATAATGACAAGGGAAAAATGCAATAGCCTCTTGTGCTTTAATTCTATTTGGCAGCGAAGAGCTTTTTGATACTCTTGAAGCTCAAACTAAGGTCTTCCATGAATCTTACTAGATGGCGTCTTTTATGGGCCTGTTTCTTTTTAATCTTTATTCTGCCTTTTATGTTACAAGGGAAGAGCGGTATTTTTAGCTTATGAAAAGATTAGAAAGAGGAAGCTTACCAATAGACATATTCGGCTGGTTTTTTCATTTCTTTCCGAATTGGATTGTTTAACAAGCCATAAAATAGAGCGGGACTCCTCAAGTTTGTTCATGTACCAATTCCAAGTGAAACAATGAGGTTTGGGCATCTGATGGAAAGGAAACCAAATATTTAAGTTTATAACTACTCTTCTAGGATTTATAAAATGCTAACATTTCTATATGCGGCTTCTGATTTAAAGAATGTTGAAGGGTATTATGGAGATGTTTTCCTTAATTCATTTGTTATCTGTCCCCTCCTTTCACCTTGAATGCAAAATTCTATATCTATCCATTTAAGCTGCAACATTGTATGTAGATTTTTCTGTAGTTATCTGAATTGTGTTAAATTAAGGTTTAAGTATGTCAAAAAAAAAATTTGCTCATCAGATGTTTTAAAAAAAAAAAAGATTTGATAGAGATAGTATATCCTCATTCTATTCCTGCTCCTTTCTTTTGCAGCATAACATATAATGGCAGGCAGAAATCGTGTTCCTCGTGAAGCTTATAATGACAGGCGTGGGTTCCCACCTGAGAGACCTTACATTCGTGGCCCTCCTATGCCACATCCACCTCCACACCCCGCTATGTTGGAGGATGAACTGGAAATGCAGCATGCTGAAATCCGCAGGCTTCTGGTTGATAATCGCCGACTGATGGAAGATCGAATGGCTCTGCAGCAAGAGCTTGGTGCTGCCAAGGAGGAACTTCATCGTTTAAATATTGTCATAGCTGAAATTCGAACAGAACAGGAAGTGCACTCAAGGGAGCTTATTGAGAAAGGTTTGAAGCTGGAGGCTGATCTCCGGGCAACTGAGCCTTTGAATAATGAGGCTGTACATCTTCGTGCAGAAGTTCAGAAAAACAATAAATCGAAGCAAGAGCTTCTTGGGCAAATTCAGACACTGAAACAAGACCTAGCAAGATCACAAGCAGATAATCAACAGATTCCCCTTTTGCGTAATGAGGTTGAAGGCCTGCACCAGGAGCTTATGCATGCTAGGTCTGTGCTTGGATTCCTTTTAAGCGATCGCAGTTCTACTCTCCATTCTAATAAATTCCTGTCAAAACCTCTTTTTGCTGCACGCAAACATCAACATAAATGCTAAGGGCCTGCCTATTATCACTCTTTTTCTTTCTTTTTTCTTTTTTAATCTTCAAAAGAACTATAAATCATTTTTTTGTTTTTTTTCATTTTGTTCCTTGAACATCTGTTTTTTTTTTTTAATCTAAAATTTATAATCTTTTGTTTTCGAAACAGAAATTTTAAATTTTACTATCACATTGTAACGGAACCATTTCTCTTCTTCTCATCATTTTTCAACCATGTTCACCAGCACCACCGCCACTACCTCCTCCTCCATCTCCTTCACCAATAACCTCCAGAATCTCCATTGTTATCACCAAGATGACTATCAATTTTCAAGTCCAACCAAATTGTTAAAGAACCTAACCAAAACCTTCAATCACAATCATAAGCCACTACCATGACTAGAGGCTAAGCTTTGATGAAATTTCCAGTGGCATTAATTATGACCACCAACTCACTTTCTTCCCAACCTGGGCCATTCAAAAGTTTATAGGACTTATTACAAGAGATATAATATTTGGGAAAATGAAATTCTACAAATCATGATTTGGGGTTTTGTAAAATGTGCTTTGGTTTTTTAAATGATTATGATAAAACTTGAATTTTTAAATTTTAAACTGTTTTAATCAAAGGCATTTTGGTTTTTTAAAGGAAAAAGAAAACAAAAAATCAAAATCTGAAACAATAACAGACAGGTCCTAAAATTAAGACTTTATGTTTCAGAAATGCTATTGATTATGAAAAAAAGCAAACATCGAGTTAGTGGAGCAGAGGCAGGCAATGGAGAAGAACATGGTTTCCATGGCGCGTGAAGTTGAAAAGCTACGTGCTGAACTTGCTAGTGTTGATGCTCGACCCTGGGCTGCTGGTATTTCTATCACTGACTTTCTTTCAAAAGTTTATTTTTATGGAGTTCAGTTGATTGAGCTTCATATTAATTGATTTGTTCTATACTATCTACTCAGTGGTCATGTGTTTTTGGACTTTCCTGTTATTTGTTGATTTGCGTTGGGTAAATCAAATTTTTTAGAAGCTGAGAATTATTTCAGTTTTTTCTCTGTGATGAAGATGGGCATTAGCCTTCCTTACTAGTGGATTCATCATAATGTTAAGCATTAATATTACTATATATGGTTGGCCATAGCAAGCCTTGATGTTGAATTCCATCTATATTTTTGTTTTTATATGGGTCTGTGTTATGCAGTTGTGAACCTACTGTGAACTCACCCAAATCCTTTATTCTTGCTGCTGTTGTGTCCACTGTATTCGTTGCTCATCTCTTTATCTTAATATTTGTTGATTCAAGGTGGAGCATATGGAATGAAATATGGTAACCGTGAGGGATTTCCTGCCCCATATGGGGATGGGTATGGGCTTCATATGGTATGCGTGCTCATCATTGTGAATATGGCTTCTGTTTTTCAGTAATTTGTATCTTGTTTTTTAAGAACATTTGTCTCTTGTTTCACAGGGTGCTCCTGCTCCAGGTCCTGCTTCATGGGACAAGGCCCACATTCCTCGTCGTTGAGAGAGTTGCTGTTCAAATTAAAAAAGCGCACATCTTTTGCTGGCACTGCCTGCTATCCTTTCCAATATCAAAATAGGCGGGAAATGCATTCATCTCCATGTGCATGCCACACCAGTAGTCTTTTTATCTGAATACATCGTTAGTTATTCTATCTGACTTGGTAGATTTGCTTTATTTATCATAGTAGTGTGGATTCTGGAATATTGTGGCTCCATCCTTGTATCCCTGCCCCTTGGCCCTTATAATTTATCTCATGCCTCTCTCTGGCCTTACTTTCTGAGCTATGTGATTTACTACTTGTGTAGAATCTGAATGTTTCTTATATATTTTGTTTCTCTTTTTAGTCAGAGTCCTGAGGTGGACATATGGTAAGGATTAAGCGTTCTTTGTTTAAACGTCAATGTTGAAATTCTGTTTATTTAGGCTGAGCTGTAAGGGGACCTGAAGTGCTTTTCATTGATATTATAGCGGTGGAAGTGGTACAATGATGCCTGCAGCGATGTCTGATGTTTCTCTGATCTTTATTGGTGCAGCCAATTCTTTGTCAAACCAAATGCAAGCTTATATATGGTTGTTTATGTGGTGAACTGTATTTCTATAAAGTGTTATGGGCTGGCAACTTTTACATAAGGATATATTCTGGGAGCTTGGTGTTGGTGTTGCTTTATTTATTGTTTACCTTCTAAGAGAGTGTGGTTCTACATAACTTTAATAGGCTGACATAGCAATTGGGAGGTCATAGCATTACTTCTAGTGCGAAAAAGACCAGAATAATTTTTATAGAAAATGTTGTCTATAAATTGCTGTTTGACAGGAGCTATTCGATATAGGATGCTACCATAGTTGGAAGTGCCTCAAAGTGAATTCTTGTCTAATGCTATTAAGATGATTAGTTGATTCTTTTGTTCTTTAAATCACCCTGGTCATTAAAAATAATAGATGGGTGTTTAGGCTTTCTCTAATTTTAGGAGTTTCTTCTTGAGCTGTATTTTACATTTTTTTGTAGCTAATTGCTTGAGCTCCACTTTTGTATCTTTATTCTGTTGGTTCAATCCATTGATGGAAATTTATAAGTGGATTCTGCAATTCAATATTAAGTGCTTAGCTGGACAAATTTATATAGTGGCATTGGAAGAGTGGGATTGTTTGTGTCTTTGTTGCTGGAATAATTGGAAGCGAGCTTTCTATTTGTATATTCTATTTATGGGACCAAGCTTTTCATTTTTTGAGTACGGAGAATGTACTTGGGGGCCTTAATCTTCAAATTTTGTGGCCTCTGATTAGTGCTACAGCAGAGGAATGAGAAATTCTAATCTAGGTGTATTTCATGCTATTGCATTTGATGGTTTAGATTGTAAACTTGGAGAGCTCCTATACATGTGATATATATTCCTAAAATGACATATTCAGTTGGTACATGTAGCTTAGTTTCGTGCATATAAACCGTTAGGTCATACGACCTGCCTACTTTTTACTTTCTATTTAAGGTGATTCGAAGTGTAGCAGATTTTGGTTTATTAAGTGCTAGAAGACTGCACTATCTTTTCCTCCATTTGGGTTTTGGAGGATGGACTGGTCACGTAATTTTGTTGTTACCTCCAGTTGAGGTTTTAATTGGGCTTGACTGACATGCAGCGGGTGGGTGTGACTGAAAAAGAATAAGTGGTGATACAGGAAAGGTGTAAGATATGTCTGAGTTCTTGGGTGGACTTATTGTGTATCCATGACATTGTTGTTACACTTGGAATTGACAGTTGAGATTAATAGCAATATCTTATTGCTTGGATCTTGGAATAAGGCGATTGCTATTTCCTTGTTAATCAAATTTCTCTAGCTCTCCTGCTTGTCCATGGTCATGCAATACAATTACAACCCGCACTCTTTCTTGATTTGCATTACTCTGAACATCATTCCATAGACAAGGTAATAGCCCCCCTGAATTTATTCAAGCTGCTTCTGGCATCAAAATGGCCCAGAATTCTGAAGGACGATGAGCATTCCATGTGACGAGGCTTACCGCAAATACTTCATAGGCAAGTATTCTGTCTATTGTTATGTGGATTTCGTCGATAAAACATCTCTTTCTTTTAGCTAGTTTTAATGATTATTCTATTTAATCTTAATTCCCTGCAAACTATAGTCATATCCTTCATTGATAATTAATGATTAGTTTACATCTATGTAGTTATAGAAAGTGCATCCTAGGCATGTAAGTTCTCGCCTTTGGTTACATTGATCTTTCCAACAAGTTAAGGCGTTCCATCTGAGCTTGCATGTTCCTGATAGTACAAGCCTCTGCTAACATCATCTTTGCAGTGCTATGAACCAGGTTGTGGGTACTCTTGTAGAAAAAATCCCATTGACCTACTTAAGTTGGAATACTTATCTATTCCTGAGTTGTAGACCTGTAATGCTTGATGCATATAGATACTTTAGCAATACGCTTCTTAACGGTGAGATGAGATGGAAAACATTATTATTGTGTAGCTGGAGAATAGGAGGTTCGGATTAGGCATGCACAAGGACTTGGCAGAGTATGCACAAGACCCATTTTAGGCCTTATTTTTTGAGGAATATGTAAAATTAGTAGTCTATAACGCATGCAAAGAGGTATTATCTGGTGGGTGGATTTGATGTTCTCTGAAGTACATCAGGGTCACTATGGAGGCATGAGACAGTTGTAGGAAGTGGAGACATTTTTGTTCAAATGGGATTTTTGGTTTTCTGTGGCTCTTCTATTTTGCAGCATAAATGAGATTATTGAATCTGGAAAGGATGGTTCTGATATTTACATGGCATGATTTAGTTCTATAGTCATGCCTAATTTAGATTGGAGAAAGCGTTTTTGTTATCATGTTTGTTCATATTGGATTGATTGGTCAATGCTGCAGCTAGCTGAGGAAGTTTCCATCTAGTCTTTTGTTGAGAAAAGATACCAAAGGTTTTTCAAGTCATCTGTCTAATTATTCTTCTGTTGTATTTTCTTCGGACCTTGTCTAGCTAAGGCTTTGAAAGAATTATTTGGAAGTGTGAACTAATAACTAATTGGCCTTCTATAGAAGTTGTTGATGGCCGACTTCTGTAGTTTTATCTTTTGACCTTATGTACCGAATTTCTTTAAGAAATTCTCCAGGAATATGAACTAGTATCTCTGCATAATTTGAAGGTCAGCAGGGTTGTCTGTGATGAACAAATGGATGCATTATGGCTGAAAATTAAATGAGAAGATGCTTTATTGCATCAACAAGGAAGATGAGAAGTTGGAGACAACGGATGCAAATGTTCAATTCTTTGCTTTAGCAGTTCTCTACTAGCAGATTTAGCCAAGACAATGTATATTTGCTGGACAGTTTGAGGAGGAAGAACTGAGATAAAAGCTGGATTTCTAATGTTTGTCTTGGTGCAGTGTAATGCTAGAGTAGTCAGTTGCATAAATTTATAGCTACTATGTGATTATAGAAGCAGAAGCAAGCTCACGATTCATGGCATAGTATTTATATATTTGTATAGCTATTGTTGAGACCTTCCTAAGATAAATTACAAATAAATTATGCTTCTTGCTTGTTGTCACGGTGTCATCATATCAGTTGAAGCTGCAATATTTGGTTCTAATCTAACTATGTTTTCTTTAATGTTCTGCAGATGGAATGCTGGTTCTGGGGAAGGCAGGGAAAGTCTGGTAAACTATACTGTAGAACAATTGAAACTTTTCCTTTTCAAAGTGATCCTCACACCCTTGCGAAGGTAGCTTGACAATGCATCTCCCCCCATGGTCTCTAAGCACCACAGAAAGGCATGCCTATTTCCTTCATTACATTTTCAAAATAAAATAAATGAAATATTCTTCTTTTAAAACTGCTTGAAAGTGAAAAAAGACGTTCTCTTTAAATTTTTTAAAAAAGGACGCAACTAATATTGGAAACTAATAAACTTTCCACTTCCATCTTTTTATTCCCCCCCCCCCTCTCTTTAAAAACCAAACCTTTCTATCAAAATAGCCTCTTACAAACTTGTAACTGACAGAATGACTTCAAGTGAACCAGGCTTGCCATCATATTTAGTGGTCCAAGGTGGCAGCAATCATGGGCAAATTTTATTTTATTTTATTTTTTTATAGGGGAATGGGAGAGTGAAGGCTCAAATTCGAGACTTTTCACTGTATTGAAATCAACTTTACTGTTAGTATGTTTTCTTGGAGACCAATCATGGTCAATTACTTATATATATGAAACATCTTTTATTTTATGATTAATTGTTTTCAAAAACGACAGGTAATTTGTCATTAACAAAAACTGAGCAATATTACCTACAAGAGTTGGTTTAAGCCGTAATCTGGGATCATCCTGAATGAAACATTCCCTCGGGGGAATAATATCTGACCAGTGTCTTCTATGTGGACCTCATAAATTGTTGGATGCAGCTTCTACTCATGCTTTATGTTTAATTCTCATATTAAGATGTTCACTTTACTCCTTGGCGTGCGTGTTACCCAGTTACATTAAACATGTCTCTTCTTCAAATTCTGGTTTGTGTATGTGGTTCTCCCCACACTTTGTCTGGATAGGTTCTGGTGGTTTTGTTCTTTACTTATAGAAGCTCAAAATTTGATGAGTTTATGTTTGCGTGTTTTCTGATGTTTTTTGGCAATCTAATATTTCTTCAACTGAGGTTGTCACGTGAATCATGTATTAAGCTGATGTTCTGAAATGCAATCGGTTGCTACTTTCTCAATGGAATTCTAACAATCTATGGAACTGACGTATTTTAGGTGGCAGAAATTGATGATTAAATTCCATTCTCCCTATAAGAAAAGTCTGCCTTGCAAAATCAGAACGTTGTATGTTTAAACACAAGTTTCTTGATGGTTTACTTTAAGCAAATCTCTAAGATGGAAAGGTTTATTCTGTTGTCAATGGCCTATCGAGCTGTCGCCTCATATTATAATTGGCGTAGCGTGGCTAGTCAATCATGCCCATCAATAAAAGGCATCCAAATTTTCACGGAAAAGCCATCCAATTTCAGAGAAATTTTGGATTCACTGATGTTTACAAATAATGTTTCTAGTGTTGAACTTGTTTAAAAAAAATTATATACATTTAAGTGTCTATTTATAAAAAGTATGATGTATTTGGACATCTTGTTTCAATTATACTTTCTCTGGCGGAGTGGATTTCAAAGGCTTTTTATTTTTATTTTTTTAAGGAAAAAATAATAAAAATACTAGGATAATTAATGAGTAGTATGTAAAGCTGGCATCAAACAAAATGAGAAATATCATAAATGTTGGATTCTTATTAATATATATTTTAATTGGGGCTTACATAGATGTGGGATTTACCTGTCCTGTTTTATTTCTTCATAAATGTGGGAGTCCCAAAATTCATCCGGGGCTGGCAAACACCTATCCTATCCCACCTAACGCCCATTTGTTTTGATAGGGGAACAGAAATAAACATTTAATTCTACTAAAACTCATGGAAATACTGCCCTTTTCTTGGCTGTAAGGTCCAAATCAATTTAATGAAATTTATGGTACAAATTGCCAAAAAAAATAAATAAAACTAGGAGAAAGAGAGAACAAAGTGAGGGCGGGCCTTGACCCACCTGCAATTAATCAATCGAATATACCCCATCAGCAAAAGATGTGGAAGGGCCCTCCAAGCCTTCCCAGGAATTCAAGTTATACGTACCAGCCATTGATGCCTGCTGCTGAAACCATTTTTGATCCATCTCATTCACAATCCTTTTATCTTTAACTTCTTTTGCCTTCAAAATTATGGATCTACCTAAAGTTGCTTTCCAAACTTTCATTCATCAACTTCGGTGTTGAAAATAAGGCTCGTGAATGTTGTGGTTATGTCCCTGTTAAATATGCAAATACAACAGTTATATGGTATTCCCACTACTTAAATTTCTGTGTTTATCAATGATGAAATTTGAATCTATAAATCAAAACTCAGAAGAAAGTGCACAAGCTTGAGTAATGCAAAAATTCATGTCTGGACTGTTTCATGCCAATGAAAGTTGCTTACAAAAATTCAATCTGAAATATCCCCTTTTAAGAATCTCACATAATTTATATGCATTTCAGTAATGAAAAATGAAGAGGAACCCAATTTTCTGTGTGACGCCTATTAATTGTTATGGAATAAAAAAAGTAGGGCTAGTAAATCTGTGAGCGAAGAGAAAAATGTGAAAATTATGCCTACGCTATCTTCTGAACCAATGACGAATTCATGAACCAATTCAATGATAAACTGTCAATATATAGGGTAATTTTTGGAAAATAAAATATTTATTAATATATTTATTTTCTACCACAAACTCAAAATTCAAAAACATTCAGCACCCATTTCTTTCTGAGAAAACAGCGTATATTTGGGGTATGGTGTGTAACAAAATAAAGCTGATGATCCTTGGAAAAGTTGCAATTCAGTGATTCCCTCTCCTAAAACAGTATGGACGTCAGCATATGCGATCTGTGATTGAAGTGAATTTTCTTGCACTCTCAGAAAAGAGAAAAGTCAACCAGTAAATTTCAAGATAATTTCTATCTTCTTATATATATGATTCATATTTTATGATCTGTTTATAAATCTTTGATTACTCCAAAAAAACCAGTCAATGGCTTCTTCTTCCTCTTCCAGCAACCCTCAAGGAAAAAATTATGATGTGTTTGTCAGTTTTAGAGGAGCTGATGTTCGTTACAACTTTCTCAGCCATCTCTTGGCTGCTTTGAAAAGAAAACAAATTAAAGCTTTCACGGAGGACACCGATCTCGAAAGAGGAAACCCAATCACGCCAACCCTCTTGAAAACAATTGCGGGGTCATACATTTCCATTGTCATATTCTCAAAAGACTATCCAAATTCAGAATGGTGTCTTGATGAGCTTCATGAAATACTTCAATGTATGGAAAAGAAGAACCAGATAGCTGTGCCTGTTTTCTATGATTTAGATCCGTCCGTTGTTCAAGATCTCAAACAGAATTATGCACTTACTGTTCATGCTAATGTGGATACTGCGAAATTGGATAACTGGAAAAAAGCTTTGAAGGAAATCAGCAACTTATCAGGTTTCAATTCAGCAGATCCCATGCACACGTATGTCTTTTTTCTTTTTCTCTTCTCACGGTTTCCATTTATTTAATTTCAATATATATAGCATCTTCTTTCACTTAATTTACCATATATAGATATGTATATGTCCAGTTCGTTACTCATATCATTTATCTCATGCATTAATTAAGTGCAAACTTGAATTTTGATTCCATTTTTCCTCATATTTCTGGGATTATTTACTTTACATGTAATTGAAACTTCTGAGGGATCGATGTTATAAGTGTTTGGAGCAAGATGAACTTATGTTGTTGAATAAATATATTAGGTAGGTAGGATAGAACATAAGAGCTAAATTTGGTAATCACTACTAAACTTTTAATTTAGCGCCTGATTTCTTTTTTACGCATAGATCGAGGACTAAGGAGTTTAGCCTATATGTAAGAAATTGTGAAATCTGCTGCAGCTAGCGACGTCAAGAATTTGGATTGAAACATGGAAACTAAATTTAGTCATGGTATTAGTGATTTTATTTTGGCATGTACACATAAAGATTTAGTTTGTAATAGTACTAATACATTATTAATGATTTCTCGAAGTTAAAAATTTTGTAATTGTTACAGTTGTATGAAGAAATTTCATAAATATGATCAAGGATAGAGATATCTGTATGATATTATTTTGACATGTGAAATTTAGATCAGTTGTCTATCAAGGCGGATGGGAAAACTGTTTGGAGTTTGATTGAAATGATGAAAATAGCTGCAAAAATTTAGAATTGTTTTTGTATTCCTTTCTTTTTCACAAGAGATTGTCAATAATTAAGAGGAAATTATATCCAAATTTTTGTAAAATAAATTGTGATCGTGAGATTAATAAGGTTTTTAGATAGAAAACGTTGTATCGACTTTTTTAAAAGAATCTTAACTCGAGTGTTACATCCTTTATCTTATTTTTTTAACTAACAGAGTATAGAGTGTTACAGTGACACTTCCTATCATACAATCTAAAAAGTTATATATACCAACAGTACTCCCAATGAAAAGTATTAAAGCTAGTTGGAAAAAGGTTTGGCACATATATGGAAGATATATTGATTTTAGTTAACAAATAAAACAATACTACGCAATAGAACATACATTTGAAAGCAAGAAAGAAACAAGCAAGAAAAAAACAATACAATCCATCATGAACATCGCACCAACAATTTGGGGTGTTCCAAGGACAATCAGTAATCTACTATCTGCTGAAACCAAAAGATGTCTCATTCATCAGGTTGTTCTCTGCAGTCTTTCTTTCATACATTGCCTTTCAGCTAGTGGAAGTGAATTCTCATAGAGTGGGCATCATATTGATCGTTAATCAAATTAAATAATGACTAATTGAATGTGATTCTGATTCTTTTTGACATGCTTCTGTATCAACACGATAGAGCTATGTTCCCTGGCATTCTGGGTTCAGATCTTCTCCAGATTTAATTTCCTGTGTTATCAACATACTCTGAATTATTAAATATGCGATTAACATCTCCTGTAACTGAGCTATCTTTTTTAAATGCGGAAATGGAACAAGCTTTGGTTTCTGCATTAAGTAAGTTAACTAGATTCAATCAATATTTTGCAGACTCAACAAGTAAGATTGCTCAAAAACCCCAAGTCAAGAGACAAACAAGTAAAATAAAAATGGCCCCTTCCATTGGTCCATCAAAGCAACGCCGCAACAATTTTATATTCAATCAAAATTGAAACTTCCATTATTTTAAAATTCACCAGCTATTTAAGCTTCACAAAGAAAAAATTTCACAAATTCCACCGAAACTCCACCAAATAATAACTCAATTACAGAAACCCCAAGTACTTAAAACAGAAAACGAAGATACCCAGAATAGAATATCATAAGAACAATAATATTCAAAGCAAAATTGGAGTGACGGTGTTTAATTACCCCAAACCGGTTAATGAAATCCAAGGCAGCAGCTTTAACTCGGAGAGCAACATCTGCGAAGAAGTCAAAACAAAGAGACAGATTAAAGAAATTATGAGTGTTGATTAAAAAATATTTATGAAATTCAGTAAAATAATATTTATTGTAGTACTAGTACCTATTTTCCGCCGGACAGTTCGTGCTAGAACAGGACAAAACAAAGACATTTTTCGGCAGGAGAGTTCGTGCTAGAACAGGACAAAACAAAGACATATTAAAGAAATTAGGAGTGTTGATTAAAAAATATATATTAGATTCGGTAAAATAATATTTATTGTAGTACCAGTACCCATTTTCCGCTGCCCATATGGTCCTACAATAGGACAAAACACAGAGACAGATTAAAGAAATTAGGAGTGTTAATTAAAAAATATATATTAAATTCGGTAAAATAATATTTATTGTAGTACTGGTACCTGTTCCCTCCACATATCGTTCTTCTAGAATAGGACAAAAAACGATATCTAAACCCTTCAACTGCGTCTTCTCGAGAATGTAAGATGGCAATGCTTGGGGCAGTGACAAAGCCCCAAATACCTTAGACACGGCATTATTGAAGTTTGGATGGAATCTCCATCATCAACCCACTCTTCCCAATTGTCCATGAATTCACATTTCAGAAATGTCAGTTTGGGGAACGTTATAACATGTTCAGCATTTTGTATCCCCAGAAACTCAGCACCCACCTTTTCCACGCTATCCATTCCCCTGATATAAAGGATTTCGAGCGAAGGCAGTTTCCCCAAAGGAAGCAAAACCTCAAAGCGCCAACAACAATGAAGACAAATCCTCCTCAATTTGGAAAATGATGTTATCCAACTAACAGGCATTATACTGGCTTGGCAGAACAGTAATCTTAGATCTTTCAAATCCGGAGGTGACTTAAAGGCTTTAAGCAACTTTTCATCATGACTTTTCCTCCGGTTTTCCCCTCTTCCAAAACATAAGTGCAAACCGGAGAGTTGCGTCATTTTCTCAAATTGTGCTTCCCCAGCCTCATTTACATTGCTCACATTTTCCAAGCCTCTTATAATAAGATTTCCTTGAAGACAGTGTAAGTTTTTCAAATCTGCAAGACTGCAAGAATCGCTATTACTCCCAATATTGAATTCATCTAAGTTCTCAATACGACTCAATCTAAAACTTCCTTTTGGCAAGGGTTCAGAATTTAGATTGTGTAGATGGGTCAAGTTAATTAGTTTTCCTATCCCACGAGGCAGAACAATTTCGTTTCAACAACTGACATCTAAAATCTGTAAATTGCACAATTCCGATATTGTTTCTGGCAATGTCTTCAATTTTTCATTGTGAGACAGGTCAAGTTGTCTTAAATGTATCAACTTGTTTATATTTGATGGAATGTCTGCAATTCCACAATCCTTCAAGATCAATGCAATTCCACAATCCTTCAAGATCAACAATCTCAAACAAGTCAGATTATTGAATAAATCACACAATCCTACTTCAGTCTCAGTCTTGCAGGAACGTAACCAAAGGCTGCGTAGCTTTTGCATATAATAGCACTTAAGCAATGAAGCTGATTCTTTACACACCCCCATTGCATGACGTGCTTCCTCACAGACAGACCTTGTCCTTAACTCTTCAGGAATATTGTCGAGATCAATGCTAAAGCATTCACTCTGTGTAAGGAACTGGGCCAAATCATGCACCATATCATGATACAGGATCAATCCCCGACACCTGGAAGAAAGAGCGTATGACTAATTGTTGGAAATACTCTTCACCAATGTTGTACATGCTTTTACCTTTTGTTTTCTTAAGATAACCTTGAGCCATCCATAACTTGATCAAGTCTTTACGCTCTATCTCATAGTCCTTTGGAAAAATGGCGCAAATTGAGAAACACCGACTCAGTGGTGGTGGCAAATCATAGTAGCTCAGCAGCAAAGGAGCAATAACACCTCTATGAACTTCTTCTTCTTCCCACACCTCACTATCCAACACTCTCTGCCATTCTTGTTCTGATTTCTTAAGCTGCAAAACACTACCTATACTCTTTACAGCAAGAGGTAAACCTTTGCATTTGACTACAATTTTCACGTGTTTCACGGAGTTTCTACAAATCAATTAAGAATATTCAATGCAGAACAAGAAGAGTGGGGTTTCACGTGTTTTATTCCATTTAGTAAAATGAAAAAAACTGCTGAAAGTTATCTTCTTCTTGACATTGTTTCTGCGTAGAATCTTCTTCTTGTTCTTCTTTCGATTTTGATGTTCTTTCATAATTTGGATAAATTTGTTCCTTAAGATAAATTTGCTGTAAATAATAATCACAAAACTAATTTTTTAGTTTTTAGTAAGATTTTCTATATGTATAGTTGCTCTTTTTGTTTCTTTTACTGCTGATAAAACATTAATTCCATAGCAGTACTACTTCAATCTTCAAAAGTGGCACAAATAAGAAATTTGAACATCTTCTTAGTAGCAGTTCATGTATTAATGATTAAAAATAATAGAAGAGAAAAATATAATAAGATTATACTTAAAATATAATGTATTTTTTATTTATAAAAAATCATACTCTTTATATTTTTTATAAAAATATCATACGGTTTACTTTTTTATTTTGAAAAAATTATATATTATATTTTTTTATTTTGAAAATATTGTACACTGTATTTTTTTATTTACAAAAGATAATACATTGTGTTTTTTATGTCGAAAGATCATACAATGTATTTTTTAATAAAAAATTATATAGTTAATTTTTTATGTACAAAATAACATACACTGTATTTTTTTCAAACGATCATACATTGTATATTTTTTTACAAAAATCATACGGTGTATTTTTATATTTTGAAAAGATCATACACTATTTTTTTTTTATTTTGAAAAACTCATACACGATATATTTTTTTACAAAAAGATCATACAATATATTTTTTTATTTACAAAAGACCATAAACCATATTTTTTAACAAAAGATCATATAATTTCTTTTTTTATTTATAAAAGATCATACACTATATTTTTTTTACGTACAAAAGATAATATGCTGCATTTTTTTTTGAAAAAGATCATGTGCACTATTTTTTTACTTACAAAAGATTATACATTGAATTTTTATATTTTTAAAAGATTATACAGTGTATTTTTTATTTACAAAAGATAATACACTATATTTTTTATTTATAAAAAATCATACATTGTATGTTTTTTTACAAAATATCATACAATATATTTTTTATTTTGAAAAGATCACACATTGAATTTTTTATTTACAAAAAATTATATATTGTATATTTTTTTTACAAAAAAACATACAATATACTTTTTTTATTTTGAAAAGATTATATACTGTATTTTTATATTTTGAAAAGATTATATACTGTATTTTTATATTTTGAAAAGATTATACACCATATTTTTTATTTATAAAAGATCATATACTGTATATTTTTTTTATAAAAGATAATATATTGTATTTTTTATTTATAAAAAATTATATACTATATTTTTTTTATGTTGAAAGATAATACACTATATTTTTTTACAAAAAATTATACAATTTATTTTTTATGTACAAAAGACGATATGCTATATTTTTTTATTTATAAAAGATCATAAATTATATTTTTTTATATACAAAAATCATACATTATATTTTTTATTTTTAAAAAATCATATACTGTATTTTTTTATTTGCAAAAGATTATATACTTATTTTTTTATTTTAATGAGTTTTTGGTAAAATATTTACTCTTTAAATATCATCAGAAATACACGAAAATGGTATGTTTTTGGTAAGTTGCTGTAAAAGATTGTTAAACCATAGGCAAAGAATTGAAGAGAACATCAATTCATTTGTTCCTGGTAACAAGATGAGGACATTTTTATCACACCTTACAAAGTTTTCTGTCTGATAACCATCGGCATATCCAATGAACGAATGTTCAATGCTTTGCTAACTTCAAAAATTCTAAAAAAATCAAGGCATATTTAGGACATTAGTCTTGAGATTGACAGTTCTAATCCATTATCATTATATGGCAGTAGTTCTTGGCTACTGATACTTGTTTCAATTTAAGCACAAGAAATTAACAATTTGGATTTATTACAACAACATTATCAAAAAGGGTAAATGCAGATAAGCATTTGAAGAAACCTATAAATTGTGTAAAGAGACATATATATATATATATATATATATATATATTTCTTTTTATTTTTTAACATTAATGCAAAACAAGCAAAAGCCAAAAGTAATAATTTGACTATAATCGGTGTGGATTTCTTAATAATAATAATAGGAATAGTGAAAATACAAGCTATCAAAGAATGTCATCATCAAATGTATAACAAAAGAATCAAAGATCATATCCACCCTCAAGATGGTGTGATCATCATGATCAGTATCAAGATCGGACAGCCTACAATTCCTTGGAGAAGTTTCGGTTCATACCCAGTTCTACACCAAGAATCCTTATGGATGAGTAATGATGAAAGATGGCGTTTTTATAATGATTCCCAACTTAATGGCTACCGATTTTCCAGCTCCGATCAGCCACCACCGCTGGAGAAGCCGGAGGAAGAAAAGAAGAATGTTCAGGAAGATGTGGAAGCTAAAGATACTGGTGTTGATACTTCTGTGAAGGAAATTGTATCCACACCAGCTGCCTCACCAGCGCCTCCACCTCCGCCTCGGTCTCCTCCACAATAGCCACCAAAGCTTGTAAGAAGAAAGGTAGAGAGAACATATGAAGATATTGGTTATCAAAAGAGAAAAGTGGAGAAGGATTTGGAAGTTTGACTGTAAAATTTGTTAAAAAAAAGAGAGAAGGAAATAAAGAGAGGGAGGCGGCAGCAAAATGAGGGAGGGGAAAAAATGAAAATAGGATTTTTACGTCTAACAATTTATTAAAGAAAAAGGACATTTTTGAAAGAATATCATCTTAAAATGTATTTATGATATAAAAATATATCGATGAAGTTATAAAAAAAAAAAAAAAGACAATATGATATTTTTGAAATAAATAATTAAAGGCGGGTAATTTCTGTAATTTTTTCTAAATAATTTCTCCAAGGCCCAATGTATAGCCTGTGGGCTTCCAGTGTTTCATCAATACCTTTCATAAGGACCCAATTCATGTGTCCATGATCCCTTTTATTTTAAAGAGAAAATTACATCGTATGCTACTTTGTTAACTTCACTTTTTAAAAATATACCTTTTAATTTTATAATTTTAAAAATACCCTTTTAAATTTTAAATTTTTAAAAATACTTACCTATTCGCTTCTCTTTCATTTGCCTATTGCCGTAGGACGGTGCTTCATCTACAGGTTATCTCTCTCTCTCTTTCTGTGATTTTTCCTCTTTGTAACTGTGATTTATTTTTATTACTTTGAAACTAGAAATTATACAGTTTACGATGTACAGTAGAGACGATTTTCTGTCTCTATTTATGTATGCGAGTTTTGATTCTTTCTGTATTCTTCGTTCTTGGATTCATCCTGCTTTTTATACATTATTAGTCAACAATAAAAATGATTTTCTATTAGATAATTGAATTACTTAATCATGTTTGTTCCTCTATACGCAAAATTCATGTTGGTGATTAAAAATCAAAATTCATGATAAGAATAAGAATGTGGTTTCTGCATCTTTTTAGACTCTGCTACCTGCTATGTTTTCTCCACGTCTTTTGGTTAGCTGGTGCTTCCTTTTGATATGGATTATGTGGGAGATTTAGGCATTTGGTCTGGTTGTTTTTTATTTTTTACTTGTCTTGGTATCTCGGTGCTACCTGTGCTTTTTTGTGGTTCCTGAGTTTGTTTAAACTTGTATGAACTTTCATATGTTTTAAATAAAATTTCTTGACTTATCAAAAAACAATATATTGGTGGTGTAAGGTAATTTAGGGCTTCGGTTTCCAAATAAGTTTCTAGAGATGTTATTTTCTTTCTTTTTTTTTTTTTTTGGTAAGTTCACTTGTTGGTCAAACATTAAAATTTCTCTTATAAGTTCAAGACAATTTGGATGGTGTAAAACTTTTTCATTGTGTAATTGCCAAATTTGTTGCTGGAGCAACTAGTTTTAGCTCCCAGTTTTTGGTAAGATATCTTATCAACGGTTTTTGGTTTATGTATCTGTTAGTTAGTTCCTTCAATTATGAGCTGTCACAAATTATGGTGTCTTAATGGCTCAAGGCAACTAAAGCAGCAGTGGTTAGCTTCTTTGAGACACAGAATTATGGAATCTCATAAAAGTATATTCTTTTATTTGGTTTTCTTTAATTCTATTATTTCTAAACCTATTCTTTACCACGTCATTGACATTATTTATTTCAAACCTATATGTTGCTAGTGTAAATCTCTGTTTTATTCTCCAGCATCATACACTCGTTGTACGATATTAGGTTGCTTTCCACTTGTCTTCTTAATTATTATTATTATTTTTTTCCTGTAACAGTGACTTATTTTATATTGGATTTTAGGATGTATTATATATTACTAAGAAAACAATTGGTCTACTTCGAGGATGAGTTTTTGCTGGGTATAGAGACCATACTTATTCTGTTAATTGTATTTTGTGTGTTGACATTGGATTGTCCAATCTGGCACCAGGGCAATGGAGCCATCGAGACAAACCTTATATTATCTCCAGCAAAGGGGACTACAACCAACATTTTATGGCATATATTATGAAGTGCTCTAGACATTGACTTGTCACAGTTTTTGGATTCTTTGGATCTGAAGTTTCCTCCACATAATGGATCTAATGTCATCACGGGCAGTACAATTTAGGAACCTTGGTTCTTCAATAATATCTGAAATGTCCTATCCCTTCATCCAAATTTGGTGAAGATTAAGAGAATTACAGATGCACTGAATTGGAATATCAAATTATTGACCATGAAGATGGACCTCTCTATAGAGAAAAACTTCTTTTTGTTGTGAAAGCATGCTGGACAACTCCCGAATCTTCTTAATTAGTCTCCTTCTATTAATTACTTTTTCTTCTTATTTTTTTAATCAATTTTTATGGATTGTAATTAAACTTTCACATGTTAATAAATTGTAATTTTTCACATCATTTTACATCTTCATAAATTTAAAATTTTAGTTTTTATTTTTTTTTATTTTTCAATCCATTATTCCATATCATTGGACTGCACATATATCCTGCTTTTTTTTTACTATTATGTTCACTGTTGTGATTATAACTAACAATATATATTCTTGGTTGTTATATTTTGATGAGATGTATCTAATTAGAATTGAAATTGTATTCTGAATTTTGGTGTACCGTCTGGTACACCGGGGGGTATACCAAGTATACCGCCAGTATACCAAAATCCAGAATTGAAATTGTATTTTGAATTTTGGTATACCATCGATACCCCAGGTATACCACCGGTATACCAAAATCCAAAATTGAAATTGTATTCTAGATTTTGGTATATTACCGGTATACCGGATATACCATCAATATACCTATTTAAAAAAATTAAAATTATATTATGCATTTGAAAATTTTCACACTATTGTCATCGTCTACTTTTAAAGAAAAATCTTTGACAAAATACTTTATATTGAAATGAATTATTTCTGTATTGATTTTTAATTGATCTGATACTATCCCAATAAAATTTTCATAGCTACAACCATTTGGTATTAATACTCTTTTGACTTCAAATCCTTCAAACTTGTTATAACTTGTCCCTTCTCCTTTATATTTAATCAAAACTAGAATGTTATCCATTTTTGCATTAAAAATTTATCAAAATACAATATCAATAAAATCTATTAGTAATTAATTATTTTGTAGAACATTTGCTTAATTAGATCTAATTACAAAAGGTATGCTTTAGTACAAGGTCTAATATAAATGCTATGAATTTTTAAAAATATATGTATAAAGGAAAGTGAAAACGATGAATTGAGAGGTTAAGTACAATAAATGATACTTGAAGTGAAATAAAATCTTAAAACATAGTCACTTACATTTGGATGAAAAGAGAGAAACGTGAAAATGTTATATTATAGTTATATTTTTTGAGGTTGATGAAATTTGTGGATACAAATTGGAGTTGAAAGTGTAGACATATTCAATATAATTAAGAAACAATATTTGTAAATTACCCCTACAATCTCACATAAGACTTCTAAGTGTTTAATACACTAATTAATTCGCTGTAATTAAAAAAGTACACGACATAATTAAGGAAATCAATTATATGGTACCTGTTGCACTAACCACATCTAGAAACATAATAATAAACATTTACAAGAATTTTGTATTGGCATTTTGTTAAACATTTTGTATGCAGCAATGAAGATATAAATTTTAACAGATTATAAGCCATTTTGTTAATTCTTAGATTTTACATAAGCATTTTATCATATAGATGTGCTGAATGTCAGTAAACTAGATCAAAATTTACATAACCATCAACAATTTCATTAAACAATACAAGTCAGTAGCAGATATTCAAAAAAACATAATTATCAAAAAAAAATCAATAGCATAATTTTGAATTAACCTAAATTTTAAGAAGACAGAAGGGCATGAACAGTTCCATTCTACACTTGGTGCAGCAAAATTATTGACCTCTCCTTCGATTCAAGAATCTCCTGCGACAGAGCAGGGCATTCTCTCGCGTTGTGCTGGGCAACTGGAATTAGCGGCTAATCACGTGTATGATGAAAACCATGGAAACTGTTGAAGGAAAGCCACGATATTGTTAGGAGCTAACTGCTTGCTTGTCTCACCCCTTTGTATCAAATAAATTGGCCAAAGTTTTTAGTTCATTTGACTTGACATTCACGAATTACTGAAAAACAGCGATTGTCTTCCTCTTTTCTCTTCCTCATTCTCTAAAGCAACGCTAGAGTTAGTATATTGATGTGAAATGAAAGAGAAGATGGAGGTTTAAGAGTACTGCTCATTTTCAGATTTGTATCGGATCTTGTACATCAAAAATACATAAAATGTCTTACGAATTAATATCCACCACACAATCTCAACAAAATATCACATCATAAATGCTCCGTTCACAGCACATAGACAAACAATCTTCAATAGTTATTTAGTCTAAAAGATACCAATGAAAAGAACAGTTTACAAGTTGATTTTTATTTTGTTTTGAAAGCCAAGAAAGCAAGGAAATGAAATCATCAAATGAAGAAGATACAAGATGAAATCGTCAAATAAAGAAGATGAAATCGAAGAAATCTCTCAAATGAAGAAAAAGATGAAAAAAAAAATGAAGAGGAAAGAAGATGGAAAAATTATCGAACAAGTAGGAAAGAAAGAGCGTGTTTGAGTTAAATTGAAAAAGTGGGCATAAGAAGTGATGGCAATGTGAGAGGCAAATTCCTTTACTCGTGCTCCCAAAGTAAAACCCTACAACAATATCACCAGACACACACACAAAATTTCACTTTGCATCATTTCATTTGCTACCACACAACAACCCACTTGCTTTGCATTACATGGCAATTTCCCCTTGGCTTTCTTTCCTTTCCAATTATTACCTGCATGCTTCCTTATTTCTTGTACGTGATGTGGCATGATCTGATTGGTTGTTTTAATCCAAATACAATGTCATTGTACTTTCGGATTCGGAATGGTGACGCATGCTTTTACAATGTTATGGTAAAGTCGTGCACAACTTTCTAGTATTTTGAACATGACACGTGGGCAAGCTGGCCGGCCTTACCCCTTCTGCTGTGTGCGAGACACAAAATTCATACGGGCCGGGCAACCCCTATCCTATACCACCTAACGCCCATGAAGGAAAGAGAAATAAACATTTAATTCTGCCAAAACTCATGGAAATACTGCCCGTTTCTCAATGTAATTAAATTTATGGTACAAATTGCCCAAAAAAATAAAACTAAGAGAAAGAGGCTTTACCCATCTGCAATTAATCAATCAAATATACCCCATGAGCAAAATATAAATGAAATTTATGCTATACGTACTACTGATGCCTGCTGCTGAAACCATTTTTGCTCCATCTCATTCACAATCCTTATATCTTCTTTTGCCTTCAAAATGATGGATCTACCTAAAGTTGTTTTCCAAACTATCAGTCATCAACTTCAGTGTTGAAAATAAAGCTCGGGAACGTTGTGGTTATATCCCTGTTAAATATGCAAATACAACAGTTACATGGTATTTCCACTACTTTCTAACTGTGTTTCTCAATGATGAAATTTGAATCTATAAATCAAAACTCAGAAGAAAGTGGAGAAACTTGAGTAATGCAAAATCTCATGTCTGGATTGTTTCATGCCAGTGAAAGTTGTTTACAAAAATTCAATCTGAAATATCCCCTTTTGCTTTATTTGGAGCAAGAATCTCACACAATTCATATGCATTTCAATAATGAAAAATGAAGAGGAACCCAAATTTCGGTGTGACACCTATTAATTGTTACGGAATAAAAAAAGTGGGGCTAGTAAATCTGTGGGCAAAGAGAAAAGTCATGTTAAAATTATGCCTACACTATGGCGAACCACTGACAAATTCATGAACCAATTCAATGATAAACTGTCATATATGTTGAGGAGTTATGTTACTTTAAATAAAAGAGAAGAGGGAAGTAGTTACTTCAAGCTAGGAATGGTCATGTGCTTCAAAAGGTTTGGATGCTGAAGAGCAAATGCCTTCCATTCTTCTTTATTAATCTTTCCATCTTTATCGGCATCTGCATCTGCAAATGTCTAAAGAAAGAAAGAAGTAACTGTTAATGTAAGCTAACTTCAAAAGACATGGAAAACTCCTCCCTTTTTATTCTCAAGATAAAGGGAAAAACAAAAGCGCCTATCTCCACCTTATCAACGATCTCTTCTAAATAAGCCTCCGAGAGTTGCATACCGGATTCCTTAAAAGTGGCGTTCAACAGTTCTCTAACCTGAAAACTACTATAACTGTCAATGGCTAAACTTAAAAGCATGGTGCAAGTGAACAACATTAGGACACAAGATTTCACCCACTGCACTACTATGACATATATGTGTGTGTGTGTGTGTGTGTGTGGGAAGAAAGGATGACACTGTCAGTAATTCAATCTGCAAAGATCTGTTTTTAATGTAAGGTGAATTATCTGTCAAAGCCAACAAAGGCAGGTCCGTCTGCTGATTTAACAAAGGAAAGGAACCTATGTTTTGAGCGTCTTACTATTAGAAATACTCACTTCTTCCCGCTCGATATATCCTGTCTGTCTCAAATCATACAACCTAAATGCAACTGCATAAAATCCGAGGAAGAAACCAATGTATTTTAAATTTGAATGTCTTAGGGTTTACTCATATGAAATGAATGACTGAAAATGTGTAGAAATACTTACAATCAATTTTACTCTCCATGGAAGTACGAGGATGAAAAACATTGAGTGAATGGACAAATTCCTCAAATTCAATAACACCGTTTCTCTTCTCATGAAAAGATCAAAAATCTAGAAAAGGTAGCCACTCTGTCAGCTTCATAAAATATAATGGAATGATGATGGAATAATTACATCCAGCAGATTAAAAAAAAAAAAAGCAGTCTTGCATCTGTTATTTTCCTATGCAAATCCAAACAGAAAATAATATTTAAACAGTGAGGATGAAAATTAATATAAATTTCTTTGAAGCTAAATTCTTACCATGACACAGCCTACCATCTATCAGCGAACAGTATCAAAAATATCTCCTCAACAATCTTTTGCATTGTCATGTATCATAATGAAACCCAAACATCCCATCATTCAACCAGTATGAACTAACATTAATAATAATATCGTTTGAGAGGGAATCATTGGTTGCTTATGAATTTACCCTGTCCACGAAAAGGTTTGTCCGTGCTGGAGTCCTGAATAGTGCTAATTGGAGCTCGTCCTGCAAATGATAAAGGAACACATTCAGAAAAGTACAACCTGTTAGCTTCTAAGATGACCTTAAATCGATGCAATACTTGTTAGTTTCTTTCAATCAAAAAATAGGAAGAAGAGAATATGGGCAAAATCTCTAATAAAGTAATCCAGTATTCACTAACTTTTCCACAATGTGTAAAATCTATGCTATGATGGTTCCTGTTTATGTTCTCATATGTTCCTGCACATTGAAACTTCGAATGAGTATACTCATAAATGTGGGTCCATGAGAGAAAACTCCACAAACTTTCTTGGTTTACATGTATTATTCAATAATCAAAGTTAATGATACCTGTATTATTCAATAATCAAATTTAATGACACCCGTTATACATTGGCATAACGACCTGGCCTTTTAACTATTTATAAAGATGTACACAGAAAACAAAGTTCAGCCTAATTTGATCTCGATTTCAGGAAACAAAGGGGCAATACCCCGTTTATTGATTAACTGGAATTTGAGTACCTGATCTCTTGTGCACATTAAAGGGGAAAAAATAAAAAAAGTATTCAAATTAAACAACATCAACCAAACAAAACATATAAGAGTTTCTTTAATCACAGGATCAAAAGATTAAAACACAACGCATAAGAAATTTTAAAATTTAAAGTTTAGAATGGAAAGAAAAGGAAAGAGAGCGAGCGTTAAATTACCCTGTATATAAGACCATCATCGATAATTGAGCAACTCAACTTCTTGAATAGCTCAAGCAAAGCCTCCACCTCATTGACTGTAACTGCAATATCACACATACACAAAAGTGAAAACAAAAAGAAACCCAAATCAAATAAAAACAAATTAAATGTTCTTAAAGGCAAAGAAACGAACACAGAGTGTTCCTTGCGATGCGATTGAGGTCGCTATAACTGAACTGAAGTGTCGGAGGAGGAGGAGTACAACTACTACAGCAACCAGCAATACCAAGGATTACAGCTTCTACAATTCCAATTAATGGTATACAAATTGCACACAGTCTTTCACTTATCGTCAAATAGCACGATCTCTTATTTAAAAAAATTAAAAAAAAAAAGGAAGAAGAGAAGAAGAAGTTCAGCTAATTTACGATTAAATAAAGGAAAAAAATCAAGACAATAAGAATCTTGATGGGTTTCTTTCGTTTGTTCGATTTCCATTTCTTTAACGAAGAAAGATCGTTTATTTCCTTCTTTTTCTCTTCTTTTCTCTATTTTCCAAGCAGAGAATGAAGAGGAAGAGAAGGAAGGGACCCAATTGCGATCATTGAAAGAAAAATTACCCTAAAAGAAGAAGAAGAAGATGGAGTAAGATCAAAGACGGTACCGTGGAGAAGAAACTCATTGTTGAATTGAATCCAAATATGAAACACACTTCTGGCTTTGGGTTAAAAGGCCAACCCCCATTTTTCACAGGAAACAGTTTAGGGAAGATTACTTGAAAATTCTGACGGTTGAATCTTACTTAATCCCGCCTGTCATAATAAGTAGTCTCCCTGGTTCAAAATAGATGGAATTTGTGAAGAATGTAAAATAATTAAAAAATATAATTATTTTATAATTAAAATATTTTATATAATTAATAAAAATTAAAAATTATTTTTACAAACGTAACTTAAATAAGAATATATTTAATAAAAAATAATTAATATATTTTATATTTTAATTATATCAAAATATCATATATTATAAAATAAAAATTTTTTCTTTAAACGACATGTATTATAAAATCGAGAGAGTATATTACTCTCTCCGTCCCTTATTTTTCTTTTTTCAAAAAAATTAAAAAAATAATTAAAATATATTAATTTTATAAAAAAATTATAATTATTTACAAAATATCTTTTATATTTTTAAAAATTTTATTTAATTTTAGTTGAAAATATAGAGATAATAAAAAAATATTTAATAAAATATATAATAAATAGAAGTATACATATAAATTTATGTCTTAAATTTTTTAAAAAATATTTAAAATGAAATAAATAAAAAATAATTTTTTAAAGTTGAACGGATGGAGTATATTATAATTTTTGTTTTTTTTTACTAGAGGAGATTAACATTTATTATTTTTTGTTGCATAACCAGGTCAATTATAACATACTTATTTATCAAAACAAAATTACAATATACTTACATTTTTTAAAGAATATTTAATTCTATAAGTCTAATTAATATTATAGTCTGATATACTAGTTTGCATTTTAATTGTCTAATAGGATTTTTTTATATTATTGCGCATGTACGTCCACATCAACATAATTGGAGGCGGATGCTTTTTTCCCGTTTTAATACAACAAATAATGATTTTTTTCGGTGGTTAACCATACTTTATCTTATTTATTATCGTACGTAAAACTTCTTGAATTATTTATTTTGATTCAATTGAAATCATTTTTTTATATCCCACTTGGCTACTTGCAAATGGTGAGAGATGACTCATAACGTTTGTCTTTAGCAAATAAAATTTATGTCCACTAATAAATAAAGTCTTAGCTGATGAAATATTATTTAAAATAAATAAATGCCTCCATTCTGTACAACTGGTTTGATGTTTTCTCTCTACGTGTTGAGAAGTTCTTAACCCATAATAATAAGAGATTATCTAGTTCTAAATCTATTTATTTAGGTTTAATAGTCAATTCTGCCATGAAATTTACCAAAAAGTACAAGGTTACTTCCAAAATTTATTTACTTATAATATTATTTTTAAAATTTAAAAATTGAAGTAATATTATCTTTAAAATAATTGTTGACGTCTAAAAATTCGACATGTAACGCTTAAAGATTGGATTAATTTCCTTTGAGGAGCAACATTACTCTGAATTTTAAAATTTAAGGGTAATATTTCATGTAAATAAATTTTAAGGATAATATTACTCTTTTTATCAAATTTTAGGAGTAAAATTACACATTAATTCATTTATTTATGATTTTTTTTTTCTTTCTAAAAAAAGATAACGTGAATCTAACATCAGTTAAACAGATTTTTCCCATACATCCAAATCTTTCATCGGATAAAAGATGTAATACAATTTTTGTCAATTAAAAAAATTATTTTCATAAGTTTTACCAAACTGATTCTAAAAGCATCAAACAATTAACACTTTTTAACAAAAACAAAATGTAAAAGGCATAACGTCAAAGATGTATAAAAATTATTGAAGTGTTTTGATTTCTATTCAATAGATGGAATGAAACGCCTTCATAATAAATCTCTTATAAGTATTCAATAGTTGGGAACTATTGGAATGCATGATTTGCTTTAACAAATGGGCCAAGAGATTGGTTATTGGGGAAAGTGGCAAAAGAGTCAAAAGCAGAGCAGATTATGGAAGTATAAAGATATCGAATATATATTGGGAACCGATAGGGTAAGATTGACTCATATTAGCTAGCTGTACAATTTTTTACATATAACTTAAATTACTTATACAATAGACTTTGTCATCCATCAATATAATTTATTACTATATTTAAATTTATGAAAATTTTAAGCTTATTCTTCTATTTATTTTTGGTTCTTAGGGAACTGAAAATGTGGGAGGCATATCACTAGATGTGAGAGAGCTTAATGGTCATTGGAACATAAGTTCTAAAGCCTTCATCAATATGCACAAACTTAGATTCCTTCGAGTATTTGACTTTCGTTTTGATAAGGACTTTAATGAAGAGTGCCTTTTGGATGGCCTTGAATTTCTTCCAAAAAGTCTAAGGTATCTTTGCTGAAATTATTTCCCATTGAGGTGTTTACCATCCAAATTTTCTTTAGACGAGCTTGTTGAACTTGACATACCTTATAGCAATTTTAAAGAAATTGTTTGGGATGAGGTACCGTGTGATTTGCCTCTTTGTAAAATTAAAAAAGCTTGAAGGTTTTCAAAATTTTAGTTGTCTCAACTAACATATTCTTATCTTATTCTTTTTCCTTTACAGCTTCCTCAGAATTTGAAATGCATTTGCCTTAATTATTCTTTTGATCTAATCCAAATCTCCAACTTTGGTGAAGCTTCAAATCTTGAAATTATAGAATTATGCTATTATCGAAGATTTGTTAACATTGGGTCATCTTTGGTGAAATTGGACAGCCTTATTAAGCTAAATTGATAATCGGACTGGACTTTGGCCCAGCAATCGATTCGATCTGCCTGATACCAGTCCGACCCGACCCATTTTAGAGATCCCAAACTAGGGAGATTTTCTCTTTCAGCAGGACTCTTCTTAAAGTATGACTCCCAGAGTTATAAGTACTCCTAATATCTATGGGAGATGGACCCCCATAAATAACCAGGAATTAGGTATATTTGCTTTCTCTTAGCAATCTTACTAAAATTCTACTCTTTTGGCACCGATACTGACTTAAGCATCTGAGAGTCCCCTGTCGAACCTTCACTAGTTTTTTTATTTTAGGTGTTTTAGAAGCCAGTAACTGTGACAGTTCAGATCTTGTCTGAGCCAAACAAGTTCGAGCTATTATCATTTGGTGCGATGAACGTGAATTTATCCCTACGAAATCATGAATCCAGATGGTGAAAACACCTAAGGAAGTAATCCAGACAGTGAAATCATCGTCGATGCTTACATTTCAATGCAGAAGCTAGTCATAAAAGTACCGGCGCATAGAGGGGTGGCCGTACTCCGTGAAAATTAGAGCATAGCTAGAGAAATATATGTTACCATGCTAAAAGGAGCGAAGCAGGCCCTCTTAATCGATACATTGGATATCCCGGAGGATGCTCGGAGGTGAGAACCGGTTGACCTGCTGCGATAAGTTGAGTTGCTCCCTAGCAAGGTTGTCGGGATAGCTTCTGATAAGCCGAGCTCTGAAGTGCAACCCCTGTTGGAGGTGCTAGAGTCCTGCGCCGATGTATTCGCCTGGCAACCATCGAATCTAATGGCCATTTTCCTGGATATTATGTGTCCCTTACTGAACATACAATCCGATTGTAAGCCAATCATGCAGAAGAAACAAAACCATGTGCCGGAGAGGCAGATGGCAATTAGTGAGGAAACAAACACTCTGCTAAGGAACGGATTCATAAGGGAGGTTCTATACTCGGCCTGGCTAGCTAATATGGTTTTGGTGCAAAAGGCTAATGACAAGTGGAGAATGTGTGTGACTTCACGGATCTGAACAAGGCCTGCCCAAAGGATAAGCTATCCACTACTGAACATAGACATGTTGGTGGACTTAATGTCTGAATCCAAAGAGTATGCCTTCTTGGACGTGTAATGGCCTCAACACCATGTCAGCCGTGAACAGTAATTTTCGATGGTAAATAGCATTTTCGGGCTAAAAAATACACCCAGAAACGAAAAATATTTTATTTGATCATCGAAAAATATTGATCATGGTGAGTCCGGGATTGAAATCTGAAGTGAAACCGAGGTCAAATAAGCCTCTAAAAGTCAAAAATACAAAAAAAGTAGCGAGTTAATTTTTATAATAAAAATGTTAACCTAAATTTGACCGAATTTTTAAAAATAGTAAACGAATTCTAAAAATTATCAAAATTTGCAGATCTTACTAAAATTTTATGTAGAATATTTTGATAATAAAAAATGAATTTTTCTGTGACACCGATAATTATCAAATCGAACAGAAAATCGAATATGTAGGTGCGGCCTCACAAAAAACGACACCTTCTACCGGCATTCACACGTGAATATAATAAACAAAATTGCTCGGAGTGCTAGCTCCCTTTCTTGGCGACTGAGATTTTTATCTTTCTGTATTCTTCTCAAGGTTATAGAAAAATGATTTCTTTTTCTCTCGACCAAAGTAATGATTGTCACTCTTAATATGCTTAATTAGGTTTTGAACTACACATATTACAATATATATAGGTGATCTAAGAGAGAAAAAAAATTTCGTGCCTACATTTATTATTAAAATAAAAATACTTCATTTCTTATTTAAAGTAAAAATTATTTTTATTTATTTTAAATTTTAATTTATCACAAAATAAAATTCAAAATATCTGAATTGATCATTAGTTCATTTATCATATTTTATATGTACAATACAATAGGTTCATATTATTATTGTAACACCCTATGTCCGGTCCATTAAAACACCTTGATACTGGTTATCCTGACACATTCAGACTTAGCTTCCTTTAACGAGGGTCAAAACATTTTTTTTTTGTTTAAAGGCTTTATTATATACTATATTCTCATTTATAATTTATGTAATTAATTTTCGAATAAACGTAATTTACTTTAACAACGATTACTTGTATACATATTTTAATATACATCTGAGATTATTTCTCCATTTACGATGCATATACCAAGGTGATTATAGTCACGTTAGTATAATTGGTTCAGACTTGAGGTTTAAATCCTCAAGCTTCCTACGCATCCCGTATAGGTAATCAAAATCACGTAATTCTAATATTTTAAGGTTTGACATAACAATTTAATTATGGTTCCTTTTTATCGTTTACATCACATAGACTTTATATAACAGTAAGCACTTACCCTAAATTTTAAAACATTTAATAGCGTAACATGTTTACCATATACATTCATTCATTATTCCATACATCTATAAATCTCCAAAATGTCATTCCATTTTTACTCTAATTAATTATGTCTTAATTTCGTTTATTTAATTGCTCGTTCATAACAATTAACTCTTGGATTTAATTTCTGATCAATGATGCCACACTTAATTATCTTTAATATTCAAATTAATTTACATGGTGACTTTATAAATTTTAAGGTTTTGAATTAGCATTTCCCTTGGTGCGAATTTCAACAATATAATAACTTATACTATATTCACTTATTTCCGCAACACAATATAATAATTTTTCATTCGCACGTACATTAAATATTATACTTACAACCAACTATCACCTATTACATAATTAAATTTACTATATGCCATACATTTTATTTATTAAATTTCTGTTATATCAAATTCTTAATTAATTATTTTTTTCTTCTTGTCATTTTTACATATATAAAACATAAGACATCAATATTATAATTAAGTTCCACGATTTTGTTCTTTTAACAATTTTCAGCACTTCCAATAATTTCTTTTATTATCATTTCATACTTTTTCTTATCAAACATTACCTTAACATCAAATTACTTTCTATTATATTGCATAGAATGATTCGGCCACTTAGGGTCTTTATCCTCTTAAATTATTTTCTTCATTAAGTCATATTCCTACCATGTTAATCTATTATTTTATATATCTTTATATGAACACATACTTCTTTTATTTTGATAACACTTTGTTACTTACATATATACCTTTATGTTCTCATACTTGACATTATATTCACATATTACTCTAGAATCTAATATACTCATATTATTTCAATTTTTCATTATAAGGAATATTTCACGCCAAATACTCTATTAATCATTACTTACATCTTAATGTTCTTAGAGTCCTAATTCAGCATCAGTAGATTCACAAGCTTACACCACGTTTTCCCATAGATTAATAAATCCTTAATCACACTAAGTCTTTATTTAACCATCCTTTTTATTACATACATAATGTTTAAGGATTTAATTAATCATGCTATATATTTTTTCCAATCTCTTTATTATCTCCTTTTCTTTTACGTGCCCCATAGACAAATAACCCTCAACTAATAAAACATTTCATACCTTAAAGAATCATTCGGTCACCATGTAATTCTCCCCTCTTGGATTGATTTGTCCATCAATCCTATGTTATTATATGATGTTACATTCTTCTACTAGAATATCTTAATTTATTTCCCAATCATACTAAAATTTCATAGCTACATACTGCAAACTTGTGTAAAATTTAAGGAAAACTAGATGAATTAAAGTATAAGTTGATGTTTACTTACCTCAATATAGCTTAAATTCACCTAAATTGCCTTTTCCCTTCTTGCTTTCCCTGATTTCCCCTTACTTCTCACCATGATCGAATCCTTCCCAAGCTTTGTCTCAATATTTCTTTCTCTTTTTTTTTTCCAAATTACTCCACTTTCTCCCTCTTAAATAAGCTTTTAAGATGATAAGAAGTAAATTTAAGGCTTCAAGATTGTAGTGAGCACCAAATTGTGTGAAATGGAATTGGTGGAAGTGTCAAGAAAAATGTAGAACTCTTCCTTATATAGGGGATGGCACTCGAGGGGAAGAAGAAGAGAGAAATCTCTAGAAAAACCTGAAATTTTCCCTTTATATACCTATACTGATTGGGTCAATTTAGGCCCAACCAATTGGCCTAATTAGCCTAAATTGCACTAAATTAATTAGGTTTTTAACCCATTTAATTATTCCTTTGATTTCTTTGATCCATTTCTGCCCCAATGACTCTTGACCCATATTATTATGCCAAATATATCCTTAACCCAATAGAAATTTCCCTTTGACTTGGCTAATTAACTTAAAACTTGGTTTTTTGCCAAATTTTCATAAATCAATCTTTTGCTCATCAGAATGCTTTGAAATTTTTTCCCACATGTCAAAATATATGTAGTAAATTTTGGTTAAAATTTCAAGTCATTCTGAAATCGTTTCGGCATAGTTCCAATTTTAGAATAATTTCAACTGATCGAAAATCGAAAAATTCAAACTTATTAGAAAAACTATTTTTTTTACTTCTAAATACTAATTTATACTATATATATCATATCTAGAGAGTTTGGTGATTTTTATATGTCATTTGTTATTTTTAAAGTTCCAGTCAAACTCACGGTCAACCCTTTCTAGAGTTATCGGGCAAAATTTTTACTGTCTATTTTAAATATCTATTTAAGTTCAAATTCTTTACAAATTATACCGCTGAACTCAATTTGACACCTATTTTTTTTATTTTAAAGCTAACTCACATTACTCGTCAGGTCACCCATCCTCGGATTATCCTGGCCCGAGCACGTTTAACCTTTACATTTGTTCTTTTCAATTTTTCTTCCTTATTCATTTCCAATTACTCTTAAATTTGTCCTAAGGTAATCATTTATACTTTACATCATACCATACATTACATATGCAAATTTGGGGGCGTTACAATTATGTTGATAGTGGGTTCCAATCCCATCACAGACCCACAAGTTATAGTTTTATCTAACAAGACATTACGATTACCCAAATAATATAATTATCGATAATTCGATTTTAACCTAATAGAACATATTATAATCCATTTGTCTTACGATATCCTGTTTGAATATAAGTCATGGTCTATATTAAACTTATATAGTCCACACACACACACACACATATGTGTGTGTGTGTGTGTGTGTGTGCGTATGCATCCATATACATATTCATTTGCATGTGTATGTGCATATATATGTGTGTGTGTGTGTGTGTGTGTGTGTACACATATCCATATATATGTATGTATGCATATACTACATATACATACACATGCATATACTTATGTATGTATGTACATACAAATACATACATATACATGTATATACATATATATGTATGTATGTCCATATATATATATTATTCAGAAAATTTGAAAAACATATTTTATTAGTTTTTTAATTTATTCTTTATTTTGAAAAATGGAAAATTTCTTTTTCGATTTTCTATTTTAGAAAATTGATCAAAATAAACATAATCTCCATTTTTTGTTTTCTGTGAAAATTTTTTTTAAAAGACTAAAACGGTTTTTTTTTGTAAGCGAACAGACTCTAAGAATTTTAAGAGATCTTAAATTACATTTTTAAGAGGTCTTAAATTGCAAATGGAGGATATCAATTCTTTTAGACCACTACCAAAAGCTTTAACATCCTCTAAAAATTCCAAATTCCCCAAATCCCTAGGAAGCATGTTGAGATTCGTATAATAGGAAACATCGAGGTTCTTAAATTTAGATTTCAAATTGCAAATGGTATTCGGAAGACTTGTCAAATTTGAGAAACCGGAGAATATTTCTTATTATAACTATCTCAACAAATTGCCAGACAATTTGGGGATTTTAGAATCTCTGGAGAAACCCTTTGCATCTAGAAGTGGTCTAAAAGAATTACCATCCCCCGTTTGCAATTTAAGATCTCTCAAAAATCTTAACATTTCTTATTGTAACAATCTCAACAAATTGCCAGGCAATTGGGGGACTTTAGAATCGCTGGAGGAACTTAATGCATCTGCAATGACAAGCTGATCGACAAAAAGGATGAAAGACATATATATTGCAGTTAATTGGAATTGTCAATGTTGAACTGCAATACGTATGTCCTGTTTTGTTTACTATTCTTGAGTCAACTTCTTGCTTAACAAGCCGATCATCCACATCCATATAATATCAGTGCATTTATTTACTGAAATCATCTTCACCTTGTTCATTTTCAGTAAAACTGTACAAAGATTGATAGATAACTTCCTGAATCCTAATTCTTGAGATAGTAATTCTGGGGCGTTTTGTAATGGCCTCAACACCGGATCAACCGTGAATAGTACCTTTCGGTAGTGAATAGTGTTTTCCGGACCCGAAAGAACACCCGGAAGTCAAAAATATTTTATTTGACTATTTGAAAGAAATAGTTATGGTGAGTCTATGGTTGAAATTTGAAGTGCATTTGAGGTCAAATAGATCTCCAAAAGTCAAAAATACGAAAAAGGTAGCGAATCAATTTTTTCGGTAGGAAAGGGGACTTGATTTTGCATAAATCATTAAAAATAGTAAATGGACTCCAAAAATTGCCAGATTTTGCAGTTCTCAATGAAATTTGATATAGAATATTTTGGTATAAAAAAATGAATTTTTCGGCGATGTCGACAGTTGTCGAATCGGACCGATAAGTTTGAATCGGACCGATAACGGACTCCGATTGAGCCGAAAATTTATATCCTATCTATTTTTGATGTGATAAAAATTATGGAATCAAAATTTAAGTGATTTGGAGTGAGAAAGTGGGAGAATTTTGGTTGGGCCTTTGAAAATTGGTTATTTGGCCTTAAATAAATATATTAGGCCCATTAAGTTTTGGCCCAACCTAAGGCCCAATTGGAGGAGTATATAAGCTGGAAAATCTGTGATTTTCCAGCAGCTTCCAGCCACTTTCAGCTCCTTCATCCAGCCGACTCCACCATTCTCTCCTTTTCTCAAATTTCTTCATCTTTTGCTTCATTCTTTCACCTAAATCAAGCATCTAAATAGTAGTTCTGCCTTTCTTGATGAGTTTTGCAGCCTCCACCATCTGATTACAGCAAAAGAAGCAAAGGATTTTCAAGACTCAAGTTTTGGTATTAAAAGGGTAAGTTGCTTCCTTAAAGAAATAAATTGATTCTTTAGTGTTTTTCCATAGGTTTTAAGGTGTAGAAGCTAATTATGAACTTGGATTTCTCATTTGAGGACAAGAAATTGAGGTTAGAAAGCTTAAAGATTTCGGTCAAGGAGAAATTTGTGGATGGATGGAAATTTTCTTGATGCCAAGTGAAGAAATGTGAGGCTTAAGGAAGATTAAGCTTGGAAAAAGGTAAGTGACTACCAAATCCTTTGATTTCCCTATTGATATGAATTTTCCTTAATTATGTAATTAAGGTAAAAATATGAAAAAATTGTTAATTAATGTAATTATGTTAGGATAAATGAAATTAAGCATGAGAGGAAATGAAATGAAGGTTTTAATGAAAGAAAAAAAATTTTTAAGGTGGAAAAATATTGATGGCCGAAATACCTAGGTGAGGAAATAATGAGAAAAATGCATAAAATTAATGTATGTTAGCTTAATTTAATAATAGACATGTTATTTGATGTCTATGAATTTTTAGAGAATATTTAGAATTTATTTGGGAATTTTTAAAATTATACATATTGTATGTATTAAATGAAAATTGTGATTTATTGTGAATTAAATGATTATTTTGATGAAAAATGACATTGACCAATAAATAATGCAAAAATAAATTTTATTAGAATTTATTAAAGTTATTGAAATTTTATTTGAATTTTTATGTGTATATGTATAATGGAAATAATTGAAATAGCAATGCATAATTGTATAAACATGACTAAAGTGATGACTAAATATGAAAAATAAATTAATGTCAATGACTAGAAATAAAAAGTTAACCGACGAATTTTTCGAAATAATTATTGGGTCAGGAAAATAATAAGAATCTGAATTATTGATAAATAATTCATAAGTAATCGGAAATGATGAAAATAAATTAATACGTAAATAAAAGAAAGATAAAATGAGTTTTGAATAGAAAAAGGACTTAAATGAAAGCAAATAAAAGTTTTGGGGGCAAAATGGTAATTTTGCCAAAGTAAGTAATTAACGCGTAAAAATAAGTACGAAATACTTAACAAGGGTAAAATGGTAATTTCGGAGGCCTAACGGTTTCGAAAGATGGAATTTTCGTGGTTTAAGGACCAAAATATAATTTTACTTGAATATGATAAAATAAAGGATAAAGGATGAATAACGGAAGAAATTATAAAATAAAAATGAAAATAAATGATCATAATGGCAAAATTGTAATTATGTATTTGAAATGAATAAATTGATAGATAAAGTCAAATTATGTTTAGGTGAGGCATAAGATAATAATTGATATTAATTAAGTTCCTAATTGCCTAAAAGTAGAGAAAATAAAGACGTGACTAATTTATCAAAATAAATTAGTCAATAAAAAGTATTAAAGGAGTAAATGACTATAGAAATAATTAGCTGACGAAATAAACGTTGGCATACCGAATGATTAAAGAGTTTGAGCAGTAAAAGAAAAAGAAGTCAATCATTGAATTATTAGAGAATAATTCGCAAAAGAATAATATAAAAAGAATACAAAGAAAATTGTGAATTATAATGCCATAATTCATAATTTATAATATGTACAAAAGCTGGAAAAGTTTAAGTATCTGAGTGAATTATCGAAAAATAATTCACAAAAGTGACTGGAAAAGAGAAAGTGAATAAAATGATAAAAAGCTATTGAACAGTCAAAGGCACAAAAGAGTGCATTTGATTCGAATAAAGTATAGTAACAAATAAAAGGAAGAAATTAAAGAGTTTTAAATGTTCAAAAACATTTACAAATATGACTGATTATGTTTGCCCTTAGCGATAGACAGGTAGTATGATTCTTGTTTTGGATATAATTGGCTAGCCATAGGGACACCTCTGTACCGCGGTGCAAGTCATGGCGACTTGCTTAGCTATGGTTGGGATCTTTGATCTCCATAGCTTCTGTGAAAGTGTATCTGTATCTGTTATGTGAGACTTGATCTTTCGAGATCATTTCTCTATCTGCTACGTGGGACCTTTGGGTCCAGTCCCGTGTATCCTTTATGAAAAACCTGTTATATTGCATTAGGGGCACATTGAAATGAATAAATAAGTATTGCTTAATTGAATTGAATATATAAAAAGTTATAACGAAAACGATTCGTTTGAAGGAAAATGCAAAATTAAGATAAATCTGTAAAGTGTAATTAGTAAGAAAAGAAAAGAAAGGTTTTATAAGAATTCAGAATGTATTGTGTTTTTCGTGAAAAGGATAAATTTGATTAATTGGTATTTTCGTACCAATTACTATTGTGAAAAGTGATAAATTTGAAAAACAATATTAATTTCATGTTTAAAGTTAAAAGTAATGATTGTGACATGAAGTGAATTTAATGCTTATAAAATGTCTTTCTGAAAGAAATGTTATTTAAAAGTAAAACAATAGAAAGACATATGATTGACCGATGAGAAAGAAGTAAAAGACTTATGTCTTAATTAATATTTGAACGAAAGTAATATGTATAAGAATGAAGGAAAGAAAATACTGCAAAGTGTCCTGAAATACTTATATCACTTTGCAATAAAGCTCAAAAGCTATTAATTAGTAATGTATTTATTGGTTAAGAGTCGAAACAAAAATAAAAGAATAAATAGCAAGAAGTACAATGAGAGTTCAAACTGAATAATTGAACATTAAAACAGGAATTTAAATAATTTATTTTGGTACTAGTAAAGACACGAGTACCAATACATATCGCTAAATGAAATGATAATTTAATTGCTACGGCTAAAGGATAAAATGGAAGTATTGATAAAAAGTAAAAGTTATAGTAAAGATTAACGTAAAGATAAATGGTAAATCTGATATTGATTTACCTAAAAAGATACTGTAAGTACAGTAAAAAGTTTTGAAACAAAAGAACAATGGATATCAAAATACGAATTAAAAACATGAATACTGATAACTGAAATAAAATGAAATGTTTAATGAAGTAAAGATAATAGAAGCTTAAATTACGAAATTATGCTTATTCCTGGGAAATTCTTGGATTAGTAGTCACCACTGGGCATATTTAATGCTCAGCACGTAGTGTTTACTGCGTGCAGGTTCTGATGTGTTCGGGAGCACAGTACATTGAAGGTCCAGATCGGAAGAGAAGAATTTTAGTGTCAGATTGTTTAAGCTTATGGCATGTATATACTTAGACTATTAAGGTAAAATACTGAACTGTATTTTGAGTGTATTTCATGATTGTTATCGAATGAATGATTGGTTTATATTGTTGGATTAAAGTTATCTTATATATGTCTTAAAATGTTTTTAAAGCTATCATTCGATTGGAAAGTTTTTGAAAAAAAAAAACTTACGATTTCGGTTTAGTCCGCATCAGAAAAGACTGTTACGAGTAGGGTGTGACACGTTCTCTCTGTTCATTTCAGTCTTGATAAAGCTAAAAATGCCTTATCTTGTAAGAAGAGTAGCTGGCAGTTCAAAGGCTGGGTGGAAGGAAGGACCTGTAAAAAATGGAGTGTCCGATCGGATCCAGGCGTTAGCACTCCAAAGCTTAAGTCAATAACTTGGGAGTAAGTGCTAAAAGGAGGAAAAGAGTCCTCAGAGTTCAATACCTGGTGCCATTGTATTTTTGGCCATTTATAGGAGATCTTTTGGGGGAGGGGTACTTGAGTACCTTGGGGAGATGATAACCGACAGTCAGAGTAGGTGAGCGGCGATGTGACTAGAAGTAGGTAGAGAGTATAGGCATTGGCTTGTGCCAGGAGGCTGATAGGACAAGACGTCCCATCAGTCCGATCGGACATCACGCTTTTCTGTGTTATCTTTTAGCTCACGCTACTCTTTTCTGTTAGCAGATTTAAGCCGTCTCAAATACTATTGGGCCGAAATGACTGGACCTTTAGAGATGTAATTTCTATAGTTATCATTTATCTCCCCCCCAAACAGGTTCGATCGAGCAAGGTGCATATTTGGTTATATTGGCAAGATTTTTGAGTTTTCTAGAAACGCCTAATTTGAGGAGTTATATCCGCCAATTTTGGGCAACCGTTACGCATTTAATTCTTGCACATGTGTTAAAGGCGACGCTTCGTTTGCTGGTGTGCATTTAATGCTTGCTCATGCGTTAAAGGTGATGTTTCGTTCTTCGCTATACGTTCTCATTAATTGGAGACGTGTGGCGACTGCTCAAAAGAATATTTGTTGAATTCCAGAAGCTTGGAGTCTATAAAAAGATGGCTTTAAGACAACTTCATCTCATTCATTAATCATCCCTGGCAGGGGTGTGAAGCTCCTATCGCGTTTCTTTGGTGAGATTAACTGATCAAATCGCTATACAAAATACTTTTCGCCTCTTTTTTTTATCAGAGATGGTATCAGACTATACAGAGCCTGTAGATTGGCATTTTCTGAAAGATTATAGAGGTCGTGGGCTCATGGTTTGCCCTTCGAAACTCAAGGAAGGGAAAGTGATTGAAATCCCTTTACAATATGATCCTCCCACAAAGGTATCTATAACAGTTCAACTAAGTTCTATGGCGAAGAATAGGAAAACATCTGGAGATGAGAATAGCAGACCATTCATTCGACGCTTGAAGGCGTGGTTGCAGCAGTCGAATATCATGAGATTCTCCCTCCTCATGGGGAGCCAAAATAATTTTCTGACCACGCCTCTTTCAGTGTGCTTCAATTTTATACTGTGATCTTGGCCAAATTCTGTGCACATTCCGTTATTTCATTGCCAGTCGGCCAATTGAAGCCAATGTAAGGGTAACCAGCATCATCAAGACTGTTGTCATGTCCGGTGTTGTGGGTGTCAGACTTTGCTGCCTTTTGATTGATCGGACTTGGTGATGTTGTTGAAACATAGTCAGTCGGCTTAGCTTTCTTTCCCCCTTTTCTCTCTTCTTTCTCTTTTTTTTAGAATGCTTCATATATGGAAGTCAATCTATCTTTCGAGTATGTCTTTGTGCTGTAATTTTCATCTTGGGTGAAGTTTGTCACAAATGTAACTAATATGAAGAAATATTATTGTCAATGTATGAAAATCCCATGTGGAGAATGCACAAACTTAAATATTAAGTGATAATACTTCCTGAATTCAGATACTTTTGTTGAGCATTTTAGCGCCCAACCATCTTTGGTTGGTGATCACTTGATCCGACCGGATGTTAGAAATAAGTCTTCCGTTCGAGTCAAAGTCGCATTTTATAATTGCTGCTCATGCGTAATGGGCAACTTTTCGATATTTTGATTTGACCAGAATATCATTTAATCAGTCATTCGTGGGAGAATTACGCATGGCGAATGACCTTTCAGTCTTTACACCATTCTATCGTTGATATAAGGGTTCGATGATTCGAATCTTTAATCCGGTATGAACGTCGATTTTGACAGGAGGACCTTTCTTGCAAGCAAATAAGCTTCGGCTTCCCATAACTTTGATTGCATTAATTCCAGTTAATTTGGTAGCTATTTTCGATCGGTCAAAGCTCGTAGCTCTTTATGGAGTCCATTTTTTCTGGGGACATTGTAATCGATTGGAGACGATGAACCGCTATCTATCCGATCGGTGGGATATCTGGCTTCGTATTCTTGTTATTAGTAGTCCCGATCGGCATTGGATTATTCGTCAGTTGAAAATTTCGATTGGTTGAGGGAGAATAAAACAACTGTCCTGCACATAAGAACAAAGTCTAAAAACAAACAAAGAAACGTACCTTTTCCTAGAGATGAGGAAAGATGAAAAACATTCTCTTTGCCAGGTATAAACGACTGCGCTTGGTGACTCTCGATCGTTTCGGTATTCCTGTTTCTTGGGATGCCAAAGGTTCCAATTTTATAGGTATTTTGGAGACTTCGTAAGGGGTTTTCCTAATTTAATGGCGAGCTTCCCAATTTAGTTGCTTCATGGTCAATCCATCGACTGGGGGCCTTTTGGCGGAGATTTTCAAATTAGTCTGCATTCGATGGGTCGCGTCTTTTCATGTCAACTATTATGAATTTATTGTGAGTGCACATGTCAAGGGTGATGCCTCTTTTCCCGGAACCATCATGATGATTTAAAGACATGAGGCGACTATACAACTTTTTGAGGCGCTTGGATATTTCCAGAAGTTGTGCAGCTATAAATAGGCAATTTTTACTCCCTTTTCCCATAATTCTTAACAGGACTCTTCTGGATTTTCTTCGTAAGATCCGTTTTTTATTCTTTTTCGCATAGAAAGTTGCTTCATATTCCGAGGATTTGAAGATCAAATTACCTAAGTAAGTGAGCAACTTTCGTTGTTTAATTTTCTTCACCTTTTGTAACATTATTGTGTCGCCTTTTTAGCATTCCGTCCCTTGCATTAAGGGCGATTTCGAACTATAATCATTCTTTGACCAAGGAATCCCATTCTGCCCTATGGAATTCACATGGGGAGGACGTCGAAGATAACAAATCCCTTAATGTCTTCGAACTTGTAATTCATTAAATGTTCTGGAATTGCCCTTGATTTTTCGAATGAGTAAAGATCGGTGCTCTACTCAAAGCTTGATCATGGAAAAAAAAGAATCATTCACTGCCTTATCTTTTCATAAGGCGCGACCGGAGAGCTTGTTGCGGATAATTCGATCGGATGTATTTACTATTTCTGATGAACCAGTATTCTGATTGATGTTGGAGACATAGAAGACTATATGACTTTAATCTTTCTTCTTGGTATTTTGGTCGTATCCTCAAACCCTGGCGTATATATTGACGCAGGTTGGAGGTGCCGAAGGTAAATGCATATTAACAGTCGTGAATTGCAAGTTTATGAAATTTACATTAACTTGATGGGGTATTTATCTTTCACTTTTATAATGTAGTTGCAGGTGCGATGACTAAGGGAGATGATATTGTTAAACGGCTGGCCGACCGAGCTAAAGCAAATCGTGCAGCTAGGGAAGAGAAGAAATCTAGAAAAAGAAAGCTTGCATTTTGCTCAGAAGCGCAAGCATCTGTGTCTTTCGTCAGCCTTTCAACCTCCCATCCTGACCAATCTGTTTCGATGCCTCATACAAGGTTAGTTGAAGTCGGTGTGCCCTTAAGGGGTGAAACTGCTAAGAAGAAAGCTGAAGATGGAGCTAAAGGAGAAACTATAGAGTTAGCAGCTGCCGCAGGTGCTAGGATTGTTGCCAAGGACAAGGAGCCCCTTCGAGATGAGTCTCACAAGAGCGCTACTGCGAGAGCTTCTGGCAGTCGTGTTGCGTCGTTGGGAGAAGTTTTAAAAAGTCAGTTCGGTGAGGGCTTGTCCATTGATGATAAGGCGGTCGCCAGTTATCTGTGCCAAGGCATGCTTCAAGAGGATGATTTCAGGGCGATAGGAAATGCTGACCGACTGTCCCAAGAACGCAGCTTCTTTCAAAGGCAAAGCCTGGAGGTATTTTTCAAAATATTCATTCTTGAACAAACATTCGTCCTGTGATACCCTATCCTCTTGATTCCTCAACCTTTTATTCGTCTAACTTTCAGTTGATAAAAAGGGGTTTGCATTTGCACGGCATAACTAATCTTTGCAAAAAGAAATGCGAAGATTCCGACCGAGCTGGGAAGGAGGCAGAGGCCAAATATGATTCAGCAAGAGAGGAGTTTCTGTTGGCTCAATCGGAAATTGAAAGGCTGAAAGAAGAGTCCGCCCGTATTTCTCAAAGTCTAAAAGCTCAGCAAGAGGAGGTGTACCATCTCCAAAGTAATGTAACTCGTTTATCTGCTAAATGTTCCCAAGTTAAGTCCGAGCGGGATTCATTACGGGCTATTTTGGAGAAGGAGCTAGCACAGAAGAAGCAGTTCAGAGGAGGACTTTCTGCATAGAGGAAAGATGCAAAGCCAGTAGGCGTTTTTCCCAAGGCTGATCTTAGTCGGATGAATGAGCCGAATGTCTCGCCCATTTCTCCTTCTATCATCAGCAGCTATGAGATTTTTTAGAACTTTTCTCTGACTGGACGCTGATGCAAAAGTCAACTTTGTCATTTGCAACTTCCTTATTGATATAGAGAATTTTCAAGGAAACAACGGAGTCTTGTCCGTGTCCTGCTAAAGTCATTGCAGAGTTCCCCTTTGAAGTATAGAAGCATAGCTTTTGCTGTAATAATTTTGTCTCCATTTTGTAAAAATTATCCATATATAATAATGAAGTTTCCTCTCAGCCGCGTCTGTGAACTGCAATTCTCAATTCAGTAATCAATCATTATAAGGTCGGCCAAGGAAATATTAAGTTGACTAGAGGGAATTGTGTAAATCATTCATGACAAATGTACGAAATTGTTACTGAAAAAATACTCCCTGAATTTCAATTTGATTTTTTCAACATTGGAACGCTTGATTCTGTCAACAACTATTTCATTGTGTCGATCATATATTCATTTGGGAAGCTGTCAACTTAAATAATGGATTGCTCGCTCACCAATCGGTAGAAGATCTTATCTCGCATTTTCGATGACGGGAGATTCAATCGAGGAGGAGGATTTGATCGGGCTCCGCATATATTATCCGCTTTGGATCGGAGCCCTCACGATTTTATTTTTGGGGTGCTGTCCCAAAAGGCCTATGCAAGGAGAGATTTCTTATCTCACGCTCGGGATGAACATCGAGCTTAGTGATGCAGCTTAGGTGTTATGGCCTTCTTCTCCAATCTTCTTAAGGCTTCTTTGCAGGATTTTAACAAGCCGGCCTTAAGGTTCATTTTATTTTTGGTGTTATCAAGTCTAAATGCCATTAATTGATGAAATACCAAAACAATATTATCCTTATTTTTGTCACTGCTTGGTTTAGTTTTTTAATTTTTACTAGCATGACGTTTGAATAATGTAAAATTCCAGGTGGCAAACAATAGGGCCCACAACTTTGCCATGTAAGAGAGTCCACCGCTACACCTTCTAGAAGCCGACCTCACTTGTTCGCACCACTCATAAGCAACCAGAAGCCTCACTGCTCAGTGCACTAAACCACTTGACTGTAGCTGACAAAGCCAGGAGTAGGCGGGACAAGAAACCAGAAACGGAGAGAATAACCCAAAAAGAAGAGAAAGCAAAAGAGAATGAAGGACAGAGGGAAGAGATCTGTAGATGATAGGTATTGGCAATGGAAGTCTCTGGTCCTTAATAACTTCCCCGAAAAATCTTATAACGAATTTGATATCAGTAAAAATTTAAAAATATTTCGACGATTAAATTATTTATTTATAATAATAATAAAAATTTATAGAGAAAATAAAATAAAATAAATTATATCCAAATAAATAGCTAATATAGCTATTTATATCGTTAATAATTTGATTGCATGGTAAACATGAATAGAATTATACATCAAATTAAACTATTCTTTAATAGAATTTTACAGTTATTTCTTTATATATATTTTTAACCAAATCGATTGATCTAAATTTATGAATTCGAGTTTAATTAATTTTATTATCATCCAATTTAAATTTATGAATTCGAATTTAATTAGTTTTATTATCATCCAATATTTGAGTGGATAATTGAGTGTTCTCCATAATAAATTCAGTGGAACTAATTTGTCTTCACTTGCATAATTTTATTTTCAATAATTAGTATGTTTGAATTGACAATAAAAAATATAATTAGTATGTTTGACACATAGGGAGTTCTGAAATTTTTGAATTAAGTATTCTCGTTCATTCATTCCTTGGTAACAATTTAAATATTAAAAAAACATTTATTCCATAAAAATATTTTAACTTTTTAAATATTACAATTAAATCACTTCACTTAAAAAAAATTATAAATTTATTATCAAAGCTATAAACTCAAACATCATGGCATAAATATATCATGTGAAATATTTTAAAATATGCTACAAAATATTCTAAACTAATGTGGCTTGTCAAGTTAAAACTCTGGCACTGAATTCATAACTTTCTATTCGAATTGATTTTAATCATAATATTTAAAGAATTGAGATATTTTGGTGATATAAAACTTTTTTTATCATGACCAACTCATTATTAATTATAAACTATGGATGAAATTAATTCTAATTTAATTATCCAATTTTTCTGTCAAACATGTGAATTTATGGAATTTAATGATTTATATATATATATATATATGAGATAAATGTACATGTTTAATAAAATAAATATCCTGATCTATCAAGTGGTGAATATAGGAGGCAAAATATTGGACCTTCTGCCCCTAACAGGGGTTTTAGTATCAAGAAAGTGGGCATTGCCATCAACAAGATCTTGAACAACACCATCCTTTGTTATATTGACCGGATAATTCACTAAGTGGACACCTTCCATGTCTACTACTTCTTCACCACTATAAATTTTCCACATTTTTTCACCCAATGAATATATTTTTTGCACACATTCTAAACTTTGGGGCTCTAGGAAAATTTCATCTGCTAGGCCTGTGTGCTCATACCATAGTGACATATGGTATGCTTGGATTTGATTTTTAGGTGTATAATTATTTTGTAGTTATTGTTGGTAGCATCCTATTGCAATCTCTGTGTCACGTTGCCCATCCATTGCCCTTTGATTCACATTTGCTGACCCTATTAATATGTATGCATCATCCACTGCAATCAAGGAGAATTAATTATATATGATTCATATTTTTATTCATAAAGTTAACTAATCAATGATACATTCACATTTAAGAATTGTAATTTTTATATCCTTTCATGATCATGAATTATGTCTCTGTTGGTTTATGAATAAAAGAGAAAATAATCATACCTATCATGAGCTTAGAGCGGACATAAACCATGAACCTTCTATGGTTTTGGGCGAGCCAATATTGTGTAGAAGGGTGAGGTGAATAAGGAGGCAAGAACTCTCCTTGGCTCTGTTTTCCCTATTAGCTAGGCAGAAGAAATTAATCTCTTGGATGCCAATTAGGGTGTCCGCTTTCTTTCAAAGCTTGCCCGATCAGCCTATACATCATTGCCATAGTTTCTCTACTCCAACACAATATATCCTCAACAGTTTCACTATCCGGCACCCCTTCAGGCCACATTGGAATCAAAATATACACTGAAAATCTCTCTTTCGCCTCGATCTTGCTAACTATTTTTAGTGCAATCTCTATTGGAATGAAGTTCTTGCATCCACAATGCTTATCTTCTTTCCATAAATGGCACCCACCAATGAAGTATTGATTCTCTATGTATATAAACCCCTCTGGTTTCCTTATTGCTTCTACATAAGCTTGGTGGATACTTGCCTCAACCTTCAACTAATTTCTCCCCATCTGGGTACCAACCGATACGCGGTCTATCGATCGAAAGACTTGAACTTTCCAATTTCTATCATTGGAAATGCTTGAAATTTGAGGTGGGTGCACAAGATTTTGAATTGAATTGACAGGAATTAACAAAGAAGGGTCACATTGTTTAGTCCATCTTTGTTCAAAATTGGTCAATATATCCCAAGCTGCCTCGCCAATTACACAAGCATGAGTATCGTGCCATGGCTCTCTTGGCCTTCCTTTGTGAAGACCAGCACCCGCTATACTTGTTTGATAGAAATCACAGCAATGCGAGTCTACATTGAGTGTGTGAAACAACGAGTGCTGCTCTGTATCGAATCGGCCGAAACAAAGGTCTATTCCTCCTATAAAGCTCATGATTTCTCGGCCATTGTTGGTGTGATCATGAGCTCTAGTGTCCACCGTTATGGTCTTCTGATGATGGGCAAAGAAAGTTGGGAACTTATGGTGTAATCTTGGACATAATTTGCACATAACATTAGTGTGTCTGAAATAAGCAAGAGCATCCTCATCATGAGTTCCCATCACACCTTTGTTCTTGATGATTGGCAATGAAGTTTCATCATCCCAAATCATAATTCTCACTGCTACACCTTCTTCTGCTTTTCTCTTCAGTAATTCTCCAAGCTTTACTCCTCTCGCGCGAGGCATTTCTGTTTCTGGATCCTATACACGATCACGTTCTTCACTTGTCTTGGCTACCTTCTTCTTGTTTATCTTTATGGTTACGCAACTGGGCATTCCTTTTATAAAAAAACACTGCAAAATTTATCTTTATTATAGCTAAATATCGAATTTTCTTGTTTATACAGATTGTTTGCGAGCCAATTCAATTACAACTTGTCTGTCTTGTAATCTATAGTCCAATAAAAACTTGCATTTTACAACCATTACACCCTTGTTAATTAATGCATTTCAAGAGGTAAAAAAAATTAAGACTTACATTGAAGGGAAATAGCGGTGCAGAAGGTGTTGCATCAAAGATCGTAGCTTCAAGTGTTCCATGGAGGAATTGTTGATTTACTTCCATTGCTATATATTAATAGAAATAGAAATGGGAACTCAAAATCTAATTTGGAACAATGGGTTTTTGTGAGATTTGTATATAAAGGTAGGTAAAATAAAACTTAGAATGCAATTTTGCAAAAACTTGTGAAATTCTCCACTCCACTGCTAGTCTTAGAGACAATCTTCAAGGTTCTTTACAGTATTTTACTTCAAGTTAAAGTTTCTTCCTCTCTAATTCAGATTCTAAAATGCATTTAATATTGTTTTTCATATTTCTACTAAGCAAAAAGGTCACGCTATCCATTTAAAATTTTCATATAAAATCTTACAAATTCATATCAACACTTAATAATTTACTTAATTGCCAATTTATATCTAAACTTTCATATTGAAATTAATCCAAAAATAATCCTATCAATAGCTGGTTATAAAAAGTGACAGTCGTGTGTAAGCGCATGTGGAGTGTGCATATTTTGTATCGTCCTATTAAACGTACGTATACAATAGAATGGTACAGAATATGCATGCATACACATATGCATTGTATTATAATTCAGTTATAATTATAAACCTAAAATAACCATAAATAATTTCTCCAAGCCCAATATATAGCCTGTGGGCTTACAATGCTATATCAATACCATTTATAAGGACCCAATTCATGTGTTCATGATGCCTTTATTTTAAAATAGACACTAAAATTATTACACCAACAGTATATTATTGACTTAATTGGTTATATATATATATAAGAAGGAAAGCAAAGAAAACTAGAAGACTAATACACTTTCAAGGCACTTAATCCTCTGTTGTCCTGTTCAAGAGCCTCTGTTACCTGATGAGGGGGAATTGACTTAATTTGTTGATTAGTACATAGTAACAAATTTCTTAAATAAAAATTGAATTTTGGATATGAATTTTTGGTTTCTGATAAATAATTATGTCAATCATTAAAGTGGGTATAAGAAGTGATGTGAATGTGATAGGCAAATTCCTTTACTCATGTGCTCCCAAAGTAAAACCCTACAACAATATCATCACAGACAAAATCTCACTTTGCATCATTTCATTTGCTACCACACAGCACAACCCACTTGCTTTACATTATATGGCAATTTCCCCTTGACTTTCTTTACTTCTTGTACGTGATGTGGCATGATGTGATTGGTTGTTTTAATCCAAATGCAATGTCATTGTACTTTAGGATTAAGAATGGTGACGCATGACTTCTGTAATGTTACGGTAATTTGAACATGACACGCGGGCAAGCTGGCCGGCCTCGGTGGTACCTTGCCGTCTCTTTATCAATGCCGTCCCTACCACGGCTGGTGTGGTGGGAGTCACAAAATAAACATTTAATTCTACCAGAGGTCCAAAACTCATGGAAATACTGCCCATTTCTTGGCTGTACGGTCCAAATCAATGTAATGAAATTTATCGTACAAATTGCCAAAAAAAAAAAATAATAATTAAAACTAAGAGAGAGAGAACATAGTGGGGGAGGGGCTTGACCCATCTGCAATTAATCAATGAAATATACCCCATGCGCAAAAGAAGTGGAAGGGCCCTCCGAGCCTTTCCGGGCAATCAAGTTATACGTACCAGCCACTGATGCCTGCTGCTGAAACCATTTTTGCTCCATCTCATTCACAAGCCTTATATCTTCTTTTGCCTTCAAAATGATGGATCTACCTAAAGTTGTTTTCCAAACTATCAGTCATCAACTTCAGTGTTGAAAATAAAGCTCGTGAACGTTGTGGTTATATCCCTGTTAAATATGCAAATACAACAGTTACATGGTATTCCCACTGCTTTCTAACTGTGTTTCTCAATGATGAAATTTGAATCTATAAATCAAAACTCAGAAGAAAGTGGAGAAACTTGAGTAATGCAAAATCTCTTGTCTGGATTGTTTCATGCCAGTGAAAGTTGTTTACAAAAATTCAATCTGAAATATCCCCTTTTGCTTTATTTGGAGCAAGAATCTCACACAATTCATATGCATTTCAATAATGAAAAATGAAGAGGAACCCAAATTTCGGCGTGACACCTATTAATTGTTATGGAATAAAAAAAGTAGGGCTAGTAAATCTGTGAGCAAAGAGAAAAGTCATGTTAAAATTATGCCTACACTATGGCGAACCACTGACAAATTCATGAACCAATTCAATGATAAACTGTCATATATGTTGAGGAGTTATGTTACTTTAAATAAAAGAGAAGAGGGAAGTAGTTACTTCAAGCTAGGAAGGGTCATGTGCTTCAAAAGGTTTGGATGCTGAAGAACAAATGCCTTCCATTCTTCTCTATTAATCTTTCCATCTTTATCGGCGTCTGCATCTGCGAATGTCTAAAAATAGAAAGAAGTCACTGTTAATGTAAGCTAACCTCAAAAGACATGGAAAATTCCTTCCCTTTTTATTCTCAAGATAAAGAGATAAAGGAAAAAAAAAGTCTATCTCCACCTTGTCAACGACCTCTTCTAAATAAGTCTCCGAGAGTTGCACACCGGATTCCTGAAAAGTGACGTTTAACATTTCTCTAACCTGAAAACTACTATAACTGTCAGTGGCTAAACTTACAAGCTTGGAGCAGGTGAACAACATTAGGAAACTGTCAATAATTCAATCTGCAAAGATCTGTTTTTGATGTCAGGTGAATTATCTGTCAAAGCCAACAAGGGCAGGTCCGTCTACTGATTTAACAAAGGAAAGGAACCTATGTTTTGAGTGTGTCTCGTTATGTAGAAATACTCACTTCTTCCCGCTCGATATATCCTGTCTGTCTCAAATCATACAACCTAAATGCGACTGCATAAAATCCAAGGGAGAAAGAAACCAATGTATTTTAAATTTGAATGTCTCAGTGTTTACTCATATGAAATGAATGACTGAAAATGTGTAGAAAATACTTACAATCAATTTTACTCTCCATGGAAGCACGAGGATGAAAAACATTGAGTGAATGGACAAATTCCTCAAATTCAATAACACCGTTTCTCCTCTCATCAAAAAGATAAAAAATCTAGAAAAAGGATAGCCACTTTATCAGCTTCATAAAATATAATGGAATGATGATGGAATAGTTACATTTCCAGCAGATTAAAAAAAAAAAACACTCCAGCATCCGAAGAACCAAGTCATTCATCAACCAGTTATTTTCCTATACAAATCCAAACAGAAAATAATATTTAAACAGTGAGGATGAAAATGCATATAAATCTCTTTGAAGCTAAATTCTTGCGATGACACAGCCTAACAGCTATCAGCGAACAGTTTAAAAAATATCTCCTCAACAATCTTTTGCATTGTCATGTTATCATAATGAAACCCAAACATCCAATCATTCAACCAGTATGAACTACCATTAACAACATATATTGTTTGAGACAGAATCATTGGTTGCTTATGAATTTACCCTGTCCACGAAAAGGTTTGTCCGTGCTGGAGTCCTGAATAGTGCTAATTGGAGCTCTTCCTGCAAATGATAAAGGAACACATTCAGAAAAGTACAACCTGTTAGCTTCTAAGATGACCTTAAATGGATGCAATACTTGTCATTTTCTTTCAATCAAACGATAGGAAGAAAAGAATATGGGCAAATCGCTAATAAAGCAATCCAGCATGCACTAACTTTTCCACAATGTTTAAAATCTATGTTATGGTGGGTCCTGTTTATATGTTCTCATGTGTTCCTGCACATTGAAACTTCGAATGAGTATACTCATGATAAATGTGGGTCCATGAGAGAAAACTCCACAAACTTTCTTGGTTTACATGAATTATTCAATAATCAGAGTTAATGATACCTGTATTATTCAATAATCAAATTTAATGACACCTGTTATACATTGGCATAACGACCTGTCCTTTTAACTATTTATAAAGATATACAGAGAAAACAAAGTTCAGCCTACTTTGATTTCGATTTCAGGAAACAAATGGGCCATACCCCATTTATTGATTAACTGGAATTTGAGTACCTCATCGTTCGTGCAAATTAAAGGAAAAAAAAAAGAATTCAAATTAAACAACATCAGCCAAACAAAACATATAAGAGTTTCTTTAATCACAGGATCACAAGATTAAAACACAACGCATATGAAATTTCTAAAATTTAAAGTTTAGAATGGAAAGCAAAGGAAAGCGAGAGTGTGTTAAATTACCCTGTTTATAAGACCATCATCAATAATTGAGCAACTCAACTTCTTGAATAGCTCAAGCAAAGCCTCCACCTCGTTGACCGTAACTGCAATATCACACATACATAAAAGTAAAAACAACAAGAAACCAAAATCAAATAAAAACAAATTAAATGTTCTTAAAGGCAAAGAAACGAACACAGAGTGTTCCTCGCGATGCGATTGCGGTCGCTAGAACTGAACTGAAGTGTCGGAGGAGGAGGAGTACAACTACTACAGCAACCGGCAATACCAAGGATTCAAGCTTCTACAATTCCAATTAATGGTATACAAATTGCACAGAGTCTTTCACTTATGGTCAAATAGCTCGATCTCTTATTAAAAAAAAAAAAAAAGGAAGAAGACAAGAAGAAGTTCAGCTAATTTACGATTAAATAAAGGAAAAAAACAATCAAGACAATAAAAATCTTGATGGGTTTCTTTCGTTTGTTCGATTTCCATTTCTTTAACCAAGAAAGATCATTTATTTCCTTGTTTTTCTCTTCTTTTCTCTATTTTTCAAGCAGAGAATGAAGAGGAAGAGAAGGAAGAGACCCAATTGCGATCATTGAAAGAAAAATTACCCAAAAAGAAGAAGAAGATGATGGAGTAAGAACAAAGACGGTACCGTGGATAAGAAGCTCATTGTTGAATTGAATCCAAATATGAAACAGAATTCTGGGTTTGGGTTAATAGGCCAACCACTATTTTTCAGAGGAAACTGTTATGGAAAGATTACTTATAAGTTCTAACGGTTGGATCTTAATTAATCCCGCCCGTCATAAGAAGTATATTATATTATAATGTTTTGTCTTTTTTTCCTAGGGGAGATTAACATTTATTATTATTATTTTTTTGTATAACCAAGTCAATTATAATGTACTTATTTATCAAAACAAAATTATAATATACTTAAATTTTTTAAATAATAATTAATCCTATAAGTCTAATTAATACTATGGTCTAATATACGTTTTAATTGTGTCTAATAGGAATTTTTTTTTTATATATTATTGCGCATGTACGTCCACATCAACATAATTGGAGGTGGAGGCTTTTTTTCACATTTTAAACACAACAAATAATATATTAGGTTTAGCATATATATATTAGATTTAAATATTCTAATTAATTAATTATTTTTTATAATTATTCTGTATTTAAAGTTCAATTCTAGCTATAAAATAGATAAAACGTTCAATTTTAAATATTTAAAATTTTATCAATTGAGGAATTTAACTCGAATTTGCTGATTAAGAAATGTATTCTGATTTCATGGAGGGATGTCTAAGCATTTGAAGAAAAAACAATGAGATGAGGGTAATTTTATTTTATTTTATTTTTTCCTCATTGGTGAATGAATTAAGGCATATGCCATATGAAATGTTTATATGCAAGGAAAGAGATGTTGGGATAGCTTTTGTTATCAATGATAATTATTAAAGTTTGAAAAGATAAGGACAAGGTTATGGCCCTTGGCTTCATTATCTGTATTATTGACAAAATTAATCATGTATTATATTTTTCTGGAATTTGATACCTAATGACTTTTGCGGTGCTTACTCATACTTTATTTTATTTACTATCGTACCTAAAACTTATTGAATTATTTATTTTAATGCAATTTAAATCATTTTTTTATATCCCACTTGGCTACTTTGCAAAAAGTAAGAGATGAATGATAAAGTTTGTCTTTAGCAAATAAAATTTTTGTCCACTATTAAATAAAGTTTTAGCAGATAAAATATTATTTTAAAGAAAAATAAATGTCTGCTCAAATTAACTGGTTTGATACTCCTTTTTAGATGGTAAGAAATTCTTAAGCCATGATAGTAAAAAATTATCTACTTTATCAATTTATTTTTTTGTAATATTTTGTTTTTTCTCTCTATATAAAAAAACAACAATAAAAGATAAAGTGAATCTAACAATAGTTAACAGATTTTTTTCATATATCTAAATTAGGAGCGAGTATAGTACAGGTAATTGGTTAATGATCAAATATCTATTAAAAAAAAAGTCATCTTGAATTAATTTTATCTTTAAATTTTTTATAATTATTATTTAAATATATCTTACATAACCATTAATCATGTTATATCACTTGTCATTCAACGTAGCATAACGTCAGCATAACACGTAGCGATTTCAAACACTATTTTTTGTCCACGTACGTGATGATGTGACAAACATAATACGTGTTATACTGACGTAATGCCACATTAAATGCCATATGTACAAGTTATGATGACCGATAGGGATGTTCACGAAACAGAATGGAACCGAGAATTGCAGCCCCACTCATTGCCCTGCTAGTGGCAATGATTCCCTATCTCCGTCCCCGATTCAATAACGAAGAGCAAATTCTCCCCCCACATGAATCCCCGTCCCTCACAAAAAAATAATTTTTTAAATTCTAAAATATAACATTTTACAATTAATCTCGATAACTCAACTAATTAAAGTATAATTTAGTCCAAAAAAGGAGAAAATAAGAATCAAGAAATAGAAATTGAAGCTTAGAAGAGAAATAAAAATGAACAACATTCCAACCTAATCAAGAAGTTGTTATTTTCTTTTCGCTGTTCCCACATTTTTTCGGAAGCCAAATAAAAGTGAAAAACGGTCCAAGCATAAATAACCATTTCAGATGATAAAATTGATTACATAAATTGAAATTATGAAAGTGAAACAAGATTTATCTCATTTACAACATATATAAAAGAGAAGAATTAAAAGAGTTAATGGTGTGTGGTAGTATAGAAATAGACAATTTACAGCATATATAAAAGAGATGAAGCCACTCCCAAAACACAATTAATTATATGTATTATTAAATTAAACATAATAAGAACACGAGAAAATATAAGCACCACTTGAAGAAAGCATGATGAAGGCATGACGAAGAAAGCATGACAGACCCACAAGATGCAAACACCACCTGAAGAAAGCATGAGGAAGGCAGCATAAAAATATCAAGAAATCCAAAGAAACCGTAAAGATTAGCTCAAAAGAATTAATGAAAGAACGTGCTGCAACAGATGTCAGTGTGAGGGCAGTAACGTCGGCAAGGAGGTCTCGACAGTGACTGGTCGGACAAACGAAGGAGGGAGGACAGCGCCGCTAGGGTGAAGAGAGAAAAGAAGAAGAGAAATAGGAACTAGGGATTTTCAATTTTGATACTTTAGTTATATATGTGGCATATTTGTAAATAACTAAAAATCTAAAGATATATTTGTAATAATAGCTCAGAACGAGGGTTCCTGCAGGGCGAATATCCCATTTTTCGCTCCCGTCCTGAAATCACAAACGGAAATTTTTTTATTTCCATCCCCGCCCCCGTGGAGAGAAAATTCAAGAATTTTCCACCCCGTTTGGGTTAGTTCTCCATCGAGGTCGGTAATTTTCCGTCTGATGAGCATCCCTAATGACCGAACATGCTAGTTGAATTTTTCGACATTTTTCTTGCCATAAATTAATTAAAATAATTTTATTATATATATTCATAAATTTCAGTAATTTTTATGAAAAAAAAAATATTATTGTTATGAAATTGACTACAAATTTAATAATCATGAGTGAAATTAACCCTAAATTGTTAAGAGCATCAAACAAGGCAAGGAAATTCTTTATCATTTTAAATACTTTATTAACAGTTTTTAACAAAAACAAAATTTAAGGATAAATTTGTACAAGTATTATTAATTTTTTGAAAAAAAAAATTGAATCTTATCGGGTCATTTCTTTTGCATTCATGCATATATTAAAAGAAAAATGTCAATTTTATCCCTTAATTACGTCAAATAGTACGTATTTATTTACTAAAATAGCTCATCTTTGCCCATTTTACAAATATAGACAATTTATTTCATATTTTTTATTGATAGAAAGGTTCTTATTTTTTTTTTTCTACCATTACAAATAAGAGCAAATGTGAATTATTTTAGTAGCAGCATAAACATTGTCTTATTAAAAAAAAAATAAAGGCAAAACTGTATTATGTTTAGTATTTTATTAGTAAATTTGACTCTCATATATGTACATATATATGCACACATACCATGCTAATGAAATATGGAAGGTAGCATCCAAATATGGAGAAGATTTTGTGTGGTTACTAATTAATATGAGATGGATCATGATATAATAATATGGTATAATATAATATTATAATTATTGTCAATAAATTTAAAAATATATGTTATAATTTAATAAAATTTTTATAAAATAAAAAAAATCAAAAATAACCCACAAGGTATGAAAGTCTTCATTTTTGAATTGTAAAAAGGAGAGCCAATTATTCAAATTCCTTCTTATAGCACTACCAAAAGTCAAATGTCCATGGCAATGATGACCCATAACGTATAAAAGTTTTGGATAGTAAAAAAGGAGAGCTAATTTGGAGTCGTGATTCAGTGTATCATGAGCGTGCATACCATTCGATTAAACGTTAAAAATGGTATGGATGGATGCTGACAGAATGATGTGTACGCACCTCGTTTCGTCAATTTGAAGTTCTCGAATTATCTCTTTCTTACTAATTACGTGTCTTAATTTTTTTTCAATTACATTATGTTATTAAATATTTATTTTAATATAGATTAAATCTAAATGCAAATTTAATAGAAAAAAATGATCATTTAAGGAATTAATATGTGTATTCTAAAATAAAAATTTAATGTACCAGAATATTATAATTTAGTGAGTACCAAATTATTTATTTTTCTCATAAAAATTATATTTTGCGTTTTGAATCATTCAAGACAAGGCTATGAATGACAGACGGCAACGACTTGACGGTAGAGAGGGACAGAGGGTGGAAGGGGCGGATGGAAGGTTTGGACGGAGAGAAAGAGAGAAGGCAAAATAGAGAGATCGTGATTTTTTCAATTGGGTCAGAGAGGGCATAACTGAATTTAGAAGGAGAGGTCCATTGAGCATTTTTAATAGATCCGTTTGGGTCAATATTTATATGGGTACTTATTGAATTTGGCCTAATGAATATTTTTTGGGTTTGAATTGGATTTGGATTAATTTTTTTTTTTTTGTGATTTTGGGTGGAGTTTTGGGTTTGGGCAAATTTTGCCACTACTACTTGAATGTTTTATTTGAATCTTCACTTCATTATTTAAATGAACTGTGTTGAGGATATATATATATATATATATATATATATATATATATATATAGGGAAAGTAAATTTTGGAAAATAAAATCTTTTGCGTGTGTGCACACGTAGGAAAGTATTTTTGGAAAGCAAAATCTTTAGTAATATATTTATTTTCTACCACAAGCTCAAAATTCAAAAACATTTTGTGTAACACCCTCAAAACAATTATCGAGTCCGTATTATTTCATTAATATTCCTACTACAATTAGTTTAATATTTAATTGAAAGAAAATTTAGCAGCATGATAGCTTAATATTTGTACTGCCCAAACCTACAATATTCAATTTACACTCTCAAAAATTACTTCTCAAACTTCGATCTATTAACACGACACTTCAATACAATTCACCACGCAATTAAATAAATATATCACTTCAAACATATCAACCATTAAACTCACTACAGTTATAAGTTATTCAGACAAACTTCATAAGATATCTTGTGAGTTATACAAAAATTTACAACCCAAAAAAAGATATCAAAAGTTTTTTTGCTCTGTACATGTCACTAAAAATCTCCGGTATTAGCTGGCTATACCTGTGCACACAATCACAGTAAACTACACGCTAAACAATATAATCGCTTAGTGATGGATACACCTACATAAAATTTTACTCGATATATCCTATGCATTTAAATCAACTAATTCATTAATAATTTAATGAAAGTTCTAAATTACATAAATTCTAAATTTTATTCTCCTTTTCTAAAATTTTCTCCTAATTGACTCAAAAATTTTCTTTCATATTTAATTTCACAATTCCTCTAATTTAAGTGAAAAATTATAATTATACCCCTGAAGTTTAACTTTTTTAATTTTGATCCAATTTTGATTTTTTTCGTTGACTCTTCTTTTGGTTAACTAATTTGACTCAGTTGACTTCTTTTGACTTTTATTTCCCTTTAATTACACAAATTACATTTTAGTTCTTAAAAGTTTTCCTTAGATAAAAAATTATCAGATAAAAATTACCATTTAGTCCCTATGACTTTCCTTAATTACCATTTTGCCCTTTTTAATCAAATTACCCGTCTTGACCACTTTAACCATATTTTTACCACCGATTGACCATTTTGTCGTCAGTTAATTGTGTAATTACATTTTTTCCCTTATTGAACATATATACCTCATTTTTCACCTGATTTCATTCTTATTCACATTTTTAATATTTTAAAACCCATAAATGCCATTTTTTCACAGTTTTACGCAAAAATTATCATTTTACTCCTAGTTGCAGACAATAAAAAAATCATGAACTGGATAAGCAGATAAAACAAATTAAATAGGCGAGAGCAACCGTACCACTAGGGTATGATGCCACTCTCCAGTATGTCAGTATAATGAGCCGGCTAACAGTATATCTTCATTTTTTTCAATACAATAACAGTAAAATAACAATACAGTGTAAAGAACACCACGGAATAAGTGCTCCTATAGCTAGCCATACTATCCTAAGATTTTGGGTTACCTACTGAACATTAATGACATTATAAATCATTGCATTTTCATACTTTACATTATTTTTACACTGTTATACATGCTAAACACATTATGTTAACATTGTCCTGATTCCATTTTCATTCATTCAAGCTCATTATTTGTACATTTCGCGATTATACATACATTATTACAAAAATATAATCAAAGCATGCCATTACCTACACATATACCATTCGGCCACTTAAAGGCCTCACACTTACACAATATTTTATCCTTCTTTTTTATGCCATACACATTTTTATATCCCTTTTAAGCATCGTTATGGTGTAATACACTTAGTTTACCCTAACATTTGTAAGATTCACAAACTTTTATTATTATGTACACTTACATACATTAATGTACATTCATTATTTTTCACTCTAATCACCTCCATTACATTTCTCATACCTTAATTTATTTAATTATCATCAATTACTCAATTAAAAATCAAATTACATTAAGGTATCCTAAGGTACCATATTCGGCCAACACATGAAATCTCACTTCTACTTTGTTTTATTTTTCCAATTTATGTCATATTTATTTTTATGCTCATTTTAAATCATAATATGATGATATATGCTAATATTACATGATAATTCCCAAGTTTCATTAACTTTATCCGTTATGTAACTATTGCATAATAGGTGTACATATTCATTTTTTATTTTAATCAATGCCATCATCTTCCTTATACCTTATTTCACGTAATTGTCACTAATTATTCAATTAAACATCAAAACATAATAAAATTACTTAAGATATTCCATTCGGCCATCAAAGTCCCACTAGCTTCCATTTTAATTCCACCTTTATTTCATGTTGCTAATGACTTAATTCACTATTATATCAAGTCATATTAAGTTATTTCATCATTTCATGCAATTTTTCATAGTTATATAATAGAAAAATTAGGAAAATTCAATTAAAAATGGTGAAATTAAATGTAATACACATCCACTAACCTTGAATTCATGTTCTCCACTTCCTAATCTTCACTTTCTCCATTTTTCTCCTTGAAAGTCCTTTCTTTCCTCTTAATTCCTCAATTTTGATACATAGACTTTAATCCTTGATTTCTCCCACTTTTATTGCCCAAAATGAGATTTAGGGGCTGCCATAATGTTATAGAGAGGCTGAAATATTGTGGAGAGGCTTGAATTTAGAGAGAAACTAGAAGAACATCGAAGAAATGAAGAGAAAAATGAGAGAGGAGGGTTTCAGCCAAGGTAGAAGCCAAAGAAAGGTGGAGACGTATGAAGAGATTTCTGGAAATTCAGAGACTTTTCAGCCTACTTATACTTGAGGTAATGGGCCAAATTGGTTCTTTTAAGGAGATTGGACCTAACTTAAGCCCAATTTAAAGTTTTAAGCCCATTTAGTATACCAAAATTTATTTCTCTCTCTCCTTTACTCAAATTCACTTCTAATTAATTTTTTCACACTTAAAATAATAAATTATGCCTCTACATAATTTTTTAGGTCAATCAAAATTCGTTTTCAGTCCAGTTTACCCAAGGCAATCTGATAAGAAAAATTTCAACATCACTGTAAAATTTATTTTCTTACACCAATATATTCTATATATAATTTCAGGTAGAACTGAAAAGTTTGATGATTTTTAGAAATGATTTGCTATTTTTAAATTTTCAGCGAAATTTTGATCAGCCCTTGTCTCGATTTTTCAACCATCTTTATGAACTTGGTGTTTCCGTCGTCAAAATGCCTCAAAATTTTACCATGAATGTCCAAATATATGCAGGAGGGTGTAGTTAAAATTTTAGCATATTTGAAGATCATTTCAGTATAGTTCTAGTTTCGGAGGGAAATTCGGCCGATAAAAAACTTAAAAATTTAAACTCATCATAAAAATTATTTTTTACTTCCAAACACTAATTTAAATAATCTTTAGTATATCTGAAAACTTTGAAAATTTTTAGAAGTCATCTGCTATTTTTAAAACCTTGATCAAACTTTGGTCAACCCTTTTTCCTATTTCGTGACATTTTTTCTGAAATCAATCTTACAATTGTCAGAATGCTTCAAAATATTATCCCGCATTTACTAAATTATTCTAGAACATATGGTTAAAATTTCAGTCCATTCCAATGCCATTTCGATATACTTCTAGTTCGGCGACCTGCGCGGTCGGTCTGAACCCGAAATTTCAAAACTGTCAAAACACTAACTTTTCGCTTCTAATAGGTCATTTAGGCTATTGGTAACATATTTATGAAATCTAAATAATTTTTGGAGGCCATCATACCAATTTAGAGTCTGATCAAATTTTTGGTCAACGTTTTTTTTCGATACCGAATGAAAACTTCTCTGTTTTATTTGAGGGTCAATCTAAGCTCGGTTTTCGCTTAAATTGTGCCACCAAACTTCGTTTAATACCTACTTTCTTAAACTACTATGAGGCTAAATTGTCTATCGGGTCACTCATCCTTGGGTTACGCTAGTCCGAACATATTTAACCTTTACACTTTTTCCTACTTTCCTGTCTCATTCAACCCCGATTACTCCGGAATTCATCCTAGGGTTATCTTCTAAGCTCTACATCATACCGTATCCAAAAGAGACAAATTTGGGGTGTTACATTTCGCACCAATTTCTTTTAGAGAAAACAGCATATATTAGGAGTATGGTGTGGAATAAAATAAAGCTGATCCTTGGAAAAGTTGCACTTTAGTGATTCCTTGTCCTAAATTTCAAGATAATTTCTATCTTCTTATACATATGATTCATATTTTATGATCTGTTTATAAATCTTTAATTACTCCAAAAAAAAACCAGTCAATGGCTTCTTCTTCCTCTTCCAGCAACGCTCAAGGACAAAATTGTGTGTTTATTAGTTTTAGAGGAGCTGATGTTCGTTACAACTTTCTCAGCCATCTCCTGTCTACTTTGGAAAGAAAACGAATTAAGACTCTTAAAAATGTGCATGATGCACATAAAAAGGTCTCTGTTAATTGGGGAGACAACTCAAACCCAAAGAGTTAGCCAGCTTCCTGGCATGGACAGCGATGGGGCTGAAAATGTTGGGTACTGCTACACTGGACAGTCAGTATTCTCATACAAATGTCTATATAAATATAATACCAATGAAAAGTCTATTTGATTTTCTTGCAATTTACCTGCATATATGGTCATCGGTACTGATTGTTATGCTGTGTTTTTGCCTTGCCTTTTATGTGATTTCTTTTATGACAATTGCAGTTACTTTTATTTATAGTTCCTTGCACCTTTGTGTTTTAATCAATTTAAGTTTGTCTCATTCGTTGTACTCTCGGTTCCCTTCACGTGTTTGAACGCTGAAGCCTAACTTCTGGTGGGGTTGGATCACCTGTTCCTAAATCTGTCTTCACTTGCATAATTTTATTTTTCAATAATTAGTATGTTTGAATTTACAATAAAAAAATAATAATTAATATGTTTGACAGACGGGGAGTTTCAAAATTTTTGAATTAAGTATTCTCGTTCAATTCATACCTTGGTAACAATTTAGATCTAAAAAACAATTTATTCCATAAAAATATTTTAACTTCTTAAATATTACAATTAAATCACTTCACTTAACAAAATTATAAATTTAGTGTCAAAGTTATTAACTCAAACGTCGTGCTAGCATAAAATATTTCTTGGTATGTTATAAATTCAGACATCATGCCAGCATAAAATATTTCTTAATATATCACGTAAAATATTTTAAAATATGCCACAAAATATTCTAAACTAATGTGGCTTGTCAAGTTAATACTGCACTGAATTAAGATATTTTAGTGATATAAAACTTTTTTATGACCAACTCATTATTAATTATAAACCGTGGATAAGATTAATTTGAAATTTTTATATCCAATTTTTTTGACAAACATGTAAATTTACGGAATTAAAAGGGTTATATATATATATTAAAAATGAGATAAATGTACATGTTTAATAAAATAAATATCCTGATCAAGTGGTGAATATAGGAGGCAAAATCTTAGACCTCCTGCCCCTAACAGGGGTTTTAGTATCAGGAAAGCTGGCATTGCCATCAACAAGATCTTGAACAACACTATCCTTTGTTATATTGACTGGATAATTCATTAAGTGGACACCTTCCATGTCTACTACTTCTTTACCACTATAAATATTCCACATTTTTTCACCTAATGAATACATTTTTTGCACACATTCTAAACTTTGGGGCTCTAGGAAAATTTCATCTGCTAGACCTGTGTGCTCATACCACAGTAACATACGGTATGCTTGGATTTGATTTTTAGGTGTATAATTATTTTGTAGTTGTTGTTGGTAGCATCCTATTGCAATCTCTGTGTCATGTTGCCCATCCATCGACCTTTGATTCACATTTGCTGACCCTATTAATATGTATGCATCATCCACTGCAATCAAGGAGAATTAATTATAATTCATATTTTTATTCATAAAGTTAACTAATTAATAATACATTCTCATTTAAGAATTGTAATTTTTATATTCTTTCATGACCATAAATTATGTCTTCGTTGATTTATGAATAAAAGAGAAAATAAATCATACCTATCATGAGCTTAGAGTGGACATAAACCATGAAGCTTCTATGGTTTTGGGCACGCCAATATTGTGTAGAAGGGTGAGGTGAATAAGGAGGCAAGAACTCTCCTTGGCTCTGTTTTTCCCTATTAGCAAGGCAGAAGAAATTCAAGTAATCTCTTGGATGCCAATTAGGGTGTCCACTTTCTTTCAAAGCTTGCCCAATCAGCCTATACATCATTGCCATAGTTTCTCTACTCCAATGCAATATATCTTCAACAGCTTCACTATCCGGCACCCCTTCAGGCCACATTGGAATCAAAATATACACTGAAAATCTCTCTTTGGCCTTGACCTTGCTAGCTATTTTAGTGCAATCTCTATTGGAATCAAGTTCTTGCATCCACAATGCTTATCTTCTTCCCATAAATGGCAACCACCAATGAAGTATTGATTCTCTATGTATATAAACCTCTCTGCTTTTCTTATTGCTTCTACATAAGCTTGGTGGATACTTGCCTCAACCTTCAACTGATTTCTCCCCATCTGTGTACCAACCGATATGCGGTCTATCGATCGAAAGACTTGAACTTTCCAGTTTCTATCATTGGAAATGCTTGAAATTTGACTTGGATGCACAAGATTTTGAATTGAATTGACAGGAATTAACAAAGAAGGGTCACATTGTTTAGTCCAGCTTTGTTCAAAATTGGTCAATATATCCCAAGCTGCCTCGCCAATTACACAAGCATGAGTATCATGCCATGGCTCTCTTGGCCCTCCTTTGTGAAGACTAGCACCCGCTATACTTGTTTGATAAAATCACTGCAATGTGCATCTACATCGAGTGTGTGAAACAAGGAGTGCTGCTCTGTATCGAATCTGCCGAAACAAAGGTCTATTCCTCCTATAAAGCTCATGATTTCTCGGCCATTGTTGGGGTGATCATGAGCTCTAGTATCCACCGTTATGGTTTTCTGATGATGGGTAAAGAAAGTTGGGAACTTATGATGTAATCTTGGACATAATTTGCATATAACCTTGGTGTGTCTGAAATAAGCAAGAGCATCCTCATCATGAGTTCCCGTCACACCTTTGTTCTTGATGATTGGCAATGAAGTTTCATCATCCCAAATCATAATTCTCACTGCTACACCTTCTTCTGCTTTTCTCTTCAGTAATTCTCCAAGCTTTACTCCTCTCGCATGAGGTATTTCTGTTTTAGGATCCCTAACCTGTGCATATATTTGTGTTTATAGTATCTAGTTACTTACACGTTAAGAAAAATTACATTTTCTAGCCTTTTCACTACTTAAAATTGTTTAATTTAGCCCTTCAACTGAATTTCTATTCAATTAATTAAACTCTCAAAACCACTGATTTTCAATCTATCAAATCCTTATTTTATTTAAAAAAAATAGTGGCCACTATAGCCATCAAATGGGTCGAATTATGCTGTCTTCGTCTTAGTTATAAATAATCATATTTTATGACATATTTTTAATTTTTTTTAAAAACTTTTGATTAAAAATTGCAAATGACAAATAAAAAAAACTATTCATAAATTTATCACAAATAGACTATAAACATGTCTAGTAATACGAATTACAAAATTAGTCAAATTAAATTGAGTCACTTTTCATGTCAAAAACAAATCGAACAAATTTTGTCACATTTTTATAGAGAAAATTGAATTGGGCAAAATTTATGCCTCCAATGGGTATTGATGTGCCAAATGTGATGAAATGCATATTTTATATTGCTCAACTGAATAAAAATTGAAATCTGAGGGGCTTGATAGCAACTAAAAACTTCAAAGGTTAAAATATGCAGTTTCTCTAAATATTTTAAAATATGCAGATTCTCTAAATATTTTTTACATATTTTATTTTATTTTGTGCAGCTTTATCCAAAAAAGTTGTTCAGTTCAACACAACAAAAATTTGAGACTCGAGGATTCAATTTAACAAAATTCAGTTAACGAGAGACCAAATTGAACAATTTGGACAAATCAAGAAGTCAATAACAATAATAATAATAATAATAATAATAATAATAATAATTCCAAAGTTATATCTCACAGGCTTTTTAACTTACCAGCACCATCTTGAGATTGAAAGACCAGCCAGCAATATAAACCAAATGCTTAGCACCATCAATGGCCTTATACAAATCTTCCCACAATTTTCTCGGAGACACACAAATATCAAGTGGAGGCTGAAAGCTAGAGAGATGGTGAGCATCTCTATAAAGCGTAACATGGCAATTAGATCTTTGAGGAAATGATGCATTTCTCAGTCCCTGAAATTCATCATTTCCGATAATTTTGGTCCAACTTGGTTCAAATTCTGCTGGTTTAAACCATAACATGAACCTAAGCTTCAGCTCAGGATTTGGCTTCCCATTCTCCATTATCAGTGGAAAAAACCCATTAATTAGGGTTGCTTCTGTGAGTATTTTGTGTGCTTGGATGTAAAATTTTCCCAAAACTGAGCATTTTGTTTTGAGAGTAATGGTTAGGGTTGAATTTAGAGGATGAGCACACAGAATTTGAAAGGTTTGGTTCCATACACGATCACGTTCTTCACTTGTCCTGGCTACCTTCTTCTTGTTTATCTTTATGGTTACGTAACTGGGCTTTCTTTTTATAAATAAACACTGCAAATTTTATCTTTATTATAGCTAAACATCGAATTTTCTTGTTTATACAGATTGTTTACGAGCCAATTCAATTACAAAACTGTCTGTCTTGTAATCTATATAGTCCAATAAAAACTTGCATTTTACAACCATTACAGTCTTGTTAATTAATGCATTTCAAGAGGTAAAAAACATTAGGACTTACATTGAAGGGAAATGGCGATGCAGAAGGTGTTGCATCAAAGATTGTAGCTTCAAGTGTGCCATGGAGGAATTGTTGATTTACTTCCATTGCTATATACTGGCCTTTTTAAAACAAAAAATCCTTTGATATCAATGGGAACTCAAAATCTAATTTGGAATAATGGGTTTTTGTGAGGTTTTGTATATAAAGGTAGGTAAATAAAACTTAGAATGCAATTTTGCAAAAACTTGTGAAGTTCTCCACTCCATTACTAGTCTTAGAGACAACCTTCAAGTCTCTTTACAGTATTTTACTTCAAGTTAAAGTTTCTTCCTCTCTAATTCAGATTCTAAAATACATTTAAAATTGTTGTTCATATCTACTATGCAAGAAGGTCACGCTATCCATTTAAAATTTTCATATAAAATCCTACAAATTCTTATCAAAATTTAACAATTCATTTACTTACCAATTTATATCAACCTTCATATTGAAATTAATCCAAAAAAAAATCCTATCAATAGCTGGTCATAAAGAGTGACGGTCGTGTGCAACCGCACATGGAGTGTGCATATTTGTATCGTCCAATTAAATATACGTATACAATTGAACGGTGCAGAATATGCATACATGCACTTAGCATTGTATTAGTTATAATTATAAACCTAAAATAACCATAAATAATTTCTCCAAGGCCCAATGTATAGCCTGTAGGCTTACAATCCTTTTGTAAGGATCCAATTCATGTGCCCATGATGCCTTTTATTTTAAAATAGACACTAATATTCTTACACCAACAGTATCTTATTGACTTAATTTGTTGATTAGTAAATAGTAACAAATTTCTAAAATAAAAATTGAATTTTGGATATGAATTTTTGGTTTCTGATAAATAATTATCTCAATCATTAAAGTGGGTATGAGAAGTGATGTGAATGTGATGGGCAAATTCCTTTACTCATGTGCTCCCAAAGTAAAACCCTACAACCATATCATCACACACACAAAATTTCACTTTGCATCATTTCATTTGCTACCACCCAACACAACCCACTTGCTTTACATTATTATATGGCAATTTCCCCTTGACTTACTTTCCTTTCCAATTATTACCTGCATGCTTCCCTACTTCTGGTACGTGATGTGGCATGATCTGATTGGTTGTTTTAATCCAAATGCAATGTCATTGTACTTTAGGATTAAGAATCCTGACGCATGACTTTCATAATGTTATGGTAAAGTTGTGCACAACGTTCTAGTAATTTGAACATGACACGTGGGCAAGCTGGCCGGCCTCGGTAGTACCTTGCCGTCTCTTTAACAATGCCGTCCCTACCACGGCTGGTGTGGTCTTGTCTGCAGAAGAGTCCAGTCTGTTTTAGACTAATTGAAGGAGCAGTTGATAATCTATCAGCTGGGCCGCATAATTATATAATTATTCCACTAAATGATAATTACGATATTTTTATTATTATTTTTTTAAGCTCCTCGTATTACTTTAATTTATTAACTAATTTAGTGCGAATTGCGTAATTTAAATTATTAAAAGTTAATTAATTTTTTCAATTGGTCAAAATTTTATTTTTAAGATATTTTCTATTATTCATGAGATTAATTTATATTTACTATTTACATTATTAAAAGTTAATTAATTTTTTCGATTGGTCAAATTTTAATTTTAAAGATATTTTCTATTATTCATGAGAGTAATTTATATTTACTATTTTTATGGATATGTTCACTATTTTTCATTGCTATATTCTGCTTCTTTTGGATTAAATTTGTTTGAAATTTATTCCAAGTAAATTTTTCGACAAATAGTTGAATTTGTACCTATTCTGTTCATGAATAAGATTTTAGTTAGATAATTCGATTTCATTGTCTTATAATCAGAAGATAATTTTAATTAATTCAATTGATGAAGTCACGAACCCTATGAGAAAACTAGCGGACGCTAATATTTCTAATAAAAAAAGGGAACAATACAAGTCTTAGTAAAATAATTTTAAAAATAGATAATAAGAATTAATTAGTATTGCTGTCAAAAAAAAGAATTAATTAGTATTACATAATACTAGTTGAAAGACACGTCATTACCATCCAAATAAATAGTTGTCCTAACTCAATTTATGGATATAAACCAACAATTTTTTTTTTTATATGCTGCCGACATTTTGTGGAAAACTTTAAAATACAATTTTTTTTATATTTTTATTATTAAATTTCTCAACATTTATTTATTTAGTAATATATCGAAACCTCTGTTAGCTTAGTTGATTTCGTGAACATGATTAAGTACTCTCTCTCTCTCCCTTTCATATAAAATTTTCATCCTTTAAAATAAGTTTCCTTGCATTATTAATTATCTATATGATTGACTGAATTTATATATATATTGACTATCACAAAATAGAAAAATATAAATTTACGGCTCATATTAACCATTCTTACATAATGTATTAACGAATGGCTCATTAAAATAAACTATTTTAACGTTTAAGAATTTAATGTAAAAAAAAATATTCAGAAATTTAATTAAAAGGTTGAAAAACTTACACGTACGTCTTGCCATTATTTTATGAGACTGAAAACTTACTTTAAAAAAGAAACTTCTTCTCTTGCCAGAAGTTTTTTTTTTTACTGGAAAAATAAAATAAAGTAATTAAAAGAAATAACTCTTTTTTTTTCTGAAAATCATTAAAAGATCAAAAGTCTTGCATTAAAATTGGTAAAGTAATTTGATCATAAAAAAATAAAAATGTCCCTCAATTATAATGTCCGGAATATTGGAATTAAAGTTCAGTGGTCTAATAAGGTAAGGGCATACGACTTTCCAATAAATTAAGGATAAACAAATTAAAAAAAAAAAGCAAATTCAGGAGATTTTTTATTTTGAAATTAAATTAATATCATTGAAAATGAAAAATTATTTAATCGGATTTATCAAAATTATTTCTTTAGAAGATTAAGACTAACCTATTACTATAATATGAATAATAATTTTTTTTTGTCGAATATATAAATAAAATATCTGTCCGCCATAATTTCCACCTCCCAGATATATATCATTTTCATTTCCTCTCGCTCTTTCCTTTCTTTTTTAAAACACCTAAAGGTCAAACCTTTAACTGAAACAACCACCGTCCCCCGCCGCAATCTCATCGGAACATGACCCAGTACGGCACAATCCCTACCTCATCCTCACCGGGAACCACCACAGAATACATATCCAGGGCCAAAGAAAGAATCAAGGAAGGACTGGGCACTCGCCGGCCATGGAAACTCATGGTCAATTTCCGATCTTTCGGTCTCCCCGCGAATTTCACAGAGGCGGTGGGGCGGCTCAAGACTAACGTCGCCTACTTCCGCATGAACTATGCGATCATAATACTAATAATTTTGTTCTTGAGTCTTCTGTGGCATCCAATTTCGCTGATCGTGTTTATAGTGATGGCAGTTGCGTGGTTGTTTTTGTACTTCTTGAGAGATGAGCCGTTGGTGGTGTTTGGACGGCTGATCGACGACAAGGTGGTGCTGATCGTGCTGGCGCTGCTGACGGTGGTATTCTTGTTGTTGACGGGAGTTACTTTGAATGTTGTGGTTTCGCTGCTGATCGGGGCGGCGATTGTGGTGGTTCACGGTGTTTTGAGAAAAACTGATGATTTGTTCTTGGATGAGGAATCTACTGGTTTGATGGCTCCTCCATCTTCTTCTTCTTCTTGATTGTGAGTTTTTTTGTTTGATTTCGGTGATGGGTGTTTGTAATTTGGATTTGTTGTGCTAAATTTGTATCCACTAATTTCGTGATTTGATCAACTTCTTCATTTCTTTTGTTTGATTTTGACGATTAGATATAGAGAATGTTGTAAGTTTTGAATGGTGGGTGAAACAAATTCAATGCTAGATGCTAATCACTCCTTCTGGTTTAGGTATCTCCAAATAATATTTTGGTAAATCGTAATATAAAATTTGATAAAAATCCATAAAAAAAAGTGCAATTTAGCTTTTAAAATTTTAATTTGAAATAATATCATTTATAATATTTTAAAATTAAAATAAGTTGTCTTTTAAAATAATATATATTCAATTTTTGAAGTTTGAAGTGATATCTGTTTAATTTTTAATCGTTATTTTCGAGATTAAATTATTTTAATTTTAAAATATTAAAAATAATATTATACAAAATTAAATTTTATATGTTAAATTATATTTTTTGTTAAATTTTATAAGACGATTTGCACTTTTAACTTAATATTTTTGTAATTAAAATTACTTTTACTATTAATTTAATTTATAAGAAAAATCTAGGAAAGTATGTACTATAAATATACATTTTATTTTCAATTATATATATATAATTAATTTGGTTGGTCTTTCTAATTTTTTTTCCTTTCTGATTTCAATAATTGGCAAATTCCAATTGGAAGATAAGTGAAGTCGATCACCTCAATCAATGGGACAATTTTTTTAATAATACAATTTAAATAAATAATTACTAAATTAGAGTATTTGAGAAAAATTTTATCAAAGTGGGGTTGTGTGTCTGAAATCGCTGATAGGTGACGCGGTATTGTCAAGGTGTCGGCGGGACTCTATGAAACCGTTGGTGGAGCTAGCGGTTTCACACCTGAAATCGCTGGTCCCACCAGCAGTTTCAATTTTGACAGATTTTCCTCTCTCCTCTGTTGCGATTGACAATCTCACTTTGATAAAATTTTTCTCATATACTCTAATTTAATAATTAATTATTTAAATTACATTATTTTGAAAAAAAAAAGGTTACAAAAAAGCTATTTTCTTGTACCATTATAGCCTATAGGAGAATTATGTAAAATCGGAATAATCTGCACTTTCATATATTTTACCAAATAAGGCTTGTGCTTATGTTGGGCTTGATGTTGTGAGATGCATAATGGACGCAACTTGCTTTCGAGACATTGGATTAAGATTAAAGCACTTTATATGCGAACGTATTAAATTAATACTCACGTTGCATACTAATGGATAGCAAAATAAAATAAAATAAACTATTTAAAATAATGGTATATATACAATTTATTACTCCGTTCATTTCACTTTAAAATATTATTTTTTTTATTTTACTTTATTTCGTTTAAAAAATAAATTTATGTGCATATACCTATTCATTATACATTTTATTAAATATTTTTCTTTCTTATTATTTTAATTTTAATTAAAATTAAATGAAATTTTTAAAAATATAAAAGGAATATTTTTGTCAATGGTTATAATTTTTTATGAGATTGAGGTATTTTAATTATTTTTTAATTTTCGTGAAAAATAGAAAACTATCTTATAAAATAAAATTATAAATTCAATCAATTAAAAAAAATTACTTACTCTGTTTTTTTATATGTGATTCTTTTGATCAAAATATAAATTGTATTTATCTGTAATTTTTAAACTTATAATATAATTAAAATTTTTTTAATTTAATTTTCTTTTTTAATAAAAGTTAATTTATTTAGAATCAATTAAATTTGATAATTTAGTCAAAATTACGTAATTGAATACTAAATTTAGGTCTAATTAATATTTTTTAATTTTTATAAAAATAATAAAAATAACAGATAAAAAAAATAAAGAGGGTATCAAACTTTTAATAATTTGAATTATAAATAAATAAGCTAAATTTGATACGCAAAGATGACCAAACATGCGAATTACAAAATCAAAATCATATTAGCACTGTATTAGCTGAAGATATGTAAAAGTAATGAATTTATATGTTATTTTAGAAATTTGAAAATACTTTTTTTTTGTCATATAATTAATTAAAAATTATTATAATAATAATAAGACTATGATTATTTGAATGCTCCTTGTCCTAACCACAGCTTCAAACCACCCCAAATAAGAAGATAATTATTAAAATTATTCTAATAATAATTTTCTCTTAAATTTGTAAAATTCCCAATCCTATGTATGAGTCATTATTGGCACTTCTTCCACGAAACCATACTCATTGTATAGCATTGTTCCCCAAGTTGGCCCATATAATAAACGGGTCGGGCCCTGATCCATTATGCCTTTTGGGATTTTAATAATGCCCGGCCCTCATTGAAGCTCAGAAAAACCGGGAAATAGTCGGGCACCCGAACGACCTTCCCCGTATACTGCTCTTCACTGCTGTATTCTCCTCTGCTCTAGCACCACCGACATCACCGCCGAGGAACCAATCGTCCGCTCCGTATTCGATCGAATAACGTCTTTTCAACCAAACAGATTCAAATAAATGGCGCATCTTCATCAGCCTTATGATCCTTATTATCAGTTACAGCCGCCTCAGGCGGACCGGGACGGGATTAACACGCTTTTTGTCTCGGGACTTCCAGATGACGTGAAGCCGCGTGAAATTCACAACCTCTTTCGCCGGCGCCCGGGCTTCGACTCTTGCCAGCTCAAATACACCGGTCGCGGCAACCAGGTCCTTCTATAGCTTTACATTTAACATTAAAAAAATAAACAATCCTCTTTCTGTTTGTTTCCCAAGAAAAATCGTAAAGTTTACTCGAAATATGTGAAATTTCGGGTCGCCAGTATCAGTAGTGCCTATTAAGTGGAGAATTTCTTGTTTTCTTGCTTGCAGGTTGTTGCTTTTGCTACATTCTTTAATCACCAATCAGCAATTGCGGCATTGCACTCCTTAAATGTGAGAATTGAGCATTTTGTTTTTCTTGTATACTAGAATAGCTCTTCCTTTCTATTTTTTTTTTTTAATCCTAAGTTAATTAGTTTATTGCCTTTGTCTTTTGATTACCAATGAAATCACGCGTCTTTTGCTCTTTTCTGAGCTAATTCAGAAGTTAGATGTGAAAGTGATAAGGGAATTGTTAATTTTAGAGAACTAAGACATTAAGCTATGCACAGCTAATTGTAATATAGGACGTAGTTCTTGTACTGTTTCTAGTTATTCTTCTTAGTGAATTGTTGAAATTTGTAGCTTGAAGTTATTTATATCTTTCTAGCAATGCTCATATTTGAAGCATTTCTGAACTTGGGCATCATCTTAACATCCTTTTCCATTGTCACTTAATTACTTTTAGGGAGTAAAATTTGATCCTCAAACTGGATCTACTCTGCATATAGAACTTGCCAGATCAAACTCAAGGAGGAAACGTAAACCAGGTATATCCAATATAGGAATAGGAAATAATTATCTTCAGATTCATGTCATACAAGCTTAACCAACATTCTATTTTTTGTAGGGAGTGGACCCTATGTTGTTATTGATAAACGAACACAGAAGGCATCTAATGCCCATGAAACATCAAGCGATGATGGTACTTGCGGAATTATATGTGTCTATGTATAAAGCTATCTTTAGACGAGACTTTGTGCATTTATATGTGTTCTTAGTTCTTTTCCCTCAAGTTCCTTATTTTCAACTATTTTAGAGTTTTATGCATGGTATCACTCTATTTACATTTGCAGGAGGCAGTGAGTCTGATGAAGCACAGGCAGCTGACAACCCTAATTCTGTCAACCACGGAAATTTAGTGCATGCAAAAAGGTAGTAGGCACCTTAAAAGGCATTTTCTATTATTTATTGAACATTTAATGGTTAGAACTGCATGACATCTATTTGGGCATGATTATGGTTAATTAAATTATTGTGGCTTGTTGAGTGTATGTAAGTCCTTTTTTTTTTTCCATTAATGCAGTGAGCAAGCAGGTGATCCTGACAACTCAGTAGTGGTTGCAAACGTAAGTGAAGATTTCTTGGCTCCATTGTCTCTTTAACAGGGTGCCTTGTTGCATCTACAGATTACTGCTGCAAGGCAGAATAACTAACAACTCTTTTGGTGTGGCTTTGACTTTTCTTGCTCTGCTAACTTGTTTACTGTGTAGTGGGGCATCTTAGTCTATTGTCTGAAAATGTGAGGTCGGTAAAAAAAGGCTAGCTAATGAAATTTAACAACCATTGGCCTATATCAGTTTCTCTGCCAATCCATTTGATTGTCTCTACATATTTGCACTCCATATTGGTGCAACTTTCTTAAGGTTAATTGTGAAACTTGCTGAGGAAGGTAAGAATATGTTCATGTGAAGAAAGTTATAGGCATTAAAATTAGAATTCATGTTGTACCAGTGGTTTGCTGATTTGAAATTTTGTATCGTCAGTTCTCAATCCTTTATGTGATTTTCATGCATGTATGTTTTGACTGTTTATTTCATTCAATGGTTGCAGCAGGATCCAGTAGAGAAGACTGCAGAAGGAGGTGTTCATCCTTGTTCAACATTGTTTATAGCAAATCTTGGTCCAAACTGCACAGAAGATGAACTAAGGCATGCACTTTCACAGTAAGTTACAGCCTGATTCCTTTTTCCTTTTCTTTTTCTAGAAATATACATATATTCAAAATGCCTTGTGTCCATGTTCATATTCTATTGATCATCTAATGCATGGTCAGAAATGTGACAGCTTCAATTCTTTTGCTTCCAGATATCCTGGATTCAATGTGCTAAAGATGCGTGCTAAGGGTGGAATGCCAGTTGCCTTTGCTGATTATGAGGTACTGATGTTGGCTAGAAAGGACATTGCATTCACTACTATCATAGATAGTCTAGAGTAAGAAAAGGGCAAATCTTTCTATGCCTTTGCTCAAGTTTGTTTTCTATGCCCTTACGTTGCCATATATCCTTGTGCATCTAGATGTCCTTATGTTTCCACTTAAATTAATACGAAACTTGTGCCCTTTTCTTAGCCAAGAATTCAATAGATGCTATTTCAGATTATATTAACATATATTTTAGCTTTCATAATATTAAGGAAATGATAAGGAATGTCTCATCAATTCAGAAGAGCTGGCAAACTTGTATAGCGTGACTTCATAAGCTAATGATTTTGCTGTGGGCTGTTAGGTTGTTCAATTGGTAATTCTGTTTGCGAAGCATTTCTTTGTTAATTGATTGACCTGGAGTTGCAGTTTCTTTTATCATTCCATTAAGAAGCCATAATTTACAGTCTTCATGGTTGTCATTCATAGATTACAGAAGTTTCTGGTACTCATATCATATCTGATAAAATATCCATGCAGTTAACATTCATAAATCGGTAACCAAGATCTCATTCAACTCCAACTCTATTTGACTATTGAATCAATTTCCTCGTTATGTCTGCTTTTCCACAGGAAGTTGAACAAGCTAAGAAAGCCATGGAAGATCTTCAAGGAACCTTGTTACCATCATCGGACCGAGGTGGCATGCACATAGAGTACTATTCTTAAACCCTTATATGCGCTTTCAATGTGTTTATATATGATTGTGACACTAATGGGTATTTGTTCGCTGGTTCTTCTGTTCAGATATGCCAGGTCCAAAATGAGGAAGCCCTAGCAGCAAAGAAATGAAGCATTTGCTGCTATTTTGCAAACCAGGTGGCCGTTTTGGCTATAAAACATAAATGGCCAATGCTGTAAAAGCCACAGAGGGTCGATTCTAACTGCTTCTACTGCTATTTTTGCTAACAGTATGAAGAATCCATATTAAAGTTGTGAAAAAATTGGGACTTCTAGGCTTGTAAAATAGTTCTCGACTTCATCTAATGCTTTGGCAAAATAGATTTGCGCAAACCAAACGCATTGTTACTGATTACATGAGCTATAGATGGTACGATCTTTTAGTGTGTATTTAGCAATCTTTTGTAATTGTGGAATAGCTATTTGCAAAATAAAAACATGAATCAGGCACAATGCCGTTGTATCTGCAGAACATTTGCCAGGAGCGTTCATGGATTACTTTTCCTTTTTTTTTTTTTTATTGTTTGAAATCATGGATTACTTGTCCTAAGCATGAACGATTTTGTAAACCAGTAATTAAGTTGGATTTAATATTTTTTAAAAAAAAATTAAAAACTGTTTTTTTCTTTTCTGTTTTTTTTTTTTTTTTCTTCATAGAAGGGATAGGAGAAGAAAATGGAGACTTAAGTCCTCATCTTGAGTTTAAGCAATTACTACTCAAACACTACCATAGAGACAAATAAAATAGTAAATTTCTAAAAATAGGGACTAAATTTATCGTGAAATATTGAAAATGGTATACATTTATTTTTTAAGTATAATTTTCAATCAAAATTGTCTTCACTATTATATAATTAACTCAAATTTACCACTAAAACAAACATAATTGCAAGTAAATAAATATACAAATAATAGACTAATTGAAATCACCTCAACTTTTGACACAACTGCACTGCAATGTTTATTGATGAATATTTTAGCTTTCAAGAAAATTGTTTAAATTTTTTATCATAAGATAATTTTCGTTTATTTATCTAAAATCCGATTATTTTGATAAGTTTAATATAAAAAATTTTAACTACTAGACGTGTCAAGTTTAGGTGACTTTAAATGTGACAGGTTCAAATAATTTCAATATATATTTTTATTTGTTTACTTACAATTTTGTTAATTTTAATAGCAAATTTGAACCAATAACTTAACAGCGAAAGCAATTTTAACATAAAAATATATTATGTACAATTTTCAATATTTCATAGGCAAATTTGGCCCAAAACATACTTAAATAGCAAATATTCAATATTTCATAGGCAAATTTGGCCCAAAACATACTTAAATAGCGAATATGTACTATGTCCGATAGTTAATGGGCAAATTTAACCATTTTCCCTAGTTTCTAACCTTCGAAAAGATTAAATAGTGTATGTGAGACGAATGGTTTACTACCCTACAATTCAGAACCAAGAAAAAAAAAATTGAGATCTATTCAATTAACTTATTTGTTCATATTGTTTACAAATCAATTTTAGATTTTTTTTTTTTTTTGACTTCACTTTTCTTTTGCTTATTGTGCCATAGAGTTGAAGTCATGGCACCCTCTACCCATTCCTTAGAGGCTTACCGTAACATTATAATTATGGCCTACCAAAAAGTTTGAATGCAATACAAAAAAAGAAAAATGACCCATCATCAGTGGCATTGCAGCTATAATCAAAATCCTGTTTACTGTCCATGACAGGTCGAAGTCAAGTGCAGACAAAGTTTCTGGAACTCATAATCAACAGCCATGAATACAAGATAAGATGAGACAAATTGACAACCAACTTCTTCCAGTGGATAACAAAAGGACCAAATGATGAGATTGTCCTTATGCACAAGCTTCAAACCAGCAAAACAAAAGAACATATGTGTTCTGAAAATTTTCAGGGTTCGTCATTATCAGAGATTAAATACTCGACTTCATGTAAAGATTTTTGAACATTTGAAATTCAAAATTGTCAAGTCGACATTAACATTCTTTAAAAAAAAAATAAATAAATAATAATAATAATAATAAAGGTTTTTACTGCAACCTTCAATTCAGAATAAATGTTTTACTTGTTTTGTTTGCTTCTTAATGCAAGACAAAGTTCAGATTAGTTTTGTCATTATCTCAAACACTCGAAATTGAGAAAAGAAAACATATGATTCAACATTACATGCACACAGAATCATGAAAAAGACAGAGCAACTGAGACTTGAAAAGGAAACCTATCCACTAGTACCCGTGCATCATTAATATTTAATATCAGTTCCTCTATCATTTACCAAAAGAATTACATAGGCATTACAAACTCTACTTTCCCCTTCTACTATACAACACAAAATCAAAATGACATTTAACCGAGCTATTTAAGGCAAAAAAAATACAATTACTGAATGCAAAAAAAACAGGGTAGGCCAGGGACATGTTTAGCATACCATGAAAGTTTCCACCTTGGTTTTTTAAGTCTTTACAGATCATCTTCACATGACATCCTCCTGGCTTTATCCCTTTCCCAGAAAGCTGGCCTTAGTGTGTCCAGAGAGAGCTTACTAAATCCTTCCAATGCTTCATTGGGCAATGCACTCCTATAATGCTGCTGCTGCTCTGCCCAAATCCTTCCACTTCGGTTTCCCACATCATACCCAGGTGTTGACGAATAATTTGCATCCATGAGCATGTCCCCTTCGAGTATTCGGAGAACCTAGTCCAACATAATGGAAATAAGCACAAAAATGAGGCATAAATAAAGGGAACATATATGGGGGTGGGGACATTGAAAGTTTTTCACACCTGTGACATGCGAGGCCTTGACTGAGGATCCCGCCGTATGCATAATGATGCTGCATGAAGCATGCAGTACACCTCCTGCTCAGAATAATTGTTCCCTAGCCGTGGATCAATCAGTTCATCAATGGCATATTCTTCCAACAAAGGGCGAGCCTGTTCCATATTGAGAAGGATAAAGAAAACTAAGAATGTGATCAGATCAAAAATCTAAAATTAGAACAATAAATTGATTTATATCCTTGTAATGTATCTCTTAAGTCAAAATTTCCATTGATTACAGAAGATAATATGTACTATATGACCAAGAAAATACTAAGAGTATGCGGCATAGAATGAAGAGAGTTAATACTAAAAATTGGTCAACATTTTCAGAAAGATTACCCATTCAGTGAGGCACTGCTGGCCCTTGGGCCGGTTAAGATCCACAGCTTTTCTTCCCGTAACAAGCTCAACCAATACAACCCCAAAGGAGTATACATCAGCCTTCTCTGTTATTTGACCACTTTGAGCATATTCTGGAGCCAAGTACCTGCAGTAGAGGAGAACTTCTTACAGAATTCTGCAATAGCGTGAAGGAAACTGAAAAGCAGATGTACCGATATAAAAAAATACCCAAATGTTCCAATAACTCTAGTTTCAACTCCAGTATCTCCATCAGGCTGCCACCTCGCCAGGCCAAAATCTCCTACCTAGAAGCAAAACACAGTCACAAAAACAAATGAATTGGGCAAGTGACATCCCAAATCATGAATAATAGAAAAGATAAAAATGAAATTTCCATACCAGTGGCTCAAAATCATGGGTGATAAGGATGTTGTTCGGGCGCATATCACGGTGGACAATGCAACCTACTCTGCATTCTTCATGAAGATAACGCAGCCCTCGAGCAGCTCCCACAGCAATCTTCTGGCGTGCAGACCACTCTAGTGGCTCCCGTTGGCGCCCTGAAACAGAATCAGGTTTTAAAGTAAATATACAACAAAAGTTGGCAGTATAATCACTATCAGATAGACAAATCACTTCAAAAAGAAATTATGACAACAGTATTAATGAACCTCCAACTAAAAATCAAACTGCAGAAAATGAATCCAAGTATATGCTTATGGAGTGAGTAAACTTTGCAAGAAAAAATTGAGGTTACATGTCTAAACTATAAATCAAATTGTATTACTTCAGTAACTTTCAATGATCGACTGAACACAAAGTATTGGCATCTGTATTATGCAACTATTAAATTCTTCATGCACAGGAAAGAGGAATTACCATAAAGATGAGAATCTAATGACCCATTGCATATATATTCATACACCAATAACCTTCTTTTGTCCTCGATGCAGAACCCAATCAGCATAACAACATTCCTATGTTGAGCACAGCTTAGGACTTCAACTTCGGAGCAAAATTCAAGATCCCCCTGGGAACTAGCCAATTTGTGCTGCTTGACAGCAACTGCCTGGCCATCTGGCAGCACGCCTCTATGAACAGATCCAAACCCACCCTCAGCCAAGAAATTAGCTTGTGAAAATCCACCAGTAGCAAGCTCCAACTCAGCATAGCTGAACCATCTTGGAGGCTTTCCAAACACAGGTGCCTTATGTTGACATATTGAACATAAAGGAGGGGGTCCAGGAGGTGCATTTCTGGACAATGATATTGCTTCTCTCACATTTCCGCTTAGGTCTAAATCATTCCTATAGTTGGACATCCCAATTCCTGTTTGTCTATCAAGTTTTGAAAACTTCTCTAACAAAGCTTTAGGTGTTGATGCTTGAGCAGTATTGGTACTTCTCTGTGAGCCTTCTTCCATGTGCCGCGATGAATGAGTATGAGAACTCAGGAATTCCCCTATCCATGGTTCAAACCTCAAACTTGCTGATGCTTGAGAAAGATGTTCACTTTCTGAGTCTGAACTAGATTCATCAACGTCCCTATTTTCCTTGATACCAACTGATTCATCTTTCTTCAGATCTCCATTTGTTTCTGAGATAAAAAATGGAGATGTTCCAGGATCACTCGACACTGATGATGTTCCAGCTTCGGTAGCAGTAAATGGTGTCCCTAGTTCCGGACTACTTGTTGGAGTCACAACAGGTCCTCGTAAGGAATCTGTGGAATCTTTTTTGTTTTTGGTATGTTTTTCAGAAGTTTCATCTGCTTCAGAAGCTAATGGGACTGCACTTTCAGCTTCTTTGGTTGTTCCAACCAGATTCAAGCGGAGAACCTTCGGCTGGGAGCGCTTCATAACAACAATATTGCATTGTAATTCTTCCATACAACGTTTCTCCTCATGCTTTAATTGTCTGCAAAACAAGTAAAAATATAGTGAATGAAATACCATGAGCTGAAAATACAGACATAAACGCTTGAGCAAGGAAAAGTATTATGAGAGTGAACAGGAAGATCTACTTTTTATTAAAATCTTATTAGGGATAAAAATCCTAAGAACTAAAATAAATAAATAAGCCACAAAAAGATAAACCAAAGTACTACTTGTCTAATACGACCCAATTGGCTTGCGCTCTCTTGGCCTCTGCAGCTACTGCCCCACCAGGTGTTCCAGAAACAATTCTTATCTTCACATTGATCTGCTCAAATTATGATAAAGCAACATAGGATCAGAATCAACATTGAACATAAATTCCAACATGCATCAACGCACTCACCTTATTTGGATCATAAACATCTTGAAGCTGAAGGATCATCTGGGAGCAGGAATCTGTGATATCCCCTTTCTGCTCCGAGGTTGCTCCCGAATGAGACTTCCGGTGACCACTTGCACAATCACCAGCAAATCTTGGGAAACCCCATAACTTTCGACCTAAGGAATCACAGGAGTCAACAGTTGTTTTATCACATTTTGGCACAAACAAGAATGGAAACATCTCAAAATGAGGCTACTGAATTCCAACAAATTCAGAACCACCTTCAATTCATTCCCCAAAACGGGTTGAAAGTTTCTCAGACGAAGCCATGATATCAATAAAGCAAAGAATGCTGAATATTTTCTCTCCTGAACCGGATAAGAACAGCAAAATTTCCCTTCCAATTTACCAAACCGCACCTATATTAGTACCAGCTGAAACAGCTGTCTCCGAACTATATCGGGAACATGCTATAATTGAGCAGGATCGGATAGGAAGAAGTAAAGAGGACCGATTGATGGAAAAAAAAAAAAAGGGTGCGCAATCGATGCTTGTAAAAATATATATATGCAATATACCAATCAACACCTGCCGCTCAAGAGTTTGAGAAGCAAAAGTAGCAAAAATTAATGAGAGAGGACATGAAAAGGCACCTGGACTCTGCGAAGGTACAACAACAAGCAGAGTAATGCAGTCCCCAGCTTGCACAACATGAGTCAAAGCCCACACCAAGGCAGTTTTGGGGATCTCCTTGGATGCCTTAACTGCAACTACAACCTTCTCGGCGCCATCAGAGCCGCCTTTCTCTGGTTTTCCTCGCTTTTGCTCTCTACTCATCACTACCACCACTAAAATTATTTAAAACCTCCTTGGTCCTTCAATAGATCAAACTTCCAAGACCCATCAAGTGCCTACAGTTATAGAGACAACGATTGAAATGCCTTGAGACAGAAAAATGTATGATGCATTATTGCTCCGCCCCCACCGTGTTGGATTCAAAGACGTACCACCGAAAAAAAAAATCATGCTCTCGAGTCATAGCAGACGCAAAGATACCGTCATTGACAAGATCAATTTCACCATTCATCTAAATTTGTTGTCTTTCTTTGGTGCCCAGAAATTCTTTAGGATCTATAGATCGTTTTGGGCCCAAAAAGCGCGAACCTCTGATTCCACTGGGACAAATTTGACAAAAATCAACTTGCTCTTCTAACAACTTTACAAAGAGAATCAACTACACTGTTTGGCAAAATGGAAAAAGACACAACATCAAACTACAGCTCCCTATCTGCCATAAACTAGCATAGCTTTTTGAGCCTCCGAATCAACAGGTCAAAGAAGTGAAATAAACAGCTCCAAATGGTGAAAAAAGGAGGAGTGATTTTTAGGATCCTGGATGAGCAGTGGCGATAGCAGATTCTCTTCTCTGTCTGTCCAAATATAACCAAATAAAATCATTTACTCATCACTGCATATATGAAGCTATCACACAGCGATTTGACCTCCGTATTGTCACGTTTAAACCTCGAATTTTAACTTTAGCCGCAGCTCTTTTCAAAATTGAAACAAAAAAACAGTCCTGCACATCAGAAACCAAGATAAGTATCCTAACATACAAAAAAGCCCAATAATGAAAAGAAAACAAAATACGGTTGGCTACTCAGAAAATGCGAGACAAGAAAAAAGAAAACCAACATTTACTAAATCAGTTCATATATTTAGCAACATAAACTACTTTAAAAAATTAAAACGGCTAGATACTAATCAAAAACAAACTCACTAAATTCTATTAGATCCAAAACCTTTAAACATCAGCATAAACAGCTCTTCCAAACAGAAAACTTAACGCATTATACACCAAAGCAAAATAAAAAGCGATAAACTCAAGAACAAGACAGAATCAGACTGAAGGAAAGACTTTGAGTTGGGTTTTTCAACCTCCAGGCTTCAGGTAACGCTAAAAAGAAGAGGAAGAAGAAGAGAGCGCGCGCGAAAACGAGATTAAGAGAAGAATCTTTGGAGTTTACTTACAAGAAACAATCAATCAGCAAATCAAATATCTCTTGAATTTGTGGAGATGAGTACAAAATCCTCCTCTTATAAAATATTTATGACTTGTGTCCCTCTCTCACCCTTCACCCTCTGCCTGGTTTTAAAGCTTGCAGGTTAAAATAAAACACCAGGGCTGTGAAAATTTTAAAATCTTTATTTATTGCTCTGAAATCTGAATCTGTGATCCTTCTTTTTTTTTATTTTCTTTTACTTTATTTATTTATAATCAGTGTGCAGTTATTTATCTACAGTGCTTACAGTTCTGTAGACATCTGAATAATTTTACTACCATTTCACCTTTGTAACAAAATTATTGCTAGTATAGATTTTTTATTTAAATACCATTAATTCGTGGAGGAAGCGTCCCAATTTTAATTATTTTTTTTATTTTTATATGTCTATAAAACAATTAACATTAAATATTTAAATATTTTTGAAGCATACTTTTTTTATTTTTATTTATTATCTTACAATTTATGATATTTTTAAATTCAAATATGATTCAAATTCAGATTCAAAAGTTGTTATTCGAGCGATTAATGACATAATACACTTAAATTTTGATTTAAAAATTGTAATAGATAATTATATTAACTTGTGTTTTTTCCTAACACATATTAAATTTGTCCTTTGCTAAAAGATTTGGTAGCTCATAATTTAACTAACATTACGAATTCTTTACCTAATTTTTATGTCTGGAAGGATTATTTGCCAGACTTATTGTATTCTTTAATTGTTGTAAATTCTTATTAATGAAAGGTTATCTTTTATTCAAAAAATATGATTCAAGCTGTTTGGGTGTTATTAATATTTAATAATTAAATTGTAATTTAATAATTTATTTTAGTATTGATTTTCATCCAAACCTCTTAATTTACTAACATAGGCTATTATTTTTCTTTTAACATTGGCTAATTACTATAAGTAAAGCAAAATCTCCATTATTTTTTATCCCTCTTAGTCTTACGTGGCATTTGTCTTTAAAATCTAGGAACATTTTTTTAAATAATGTGTTTTAAATAAATATTTACATAATTGGTGTGTGTCAGAATATATTTACACATTTGAAGTATTTGTTTGAAATCGCTGTCAAATGGAGCAATTTTATCAAAAGGTGTCGAAGCACGTGGAGGATAGAAAGCTGCAGTGGTTTTAGATGCTGCAGATTTCTCCTCAATCCACGTAAAAATTCAGTTTTGGTTCCCTAGTCCGTGACTCCCAGTTAAAAAATTTTTACAGCAAAATTTATAGGGCAAAAGTCTTATATTAAGGGCATTCACCAGAGACAAGGGCAAATGCCCTCTCCTTCTCCTCTCCTATTGTGTTTTTGCAGCCCTTCAAGTCACCAGGTAAGTCCCTGAAACTTTGAATTTTATTTTTTTATTTAATTTATAAATTAAAAATTATAATATAGACTTATTATAAATCAAGAAGTTATAATGTTTTTACTTATTTTGTATTTATAATGTATAATTTTTTTATTACATTGTTGTACTTGATTTAAGTAAATTAGTGAAATATTAATAATAAAAATTCTACAGAATAATTAGACTTATTTGGAAATTTTATAATAATAGAAAATTATTTAATATGATTTTTATAATTGATTAAATGAATTAAATTGTTATGTTAGTAAAAGTGTTATTCCATATCGATAACCACCATCTTCGGATAGTGTCCAACGATCCAATGATATTCTCATTGCCCAGTTATGGGAATCTTCATCGAGTTCCTTGATATTGTCCATCAACTGCTTAAACTTGCATCTTTGAAGTTGGGCCCCTAAATAAATATGGAATAATTATATCATAAAATTAATTGATATGAATAAGATATGTTAAAATGCATAACTCTTACCAGCCTTGTAAAGCAGATTTTTTATTGTTTCATTCCTGAAGTGTGTGTTGTAATTGCTGACGAAGTGCCGTAGATAGAATCTATGGAAGGATAACGGTTCTTTCCATCCACTTCTTTCATCTCTAAATACTGCCATTAGCCCAGCATGTCAATCAGATATAACTACAATGCCAAGACATTGAGTAACATGCTTCCTAAGCATGGACATAAACCAAACCCATCTAGATTTATTTTCAGACTCAACACAGCAAAGGCAACTGGAAACAACATGTTGTTACCATCAATGGAGCTTGCTATAAGCAGGATTTGTTGAAATTTTTCAGTAAAAAATATATCATCTATCAACAAAATGGGTTTACAATGAACCAATCCATTTATGGCTGGTTTAAAACTCCAAAAAATTCGTTGAAATTGCTTCACATTGGAGTCTTGTATTTCATGAACCACAAACTCGAAAATAGTTCCGGGATTATAGGTTTGTAAAGCAATTAAAAAACTTGGCAACTTTTCATATGATTCAATATAATTATCAAATATACACTCTATTGCTCTCATCTTCGCATACCATGCCTTATGGTATGATACTTTAAAATTATATTGTTGCTTAACAGCCGCAATAATAACATTAATAAGTAGAGTGGGTTGTTTACTTACCATACCCATGATGCAATTGCGAATTATTTCATAACCCAGCTGTCGATGATCCATTCATACATTGAAAGCAAGGCATGAATGTGGTCCCTGGAACCTTGTGATAGTCCAAAAAGGACTATTTCCTGTTTTGGATGCTCTTAATCTCCATACGCAGCCATCATCCACCTGAGCGCACCGGACAATCCAATACTGCGGCTTCGATTCTACAACTCTAAAATCCACATTCCTCATTATTGAATATTTTTTCACACATGATTTTACTTCATCCTTATTGGGAAAAACCATTCCAATAGATGACTCAAACATACCATCCTAGGTCTTAAATTGGACATCTTCAGAAAGATCAACTTGAGATGCTTCAAAATTAATTTGTGAATAATGTTCCGATGGGAACACAAAATTATCCACATCTGTCTCTTCAATTGGATGCATGGATGCTAATGGACTGGCAAATTCAGTTTCATCAGAATTCTCGCCATCGTTGTCCGTTTTCATGTTGATAGTTTCAACCTCTGCATCATCGTTAGGTGAGACATAATCATTGAACATTGGAACATCTTCAATATCATCATCATCCCCCAAATTAATTAACGATTCATTTTCACCATCTGCATTAATGGGATTATATCATGTATCCTCGTTTGCATCCCTATTTTGAGTATTGCTAAAAATGCTATCACACAGTAAATCAATATCTCTTCTATTATAAGACTGTCATTGCTGACTAGCACATACATATGTAACCTGCTGAGTATAAGATTTTTGATTGATATCAGGAATATGGGATATAGAATGGCGTTGACTGTCATCATAAACTTGCGAACTAGAACGCCTTTGACTATCAGCAGATACATGAAAAATAGAATGCTGATGACTTACAATTGGGACATGGGAAATAGAACGCCTAGGTTCACTGTCGAGCTGTGTAACATGACCTCACTCTGCACCACTTATCTAAATAAAATTTCTCTCTGTTAAACAACTTTTCCATCTATTTTCAAAAAGTGATTTACTAAAAAAATTACCCACCCTTCGAGTAATTGACCGTCTGGGTTTACTTATTCTTCCAGTAGGTACCTGACTAACTGATCGTCGTAATTGACCTTCTCCTGAAGTTATGCTTGTCTGCGTTTCAATTAAATCACCATCCCGTCTATCATTATCTTAACGACTCATAGACTGTGTAGACTGACTAGACAGAATTTCATTAAACAATTGATGATGACCTGCCTCAAAGTTTTCCGTCTCTAAAGCCTCACTTGTAAATTGATATCCGTGTTCATATGTTGGTCTACTGGCTCCTGCACCCTCCTCACCAAGTACAACAATTAATTTCACCAAATTGTAATCATCATATCTTCTTAAATTATCATAAATTATATCTATGTCATCGTCTTCCTCCAAATCAACCGACGTCCAACATAACGACCCTCGGTTGTACATTGGGTTCTTATAAATAATTCTGGCAATCACGTCATTCATACCTAAATCCAATTTCACGTGAATTTTATGGATCAGTTCTGAAAAAGTCGGCCTATTTTTAACTCTCATCCTCCTTGTAATAGCATTCGAATCTGATACATCATATTGAAAATTCGATACTCCAACACTAATTCCTCCCTCCGTGTGCACATAAAAATCAATATATATCGACATCTTTCAATAACCTACAATTGAAATAATATTATAATATATATTCAAATTTACATAATAATAATAATAATAATAATAATAATAATAATAATAATAATAATAACATTAATAACAAAATTAATAAAAAAATAAATTTAATATCGACAGTAGTAATAATAATAATAATAATAATCATTAATTTAATAACGATAATAATAACATTAATAATAAATTTAATATAAATAACAAATTTAATATCGACAGTAATAATAATAATAATAATAATAATAATAATAATAATAATAATAATAATAATAAATTTAATAACAATAACAATATTAATATCTATAATAATAATAATAATAATAATAATAATAATAATAATAATAATAATAAAAAATTTAATTACAATAACAAAATTAATATCTACAGTAGTATTACTAATAATAATAATAATAATAATAATAATAATAATAATAATAATAATAATAAGAAAATTAATATCTACAGTTATAATAATAATAATAATAATTTTTAAAAATTTAATAACAATAATAATATTAATATCTACAATACTTTTTATAATAATAATAATAATTATATTCTAACAATAACAAAATTAATTACTACACTAATATTAATAATAATAACAATAATAATATTAGGAAATTACTAACTAACAAAATATATATAATATTAACAACAAAAAACGATAATAGTAATAATATCAACACATATTCATAATTTTTACAATGATTTTCTTTATATACATTATAAAAAATAAATATATTTAATTTATTAGCTTACCTTATTTTGAGAGTACAACTGCGATTTTCTTAACTTGTCACTCCAACTTTTGAATTTAATTCTGCATTGCAGTTAATAAATTTAATATTATAATATAAGCAACCTAAAATTAATAATATTAAACTACAAATCAAAATTTATTAAATTGTATTTACCTTTTTAGAATACTGTTGAAAATATATTATTGACTTGAAAAAAATATTTTCGTAACTTATTAAATGTATGATAAGAAATATAAATTGGTAATGTGTAATTGAAAGTGAACGGCAATATTTATATAGGTGTGGAGAAAAATTTCATTCAACCGAAGAATGGAGGGTGGACCCGATTTCAGACTGAAATCGTTGGCTGCTGCTGTGGTTTCAGGCAATAGTTCTCAACGGTTTTAGACTATGAAACCGCAGCAGTAGCCAGCGGTTTCAGTCTGAAACCGAGCTCCCTCTTTCACCCACTGACAAAATCGCTTCATGTAGCAGCGATTTTAGAACGACACCCCAAATATATAAATATATTCTGACACACACCAATTCTGTAAATATTTATTTAAAACACATTATTTAAAAAAATGTCCCTAAAATCTACACAAAAATTTTATTACATTTACATAATTAACTTTTAAAAATAAAGCAACTGAAAATTAAAATAGAATTATATACTTACACGAGAATGTTAGATGACAAACATACCCTTCAATTCAATGAAAAAGAAAAAAAGACCCTTACCATAAATAATAGATTTTGCAGATTTGAGGTTCAGCTTTTCTGCGTAGCCGTCGACGAGTTATTTGTTACCCAAATTGCCATTATGCTTTGTTTAAATATCGGATTGGGTAACACTAAAGCTAAATTAACAAAAACAGTGTCGTTTTGGTGGTTTTGAACGTATTAAGGCGCCATCTTTAGGAGAAAAGAGAAAGGTAAAGCATGGTTATTAAAACCGGACCGGGCGGTCGAACCGGTTTAACCACGAACCGGAGGCTGGTCCGGTTGGTTCAATGAGTAAAAACCGGATTGAATAAAAACCGAAAGATACTGTTTCAAACCGCCAAAAACCGGTTAAACCGGGATAAAACTGGAGAAAACCGGATTAAATGATAAAAAACCGGTTTAATTTTAGAAAAATCAACTTTTTGTCCAAAATATTCATGCAATATTATTTTTTCTGAAAAAAATAAAATAAAATTATAAATACAAAATAATTAAAATTCAAATAATTTAATGAATTTTTTATGAATAAAATAAAATTTTATAATTTATATTTGAAGAATTTTTTTAAAAAATTTATAATTTTTTACTATATTTATTTTAAATTTTTTTTATAAATATTTAATGATTTGAAAATATTGTCTTATTATTAATATTTGATGATAAATATATTTTTTTAAATTATTTTTAAATTTTTTATATAGTGATATTTTTATAATATTTATATAAAACTTAAAAAATTATATATTTTTTAAAAAATGAAAAAACCCGGTTGAACTTCAATAAATCGGTCGAATCATGAACCCTTGAGCTATTCGATTCTTTATTCGATCCGGTTTTAATAACATTGAGGTAGAGGGTCGGGTTAGTGGCCTTTTGTCGTTTAACAAATCCTTTCAACGTTGTACGGCGCATAGCCACGTTAACTCATTCCCAACAAGCTTCGGCTGTTTTTTTGGGATGTGTGTCTGCGTGAATGACTATCGTCACAGGCAATTAGGATTGGACTGATTGTTGACGTGCGGGATCCACTTCATAGGCTTCGTCGTTTTTAGTTAACTTCGACGGTGATTGAATGGTCTGTGATGGGATTTAACACGGAAGCGGTGGTAATTTTAATCTTGGAGATGAGTTGATATAAATGATGTACCAAATCAGACCGGTCTGGCCTATTAAACTCACGCAACCGAAAATTATCAGTTATTAGGTGTCGGAAATTTCTTTCTTATATCTTGTTTGTGAAATTTCTTATAGTTCAGGCCAATAGCATTTTGAAGATTAAGCAAAATAAAGTTTTTTTTTTTTAAACTCAATCTCATATAAAATTAAAAAAGGAAACAAACACAATAAAAATATGACGAAATTAATACAGAACCAACGAGTTCTTTCTTATATCCGAACTGATATCCATTATTCTTGTTGAAAGAATAAATATAAGCATCATGGATAAATCAAACGACTATACGAACTAGACAAAACATGCTATCGACCTTGAAATAAGGCTGTTTTTATAATGTGGTTATTCATAGCAAATGTAGTTATTTATAATTTATTTTACTTACATGTCGATACGGTATTAGTTTGTTATATAAATAATTTTTTGAAAAAAAAAAAATTGCCTTCTATCTTACTCATGCTAAAAGTTGAAATTAATTATTTTTTTTACAAAAAAAAGGTTAAAGAATTGTTTATAGTATTGGATTAGACCTTTATTTGGTCTTTGAGTATCAATAAAGTGTGACAGTTGAGGTATGTATTGCTTTGTTAGGCCGCTTAAATGTTCATATTTCAAATTTCTTCTTTAAATAAAGTGCTTCTCCATTAAGATTTTTGTTTTCAAAATTAAGTTCATCATTCCTTTTTTAACTGTATTGGCTTAGATTTCATATTATATATCCAGGTTGCATGTTGGACCAAAAGCATAATATATATGTACATTTTTCATTTTAAACTAATTGCTTAAGTTTATATATTTATTTACTTTGATAATTTTCATTTATGCTGGCCATAGTCTTTAAATATCCATCATCTAATATAGCTATTAGTCATTATTTCTCACGTCCAGTACTTTAAGAAACATCTATATTTCTTGAATTTATATATCTATAAAATGCATCATATATATGTAACGGAAACAAACCCTTGAAATTTAAATAAAAGCAAGAATCCTATTTTTCAAAAGCAAAGAATATAATTTAAGTTACGATAATCTTTTTCTTTCCTTTCTCTGTTCCTTTTTTTTTTTTTTCCAGTTTGAACATTTATAGCCCGTCCTACAGTTAGAGCAACGAACACTCTCTTTCGAATCTTAGTTTCAAAATAATTTCACTTTAACGGTAAAGTGATAAAATAATGTCCATTTTATTTTAGTAGTTATTAATTTAATAAATTCTGCACTGAATTTAATAATGAAACAATACTCTATGATATAAACACCTACTATATATGCATAATTTTTATCCGTACTCAATTATATTTTTATAATCTTATAACCTGTTTACATAATATGAACATATAAAATAAATTATATATTATACATGAGTAATTTTAAAAATTTTCAATAAAAAATTTTAAAAAAATAATATTATCATAAAATTTAATCTATTTATGACCTATTTTCCGACTATTCATTTGAATCATCACCCTTATAACAATCAAATGTTGTAAATATTGATTATAAACCTTTACGAATTATTATTAACATTAATGGTAAATCCTTTTGATATAATATTATCGTACACTCTATAAAATTTCTCAACTGTTTTGAATAAATTCTCTAAACTTTGTATACACTCATATAACCTTTTATCATATTTTTTTTTTGTAGCCTAACTTGATCGTCAAAATTTTGCTCACCGTAAATCCGTTCCTCTTTTTTTTTCGGGTCACCGGAAAATGCTCAAGTAGCAGTGACGATTGCATAAGTGCATTACAGCCTTAATTTCCTAGAAGAAACAAAAACACAGTTCTCCAATGGTGAAAAAGTTGCAATTGCTCTCGATTTGACACGTGTAACATATTACCGCGTTTTAATCTCACGTAAAAAGGCAGCAAACCTTCATTACCAGACCAGATATGCTCCCAAAAAGAGAAAATCCCATCACTTGCAAATTAACTCAAAACTTTGTCGGTTTGTCCTATCCTTCACCCTTCTCAATTTCGTTCCCCAAAAATAAGCTTTAACTACTATTTTATTTATTTTAATTAAATTTCAATTTATTTCATGCAATAAACATTTTAACTTTAATTACATAATTTGATATTGATTTATTTTTGTATTCCAAATGTCTTTATTAAAAGTTACTATATATATATATATATATTGCCTCTATTCAATTTTGAAAAGTTATTTTTTCTTTTTTATTTTATTTTACTTTAAATTAATTTCTGAAAATTTAAAAAATATATTTATATGCATACTTTTATTTATTATATATTTTATTAAATATTTTTTATCACTCTTTATTTTTTATTAGAATTAAATAAAATTTTTAAAATATATAAAAAAATTTATCAATGATTATAATTTTTTTACGAAATAAAATTATTTTAATTTTTTAATTATATTAAAAAATAAAATGGAGAGAATATAATTTATTTATGTAAAAGAAATTTGAAAAGAAAAAACAGAAACTAGGCGGAATAAATATAAAATATATCAAAATGCCTAAACAAATTATCAAATTACACAATCGGCAATTTTCTAGGATTGAATTTTAATTTTTCTTAGCAAAAAACAAGTTTTGAATATTTTTCCAATTTGACCACTGGGCCCCAGGCACCTGGATACCACCTCATGATTGGGCCCACACTACCACTCTTGTGGGACCCACTCTCCATTACCTATCTCCGTCAGGTTAGCTCTCACTCTTCAGTTGTCCCCTTCAGACTAGTTCCCGATAAGCAACGTTTTCCGTTTGTCAGCAAGGCGCACGTTAGTTTCTCCAACTGCCATTTCAACCCCAACATTTACTTGTTTTTTCAGTTAGTGTAAGTTAATGTGTTCACACGCCTACTGAGGTATCATGCACTGTCCCATTCATCGAATTACAAAGAAACAATCATTATACAATAAGAATAGCGTACACGAGCTCACGAGCAAAACTGTAAAATTAACCTGTTTGAAATATCGCTGGTTTGTATTGGGAAACGCTAACAAAACGACCGCGTATTAGCGGCCGATGCAACACATCACTTTTCGCGCCACGTGCCGCGGATCATGTCCAACAGCTTTCGAACCTGCGAATCATTTGATTATGCATTTCAAGGACCAAATTATTATTTTAAGATTATAATTTGTTTGGTAACCAAAAATTATTTGTTTATTTAAAAATATTGTAATTATAAAATTAAGTTTCTCTGAAATATCCCCTTAATCCGGAATTTTGTGGCTGTCTTGAGTGAGAAATAGTTAATTAATTAATGTAAAGGACAAAGTTGATGTGCTTAATTATTGAGGACATGAACGTCTTGGTCAATATATTCCTCTTTAAATATTATGTGATAATCACGCAGTTTTAATGTTTTAAAATTAAGGCAAAACGTGATAAGATAATTTTTATTGTTCTCCTAGATTGTGTTTCTGGGTTCTTACCCTGTTTTCTTTTTATTATTATTATTATTATTATTGGATTTAATAAATTTATGCTTTTATTAAAAATAAATTTAATAGTGTCATATTTCTAGCGGTTATTTGTTAATTGTTGTGTACCTTTGAGATGATTTTTAAAAAATTCATTATGACCAAAAATGCCAAAATTTCTATGATTTCTTAAATCTATTATAGGTTTTTTTTATTATAAATTTTCGTTCTTTATTGAAAAGTTCGAATTGAATTCAATAATGATAATTAAACAATATAGTCAGCATTTTTTGATTTTGGATATAATCTGATTTGTTGTAATATTATTAATATTTAAGAGTCAAATTGAAATGAATGAATATAAAATTATTTTTACCTAACCGTTACTAACTAGTACTATCTAACATTAATAGCTTGACTCTTTTAATATAATCTGGTTAAACATTACATAAAAGACCTCCCTTTTTAATATATTTGAGTGATTGAAATTCACTTAATTGTTCCCTTCTTAGGTGATCAAAATCTCGTTATAGTACTAGTAATCACCTAATAAGTTTTCTTATGTGTTAAACGCATTAAATTTGATTCTCGCAAAAGAAAGAATATCCTTAATTATGCAAATAATACTGTGAAAATGCTAATTAAGAAATGATTGAAATAATCGATGATATTAACAGACAAAAACATGTTTTGAAAGAAGAGTTGAAACTTTCATCCATGAAAAAGAAAGGACAGAAAAGGGGATGGTGCACGTAAATTTATAAGACACGGCTTGGCTCTATTAAATAAAATAGGCATAGGGCATGGCGGTTTGGCCAATCCAATATAAATGGCGTGCGGTGGATCTAGTGGAGCTTGGTGAATTATTATTTTAAACAGGCAATGGAGATTCTCGTTGCACACTTCAAGGAAATTCATTGTCTTTTATCTTAATCATAAATTTATAAATACATTAGTTTAATTTCATGGATTTGATTAAGAATAATTAATGTAAATCATGGCATGCACGTCCAAAGTGAATTTTTGTTCTCTTTCTCTTGCTATAATATTACTACTCTCCTTTTAAATATAACTATATTCGTTTCCATTCATTTTTTAGCATTATTTTTTAATAATTGATTACATATTAAACGATAATAAAAGAATTTAGACATGTAAAAAGAGATCATGAATGTTCATATACAATTTATTCGTTCAAAAATCGATCTAATAATCAATATTCAATTAAAAATATGAAATATTCTAATACGATTATTCTAATATGCATGAGATGGTGGACTATAAATTTCTTAATGTTAACATCATTAAATCATTAAAATGGTGAGGGCATTTTAATGTTGGTAAAGTTGCAGTTACAGCTAGGGAAGTGTCCAATTAGTAGTACAACAACAAGGCATTGAAACATGAGAACTTGTGTTATTTCAAATTTGATGCATTAATTAGTATTCTTAATTAGTGTGCTTTTGCATTGGTACCTTAATCAGATACTGAATTTTTTACAGTAAATTTTTGAGCTCTGCATGGAAAGAACATTCAAAGCTCAAAATGCTCCTTAATATGGTGAAGCACTCATTTTTTAAATACAAGCAACTGCTAGACAACTACAATTAATTGCCCATGGTTTTATTTTGATCTGTCATAATTTATGGGGCCTATAGTTGTTGAAAGTTCATGTATTCTATGTTTGTTTTTCATAATACATAAAACACCTTTCAATTTGCACGCTTTTCTCAAATTCATCTTTATTTCAATTATTCACATGTATATCACGATTTAAAGTGGCATCTTCAACGTAAATGTGCCGACGTTTTATTGTTCAACATAGTTAATGAGAATACAATACTTTAATCATAACCCATTGCCCCGATGCTATCATTCCATTAAAAGTGTAAAAAATTTTGAATTCGATTTTTCTCCTTGATTTTTCAAGTTGAATTAGTTATCATGTTTCTCTCTTTTATATATGATATATTTGATAAATGACTTGGTCAACCGGGCTCCCTCTAGCAATCCAGTTATCAAGTCCATCGGTTCACCTTGGATCCAAGCTGGTAACCCAACGAAGTCGTTTCCGAAATTATATCAAGACAAGAACTCTTAATTGCCTAAAACGGGCAGAATTTTTATTCTGGAGACTTAGCTTAGCTTCCTGATCAGACTATATGTCTTTCTTAATTGGAGTTCTTTTGACAATAGGAACCTATTCTAGTTAGGAAACTAAATCCTAACTAGGGTAAGATTCCCACCCTTACAAATAGATTAGGTATCATGTATTTTTCTCTCTTGACCAATTTTTATTCTCAAATACGTTCTCTACAATTTTTTACTGATTTGACCGTTTGAATATTTTTTTGTTGAAATTCTTTATTTTTAGATATCTAAGTAGCAATGAAAGACGTTCTCATTCAAATCTAACGTAGGTAACAGTCTAGTAAACCGAGCTGTTATCAATATTCTTGCATATTTAACAAACCTCAAAACTGAATCGTCATCAATATTCTTAATCAATATTTGGGCATATTTAGCGAAGCACAACAAGAATCAAACTATAATATGAAAGAACAAAGTTTACATTTTGAAAAGGCTTAATAGGCAATTTTACTCCTGAAATTTGCCAAAAAGTACAATGTTACCTCTAAAATTTATTTGCATGCAATATTGCCTCCTGAAGTTTAAAAATTGTAGCAATATTATCCTCTGAAATTTAAATATCGCAGCAATGTTGTCCTTGAAATGACTGCTGGCATCTAAGGATTTGACACGTGGAGCTCAAGGATTGAACCAATTTTCCTTTAGGGGTAATATTGCTACGATTTTTAAATTTCGGGAGTAATATTGACGCAAATAAATTTTAGAGGCAATATTGCTTTTTTTTTTTGTCAAACTTTAGTGGCAAAATTACACATTAACCATAACCCTTTTGAAAATAAGCAACCACCATTTTGTAATTAATGAATCCAAAAACCCACACTAACTTGAAGGACCAATTTAATTAAAGTGTGCAAAATAAATTCAAGGATCAAATTGATAAACGTGCGCAATTGGAGGTTATTTTATATATTAGGCATTTTTTATGTTTTCTTTTGAAGTATGACAATAAAATGAAAATTGACCATTTATCCTTTATAGTTATACGCATTCAATTATAAATGTTTAAATTTCCCTTATGATAACTTAAACAAGACTCATGTTTTAACCGACTTTAGACATACCATTAGTGACCTTTTAATTTTTTGAGAGACATCATAGCAAAATTTTCTTAAATGAGATTAGCTGTTGTAAGAAAATAATAATTACTGAAATTGCAGTTCAAATTTGGTGCATTGAAGAAAGATTGTACTAGGATTTGAGATTAGGAGGGAAGAATTCAATAAAAACATGATATGTAAATTAAATTCGATATATTTGAGAAGAATATTCATCCGGTACATTAAATACATTGGTATGCACATGTATGCATCGTTTGAAATAATTTAATATTAATCAAACGGTCCAAATTTATATGCACCTAACACTTGAGGCAGTGAATCCCAACACATTTGAGAATGATCATAATAGCTATTGAGATAGAAAGCTAACATTTGCTAAAAAGATGAAAGGCATATGTTAGGAAGGACTAGGTGTTGATGGGGAAAATGCATACTATTTAAGTCATACACTCATAAAAAAAAAAATAGAAACAAGAAAGGTCGTAGGGTACATTTAGAGTCACTTTATCCTAAAAAAATTATAATAGTAAAATATATTCACTTTTATATGGTCGCTAAATTTCATGATTCTAAGGGTAAATTATCATTAGAAAAAAAAAAAATAGAAACAAGAAAGGTCGTAGGGTACATTTAGAGTCACTTTATCCTAAAAAAATTATAATAGTAAAATATATTCACTTTTATATGGTCGCTAAATTTCATGATTCTAAGGGTAAATTATCATTAGAAAAAAAAAAAATAGAAACAAGAAAGGTCGTAGGGTACATTTAGAGTCACTTTATCCTAAAATAATTATAATAGTAAAATATATTCACTTTTATATGGTCGCTAAATTTCATGATTGTAAGGGTAAATTATCATTAGAAAAAAAAAAATAGAAACAAGAAAGGTCGTAGGGTACATTTAGAGTCACTTTATCCTAAAAAAATTATAATAGTAAAATATATTCACTTTTATATGGTCGCTAAATTTCATGATTGTAAGGGTAAATTATCATTAGAAAAAAAAAAAAAAAGTATGTGGAATGTGAATGTTATTGTTCCCTACCAAATTAACTGACTGTCCACATGGCCCTTACCATTTGTGCGAGTTGATGTGGTCCTTAGGACGACACTTCCTATAGTGCTTGTGATCCACTTGGCTCCCTTTTAACAGCTTAATCTTTGTCAAAAAAAAAAAAAAGGGTAGCTTTCTTAATCATTTTCTTCCTATTAGGTTATAATTAATGAAGAGAAAGTGATTAATCCTAATTATTATTGTTGTATACTTGTTCAATTCTAGCTAAGATTATCAATGATTAGTTATATCACCCAAATCTTCACTTTTATTTTCTGTCCATATAACAGAATTGTAATATAATACTCTCTTCGTTTCATTCATAGAGATAATTTTTGAAATATTTTTTTTATTTCATTCAAAATGATAATTAATTTTCAAGTTTCAAGAAATATTAATTATGTATTTTTCTTTTTTACTCTTATGTAGATGGTAAAAAGATATTTTAGTAAATCGGTAATGAATACTCCATCCGTTTTTTTATTTGTCACTTTTGAATAAAATTTAAATTTTATTTATTTATTACTTTTAGATTTTTAATGTAATTTAATTTGTTTTTTCAATTTATTTTTTTTCAATAAAGTCAGAACTAATTATATTTGATAATTTAGTATTAATTATATAATTTAATAATAAATTTATGTCTATTTATTATTTTTTAACTCTAATAAAATAATAAAAGTGATTGATAAAAAAAATGAATGAAGTATTTTATATAATTAATGTCAATTAATATTTTTTTGGTATGGCTTAAGAATTTAAAGTTGTCGCATTAAATGAAACGGAAGAAATAGTATTGAGTTGTTACAAAGACTTATATTTTAACTTGCTGGGAAAAATATATACTTACCCCCTTATGCTTGAAATTCAACCCGTCGCAATTGCCTTATGCAACAGAATTCCAACACATAAATTAGATAATGAAGTGGATAATTTGGAGGAAAGGAAAATGAGTATTCCAAGTAATTAATGGTTGTAACGGCTTATAAAATGGTTCAACATTAATTGATAATGCTTGTTTGTGACACATGACTACAACGTTTAGATAGGAGGTCAGTACACGGAGCTCATGAGAGTCAAACAAAAATACTTTAGTTATCAATATCTGAACATTTAAATTTATTATTTTCCTATTTTTTTATCTGTTATTTTTATTATTTTGATTAAAATTAAAAAATAATAAATAAATTTATATTTAATATTAAATTACGTGATTATAATTAAAATATCAAATTTAGTTGATTTTAACTTTATTGAAAAACAAAAATAAATTAAAAAATTAAATTAAATTATATTAAAAGTTTAAAAGTAACAGATAAATATAATTTAAATTTTACTTCAAAATAATATATAAAAGAGAACGGAATGATTAATTTTTAATAAAATACTTGGAAAAAAAGTTGTGTGTATATGAGACTCAATTAAAGTTAAAATATTAAAAAATTATAATCACATTTTACAAATTTCGAAATTATAAAAAGAGTATATGCATGAGAACTGTCAAGATAAATAAATAAATAAATATAATTTTATGCATAATTTGATTATCACAATCTTTTTCAAGACAATGGGATATTAAATGAGCAGTTGAGTTTGGAAAAGGGAATGCAATTACATTTGGTAGATAAATAAATGGCGTCATGAACTAACTTCCCACGACTGCAAGGTCACTTTCCCTTGCATAAGAGTCATGCCCTACTTGTCAGCTACCTTCAATACCCCATCATGCAGTGGATCACATGGCTCTATTACCATCTCGCATAAAATTAAAATTTACTTTCCTTTTATTTTCTGCAAATATTTTCTAATTACAATATGAATTCTTATTTATTTTTTTAATTTAGATCCATGTTTTTATGTAATATTGGATGTGTGATAACTATGCAAGCAAACGTAAACCATCTAATAAAATATATATATATATATATAATTGGACGGTGCTTTACACTGCATAACATATTAACACTAAAAAAAATTAATATTCATATATTTAACGTGAAATTTTATTTGAATAAAAAGTAAAAAGACAATGCCTAAGGTTTTGATTTGAGCTTTAAATTTCAGTGTAGCCAACAACCAGAGCATGTCCATGACATAAAAAGACACGAATCAATGTCCCACGTTATCACTGAAATTTAAAGCTTATTACTTTTAAAGAAAATCTTAAAAAAGACATATAAATTTAATTAAAATCATTCATATAGTAAGATATAAATGGTTACTATATATCAAAATCTTTCAATTTTATGATCTTGAAATTTTCAATATTATTTTAGTACTACATGTGTAAAATTTAAATTATTAATATAGTGTTTAAATTTGTCCATGAGTTGGTAATTTCTTAGAATTTTCTATGATGAGGTCAAACTGAACCAATCCTTACTCTAATGTTGCTCATGTCTATTTTCAATGATGTTTTCAATTTTTCATCAAAAGTATCCATCAATTCCTAAAGAAAAAAAATATTTACAATGGGATAATAAATAAAGCAAGACCAAGACTTCCTTAACTCTTTCCAATAAAAACAAGAAGACCATCTGATCAATTAAATTGCTGTTCTTAAGTCTCATCATGTTATTATCAAGTATAAATGCATAGGAGTAAACATGAATCGGTTAAGTGATTCATTAGTAAATTTTTTAATCAATCTATTAATATCAGTTTTTTAAATTTATTAATTATTAATTAATCCATTAAATTCGGTTCAAAAATTCATCGATTTCTGTTTTTATGATTTGGCTAATCAATATTTTTTAATTAACCATTAAAATTTTTACCATATAGTTATAAGAAATTTTGGCAAAGTCCAATTTGATTTCAAATCGTCAAAACAATTTAAAACAAAAATAACAAAACAAACGTAATATAATAGCCAAACTTCATGTTCCACTTTAATAATTCTCCACTTTTTATGGTTAATTATTTTAATAACTAATAGCTAATATTATAAATTGAATTTGATATTATAAATTTCTTGTGCTTCAAAGGTGTATGGACATCTAATCGCACTCTAATTTGCATATAATGCTTGAAAACATCAATGAGAATTTTCGAATCATAGGCAATGAACTTACCTATAAAATTACCAAAGTTATTAGCCATTATTTCCGATATAAATGCTGTAGGCAGATCATGAACATGCACCTAGTGATCACTGTAAAAAATTTGAAGGCATACCATTTATCACCTTCTTCAAAAATGCAAACACTCCCTAAGGGATGGCATAAGTCAGCCAACGTGTTTTTCATATGCTGGAAACATGTTCAATGACATAAAATTACGGATGAGAAGTAAACATGTTCAATAATTTATTTTAGAAACAAAAAATTAAGGATTTATTTATTTAATAAAAAATAAAAAATTGAGAATTTGAATCGCTAAAATTTCAACTGTATTGGAACTAGTTTTATAATAAATGCAAAATTGTCTAAAGGTTAAAAAAAAAAAAAGCACTGAAAATTTAAGAAATTTGTGTTTTTATATAGGAAAAAACGAGTGTTTCTCTAATAATAATAGATCATTTTTAGCCGTAGTTGACATTAATTAATGACTTAATCATCGGAATTTCTTTTGTCAAAAATCGGTCGAAATCATTCTTTTGGTTTTAAGTTGATTATTCTTTTAGTTTTAAGTTGATTATAATTCCCAAATAACCATTATATATGATATCTTTAAATGTAGAATTTTGACGTATAATATAATATAATTTAAATTAGATTGTTTCTGTCTTATTCATATTATTATTTACTTGTGTGAAGTTTAGCAGAATGTTCATAAGCATAGATGGTTGGGAAAGGGAGACGAATGAAAGAATCTTATTAAACAAGGGAGACATATTACCGTCTGGCGAAGGTATCGCATTCAATTGCTTGATTACAGGGTTGCTTTTGTCTTTCACGTGTTTGATGAAAAACCTCACTGAATTACTTATCCAAACCAACATTACCAAACAACCACAGTAATAGGCAATCCCGTCACCAACATTGGTGCTATCCACCCATTATCATGTCGAAAAATTATTAGTCATAATCAACTCTCCCAATATTTACATTTTTCTACATAAAATCCCTATATTACTTCAAAATCTGAGTATTAAAGTATTTCATAAATAGATTTATTTATGGACCGAATTTAGACAGAAAAAAGTTTAAAATGTCACATAAATTTATCAAAATTCTAAAACCAGCAAAATCCCGGACCATAAACATATATATATACTCATAAGCAACCAACATAAATTTATAATAAATAAACTAGAAAAAAATAGGTTAAACAGAAATTATATTAATTTTCACAATGAAATTTATAAAATTAAATAATGAAACTTTATTATATCGAATAGTGACTGTTAAATTAAGATTTTATTTATTATATCCTAGCCCTATGATATTGACCAAAGGATACAAAAGAAATAGTGAATAAATAAATAAAAGATCCAAGGAGATGGGGCGAAATGGAAGATACTTTCTATAGCAAAAGAAGGATGGAAGCACGTTTGATGATTATGTTGCAGCATGAAAGTGAGTGATAAGAGATTTCATGTATTTCCGTAACAGAGAACTTAGCTGCTTTTGTGTATGCATCGATTCATTGAAATTTGGTTTCATGTTAAACGAATATTGACAATTGGAGCCATTGCTAACTAAACACATAGGCCCATCAATCATCAAACCCTGCCTTCATTTTAACATAAAATCAACCTTTTTCTTTTTATTTCTTTTTCATCATTCTGTGCAAACATTTTATCATCATGTTGCTTTTTTCTCAAATTTTGGACTAAATTAGTACTCCCTCCTCCCAATAAAATTGTTCACCTTTCTTTCGTAACACCACCAGCGTTTAGTGTGCATAATAATTAATATAGTACTTTTTATTTTACTAATAATTTCTTAATTAATGTAGGGATTTACTCAACAAATGTACTAATTTAATCATGTTCATGCGGCAAAAAAATAGTTCCAATGCATTGAGAGACTTTATGTTTAAGTCTGTATTTTTTCCTTTTTACATGATGATCAATCTATAAATTATCTATAATTTGAATGTTATCGATACACAATTAATAAAAGCGTGTTGCGTAATAGCTATGTAAAATACGTAAATTGATTATTTAATCTTTTTTTTGTTCCTAAATTATTATATAAAAAAGTAATTTTAAGAATGAGAAAAGGTAAATATTAGTATTATTTTTTTAAATGATAAATGCAGCATTTGGTGAGTTGAAAATTAAACGCCTATAAAGATTTGATTTAAGGAATAGATATTTAATAGGAAAAAAATAATGGGTTAATTAATGGCAGTCTAGTCTTAAATAGCGATTAATTCAAGCACTTAATGATTGATGTGTTTGCAAAATTATGTCAATTTCTTTATATTGTCTCTTGAAATAATTTTGTATTGCGAAATTTGGAATAATCAGTGGTACCCCTAGTGCTTCAGCTCACATTTTCATGCATTATTGCTTCTTGGACCCTAGTGGCTACCGATTTAATGTCTACTCTAATTATTCCAAGAGAGAAGTGGCCCAAGATATTATAATAGGCCCAGCCCCATACTGCCTCACAAAAATCCACCATAATTTAATTCTGATAGGTGAGGAGTTAGCCCAATTCTGCCATATTTTGGACATTATCGGCCCATTTTTTATCAGGCCCTTAAGGTTTTCTATTTTTCCTGTTATTTTTCGCAAAAATAAAAACTGGTTTCAAAAGTGATAATGAAATTTGTAAAATCTAAAGTTTATGATAATATAGAGTTTGGGAACTTTTAAGGACCCTTATTACCTTTTTCTTTTCCTTTAATTTCACTTTCAATATAATGGCAAAATAAATAATTATTCTACTATTAACTAATTAATTTTTTTTAATGAGGTATTACTATTTTTCAATATTAATTTTTTTGTGATATGACTTAAAAGTATCTCCAATATGTTGGTATAGGCATCTCTTGGTTAAATAAAAAAATATTAATTTTTTTGTGAAAGAAAAAACTGAGGCAGAAGTCTGATTTGATATGACCCACATGGTCCATGGGCGGAACAAAATCTCCGTTTCTCACTCAGCAAATATAATTAATTTAATGAGACAAAAAATCAGTTCAAAATTTGAATCCAAATCTTACACAAAAGGGTCCCATAATTCACAACACCCAATTTATATTTAAAACCAACATTAATTAGTACTTAATTAGAAATTTATTATTGAATAACCTACCTACCAATCAACAAAAAATTCAAATTTCACAGGAAAAAGAAAAATAAATATATAGCCGAAACATTTTGTTATTTTAATTTTTAAACGGCTCTGCACTTGCCAGCTAACCACTATCTCAAATTCGTCTTTTTCCAACTTTCGCCCTTAAACTTTCTTGGAATCACCCATTTTCTTCTGTTGCAACAAGAAACTGAAGGGGCAAAAAGGGAACAGTGCGCCTAAGAATAACTCGATAACGCTGGCCCGCGCTGCCATTGCCCCCAATCCAGCCAAATTTTGGCGGAATCTCCGCTTAATAATTTCTCTTCCGTTTTCTTGGTTTTCTTTTCTTCCCTTCAATTCAAAATCTGAAACCCCACGAGTTTAATTTCCTTTCTTTGAACAAAATATTATAAATTGAATCAATTTTTACTTCACTCTCTGCTCACTGTTTCACCAATCCCCTAATTCAAATTTGGAACTTTGAATTTGAGATCCTAGGGTTTCTTTTCAGAATTTTCAAGCATGAAAGCTTCATTAAAGTTCCGTGAAGATCAGAAGCCACTATTTAGAGCTAAAGTCCCATTAAGCATATTGGGTTTGCCTTTCCAATCAGGGATTGTGGCCGGCGAGTCCAAAGAACTCAGTCTTAATCTCGCTACTTTCTTTGAATCTGGACCCGCCATCAAGGTCGCTTATTGTCCTAATGATGTGTGGAACCCTTTCTCTCTTATAGTGAAGACTGGTACGGGACCTTTTGGGTCTCCTTTCTCTAGCAGTATGCTTATGAGTGCCGAGTTTAATTTGCTTGGCAAGGGAAACCCTAGCTTCATGCTCCATTTCAGGCCTAGATTTGGGGATTTCTCGGTTAAAAAATCGCAGTCGTCTTCGGCTTTTGAGAAGACAGGGAATTCCGTTGGGTCTTTGGAGAATTGCAATGACGATGGAACAATTGAAGTGGTCGATTCTCCGTTAATGAATGGAATTAATGGATTGCCGGGGAAGAAAGCTACAGTTTTACCACCACAGACGGCTAGGGCAATTGTCGGGGCATTCTCCGGCGTGGAAGTGGCGGCGTGTACGAAGTTGCCGGTTAGGAGTCGGGCAGTGATGAATTTCCGGTGGGGTGTTAGGGTTCCCGCGGAATTGAAGGGCGGTCTCGGTGATGATTCAGCGGCTGAGATTAATTTCAGAAAGATACCATTTTTGGTGATGAATAAAATAGGCATTGAGCATTTGGATGGTGATGGTTCTAAATCGAAAGGGATGACCTCTAGCTCAACGAAATTGGGCTCAGAATTGGGAACTTCTGACACAGCAGAGGCTTGTTTGACAGTTAAGCGGCAATTGGAGGTTCTGCAAGCTGAGAATGGGCAATTGAAGAAAGCAGTGGAAGACCTCAGGCAGGAAATTGCTGCTGGTAAATTTAGTTTGCCATCTCAGGATTTCAATTCTGGAAGATATTCTGAGAGAAATGGAATGAAACATGCCAGTGGTAGTAGAAATGACAGGAGAGGAAATGACAAGAAATCAGAAGGGGATGTCAATGAGGAGCTCAAGAAGGCTTTGAAGGGAACTGCTGGTGTTGGGCCTTGAATTTGTTGATAGAGTATATACATATAAATTGTGCTTAGTTGTCTTTACCTGCTTTGATTAGCTGGCTTGCTTTCGCTATTATTTCACTTAGCTTTTGTAAGATCTGCTTAGGAAGTTGTTTTGTATTGGTCGCTTTGTCAGTCTCGTAAGAAATGAATGTACGAGTTGCAGCCGATTATTTAGATTCAGAAACAATGTGATATTGGGTTATTTTAGAATGGCATTTAGAATGCATTTGAAGAAATAAAAAATCCTTACTACTAGCTGAATTAGATCATTTTCTTGGTAACTTATTTCTTTTGTTCCTGCTGATTGATTACTGATTGGAGCGGAAATTATTCAGAGCCAAAACGGTGGGAAAGCATGAGAAATTAGATTTCTTTTGTTTCCTCTGTGGTAATCAAGCTGGCTGTTAATATATTGGATCTCCTGATACAATGCTTTTTTCATTCTGTATTATGTGCAGTGAGACATTTGACTTTGATACATCTAGTGGTAGTTTGTTGAGTCTTTCTAGATATAAAAGGCAGATTTCTTAATTATGTGAAAATTATTTGAAATTTTATTTTCATGACATACAAAGCTTCAATTTTTACAAACACAGATTATGGGATTAACTTTGCTCGGGAACACACACACAAGCACGCACGCGCAAGAGTTTATTTGATTACAGATTGTCTTTTGAATCAAAGGCTTAAGTTTTTGTTGGTGCTTATTATTTAGCCGGAAATCTCAATGGACTTGATCTCAGGCTTCTTCTTCTCCTCTTTAGGAATAGTTACAGTAAGTATTCCATTTTCCATGCTGGCCTTAACTTGATCCATCTTTGCATTCCCAGGCAACCTGAACCTCCTTAAAAATTTGCCACTGCTCCTCTCAATTCTGTGCCACTTATCATTCTTGTCCTCCTGCTCTTTGGTCCTCTCTCTCCACTGATTTGAAGGATCCTTCCTTCCTCCACCTCTACTTTCACCTCCTCTTTCATCAGTCCGGGAAGGTCTGCTTTGAAAATGTGGGCTTCTGGGGTCTCCTTCCAGTCGATTATTGCATTAACAAAAGCAGAGGTTTCCCTTGCTGAGGAAGGCAAACTAAGTGCTGAGGTGAATAAACCTTCTAAAGGATCCCAAATGTCGAGAGAAAATGGATCGAATACATTGGGTCCTTCGACTGCCAAAGAAGCTGGGAATATGGGAGGATGCCATTTTCTTATGAGGAAGCTAGAAATATTGATAGAAATGTTGCAGGAAATGAGCTAATGAACACTTAGCGTTTGCTTTAGTGTAATTCAGGTCGCGTTTAGAAGAATGAAGAAAGGTATATATATAGGTATTTGAGAAGAGAAGCCTGGCAACTTCATGACTAAACGAAGAAAGGTATATATATAGGTAGATGGTCTCTTCTTGTTTCTTCTGCAACCTTCTTATACCCTTCAATTATGTCTATCCTTTGAGAAAAGAATAACTAAACAGAAGGAAATTGAAAAAGGCCTAGAAATGGAAAAGAAAAAAGAAGGAAATTATTAGATAGATTGAATTGTATGGTGGCACTCTCTAGATGAGACTCAAAAGCACCTGGATATATTTTATATTTTGCTCAATATCGCCGCTAATTCTGTTATAAAAATAGATTTAGAGGTTATGGATATCCAATATTGCAAACAAGTAATTTAAAGATTAAAATTGAATATAGTATACAGTATATCTTGATATACCGATTTTAAGTTAGAAATTACAACAATATAGTTTCGTATACCGGTATGTATATATAGGTATATTAAAATGGAGGATAGCAATTTTTAATTCTGTAATTTGTTATACATATTGGTATACCAAGTGCATTTTGGCAATTAGTATATTGATGGGTATATATTGGTATACACATATCAAATTAAATGCTATAATATTTTTAAATCTAACTTAGCATTAAAAGAAAAAAAAAGTAATGCTATTTATGAAAATAATGTATATTTGGAAAAGAGATAAGCATTTTGCAGAAAAAAATGGGAAGGAAGATGTGAAGTTGATTTTGAATTGGAGTTTTTTTTTTTAAATATGGTTAACGGAAAGTTGAGTGAAAATAGAAAATTAATTTTAAGTATCAGACTTTTTAAAAAGTGAGTTATTGTAAAGTTGAATGAAAATATTTTTTTTAATTAAAAAATGTTATTTTTAAAAATAAAATTTGAAAAAAAATTGTATTATGAGATGGTATTTTGGAAAACACATTTTTTTTAATGGTATTTTTGTGAAAATTCCCTTCAAAAAGTTCTTAAATATTCTGAAATGGGCCTTACCATAGATGTACAATTAGCGAAGCCCAAGAGCCATACAAAAGAGATAAAGCCCATTCTCTAATAGTTATGCAGAATGGGCCAACAACCTTCCAGAATGTGTACATTTGGATTGATGCGTTCGTTTGTCCAAAATTGTGTCAAATTAGGAAACTTTTTATGAGGCTAAATTTGTCTCTTAACTGTACGAAATGGCACAATTTTATTTTTTAATTTTTTTTATGAAAATACCCATTAATAATGTGAAATTAGTCTACTTGAAACTTTAGTATGGTCTGAAATTATCTAATATATGTCTTAATATATTTGATGATCCAAATCTACATAAAAAATTTTTATTGATAAAAAAATTGTATATTTTATCAAATGAAAAAAATGCATCATTCAATTCCTGAAGTTATATTTTTTAACTATTTAATTTTTAAATTTGTATTTGATCATATCGAATTTTTAAACTTTTATTTTCATTCATATTAAGTCGATAGTTATTGTATTTTTTTGATATTTTTATATTATTAAATATTTATTTTAATTCAATTTGTACTAAAATAAAATTTTAAAAATCTGGCATTACTAAATAAAATTTAGTTTAAGTACCCAATAACCCAAAAAAAAAAAAAAGAGGTATAGCATTCAATGCTAATCCCTAGTAATTTTTAAGGAAACAAGTTGATCGACGGATTATATCTTAAACATATTTATTCGCATAAGACAAATATTGGATTGTGATTGATACTAATAATATCCATTTATTGAAGACAAAACAGGGCAGATAATGAGCATCATGCAATTTTCTGGCCGTTTTTATCTATTTTAATAATGAATGAGCATTATCCTTGATTAATACTTCATTCGTTATTTTTTATCAATCACTTTTATTATTTTTATCAGAATTAAAAAATAATAAATAAATTTAAATTTAATATAAAATTGTGTGATTAAAACTAAATTATCAAATTTGATTGATTTTAACTTTATTAAAAAAAATAAATTAAAAAAATAAATTAAATTATATTGAAAGTTTAAAAATGACAGATAAATAAAATTTAAATTTTATCTAAAAATAACAGATAAAAAAGAATAGAGAGAATAATTATATTCTTTGTATGAAAGCATTGCCAGTCTTTTTTTTTTTCCTTTCTTTTCTTGTAGTGCAGAATTTTTTTTGAAAGTAAAAGATGCGACAGACAAAGGCATTTAAAATTAAAAAACGGAGAAATGATTTGCCATCAAAGAGACGTGATCAAATTGTATATCATTTCTTCAACAAAATGATGCTAAACTTTTTGTTTTCAAAAATAATTCCCCTGTAATTAGTTTCGACTAAATAATAATTCTTGTTTGAAATAAAAAATTGGCAACATCTATCTTCAACTCTATCAAATCCTAACCCTTCTTTTCTTTGAATTTAAAATCTTTCATTTTCATCGATTGTCGTTGATCTATCTACGGACGCAAGATTATATAAATTTATTTTCTCAATTTAAAAGTGATTATCTTATTAATTGAAATTTTTTTGCCTTTTTTAAATAAAATGTATAATTTTTGTATAGAAGGTGGTTCGGTAATTTTTTTTTATAAATAACAAATAAATTGAATTTCTGATAGAAAGCTAAATCATCTACAGCATGTATTCACTATTTTTTTTATCAAGAGTTTAAAAATATATTATTCACTATTTTTATTAAAAAAGTTTAAAAATATATTAAAATAATTTAATTAGTTTCATAAATTTTATTTGTTTCTTATGCATACATGTTTTTTTTTTTAATATTATCAGTAAAAAATTAATTTGCATTAAAAAAAATCTCAAAACCATGATTTTTTTTCGCATTAAATTTTAAAGCTAAAAAATGGCAAAATCTTAATATGCTTCGCATAAAACGATTCATCAGAATTTGCATAAAATTCATAATCTCCCCATAAAGATTTTCAAATTGGGGAACTGAATTCTGTCAGAAATTCTGTCCAATCATGTTATTAATGTATCCAAGAATTTGTTCCTCTGTCCACATAACCCGATTTTTCTTTATTTACATTTTTTTAGTTTAATTAGTTTCCAAACTAAATTAAAATCAGAAATTATGTTAGAAATTACCTCCAAAACAAAAACTATGGAATATTTTAAAATATGCCATAAATCATACAAAATATTTTACTAGTTTCAAATAAATTTTTTTAACAGAATCCATAATTTGAAATAACCAAAAATTAGATGTTAAATTATAATTTTCAATTTAAAAATTAAATTAAAAAAGGTCAAAAATTAGTTGTAAATTTGTAATTAACACTTTTTCTTGAATATAAAAAAAATTGGACTTAAATTAAATAGTGGTATTATCCATAATAGAATAGAACTAGAAAGAAAGGTCTTGTAATTTCTCTCATAAATATCCAGAGGCACATGATGGAAAAGTAATAATAGTACATTTACATGTTGACCCCAAAGAGGAGAAGGCAGTCCAAAACAAATAATTGCAGTTTTTGGGTCTTCCACTTCACTTTATAACGTTTATTATTTCAATTCATTAATAATGAATTTAGCTGATTACCAACAAAATTTATTATAATCTGCCTTTTATGACAGATAAATTTATTTCTGTTCTCACATATACTTATTATTATAATTTAATTATTACGGAATGGTAATACTTATTCACTTTCTTTTCAAACACATCCTCGGCTTTATAAATGATTACATTTTTCAATATTAAGTTAGATTTCTTTACTTTTCAAATCACACAAATTAAATTTAAATTCATCCGGTATGACAAGAAAATATAGTTAATTGTTTTATAAATAAGTCCAAAATTTATATTGAAATTTAAATTTAACGTGAGTTATTTAAAGAATAAAGGACTCAATATTAAAATTTTTTAAAGTATTAAAATTCAATACAGAAATTCATAATAGTTTGAAAATATGAGATTTTTTTTCATTATATTTAAAAAAAAACTTAATTAATTATCCTCAGACACAATAGGTTTTAAAAAGTTTTACTAAAATAGCATTTTTTCTGTTCAGAAATTTTCGCTAATCCGTCTAAATTTTTTAATTTTAATTTTTCAATTTAATTTTTTTTTGTCATATTTGGTTTCCTATTAGTCCTCTTTCAACTAAATCTCAATGTCACTGCCCCCTGACATTTAGCAAATTTGTGGACAGGGAAAAAGGAATAATGTGGTCCCTCTATTCTTATGTTTTTCTCTATCGAATGATCCCATCTTTGTATGAACTCTGAGGCTACGTTTGGTTTACTGTACTGTATTAGCCTATATAGTATTAGTTTGTATAATATTAGTCTGTATAGTATTAGTCTGTACAATATTAACCTGTATTATATTATACAATATTTGATGCAAAATTATATTAATCTATACTATTTTATACTGTATTTGGTATATAATATCGTACTGTATTATTTTTAAAAAATAAAAAATTATGTAAAATTAAACCATTTTTAATGTTACGAATGCAGATAAAAGTATTAATTATAAATTACAATTTTTCGTACATTAATAATTTTTTTTAAAAAGGCACAAATTTCTTAAAATAAAAATGTATATTAGTAGATAAATTAAATATTAAATAAATAATAATATCAGAATCTTGAACCTTTTGAACTTGGCTTATTGAGCCCCTAAATTTTTCAAAAGCTTTTTCTTTTTGAATTGCAACAGGTTTCCATAGACCAAAAAAGATTTTTAGGCATTGATTCCGTGGTGGATTCTGTCGAGTATCTACATTCGGGTAAAAGTCTAGGCAAGGTATACTCATCTTCTCATATCTCTTTATTATTTTTTGAAAAGATTAATGTTCAATGATACAAATGTTAAACGCATCTATTTATTGTCTTTTAAGAAATAATAATGCTTTATGATTCAAATTCCAGGTTGTTGTTTGCATCGATCCAACCTTCAGCGAACAATTGGCAAAACTATGAGCATCTATGATATGTTACCACTCTTTAGCATGCAAGAATGTGCAAGAGTACCAATGAAGCCCTTTTCGCCTTCTCTACACGTTACCCATAACATACAAGACAGGGTGACAAAATGCTAAGACTTCTAACCCTGTCAAAGAGGTATTAAATACTACTTCGCCGACTTGGGTTCCCGTGGCACCAAATGACTTGGCCCTCCAAACTGACCCATCTTCAAGTACAAGTCTAGCATCTGAAGTCTTCCAAGGCCTCTCTGCCAAACCTAAGACACAGCAAGAGAATTCCATCAACTCTTTTATTTCATTTATACACATTTCACGAAATTTTGCAGATGAAATTAGTAATCTGCAGAAGTAACAAGGAATCATCAATTTTTTAAGGCAAGTTGAAGAAAATCAGTAACTTGAAATGAAATGCAGCTAAGAATGAGGCAATAAGTTATAAACCACTATCAATCAACAAATTATTAATAGGATTCAGGGTGCAAACTATTAATAAGAAACTTGTTGTACATAAAAACTTAATAATTGCAGAATGATTAAATTTATGGCTTGAAGGGCAAAGTTTGCAGCTCTACCAGTGGCGAGGCCGTCAGCAGCGAGAGACGATGAGCACCTGACAGTGAAAAAACCCAAAGGGGATTTGTTTGGTTGAGGAAGATTTGCTTTTGCCGGAGTAATTTGGCACTTCCATGGATTTGTGAGTGTTAGCTCCATAATTAACTTTGTTCTAGGGTTTGCTCAAAGCTTTTATTTGTGCAGCTGAATTAATAAGAAAAGAAAGGGCATTATGAAACAGTCTCGAGAACTTGAACCTTCAAAACATGCTATTCAATATAGGAAAACAAAGGCATTCATGGACTTATAATTATATACTGTGAGTAATGACAACAAAAAACAACCAATTCACAAAACTGAGGCAAGAAAATATTAATTACTTCTAAGGATATAACTTTTGGAATACTAATTCAGATTTCACATTGATGCAAAAATGACAATGGCATAGAAGCATAGAAAGCTGATCTTAATTTCAGGGCAATTAGGTTAAGGAAATAAGATAAAAGTAATATACTCATAATTGAGAGGCTAAATCTCTTAGTGTTTGACTAGTGAAAACCAGACAGTAACCTTAAACCAAACTATATTTAAGTTTTCTACCATAGCAGCTGACTTATTCTTCTTATTTAGATTTTAGTACTTGTGGGAGCTACATTTCCACATCAAACTACAGAATTGCAGGTATAAATCCCTTTCACAAACTACATGAATATTACGAACCATGATTGACTATTTTCTGAAAAACAACGATAAAGGCTAGGATTAAAGAACACTGAAATGCCTTTGCCATTGATTTTATATGCTATATACGTACAGAACTAGCAAACCAGCAGAGCACAGAAGATATTAGCTACAAGATTCCCATGAAACAACAGAGTACAAAAGAAGCAGTAAAAATTGTTGAAAAAAAAAATATTGAAACGAAAGAATTCCCAAACTTGTGGGTACAAACAGCAGTTCGCCAAAATTGCCAATTTAATAAAAATTTAAAGCTTGGAAAAAAAATCAAAATTTAAAGCAAGTCAAAACAATTTCTATATGAATCCACATCCTTTTCCTGTGTTGCTGCATTTCTAAGTCTAACACATTTCTAGCTAATATCAGTTTTCGTCTCCTATGAAGGATTTAAAATTGCAGGACAGCTATAAAAAATGGAAATTCAAAGAAACAAAAAGGGAAAAAAGCAAGAACCTTTGTCTATGTGAATCCTGATTCGGCGACTGGATGGCAGCAATTTCGAGGGCCGGCAACTACTGAACGGCGGAGGGTGAGATAGGCAGCCAGCAAGCGGTAAGGGTGTGAAAGGGAAACGAAATCGCCCGCGAGAGAGTGTTCAGAGTTTGAGCGAGGCACATTGGGGATTTTAGATTTTTAGGATATTACCTCTTATTTCTCCATGGGTACCACTGGAACCACCATCGCCACTAAGTTCCCTTTCTCTTTCCCCTATCTCGTTGTCCTCTCCCCCTCCTTCCTCCCTATCCTTTCTGTTTCTACCACTAAGAATTCCAGTCTTCTCCGCTTCCAATACGTACTTCAATTGGTCGAGCTGAGCATCGTCGTCTTCATCGAAGAGAGTGATTGGCTGTTTTAGGAACCGTAGGCGCCAAATTACCTCCTATTTTGGGAGGAACAGGTTGTCGATGTTTTGCTTATCTGTTAGGGAAACATTTCTCTGCAGCAGATTCAGCCTAGACTCACCAGAGATCTGGCGAGCACCAGCGGTGATGATACAGAGATCGGATCCGACGGTGATGGAAGTAGTCGACTGAGGCCGAGATAGTCACCGGAGTTGAGACATAGATGCCGTCGGCGACGATGACACCCACCATAGTTGAGAGAATGGTAGAGACGAACAGATAATATCGTGTTACCCGTATTAAATAAATCCAAGAGGTTGAGACGTATTATTTTATTCCGTGTATTAGGAATAATGGCCCTTATTCTGCATTATATTATCCTTGTATTATTTTTTAACATAATTAACCAAACACCGTATGAGCATTAGGGTGTATTATATAATACTATCCCCTCTATAATACAGGGAAACAAACATAGCCTGAGTCTCTAAATAATTACTTAATCTAAATTTTATAAAATTGAAAAAGAAAATAATTTTATTTTAGTATACTAATGATCCACTTAACTATAATTTTGGTTCTATTAAATCTGTGTTAGAATGGATAAAAAGCTGTTTGGAGCGTATGACAGGTCGCTAGTGTACATAAAATATTTATTAAATTTTAATTTTTAATTATTTCAATTTAATTCGCTCTGCAATCTCATGAATTAGATGGATTTAATCTGAGGATAACTTTTAGGAAATTTGTGCACATAAAATACATGGATAAGAAAAAAAAAATTTCAGCCTCCATTCTACAGATCGAAAGCATCCAAAGGAAAAATCAAATCAAAGATTAACATAAAACCAAAAAGAAAATAAGTCTTGTTGATAGATTATTAGTTAATCAGCGTGATAGTTTTGGAATGTAGCTGGGCATCCACAACCTTATTACCCAAGTTTGAGTTGTTGCTTCCATCAGGCCCACAGTAACTTGACTGCCAGGACTAATCAATCTTTTTCATGTTCTTTCTATTATATAATTGCAGAACGTATCATAATGTATTCAGAATTTTCAAATCAGTGGGGTTCGGTAAATCTCACTAACTATATGCTCCATACTTTGCTGCCTTACCACAGAAAATGCCCCCAGCAATAGCATTCTTGCAGAGTTCACTATGTATGTGTTCAATCTTGAACTTTCTTGTTATTGTTCTTTATTTTTTTTCTTTATGTATATATATATATATATACATGGATCAGTTTCTTGGTGCTTTTCCAGGCCAAAATGAAATCTTTTGAGTGCACTGACGGGAGGATGATTCTTGAAAAGAAATATATTTAAAATGTTTATATGTGCATTGACAAGAATGGAAGTCTTTGAATTTCTTTTTAATATTTTTGGCTACAGTAATAACTGCACATGTCCTGTTTGTGACATTTACATATAAGTAAAAGGAAATGATGGTTTTATCACTTCCTCAGATTGTACAGTAATCACAGTAGCTCACAGAGTTCCAACTGTTATAGATAGTGACATGGTCATGGTCCTCTCTTATGGTATGCTTCCATTTCTCTTTTCTTGATATTAATTCTTGCATCAACTGAATTCATGTATATATATGTATTTTAAGTGAAGATTTATTAAGTGGGATTGTTTAATTTGCAGGGAAACTGCTGGAATATGATGAACCTTCAAAGCTTATGGGGACCAATTCAAGCTTTTCTAAGCTTGTAGCTGAATACTGGTCTAGTTGTAGGAGAAATTCTCAGAAGAAATTTAAAAAATAAATTACACTGTATTCTATTATTTATTTAAAAAAGCTTGGATTGGATTTTTTACATTGAATACAGCAACTCCCATTAATTATTATAAATGTGTCCAAAAAAACTAATACTGTGAGTAACCATAGTTTTGATTTCCCATAGACATCAGTCGTATGCAAATCAATTAATCCTGATTACTCAAATGGATATGCTAACTTGAATTGTGGACCAAAGCATATATATAGCTGAAGATGGGCCAAATTACAATTTCTTTTTTACTTGGAATTTATAATAAAAGGTTCTTCTAGGAAAGGTAGCGGTAGATAAGTCGAACATATGCCAAGGTATAGTTGTTTCGAGGAATTTATGAATAATTATTGTTCTTTTTTTTTTTTTGATCTTAAATAACTAGTGGTTCAGGATGTTGTACTCCTATAATTTCATTCACAGTACGCAACACTTTAATATATTCTGTTGCTAATTTTAGAATATACCTATTTTAATAACTATAGAATGTTTAGGCAAGTATGATAAATTAGAACAACTGAGTTCGAATTGTTTTAAGTAAGATTCGAAGTTCATCTCTTATTTTGCTTATAGATTGGACGGTTTTCGATTTTGAATTAGTTTATTTTATAAATTTAAATCGAACTGAAAATAAAAGGGTCAAACAAAAGAAGTTTTGTTTTCTGAAAAATGAGAAAAAATCATATTGTATTATAAAATGTCTTAAGTCTTATCACCAATTGCTATGCAATCATCCATAATGAAACTAAACCTTGACTATGGTTAAATTAAATATGACAAATGTCCTGCTGTTATGATGAAACTAAATATTGGCTATGGTTGAATAATGGGTAACAGTTGATTTATGTAAGTTATAAAGGCTGGTTTTTTTACTCCAAATGTTAAGGTAGAAGCCAATTTGCATGCAGTACTTCCTGATGGCTTGAGTTTAAGGTTACAAAAGATTTGAGGTGATCAATGACCGTTTGACATACCAAAGAAAGAAAAACTCCGGCGGTATTAATTACGTAATGAAAATATTAAATAAAGTAAATTATTAATAAGATTGTATTAAATGAATTAGGTTATTGGTGTTAAATAATAATTGATAATTGCCGGTTATTAATAGCGTAATATTAATTGATTAATTTTAATTGCATAGGGTCAAATAGTTATGATTAATTTTTTAAAAGCTAATAATGTTAATTTAAAAATATTCGAATAAGATAATTCCGATGCCAAAGCTCATAAAAGAGAACATTTTACAAACTCGAAATACATTGAAGATAGAAGACCTATTGATAAATTTCTTTAGATCAATTGTTGGTCAGAAGCAGAATTACAAACTCATTGCTTCGTCTTGTTAAACCAAAGAAAGAAAGAAAAAGAAAATTACGTCAATTTGACAGCTTTAGCATTCCAAACATTAGGGTTGATTACTGAGGAACAGAAACAGCTTGGGGCAGAGAAGGAATTGGCATAGTCTGCAATTTGCAATCAGCAGAAATCAACTGATCACCATTATTCCTTTCTTCTTCCATTAAAATTTCTTCAATGATCTCAATCAAAACTCTTTCAAGCTCTTCTCCATCACTCCATTCATGAATTTCTGCCTTAATTAACATTGGATTTCCGCTAATTAATTCCCAAACTGGGAAATTCTTCCTTGGCATCATATAATCTGCCTCTGTCAGCTTCAAGCTTGGGCAATAATCACCACTCCCATCGCCAAGGTATATTATTTTCTTCTTCCCCTCTTTAGCTAATGAAGCTTCAATTCTTTCTATGATTTTTCCCTGTTAATATAAATTTAATATTTATATATATTAGGACCAGATGTCAAATATGTGGGGCCATCATAAAGACAAAAACTTGACAAAAACCCAATATTTTCTGCATAAATTATGTCAAGATCAGCTGCTGAGTTAAGAAATTACTCACGTTCCAAAGATTCTGGATCCAATTAGAACACTCAGGAGAAATTGAATTATTAATTAAGCATTTCTTTCTAAAGGATAAAGCATATACCTTGCACATGTTTGGTGGGCAAAGGGTGCAACCGTGGGAAGATTGAGTGAAATCATGGTAAGGGAAAATCCTTAATATGCCTTGTTCATCAACAGATCCTGGGTTTGTGTTAATTTCTGAGAAATAATCTCTTAATCCAAGATGTTTCAAGATTGTCTCGATGAAGAACATGTTCGCATCACTTACAATCCTCAACTCACACCTGTAATTGTCAACAAAACCCTTATTTATTAACATCAAATTAACAAGAAATCAAGAAAAAAACAGAGAGAAGTTTATAGATTTACCCTAAAGCATGAGCTGATTTAATAGCAGGAACAATCCTAGGATGAATAGGAGTGCGTTTTAAGACATCAACAATGTCTTCAAGTGTTTTTCCATTGCAATGAAGCTCCTTCATCATTCTATCCTGCAAATTACAGAATGCAAAAGACGAACATTTAGCAGAAAGAACAAATTGAAAAAAAAAATGAAAAATTGACATTTTTTGATGCTAACCATGAGGGAATTCCAAGGCATGGTGGGTAGGAGCTGATTGAACAAATCAGTGAAACCCAATTCATCAATAACCCAATTATCGCTGTCAACATCAATAATCGTCTTGTCGAAATCAAAAACGACCACAATTCCTGCCATTGTTACAGAAACTAATAAGGTTCTTTTAAGAAATGTGAGGTCTTCAAGGAGGCGTTTGGCTTGTGTGGAATGTCTGTGCAAGGGGGGTATTTATATGCGGAAAAAGGATGGGGTTTAACATGTGTATGCCAAGAATCACAGTTTTTAGAAATGGATTTTGGGATGCCGAAGGAATATTACTTGAATATTTTTTATGTGGTAAGCTACTATTATACAAGTCACATTCCAATTCCAATTTGATGTCTCTAGAATTGGCCCTTTCTGCTGTTACCATACCCACTTTAACATCAAAACCATAAGCAGTTTCTAGCCGTTAGGTTTCATGACTTTTGATGGTGACCCAGGTGGAGATAAATGGTTCAATCCATCCAACGGCCAAAAGGGTATCATAAAAACAAAATCTTTTTGTGATTTTTAGGTAACAGTTAGAGGTGGGGATTAGTTAATAACAATTAGGCAGGGTTTTCTTTATTGAATTTAGAGGGAAATTATAACCGCGGGCATGAGGGAATATTCTAAGGAATTATATTTACTTGGCCACCTTTAAAGCGCACTTAACTTTGAAGCCATTAACATAGCCACATAGTTTCCAAGAAGAGTCCTAAACTTGATTCTTAGAACATCTCTTATATACACACGTAATAATATATAGCTTTGCGTGGCTGGCGAAGCTAATTAAAAGTTTTCTTTTTGTTTTTGGCATTATATCCTAATGGAATTGATTTTAGTATAAACATGCTTTTAAATTTGTTAGGAGTAGATATTAAGAGTACAATGTATAAAATTTCAAATAAAAAAAGCGATTCATTAAGTTTTATTTTTTCTAATTAGTTTGTTTTTTCTTTTGTGATATAGGAGGTATAAATGTCTATTATAACTATAAATATTTTTTTTATACTTTTTATTAAATGCTGACTATCAGCCTATTTTCTCCTGATTTCAAATTAAATTTTTATAACGCAATGCCTATTAAATAATTGATATTCCTGGATGTCTAATTCATTGAATCTATACTGTGAATGTCATTTATCATGAGTTGTATTGCTTTTGCAGTTGCACATGTTTAGATAATTCTTAAAATTTATTTTAACAAGCAGTCAAACCATTTTCAGTTTTTATACCACTGAAAAACTATTCTTATAAATAATCCATCACTCGATTACTTCAAACATTTGGTTTGTATTTGTCAGAAGATCAACGAACTCAGTTGCTCGTAACTTAGCTAGGGCCTCATCTTCTCTGTCTGATCTTTATGTTGGGCTGAATTTCTCTTTAAATTGATTGTATTCAGCCGTAGAGGCTGATTCTAGATAATGGAAATCTTATTAAAAAAAAAAAAATCATGCATTTTTGGTAACCCGGATGGGAATAAAATTAATTGGATTAGAATAAACATTTTATTTATCATTTTATCACATTTTCTTTCTTTATTTCGTTACCTTTATTACGTACACCATCAATCATTATAATCTAGTGAAAAGAAATTCATTTATTTTGAATTGCTCCAAGCATAAACATTAATTACATACAATTAAAATCATGAGAAAATGACAGATTTTTTGCTAGAGAAGGTTGAGCGTGATGACCGCTGTTTTTCAATTTATTTATCGTTTCATTATTCATTTATGTGTAAAAAAAGGTTTATTAAATTTATTGTGAAAATTCCCACAGTATACTACTTTAATTAAATTTGATAAAAACATTTCCAATTTGAATCTTCTCAGTTCCTATCAAACAAAACAAGAAAAAAAAATTGTTTTACCAAATATGAAAACGATTTACTTAAAATTATATTTGTTTATGAAATAAACTAGTAACGCGTTATTTTATTTTTTTGAGAGACTAATAATTTGTTATTATATGTAAAGAATAATTTTTATAAGTAGTTTATATTTGTGGCATAAAAATTAATATTTTATACGGAAAATATATAACTAATCTTGTTATGGAATATACAAAAAATTTTACTTGAAAATGAGAAATTCAATCAAGAGATACAACCAGATATCGAAGATAAGGGCCTTGGCAACTGTGGAGCCAAATGTCCAAATAAATCTTCGACGAGACAAAGTTAAATTTAGCTACAAATTCTGACTCAAACGTGGAAACTAGCCACTAGCTATATATATTGTAATATAATCCTTTACTCATCTTGGATTACTCTCTCTTGTTTCTTTCCTAGAAACGCATGTGCCTGCACTATATTTATCTTACTATTCTTAAAATGAGGAATTCACGACACCAAATTCGATACGGTTTGTCTTCTCCATCGTCTTATTCAAGTTGAAAAATAGTGCTATCCGTTTAAGGTTTATATTTTCAAACTAATAAAACTGAATTATTTTCTAATTTTTAATTAAATTTGTAATAAGTTGCTAAAAATAATTTTATTTAATTTGGTGTTGATCACTCAATATAATGAATTGGGAGAATAAAAATTTAAAAGGTTAAAAAAATAATTAATGATAGTAAATGACATATTATGAGATGGACATTGGGCCCTCATGTATTGATATATACTTGTTGGACCTATTCTTAAAATGAAAAAGGAAAAATTATTTGTGAAATTTCGGTAGATGAGATTTCAACGATCCAATCAGTATTTAGAGAGTGTAAAATATAGGAAAGATAACTTTTGCATTTAGAGTTTAGAGAGACTAACTTGAAAGACTAGGAAAATTTATATAGTACTATATTGCATTGAATGAGGAGTCTATTAATGCTAAATAATGATTTAATTATAACATTCTTTAATAAGACTAATATTCAAATGGGAGTTTGGACCTAATTTGAACTTGTGGAGGTTGGATTAAAACAGTTCAATTAGCATATATGTTTTTGAGCTCATAAATTTTTATTCTTGCAATTAAAACTTCCAATACTTGTTTTATGAGAATTAAATCCTTAATTTGATTTTGATTTTGTCCATTAATAAATGATTATGGATAATAGTCCATTTACTTGAGAAAATAGAATTTTAGTGAAATTTCAATTAAAATATTCCGACAGTAAAGTCATTTCAATTAGTGAGAGAAAAAACAAATATTAAAAGAGAAATTTAGAGAGCATACTTGGTTATACTAAAAATTTTATAGAGATTGTCCTCACTATCATCAATGAGTTGAACTATTAATGATCTCTATTGACTATAAATAACACCAAGACTTTTTAATTCAACGTTACATATTGTAACAGTATAGTATTAACTTTCATCTAATGTTTATAATGTGTGAATATTTCCGCTATTCGAATTTAGAAATTTAGAAAGTTGTGGTAATGTAGTTGGATTATCATGCACTATAATTAAATAAGGATTAAATGTTGATAAAATAAAAGTAAGAGAGCTTAATGATCCGAATGAATTGTAACATGAGGTTAATAAGCAAAAGGCTCATAATTTATCGGTCAAAATACTTTTTTTTTTGTCAGAAATAAAAGCAATAAAGTGCCTAATGTATCCCACATCATCATGTCCTGATGATTTTTATGCATTTCCTTATATATATTTATATATTATCTTAGGGTTTCTTAATTAATTACAACTAATAGATTATGAATAGTGACTCCTGCATGCTTTTCCTCATATCTTTTGAATATTAAATATGGATTAATTAGTGCGTCACACATGCCTTTCCAATCTGCTATCAAGCTTCTAAAAGAATGCTTCACCATAGCAATTTGGACCATATTAATTAATGATGTAGTCAATGCGCAAAATTTCACTACGCGACACCCTAATTTTTGGGTGTGGCAATGATGCATTTGATAATTGCGTAGTTTAATTTTCTGAATGGATCTTTATCTCAACCTAATGCATCACCTTTCATGTTCCACAATGGCAATAAAGAGGAAAAGGTTAGCTTTTTCCTAATTTTCTTGCATTATATGCCATCACTGGCCATTAACTTTAACGTAATTGATCAGATCTTTTAGATTTTTGTCACAATGGAAACGTAGGAGGAAAAAAAGGCAAAAAGATAGATGAAAATTTCAAATTGAAGATCAATTGATGTACGCGGCATATAGTAATTTAAACAGCGTTTGATTTTAGAAAAAAAATGGTTAAATTTATCTATATGTTGTGATATATTTCTGTTTAGATAACTTCTCATATTGATTATTTATTTTATTACTTGATTTATTTTTTATATTCATTTATTTCCTTAATTCATTTATTTTCTATATAAATCAAGTTGTGTATCTATAAATACTCATATTGTTATTGTCTTAGGGATGATAATATAATAGAAAAATTATAATTCTCATTATTCTCTATATTTTGTTTTGATTTTATTTTTATTTATAAAACGTTATCAGTATGATTGTCTCTATTGATTATTGAAAGTCGGTGGTTTACAACAATCCGGCTCAAAAGAATCAAGAATTCTAATTTATAAGATTTAACGGTAAATCATCTCAAAATTATTTTTATATTATTTTATAAATTTATAATACCAATTGTTATATATTAAAAGGCTTATATATGTTTTGTATGTCTTGATTATTTTTGTTTTCAAGAGAGACAATAAAATTATTTTTATTAATTGTCAAAATTTATCATAAAATCAGATTTACGAAATTGCAAATCAAATTGGAAAATTTTTATATCTAACACTAGAGTTGGCTCACATAGAAATTAATACTACTCGGCTATAAATATTTTTTTTACATCATTCTTAATTTTTTTAATAAGTATTTGCCATCAATTTTAATGAAAATAAGAATTATAAATGGTTAGCCTATGTATGTTTAATTGACTATATATGTGTGATTTAATTTTATCTATTTATTTTTGACAATTTATTTATAGCCTAATTTTAATTTTTTTTCTTTTAAGTATAGTGTATTTACAATGTCAAATCTTGCGACACTTTATTTTATTACCCTTGATATTTCTGGAAGAAATTATCTTTCATGGGTACTTGATATTGAGATTCACCTCAATGCTCTGAATCTTGGAGATTCAATAAAAGAAGGAAATACCACATCCATGAAAGATCGCGCTAAGGCAATTATTTTCCTTCAACACCATTTACACGAAGAATTGAAAACTGAATATCTCATTGTTAAAGACTCATTTGTCCTTTGAAATAATTTAAAGGAGAGATATGAACATCAAAAAACGGTGATTCTCCCTAAAACTCAATATTAATAGATACAATTACGTTTGCAAGATTATAAGACTATAAGTGAATATAATTCATGTAATGGCCTCAACGTTGGACTGATCGTGAATAATACTTTCCGACAGTGAATAGTATCTTCGGACTGAAAATGACACCCGAAAGTGAAAAATATTTTATTGGACTATTGAAAATTACTAGTCACGGGTAGTCCGGGGTTGAAATTTAAAGTAAATTTGAGGTCAAATAGGCATTTGAAAGACAAAAGAACGAAAACTGAGAAAAATTAGGGTTTAGGATTTTTAATTGAATTTTTGATCGTTTTGGTTATTAAAAATAGCAAACGAAGTCTAAAAATTATCAAAAATTACATATGTGCCTAAAATAATATGTAGATTATTTTGGTAGCAAAAAGTGAAATTTTTGGTAACATCGATATTTTTGAATTGGACCGATAAAATTGAATCGGACCCGAAACGAACTCTGATTGGGCTGAAATTTTAAGTATAGCCTATTTTTAATGTGATATGAATAATAAAATCAAATTTGAAGAGAATTGAAGTTGGAAAGTGAGAGAAATTAATTAGGATCATTTAACGGGTAATTATCGGGCTTAAACAATTAAATTGTTCAAGCCCAAATTAAGCCCAGCCCAAGGCCCATTCTGAAGACCTATATAAGTCCTTCTTCTCCAGAAAAATCCAGCAGAAACTCTCCCCTACTTCAGCCTTCTTGGTGGACGAATCACTCTTCTCCTATTTTCCTTTCTTTTTCTTTCAATTCTTCACCAAATATCACCAAATCAAAGCCTAAGGAAGTGATTTCAGCCTCTCTAGAGTACCTTAGCCAACTCTAATCTTTGATTCAAGGAAGAGAATCAAGGAAAACCAAGGGTTAAAGTTTAGGTGTCAAATTTAGGTAAGTGAATTAATTGATTTTAATTTGGTTTTTAGGAGCCTACTACTAGTTTTGGGTGCCTAGAGTTCATTTTTGCTGTTAATTTTATAATTTGAGGCCAAAATATTTGAGTTTAAATTGATGAAAAATTCGGCCTATGAAGGAATTCAAGAGGAGGAGCAAATCTCACAAGCCAAAGGCAAAGGAAAGGAAGCCTAGGCAAGGATAATCATTAGAAAAAGGTGTGTGACTAATTAATCCTTTGATTTTCCTATTAATTAAGTGAATTTCCTTTAGGTTTATTAAGAAAAAATTAATATATTGAGGTATTATTGAAATTAATGTTATATGCATGTATTTGGGACTTAATTATGTTTATTAGAACCTTTGAATGAATTTAAAATAATTTATATGGTGGAGTTGTAGTGTAGGACGAATGGTATTTCAAGAGAAAATAATGAAATTTTGAGTGATTTTAAGCTTTTTAATGTTAATACTAATGAAATTTAATAGTTATGAATTTTTACAGAATTTTTGGAAATTAAATGAATATTTTCGGAATAAATTTTAGTTAGGTATTAGTTGAAAAATGTGAAATTATGTTGAATTGTTGCATAATTATAGATAAAAAGGTAAATTATTATGGAATGACTCACAGACTGTGTAAGAAGACTAAATGTAAGTGTAATGTACTGGTACAGTATTGACAAGAAATGAAAAGTAGTGAAAAGAATAAAAAAATTGAATAATAAAAGAAAATTAAGGAAATATGTGCCCTTAGAAAGAGTAAGGCAGTAAAATCTAGTTCAGGATATAATTGGCTGGCCATATAGATACATGTACCGCGGTGCAAGTCATGACGACTTGTTTTACTATGGTTGGATCGTTGACCTTCATAGTAAATATATCATACATACTGTCATATGTTCATATGTTATATGAGAAGTGATTTTTGAAAGTCATTTCTCATTTTATTGTGACCCTGTGGGATCCACGTCCCGCATATCCAGACTGAGAGTTTTCTGTCGGGTCTGTACTAGGGGCATATTGATAAAAAATTATTAATAGCGTAAAAAGGAAGCTAAAACAGAAGTTTAATATGAAAAAAAAGACTAAAATGAAAAGGATTTAAAAATTCAGGGGTAAAATGATAATTTTTCCTAAAAGTTGAAATTAATGAGTAAAAGTGAGAAGTAAACAAGTAATAAGGGTAAAATGGTAATTTGGTCAATTAATTGTATAAAAGTCAACCTTATAAAGTTAAAAGACTAAAATAAAATTTTACATGAAAGAAGTTAATACAAGGATTAATCAGTAATTTATAAGCTAATTAATAGGTTAAAATAAGAAAATTAGGAATAAAGGGCAATTTAGTAATTAACGGTATAAAAGGGGCATTTTTAAAATAAATAAGAAGTTTAAGGACTAAATTGAAAATATAGTAAAGTTTATAAATTAAATCGAAAATTAGTCGTTAATTATATATAAATTGCTTTTAAATAAGAAAAATCAATAATAGCCAACTTAAATCAAAATTATTAGAAAAATGTATTTGTAGGGGAAATGCTATGATTTTTAGTCACAACTGAGCATGTTTAATGCTCAACACATAGGATTTTCTGTGTGCAGGTACAAATAGTCTGGAGCGTGAGTACACAGAAGATAACTGAAGTTGAAAGACTAGAAAGAGTATTTTATGACATTTATATATACACCTATTATGTTTTGTATTATAAGGACAATATTGTAGCAAAAATCATACTTTTGTATTATATATAGTAGTATGTGGATGATGAATTGCAGAGAATGGATAGTATGCATGTGTCGTTTGATGATGTATGCGAATTTGTCATATGATTGGATATAAACTGTTGTGCCTCTGAGAGACTGTGTGATTGTCTGCTTTTCTGGGGGCTAGTTAAGTATATAGCCGTTATATTACTAAATTTTTGTTAAATGCATAGTAGATTTCGGACAGTTATAGGTCGATGATTAATGAAATTATTAATGTAAAATGATGGTTAAGTTAAATGATTAAATGGTTAAAAATTTTTTTTTCGATTATTGGCATAATCCGATAAGATTGTTACAGTAAGGGTGTTACAATTTAGCCTTATTTAAGATTAGCTCTCAATTAAAATTATATAGAGAGAATATTACTGATGAAGACATGTTAAAAAAAACATATTCAACTTTTCATCCCTCAAATGTGATCCTGCAGCAGCAATATCGAGAGCGTAGATTTAAAAAATACTCTGAGCTAATCTCTTGTTTACTTATGGCTAAACAAAATAATGAGCTTTTGATGAAGAACCACCAATCCCGTCCAACTGGTTTATCCCCATTACTCGAAGTTAATGTGGCATTTTTTCAAGGCCGTTGACGAGGTCGTGGTAGAAAGGGTCGTGATCGTAGAAGAAGAAATGAAAAGAGACAATTTGTTGTAACTTTCTCAATTCACCTGTATGGTCAAATCGACAATTTGTTGTAAAATTTTTAACACTTTCAAAAACTTTTTTTTACACTCTAAATTAGGATTGTACACGAGTCTAAATCTTTCTATATTGAACTGAAATACCGAAAAAGAGATTTAGAACCATACTATACCATTGACTTTTTAACTAGAATCGAGCTGAATTATACCGTTAACTTTATTTGGAACAGATTTGAATATTTTATTTAGAACCAAAACGAGAACCATAGTGAACTGTACTGAACTGTTCTGGTACCGAATTATACCGAAAGAACCAATTTTTATTAATTATTATATATAATACTAATAATTTATATATAACTATTATTTATAAATTTTATTCTATATTTTTAGTATATAACTTTAAATTTAATTGTTTGCATTATATATTTTAATGCTAATAATTAGCTAATAAATTAAACTAAATAGTTTAATTATTAATAATAGAAATTTAATTATTATAATAATTATTCTATCTATATGAATATGAATATGTAATTAAGACAATTTATATTTAATTTAATTTATCTATATATATATATATATATATATATATATAATTTATTTATATATAAAAGCTAAGCAATTTATCCCATAAATATTTTATCAATCAATTTCATTTACTCCTAGTATCACTTAACTAATATTCATTTATTTTTAGCACAATACTTATATGAGTATTTAAATTAATAATGTAATTAACTATAGTTATTATATATAATGAAATATTACCAATTGATGTATTATATGAGAATGTAATTATTTTACCAATTATTTTCATTTATTTTTTAGTGTCATTCAAATAGTATTTATATATTTTCGCATAATACCTATATTAATAATGTAGTTATAAATTAATAATTTGATTATATATAGTTATTATATATACTAATATTTTATAATTATATGAGTATATAATTATTTTATCAATTAACTTCGTTTAATGAATGTAATTATATAAGTATAAAATCAACTTATCAATTAATTTTACTTATTTTTACTATCTTATTGTTATTCAAATAGTATTCATGTATTTTTTACTCAAGACGTATATAGATATTCAAATTAATAATTTAATTATATAGTTATTATATATATAATGAAATGATAGCAATTGGTGTTGCCGACAATCGTAATCAATGTTATTAAAATCGGACCGAATAAAGAACCAGAGAGACAATAGGTTATTGATTCAACCGGTTTGATAGGGTTCAACCGGATTTTTTACTTTTTTTCAAAATAATATTATTTTTAAAATTTTCTATAAATATTGTGAGAATATAACTATATAAAATAATAAAAAATACTTTTAAAAAACAAATTTATCATCAAAGATTAATCATAAAACAATATTTTACAAGTTTTTCAATATTTATAATAAATATTTAAGATAAATATAGTAATAAATTGCAAATATTCAAAAATATTCATCAATTATAAATTATAATTTTTATTTTATTCATAAAAAATTCATTAAAATTGCTTAAATTTCAATGATTTTGTATTTATATTTATATTTTATTTTTTCAGCAAAAAACAATGTTATATAGATATTTTGGATAAAAAATTGTTTTTTCTGATTCAAATCGGTATTTTATGGTTTCACTTGGTTTTATCTGGTTCAGTCGGTTTTTACCGTTGTATCCAGTTTTTAGCTGGTTCATACTAATTTCTTACGGTTTTTAGCCAGTTCGGTTTTTATATATTGAATCAACTGGATAAACTTGTGGTTTGCGGTTAAACTGATCCAATCGGCAGGTCTGGCCTGATTTTAATAACATTGGTCGGAACATCTATTAAGTGAAAAATGAGATTTATGTTTGTACCGGCTTCGCCTGCAACCATGTGTATCAGCATCTTATTATTTAAGATAAAATTATATCCACATTAGCTACTTCAAAACAAGTAATTTTTGAATGGGAAGTTAATTAGAAATGATATGATATGATATGTCACAAAAATAAGATAGTGAAAATCATAATTAATTAATGCAGTTGGTTGATATGGAAATTAGAAATGTACATATTCCTAACTTTGAATAACAACTTAATGGCTATGGGTGGTCCAAAATGGGGGAGGAGAGCTGTCTTTTTTTTTTCAGAAAATGCCCCTAATTAATTTTATCCAAAACTAAATTCAGCCGTTCCTAGACTTGGCAAAATTGACCCAAACTCATGGGTCGATCCAAATTCACTCAAAAAAATTGATCTAAACCCAACCCAATCTACATAAATATCCATTGGGTCAACCCAAAATTGATCCATTTTATTTTTCAACCCAATCTAATACCCAATAGATCAATCCAAAATTAACCCATCTTACTTTTCAACCCATTGGGTGTTAAAATATTCAAAGATCTTGACCCATTGGGTATTAACCCAATGGGTGTTTTCAAGATTCAAAGATATTCTGATGTTTGTTAATGTGGTGAAACTTGTTTTACTTTAGATTTTTGGCTGAATTGGGGGCATTGGGTTCTGATGGACGATGAAGATGCTCGACTTTCTATAAAAGATATATATAGGGAGATGGAAAATGAAAAGAATGGGTGTTGTAGGGAGCTTTTTGAGGTCTATAAGCACCTCAAGTTTCTTGGTTACATTGTTGGGTGTCATGGTGTTCCTTGGTCCATGAAGAGTGTTAAAAGTAATTATTTTCAATGCAGTCAGGCAAGCAGTAGGGACATAATGGATACTGAATTGAAAGACACATCTTCAATTGTAAAAAGACTAAATAATTTGCGGATGGATAATGTAAGTATGAACTATGATGTTTATCTTCTAAACAGCAAATTTAAAAAGTCTTCCCCAGGTTATCCAGCTTTCGTGCTATGCTTAACCAGGTAATTTCTTTAGTTAGTTATGATAAGTTGATGCATGCTCTAGGTGTTGATTGGATGTTTTGTTTATTTCACTCATTGTGTTTTGTTTGCCCATTGAAAAAATTGAAAAAATCTTGTAAAATGGTCTTGATCTAGTTTTTTTATTAGGCTTTTGATTCACAAGTGTGAATTTTTCATTAGTGGTCCATAGCACCTAATAGCAGCACACTTATTGAGTGCTATCTATTTACAAACTTCTTTTAATCTTCAAAAAAGTCTCCTTAACAAATTGGTATTTCGGTATTAGCAACATATCCCTATTTAACAAAAAAAATATTAATAATAATGTGAAGTATGATGGGCAAATTTCAATTTCATGATGAATATTTGTATATTTAGAGAAAAGCAAGTACGTACGGATCCAACAAATATGTTTTATATTCCACGTTAAAGCAACTAGAACATGAGGCCATTTGTGAAGAATCCATCATTCATGGGTCGAGCCAAATAAACTCAATCCATTAATGATCCAACTCATTAATGACCCATATTTTTTGATCCATTAATAATCTAACCTATTAATGACCTATCCATTAATGACCCAACCCAAACTCTTCTAATCTACTCATTTGCCACCTCTAGCCGTTCCCTTTCAATTCATTCGATTCATATTTTTAATTCATTTTTAAAATTAAAAATTTTGAAGTTTACCCTTATATTAATTTGTTCTAGATTTTTTTCACCTATTTTTTTTTCTATTTCTCTAACTATTTTCGCTTTAAATTTAGAGGGTGCCCCTTTGCTATTCATCAAATATTTTTATCCAAAATTTCAAGGATGCTATTTTACTATTTGTCTAAATTTTTTTGCCTGCAATTCTTAAACTAGTAGTGATGATTTTTTAATAGAAATGGAAAAATAAATGTAGTTGAAATTTGATAAGTACTCGGGTTCGATTAATAAGATGAATATCCTTCATTTCCTAGTTGTAGTTTTGGATTCTAGATTCAGAATGAAATTTCTAATTTCAAAATACATAATTTTTTTTATGGTGAACATGAGATGGAGAAATTAGTTTTTAAAATGACAATTGCTTTGAATGGACTGATAAAAGAATATAAAAAATTGAAAGAGATTAAAGTTAATCAAAATATAGTCCCACCACCTAATTCTGATAAAATTGATAATGATATTAATGCATGGTTTTTGAAAAATAAAGATAGGGAGCAAGTTGTATCTCAAAAAAATTTGAATGCTTATTTGATTGATAAATTAGTAAAAAATTCTCCTGATTTTGATAATTTAAGTTGGTGAAAGATAAATTAGCCAAATTATTCAATTTTGGCTAAAGTTTCTAAAGATGTCTTGACTGTTCAATATTTGACTGTAACTTCTGAATCAACTTTTAGCACTGGAAAAAAGACTTTAGATAAATTTAGAAGTTTTTTTAACTCCGATTACAGTCGAGATTCTTATTTATTACCAAATTAGAATTGGTTAAAATCGACTACACTTTTGGCTTCAGAGGCATCAACCGAAAAATTTGAAAAGTTTGAATCAGGTAATTATTATATTTGTGTAAATTTTCAAATTTTGTATTTAATATTTATATTTTTTTGTGATCTACTTATTTAAAATCTGTATTTTTTTAGATATTACTCAAAATTCTGAAATCAATATTAGCATAATAAAGAAAAAGACTGTTGAATGTAAATTTTTAATAAATGTACTTTGGCATAAACTTTAATATACTTATTGAGATATTTTAATTGTATTTTAATTTATTGTTTTATGAATTTATTTTGTAAAATTTTAAAAATTTGAATTATCCGAAATACCAAATTATATTGTATTGTTTTGTATTGAAAGAATCCAAAAACCGTTTCAAACTGTACCAAATTTTTATAGAACCGTATCAAATTGTCTTGAATTTTGAAGACAGTTATAATACTTAATTTTTAAAATATCCGAAATTTCAAGACAATACAGATATTTATAAATTTTTGAATTGTACCTTACTGTGTACACCCCTACTCTAAATACTTAACTTAAAATATTTGTGTGTTTATTCTGAAAATATCTAAAATACTTAAATTCACGTCTCACGTATATAGAATGAATTGTTGTCAATCCAATCCATTACTTGTGTTTCTGATAAAGCAGTTTTTGGACAAATTATAAATGCAGCGAAGTAGATAGCATATGATCCTCAAAACTGCTATATGTCTCTTGCAATCTATTATTTATTTTTCGAGCATTAGTGATTGGATATTTTTATTTATTTTCATAAATTGAATCTTTGTCAATCATTCCAATCAAATTCTACCACTAAAAGACAGAAGAAGAAAATAAAAAATAAAAAACTTCACAATAGCATAAAGCATTAGATTAAAAAAAATGTTTCTCTTTTTTTTACAAGTGATATATTGCAATTTTTAGAAATTAAAATGCAAATCATTGCAATTAATTAAGAAAGATTAATGCAATTTTCCAAATTAATCTCCATATATTTGTCCTCCTTTTCTCTCACGATTCCTCCTTTAATTTTTCATTAAAAGAAGTGAAAAACAGACTTAATCTTCACAGTTTTCTTTTTTATAGGTAACTAATGATAGATTCAAAATTTTCGAGATTGTTATCAAGGCAAAATTTTGTTGCTTTTTTCCAATAAAATGTGGGACTATACAAAAAGAAAAAAAAATTGAAATTATTTAATTATTTAATTGTTTGATAATAATGTTAGGCTATAGCACTTAGAGCCCAGACCGAAGTCCAAAACTTAGCCCATTTAACCAGAACCACTCAATGGTCAAAATTCCAAACTGTCGATGTTGATGCCGAAGGGAATTATTAAATTAATAATCAATGTGCTAGGACTTTAAGAAAGCTAAAGTCGCTGGTTTCCATAGCCAGGGCTTAGCTGGAAAAATTCATCGATTCAGATCCTTAATCTGAAATGGCATATGCTGTAGTGTCGGTGGTTTTGGAGCAGCTGGGTTCTATTTTGATTCGAGAAGTAGAACAGAAGGTGAGGCTTGTGGTTGGGGTGAAGAAAGAAGTTGAAAGCCTCAGAAGTAAAATGGTGGCCATCAAAGCAGTGGTGGGTGATGCAGAGAGAAAGCAATTCAAAGAGGAGACAGTGAAGCAATGGCTAAAGAAGCTCAAAAATGTATGCTATGACATTGATGATGTGTTGGATGAATGGAACACTGCCATTCTCAAATCCGAGATCGAGGCTGCACATCAACCTCCACCACCTGCTTCTAACCTTAGGAGAAAGGTACCCTTTAATTTCATCTTTTTTATTTATTTTTATTTTTTTATATACCCTAAATTCATCATTTCTTTTTTTGGTAAAAAACCTAAATTCATTTAATTATCTAAAAAATTAGCTTTTGTATCATCTTAATTTAAAAATTTTTCTAAGACTAATTTAACTTTTATTTTGTTACTAGCAATATTAACAATATTATTAAATTGTAAATTTTTGATATTTTAATTTAAATCCCGCAATAGGGTCATATTAGGTGGAAATAGATTGACTTGCGAATAAATTAGGCTATAAATGGGTTGTACTATGAGTGAGTTAGATTGGTCGGATGACATGAGGGCCAAATGGATCTCTAATTGATCCATGAATCGATGGATCGGGTCTTAATTTTGATCCATTTGTTTTTTTAATCATTTTTTTAAATCTTTCTATTCTGTGATTTTTTTTCTCAGTATCTATTTTTGTTGAAATAAAAAATTTATCGATTGAAATTTGGAAAAAGAAAAATCAAAGGAATATGTAGAGGCGGTAAATGAGTGGATTGGACGAATTTGAATTTGATCATTAATAAATAGATTATTAATGAATTAGATCATTAATAAGTTAAAAAATATAAATTATTACTCCCTCCGTTTTTGTTTAATAGTCGTTTTTTAGGATGATTCATATTCCATTTACATGACGTTTTGGAAGAATTAAATGCAGTAACAATTTTAATTTTCCCATTTTATCCTTGTTTTGGAAATTACAGCCTAATTAAGTCAATCTTAATTCATCTTCATCTCTTCCTTTTCCCGATATTCACCCCTTCAAAAATATAATATATAAATTAAAGATTTTTTTCACAAATTTATGAAAAAAAAAGATGAACAAAGAAGAAAACTCTACCGGTGTAGTTTTCAAATCAAAAATTACATCTAATGAAAAAAGAAAAGAAAAAAGAATGTTAGATTTTGATTTGAATAAACCTCTACCTCGTGATTTCGATTTGAATAGATTACCCAATGGAGAAGATGAAATTTTTGACAAAAAAGAAATTCAACAGGTATTGAAAGAAGAAATCCAGCAAGTAGTGAAAGATATGTTGAAAATTTATCTTCCAAGCTTCAGTGTCCTTGCCAATGGCACCTCCACGAGAACACAGTCTCCTCCACGTCCATGGCTGCTTCCTCCAACTTCATCGTGGCTTGCTTCATCTTCTGAAAGTAGTGAAGATATGAAAAAGGCATAAATAGGCAAATGAGAGGAAGAAAATCGGAAAAGACAATTGAAAAATGAAGAGTATTCTCCACCACAAAAGAAAAAGTTATCCTCTCTCTACAAGTAATCCTCTTTCTGACACTTTTGTCCACCACAAAAGAAAAATAAGTAGTTTATCACAAAAGAAAAAGGAGTATTACTTTATCAAGTGAAAAGAGCCTTATTCATATTTTGTAATCACGTGAGAATGGAGTCTTTTATTAGTTTATCATAATATTTTTGTCATTTAGTTGTAATCAGTTGAAAATGGACTAGTTCATATGTAATAAGTAGTTTATCACCTTTTGTTTGATGAAAAATAGTTTATCACCTTTAGTTGTAATCACGTGAGAATGGAGTCTTTTATTAGTTAATATAGTTTGATGAAAAATCCCAATAAAAGCATAAATAACAATTATATGTATGAAATAAATTAAGTGGTTTATAAAAATAATCCCCTAATAGCATGATCAATATTTATCTTGCATGAAAAAAAATAACATGTGACAAAATAAATAGTATTCCAAAATAAGTACAAAATATTGGTAAATAATACTCCTTACCTATCTAGACTATATGTATAAACATTTTTTTAAGAAAAAAAGCAAACAATTCAAATATTACCAATTACCCTGCATATTTAGACAATAAACAAGCTAACTTAAATAGTTAAGAACTTCTTGCACTAAATGTGGATCACATTTCATTTGAGTAGGTAGTTGGCCTTCTCTTTCTAATGCTGCTTTCTTCAAATGCTGAATTTTGTATTTATGAGAACCTCTTGCTTTCATGATTTCGATCATGCACATCTGTAATGTCAAAAATATATTGTTAGACTTTCTTGAAGGAAAAGTTTGAAATGACTTAACAACTGCATCAATAAGCTCATCAACAGTTTTAGGTGCCTCTTTATATTGTAAGGACTGGATCCCATTAAAAAATCCAAGATCGAGAACATTTAAATCCGGAGAGTTAGCAGGTTGGCACATTAAACGAATATCAAATCCATCTTTTGTAGCAACTTGACGAAATTCATCATCATTTATATCAATATGTGTTCTTGCATTGTCTTGTTGAATATATATTGGAAATCCTAAATCTTCCCTTGGCCATTTAGACTTGATAGCTGGCAAAACCTTTTCAATTAAATAAGACTTTATAATTTCTCTTTTCACTGAAGTTATTGGTTTCGTCTCAAGTGTTCCTGCAACTCTATTAGCACTAGTTCTCTTAGCTGGCTCGTGGGTGACGAAAGGAAATACCCCAATCTTTCCAGAGAAAAGCTCGTTACCTTGTGCATCAAATCTTGGACGAGCTATGGCAACTAAAAACATAACCTTTCCAATAAAATTTTTACTTTTACAAGTTCGAATTGGATCTTCTTCATCAGGTAGGAGGTAGTAAGTTTCAGATTTTTTTGTCATATAGAACCACTTCTCATCAATATGTATAATGTTGTACATCCCGATGAAGCTTGGATCATGTGGTAAGCTATTTTTGTCAAGCATTGATATACAAAACTGCAATCGTTGTCTTTTATTTTCTTCCTTCAGATACGGTTTTATGGCATTTGAATGACGTCGAATATCTCCTGATTTAAAATATTTGAATAATGTCGTTCTGCTTATATTCATGGCACAAGCTAGAGAGGCGAAAGTTGTCCGTTGATGTAGAGGAATCTCACGAAACCGATTCTTATCAATTTGAATTCTTTTACGACCACAGGCTGTCTTCCTATGAGAGACGTTTACAAACGGGCCACTATTTTTGGATTGTTTCCAAATCCGTTGAACAGTGCGCATAGAAACTGAGAACTCTAATGCCACCATTCTTGTCACTCCTCTTTTTAATTTTCCATCCACACTTTTTTGCAGTAACCTCTCATATAAAGCTTTGCGTTCATCATTGTTCAACATTTTCTTCACATCTATTGGTTGCTCACTTGCATTATCATTGGTACTATTTTCTTCAATTTTAAAATGAAAGAGAAAATATATTACACATAATGAAAATGTAAAGCAAATAACAGAAACCATTAAAAAATTATAAATTATTTGACAAATAAATATAATGACTAATAAATCTATCAGCATTTCATATTATAAATCTATATGAGATGATATAAGCTTAGCCATCCCACCCAATAATTAATCAAATCATTACATATAAAAAGCAAACCCAATTTTTCTTTTTTCTTAAAAAGAAAACAAAAAGCAGTTGAACAATCATTACATATAAAAGCAAATTAACAAAATTGAAGGAGGCATTGCCTCTCGTGAATTCGCACTATAATTATTTGACAAAATTTTTCTTCTTCTTGTTATTTTATTTAGCATTATACTATGAATTCTCACTAAAACACAAATAAAACAATAATATTATTTTGATATTTGACAGCTCATGCATTTCTAGAAATTAAAATTGGATAATTCTTTTAATGAAGAATGGAATAAATTATTTTAAAATATCTCCTGTATTGCCAAATTGGATAGTTGCTTGCCTATCTAAATACATAAAATACTCCATGATTAATCTAAAAAAATAAGTATATTCTGTGCACAAACCCCACAATTTCGGTTGACCCATACATAAAATACTCCATGATTACAATGCATAAATTAATAATAATGGAACAAAAAAACTTCATGGCTAATTATTCAATAAAAAGCAGCATGATTTATGAAAAATAATATAAAAATATTTTAGTTTGAAATGCCAACATACCAGCATTGATGATTGAATCTTGTGATTGCTCTTGTATCTCATCCTCTACAAGTGGCTCACTGTTTAAATCTATGAAAAAATGACTTGATGAAGAAGCATTAACCGGTGGAGAATTTAGGATGATATTTTGGTCGAAATCAAAACTTGTTGCATCAACATTGAGATCCAGTAATTGAATTTGTGCTTCTTCTTCTTCATTATCAACTTCATATTGCATTGCACTCACATTTAAATCTATTTCTAAAGGCATTTGCTAAGTTTCTATATAGATTATTGAATTTGGTAACATTCTAACAATTTTATTTATACAACATATTTTGGTGGGAAATTTAAAAATTTAGAAATTTATTTGGGTGGGAAAAGTTTGAACTAATCTTAAAAGTTTTTATAAAAATAGTTAAAATTACAATGGAATTAGATTTAAAATAAATATGAATGAAAGAGGATGGAGAAACAAACTTATCCGGAAATGTTGCCTTGGAAATAGATAACTTAATAAATGTTGAAATTCCCATGTCAAGTATTAATTCATTAAATCACTAGATTTAAGTATTTTTGGAGTAATAAAAATAAGGATAATTTAGTCATTTTTTACTGTATTTAATTCTAAAATAAGGCTTAATTAATACTCCTTAATTCTTGTGAAAACATAAAAAATGACTATTAAACAAAAATGGAGGGAGTAATAAATTGAATTATTAAAAAATTTAATTGATTTGGATTGATTTATAAATGATTGAATACAAGAAAATAGATAAAATGAATATTTTCGTAATTAATTCTATAAAGAGCTTGGAATCATAAATGCGATGGTAAGAAATTAAAAAATGAGAGACTCGAAATCAAAAGAGAGGGAGAGAAATAGTCCAAGGGGTGGCACGTGGCAAACTAAATACAAATGTAGAAAGTCCCGCAAATTGCGGCATTAGAAAGGGAGAGGTGCAGGCACGTGATGTTTCCTCGTTTACCACCAACATCCCCTGCTGACACACACTGCAACTAAAAATAACAAAACAAAAGTGAATTTGAGTTAAATTCAGAAGTTAGTTAGATAATTGGGATCTGTGCCCTAATCATCACTTGTAATTAGCATTATCTGTTAATCTTGAGGGGAAGTGTCAGCATGCGTCTGTCCAATCATCACTTGTAATAAGCTTTGGTACTCTTCTCCTTCTAAAACTCAACGTGTCAAGATATTTAAATCTTAAAAGTATTTATTTAATTAATATTTAATATATTAAAAAATAAAATAAATTAATTTTAAATTAATAAATTAAATATTAAATTAAATTAAAAAATAAAATTGATCAATTTTAATTTGATTTAATAAATATTTATGTGAATTAAATTAGATTTGGATTAAATTTTTTTTGAATGAATTTGCATCGACTTATGAGTTTAGGTCAATTTTGACATGTCCAGAGAACATCAATAATTTTAAGCATAAAAACACAAAATTTAGAAAATTTATATGCACATTTTTGTTAAAAAAAAGTTTAATTAAATAATTCAATTGAATTATTTCTAACATGTGCAACAATTACTCATCCTTCTAACATAAATTCACTAAAGACAAAGCGTTTAAACAGACCCCACCGGCATTGCTCATCCTTTTCCAGTACACACCAAATGCAGATTCTTGTGAAAAATAAAAATAATACTGTAAAATTTGATTCGTTTTTAATTAGATCCTATCCATTTACGGGGTCTCCCTATAACCACCAATCTTGAGCATTCAATTGGTTTTTATTAATTACTAAATTGAACGACTGAGAAGAAAAAATGTTTAATATATAAAAATATCCCTCCATTTAAAAAAAAATTCAAAATTCATACTTCAATTTTGTATATATTTAATTCACTACCTGAACTTTTGAAAACCTTATAAATTACCATCTACGGAACAGTTTGCTGATTTGGACAGCTATTTGATATTCACACATAATGAGAGAGTGATTGACAGTTATTAAGTGAAAATAAATTAAAACAACATAGTTCATTTGTCTGTAATTATATTAATTAGGTTTAAATTACTTTTTCTCTTAATAATTTTCAATTACGCTCTTAATCGTGCTCTTATTATACTTGAGTGTCAAACTCCTGTCTCCATCACTATATTGTGATATTAGAGATGTGATTCGGTGCGTGCATGTGTGGCTCATCAGATTGCCGGAATGCAAACTATCTGGCGGTTCAAATACGCAGACTACATTACTCCTAGTTTGGATGTATTGTAATCTTGTTTTTATTTTCTTCTTAGTTTTTTTTTTTTTTTTTCCCGTGTTCAACTCCATCTTTTTAAGCGTCTAGAATATGCGGATTTCACACAAATTACCACGTCAGCAAATAATGTTTATTTGTATCAAAATTTTAAAGTAAAGGTGTCTAATAGATTCTTCATTCGGTTGAAGTGCTTAAATGAAAATTTGTGACAATCTATTAATATATTTGGCCTTTAATTTTTTATAGCATATTATTATTGGTCTGATGGTCTCTAATGTCTAAATACTAATAGAAAATATTAGCATATATTAGGTGCACATAAGCAATGTATATGTGAATTATGTGGAACATATTTGAAGCCTAATAATATCGGAGATACTCGTTTTAGCGTAGGTAGGTATGGATCGATTGATTAGTTTATAACTTTATATTCTATTTTTGAAGTTCGGTCTTGTTCACAAAATATTATAGCCAAATAAATCAATTAACAACGATCAATAATAAACACATCAAGAATTTCAAGTATCGCAACAACAACAATAATAATAAATAAATAAATAAATAACAATTAAATTAAGAAAAAGTTTAGAGTTGCCTGTGAGTTTGTGGATTGAAGTATGCCAAATTGTGTTGTCCTTCGAGAGGAAATGGCTGGTCTGCACCGAGTAAAAGTTGTCCATATCTCCCTCGCAAAATACTTTAATCCGTTGAAATTTTAGTGTGTAGCTAAGAATTTTCTGAGCCGATTATTCCCAATGCTCAAATAAAAATAGATAACATAGAAGCTAAATTTAACAAAAGGGATTTAATATTTCTGGTAGCAATAATATTAAAATTGAATTTGGTAGGTGATGTAGGTTGTTGGGTTTTGCAAAACAAATAAATTTTTTGTATTTTTCCAAACAATGTATGAGAGAGAGAGAGGCTTTTTCATATTTAAAAGCAACTTTTTCAAAAGTAAAAGACAAATTTATATTATAAGCTGTGTGTATCTCAGATGAAGAACAATTCTGCTATTTATATAGGGAAAAATATAAACATTGTAGTGGTTATAGTGGCAGCTAAGTAAAAAAATAAGGAGACAAAGTAGACATGTGAATTAGAAAAATCTGCCACTAACACACAAATGCCTGTAGATTAGGAACTGTCATTTTACTCATTTAAAATAAAAATTTTAATCAATAAAATTCCAACATTCCCCCACATGATTAAAAATTTTCTATATTTATTTGTGCATATAATATTGTATAATAGATGTTAGGTACCTTCAGGATTTAAACCTACATTTAGTATTAATGAATATATTCTGAAGAAAACATAGTAATATAAATGTTTTAAACTAAGTTCTTTTAACTAGAATAATATTCACTATACATACAGTATGAGAAATCATCAAGATTCTATTAATTTTGCGCTTTTCGGTCATGCGCACGTGGCTATTTCATGAATGTCTTTAGAAAAAGACTCAATTTTCATAGTGTTGACTCCACCACCACACTCACTAGGTGAATCTTCCAATAGTAATATGTGATAATCACTCCACAAAATTGTATGCCTTTGGATTCATTCAGAATTAAGATTCTTCCTAATCATCACAGTAGAGAGCATAATACTATAAGAATGTGTAACACCCTACGTTCATTTATTAATCCGTACATTTATAAATTTCCGTAATGGCATTTTGGGCTTACTCAATTTAATTATCCTTCAATTTCATCGATCCAACAACTAGTTTATTAGCTATTAATTTCTTGGGTTTAATTTCCAATTACCGGTTACTAATACCATATCTAGTCCTCCTTTATTGTTCAATTTGATTCATGTCAAAAGTTTATTAATTCGAGCTAGTAAATTACTATTCTCCTGGTACGAGTTTAGCAGTGTATTGCTTTATACTACATGTATTCATTTCCATCCCATAGTGTGATGATCCCCATTCACGTATACATTGGATTATACATTTACAATTAATTGCTGTTTGTTATAAAATAAAATTTAATACATGCCAGTTACCAAATCTTAGTACTGAATACGACTGAACTTTATTGAATGGAACACCTAGGGATCTACATGCATATGTCAATAGCGTTTTTTTCATGAAATCTTTCATGCTTGACCCTGCGACTTTGTTGCTTAATGTCGGGTATAATTACGCAAAATTTCATTTCTATAAAATTTCCTTGAATGAAAATTTCTATTTTTTATTCCGGTGCCATTTTCCTAATTAATTTAAAATTCGTTCCTTAGTTAATTTAGATCACCATTTAATTTTTATTTTTCTTAAATTTCTTTCTTTATTTAATTCAACATATTTCTCTACTAAGTGGAAAATTACCGTTTAGTCCTCGAGACTTCCATTTCTGTCTTTCTTTACTAAATCCATTCATATCCTATTCTTTTTGGCTTCCCTTTTCATTCTTATTCTGTAGACTAAGCTCAAATTTACACTTTAGTTCTAATTGTTCCCATACTCCCACGTGATGACAGTTTACGGTTTAGTCCTTGAACTTCTTATTCATTATTTTTGACCTCATAGGCCACTGGTTGACTTTCTTTCGCTACCTTCGGTTTGTATCCTATTCTAAGTGCGAAATTGACATTTAGTCCCTAAATTTATGCATTAAGTTGGCAACTAATGTTTTGATCCCTAATCTTTCCATACATCAAGTTTGACCTCTATCTTGACTCTTTTGGCCTCCTTTGACTTCTATCTGACTTTAAGTGTAAGATTTACATTTTGACCCTTACATTTCTTCATGATGTGGTAAATTACATTTTGATATCTATTTTTTTCTTTTCATCGTATCTGAACTTATTTAGCTCTAATGTTACTCCATTCGCTTGTCTAGCAGTATATTTCACCTTAAGTGGCAAACTTACATTTTAATACTTATGTGTGCCCCTAAAATGGCAAATTTATTCCCCCTTTCCTTTACTTATTTGGCCTTTTTAACTTCTTTAATTACATTTTCAATGCCTAATTATGGATTTTCCCCTAATATATCACCTAATTATGTTTTTACCCTCCTTGAATCTACTAATTGAGTTTATCGCATTATTTCTCCTTTATTCGCATCTTTGACATCTTTAAGCATAAATTACCCTTAATTTTTGTTTTTGTACATAATTACCACCTTACCCCCAGATTATCGCATAATTAAAGTTTTATCCTTTTGGGAAAATTAACTACCTTTTTACATTATTGCTTATTTTATCCCCTTTATGATGCCTCTTTTTCATAATTGACCATTAGGTCCTTGTTTTCTCGCGTAATTATAAATTTGCCCCTATTGAATTGGTTAGCTATATCATTTTTCGTTATTTCACATTAAATTGTATTTTTACATCTATCTTTAGGTTATTACCTTTAAATATATAATTTGGCCTCATTATGCCAACAAGCCTACCCTGTATTTTCTTATCCCATTTTATGTCAAATATATTCCTAAGATTAATTTGTGTATATTTATGGTAATTTGTACCTATTTTACCTTAATATCTCTTTATTTCTCATATTATACCATTGTGTCATAAATTTTGCATGCCTATATGGTGTCCCATCATACTTAAGTATTATACATTCATTGTAAATATATAAAATATCATATAAAAGTCATGGTAACATAACATTGTACTCACATTTACTATTTCGCTATAATGGAATTTCATACATACAATGTAATCCTTTCTCTAGTTACTAGTCATAAGTATTTCTAATACCACATGGTGTATTTATATGTTATCACATATTCAATTTTACTCCTAATTCCTAAGTTATCTTTAAGCACCTCATTATGTATACTTATAAATAATCATGTACACTTATTATTTTTAATTCCAACCAACTCTATTACATTCGCCATGTATTATATTATGTCTTTCATATTAGATATACCATAATTTATCAATTTAACTTACATTATTCCTTACTAAGCAATTCGGCTACCATTACATCTCTTCCTTTCAATTTGTTGTCTTTATTAATTTATATTCACCTCATGATAATTCATCATTTTATCAATTTATCTCAACCTATTTCCTCCCTTTTTCTTTGATTCACATGGTCACGTCTTAGCATACCATTATGTACACATAACAAACATTATATCTATATATTATCTCAAGCTCCAATTATTAGAATTATGTTTATTCAACTTAATATTACACAATTTGTGCTTAAACTACTAATTAACATTATAAAAGCATATTGTACAACATGATGCTCCATTCGGCCACCATTGGAATTTCTCATGTCCACATAGTTTTCTCTATCAATGCACATTCATGTCACCATGATTGATCATTCTATTATGGTATATTAAATTTTTTCACACTAATACTAAGATTTTCATAGTTACATAATGTAAATCTTCACAAATTTTAAGGAAATAGATTTAACAAAGATGTAAAGTGGAGTCTACTTACCTCAATATGGCTCAAAATCATCTAGGTATTCTTCTCCATCTTTGTTTTGCTTTGCTTTCCTTGATTCCCCACCATAGCCGAATTTCCCTTCCTTTATTTCTTTAAGTTTTCTTCTTGTCTTCTCCTAATTTCTTCCACTTTCTCCCTCTAAATAGGCTCCTAAGATGGTTATAAATTTAGGGCCTTAAGATTGTAGAGAACATAAAATTGAATGGGTTGGAATTTATGAAATTATAGAGAAAAATAGAGAATTCTCCATTGGTGTGGGGCGGCAACCAAAGGGAAGAAGGGAGGCAGGGAATCTAGAGAAATATGATATTTCTCCCTTTAAATACTTGTCTTAATTGGGTCAAACCAGGTCTAACCAATTGGCCCAATTAGCCCAATTTCCCTTAATTAATGGATTTTTAGCCCAAATAATTCCTCTATTAATTTTCTTATGTAATTTCCTGTTCCAGCTGGTCTTACCCCAATATCTTATGACAATTATGCCCTTGAACCACCAAAAAATGCCTTCTAACTAGGTTAATTGAATTCAACTCGGTTTTCCACTATTTTTCGGAAACTAATGTTTCACTCATCAAAATATTCTAAAATTTTATGCTGCATATTCTGACATATGCAAAAGAATGTGGTTAAAATTTTAGATTATTTTGAGATCGTTTTGGTACAGTTCTAGTAGATCTGAAAATTTTAGTGATTTTTAGAAGCCGTTTGCTATTTTTAAAGTTCCGGTCAAATTTTTAGTCAATCCTTTTTGGTACCGAGTAAAAACTTCGTCGTCTGATTTGAGGACCCATTTGAGCTCAATTTCATCTCAAATTATATTACCAGACTTCATTTAATACCTATTTTTATAATCTAATATTAACTCAAACTGCCAGCCAGGTCACCCATCCTTGGATTTTTCTGGCTTGAGTATGTTTAACCCTTGTATACTTTTAAATTTTTCTATACTATTCTATTGTAGTTACCCCAAAAACTATCCTAAGATTACTATTTGTGCTCCAAAATATGTCATTCATATCTGATACGAATTTTGGGGTGTTACAGAATGGAACCCAAAATTTTTCGCATAACAATAATAAACATGCTCTCCCAAGTTACCAAATAGTTTCGTTATTACCTGTTGAACTTTATTTATGGGATCACCATGCATATAAAGATAGATATCCACTATGATAACTAATTAGCGGGTCTCAGTCCCATTTCCCTCGATGTAAAAAGTATCCGTTGGCGTGCCAAACCTTTGGTGAGTAGATCAGCTATATTATTTTCAGATCTGACAAAATCCAAAGAAATTATACCATGAGATAAAAAATGACATATAAATTTATGTCTAACTGTCAAACACCTCCTCTTTTTATTAAAATTTTTGCTTTTAGCCTAAGCAATTGTTGCTTGACATCACAATACATTAAATCGGAGGTATATGTGGTATAGGTTTATTTAAAAATGGTATATCAGATCAAAATTTTTTAAGCCATTTTGCTCCACTACTAGCTGCATCTAATGCCACTAATTATGCTTCCATAGTGGACCTAGAAATTATGGTTTTTTAGCAGATTTCTAAGCTACTGCTCCACCACCCATAGTAAATACAAAACTACTAGTAGATTTAGTTTCTTCTGAATTTGGTATCTAATTTGCATCACTATAACCTTCCATCACAGCAGGAAAACCACAATAATGCAAGGTATAATCAATTGTACGTTTAAGATACTTAAAAACTCTTTCTAAAGCATTCCAATGTGTAATATTTTGATTATGAGTGTATCTACCCAACTTAGCCATAACAAATGTAATATTGGGTCTAGTATGATACGCTAAATGTAATAAAGATCATATTATTTGAGAATATTTATATTGAAAAACACTTACATTTAAATTTTTTCTCAATTTAATAGTTATATTATATGGAGTGGAAACAAGAGATATATCAAAATAGCCAAATCTTTTCATTATTTTTTCTACATAATGTGATTGAGACTAAGTAATACCACCATTATTTTTTAATAATTTAATTCCTAAAATTACATCAGTTTCACCCAAATCTTTCATGTCAAAATTATTTGAAAGAAATGATTTAGTCATATTAATTACATTTAAATTATTACCAAAAATTAATATGTCATCCACTTACAAACAAAGTATCTCATAAGAATTTTCAAAATTTTTAAAATAAATACATTTATCAACACTATTTATTTGAAAACCATTAGACAACATGATTTTATTAAATTTTTCATGCCATTGTTTAGGAGCTTGTTTTAGTTCATAAAGGAACTTTACAAGTCAACAAACTTTATTTTCTTGTCCTGGTATAATAAAACTTTCAGGTTGATCCATGTAAATTTTTTCTTTTAAATCAACATTCAAAAATGCAGTTTTTACATTCATTTGATAAACTTCTAATTTATAGATGGAAGTTAATGCAATCAAAAGTCTAATAGTTGTAATTTTAGAAACATGTGCACATGTATCAAAAAAGTCTACTCCTTTTTCTTCTTTAAAACCTTTAGCTACCAACCTAACTTTAAATTTTTCTATAGACCCATCAATTCTTAACTTTTTCCTAAAAATTTATTTACATCCAATTGTTTTACAATCGGGTGGAAGATCACATAAAACCTATGTTTTATTTAAATTAATATAATTCATTTCATCATTTACTGCTTTTTTTTCCAAAAGAGAGCATCGGTTAAAATCATAGCTTCATGATATGTTTTAGGTTCATCTTCAAGCAAGAATGTATAAAAATTTGAGCCAAAATCTTTATTTTTTATTTTCCTTTTACTTTTCCTAATTTCTTGAGAATTGTCAAAAATACAGTTAGAACTAGATAAACACATATTAACAGGTTTGGATATCCTATTTTTCATGGGAAAAATATTTTCAAAGAAACATGCATCTTTGAATTCCATAATAATATTATTACTAATTTCAGGAATATCTGAGTTTAAAACTAAGAAGCGGTAACAATTGCTATTTAAAGCATAACCAACAAAAACACAATCAATTGTTTTAGGTCCTATTTTTCTTTTCTTAGTTATAGGAATATTAACTTTAGCTAAAAAACCCCCATAAATTAATAAATTTTAAGGATGGTTTCTTATTATGCCAAAGTCCATAAGGTGTTTTGCTATAATTTTTATAAGAAATTATATTAAGAATTAAGCATGCAGAATATAAAGTTTCACCCCAAAAATTATTTGCCAATCCAGAACTAATTGACATAGCATTAACCATATCCATAAGAGTTCTATTTTTTCTTTCCGCTACTCCATTTGATTGAGGTGAATAGGGATGTGTTACTTGATGAACTATACCATGCAATTCACAAAATTCATTCATCTCATTTGATATGTATTCACGGCCACTATTAGAACGCAAATTTTTAATTTTTTTTATCAGGTTGATTTTCTACTTCTACTTTATAAATTTTAAATTTATCAAACAATTCACTTTTGCAATGAATTAAATACACATAGCAATATTTAGAAAAATCATCAATAAAAGTAATAAAATATCTTTTACCACCATGAGTTAAAACATTATTACTATTACAAATGTCACTATGTATCAATTCTAAAAAGGATGATTCTCTTATTATAGGTTTAAAAGACGTTCTAAGTTGTTTGGCTTGAACACAAATTTGACATTTTTCCTTTTTATTAATTTCATGTCTTGAAATTAATTCTAGACCCATCATTCTTTTCATAGTATCAAAATTAACATGTCCAAGTCTACCATGCTAAGTATCATTACATTCAACAACAACAATAGAAGAATTAACAAAAGACATATTATTTCTAGAAAATGGCATTACATTTAATTTATATAATCCATTAAACAAGTAATCTTTTCCAATAAAAGTACCATAGCTAGTAATAATAACTTTATTTGAACCAAGAAGAAGATTAAAACCATTTTGATCTAAAAAAGATGCACTAATCAAGTTTTTTCTTAAAAGAAAATTTCCTTAATGATAATTCTAATTTTATTTGTCCTTCTCCTAAGATTTGAGCCTCACTATCATTTCTCATACTCACAGATCTTGCACTTGAAATCTGATAAGAGAAGAAAAATCTTTTATCGGTATAAGCATGAACATTACCATTAGAGTCTATCTACCAATCATTTGAGTTAAAAATCATATTTAACTCTGGGTTAGAAACAAAATACCTGTGAGATGAGGAAGGAAAGCTAGGTTCTAAGTCACCATATTAGCTTGAGGTTTTTGAGCTGATGTTGTTTTAGAAATTTTACCATGGTTCTTAAAGTAATTTTTTGCAACGTGATTGGTCTTTCCACAAATCCAACATTCTAAACCCTTTTTCTGATTAAAATTGTTATTTTTTGGTTTATTATTATTAATATTGCCACTACCACAAGAATTTTTTTATAAGCATTTTTCTTGAAATTTTTGATTTTAGGCTTATGAACATTTTCAACAATATGGGCATTTGCATGAAATTCATAATTTTGTTTTAATAATATACGATGTCTTTCCTCAATTTTCAAAGATACCAATAGATCATCAAAAGTAAAACTTTCTGGTTTTTGTTTTAAACCTCTAGCAAAATCAGACCAAAAAGGTGGCAATTTTTTGATAAGAGAATAGACAAGTACAATATCATGAAATTCAATGTCTTTAAATTTCAAATAAAAAATAATCTTCTCAAAATCATGAATTTGATCAAACAACTTTTTCCATCAACCATATGAAAATCAAGGAATTTTTCAATAGTGCATCTTTTCAAACCTTTTTCTTTAAGGTCATATTTATGTTATAGTGCATTCCACAATTCAATAGCAGTTTTGGTATGACAAAAAATGTGATATATATTATCAGACAAAGCACTTAAGATTCAAATTTGGCATAAAATATCTTTTTCATTGAAATCATCTTTGTCACTAGGAGTACTATCATCACTAGATGTAACAACTTCAAGGGATTTTTTAGATCTTTTTTGAGGAGTTTTTATCTTTAACACCATTCAAAATCACAGAAGAAAGACCCAATTCAGTGAGCCAAAATTTCACTTGTTGTTGCCAACAAAGGAAATTTTGACTTGAAATTTTTTTAGGTTTACTAGACAAAGACTTAATTAAATACATAATAAAATCAAAATCTAACATGATTTCCTCTCAAAGAATGTTAACAAAATATTATAGTCAAATAAATCACATAACAACAATTAATAATAAACTTACAAAGAATTTCAAGTATCGCAACAACAACAACAATAATATTAATAACGATAAATAAATAACAATTAAATCTAGAAAAGATTTAGAGTAGCCTGTGAGTTTGTGAATTGAAGCACGCCAAATTGCACTGTCTTTCGAGAGAAAATGGCTGGTCTACACCGAGTAAAAGTTGTCCACATCTCCCTCGCAAGATACTTCAACCCACTGAAATTCTTGTGTGCAGCTAAGAATTTCCTGAACCGATTATTCCCCATGCTCAAATAGAAATAGATAACAAATAGAAGCTAAATTTAACAAAAAAGATTTAATGTTTCTCGTATCAATAATGTTAAAATTTAATTTGGTGGGTAATGTAGGTTGTTGGGTTTTGCAAAGCAAATAAATTTTTTGTATTTTCCCAACAGTGTGCGAGAGGGAGAGGCTTTTTCCAATGGGTAAAGACAAAGATATTTAAAAGCTACTTTTCAAAAGTGAAAGACAAATGTATACTATAGGCTATGTGTGTGTATCTCAGATGAAGAACAATTCTGCTATTTATATAGGGAAAAATATAAATGTTGTAGTGGTTATAGTGGTAGCTAAGTTGGGCCTTTTTTATTTTAGGTAAGATTTTGATAAATATTTAGAGAATTGGTGTAATAGTAAAAGTATTGAGAAAAATAGGGTGTCAGAAAATTACAACCTAGAGTGCTATTTTGTGACAAGTGGAGCCCACCAATTTTTGGATGAAAATTGCATAGAAAATGGCAAGGTATAGTGTCGTTTTCTATACAAGCCAAAACGACATCGTTTCGTAACTGGGAGACGCGATAGATTTGAAAAATGAGGTAGGGCTCACATGTCAGAAAATGGCACCCTTGGTTGCCGTTTTCTAACACCCTATTTTTTAATTAAATTAACTCGCACATAATAATATAATAATATAATTAAATTTACTCCTACATAATAATATAATTAAATTATAAAAATAAACATAAAATTTCATACCTCCCAATCCCATTCTATCTATTTTTTTCACACATATTATGACATATAGTTATTATAGTTAAGATATACAAAAATTTTCTATAACTTTGCTATTATATTTATATTAAATATAAAATGAGTAATTAAATATTATTAAATTATTAAAATTGTGGTTATTAAGAATGAGAAATTTAAATTGTAATTAATAAAAAAAAATTTAATATGTTTATAATAGACAACTTGTACACATAATGTAAAAAGGTGGGCAAAAAAATTTTGAAAAGAAACTGGTATGTTTTCTAAACATGCATAAATTTTATTGTTTTTTTAAAAATATATACATACAATTATTAATTAAAAATTAAAAAAATATATTATAAAAAGTACCCTTCATATATATATATATATATATAAAGAAAAGAGAGAGAGAGAGAGTGAGGATATCATATAAAAAATAGGGTGTCAAAAAACGGCAACTAAGGGTGTCATTTTCTGACATATGAACCCCACCTCATTTTTTCAAATTTGTTGCGTTTTTTCATTACGAAATGGCGTCGTTTTGCCTTATATTAAGAACGGCACTATAACTTGTCGTTTTCTATAAAATTTTCAACTAAAAATTGGTGGGCTCCACTTGTTAGAAAACGGCACCCTAAGTTGCCATTTTCTAATACTCTATTTTTCTAAATACTTTTACTGTTGCACCAATTATCTAAATATTTATCAAAATTACACCAAAAATAAACAAAGCCCGAGAATAAGAAGGAGATAAATTAGACATGTAAATTAGAAAAATCTACCACTAACACACAAATGCCTATAGATTAGGAACTTCCATTTTACTAATTCAAAATAAAAATTTTAATCAATAAAATTCCAACGGGTCATTTAATATAGTTTTTCAAAATTAAAATTCAAGTCTAGCTCATTAACCGGTAAATTGTTAAATGTTATTGATTAACAATTAAAAAATAAAGTAAACATATATCATCCTGATTATCTTAAAAAAAACTTCTATCAGTCCATCAAAATAAAATATAAATTTTTCAAATTTTAAATATAAAATACAAATTATTTAAATTTAATATCAATATACTAAAGTAAAATTATATAAATATTAATTGTCCAATGATGTGCTTTTTAATATTAGAAAAAAATAATGATATATGCAAAAATTACCTTTATGTCAATATATATATATATTATAAAATTACATACACTCAATTAATTATATACCAACTAGTCAATTAGCCACACACTTAAATTTAAGTTATGATAAAGCTTAAAATGTCTTTATCCTGTGAGAGGGAGAATTGGTAGATCGACCTGTAAAAAGGAGTGTCCGGTCAGACCCAGGCGTTAACACTCCGAAGCTTAAGTTAGTAGTTTTTAGAGAAAGAATGCTTAGACAGAGAGTATCAGATGTTCAATATCTGAAGCCATTGTGTTTTAGGCTATTTATAGGAGTTATTTGGAGGGGTACTTGAGTACCTTGGGCAGTGATAACTGGCAGTTAGAGTAGGTGAGCGGCGATATGACAGGAAGTAGGTGGAGAGTATGGGCGTTGGCTTGTGTCAGTAGGCTGACAGGACGTGCTATTTCATTAGTCCGATCGGACACAATGCCTCCTTGCGCTGTCTTCCAGCTCACGCTTTGCCTTTTTGCTATCGAGCGTGGGTCCTACCAAATATTGTTAGGCCATCCTGATTGGGCCTTTGGGAATGTATACTCCATAGGTATCACTTGTCCCCCCTCTGAATAGTCCGATTGGGCGATTTAAGATTTTTGGAGAGATTTTTAAATTTTCAGGAGGTGCGAACTAACGAGTCGCGTCCAGAAATTTCGGATAACCGTTATGCACTTAATGCCTGCACATACGCTGAGAGCGACGCTTCGTTCTCTGCTTATGCATTTAACTCCTGCACATCTGCCGAGGGTGACGCTTCATTCTCCGTTGTTTACGCATTTAATGAATTGGAGATACGTGACGATTATCCAGCAGAGAGGCGGTTGTAGAATTACAGAGGCTCAGAGCCTATAAATAAATGACTTTGGGGTGATTTTTCTTCATTTTTTAGTGATCCTTAGGAAAACTCTATCATGCCTTTTTTCATGAATTTTGCCATTTCAGCGATTTCGAAATTTCTGTAGGATTACCCAAGTAAGTAAATAGTCCCTACCTTTGATTTTCTTTTTCATTCTTCGTATACACTCATTTACTTCTCCCCTTCCACCGAGAATGGCTTCAAGTAGTAGTCAACCAATAGATAGAAGTTTCCTTGAGGATTACAAGAATCGAGAGCTTTTTGCTCATCCCTTACGATTGACAGAAGAGGAAGTGGCTAGAATTCCTTCTCGATATAATTTTCCTGCAGAAGTATCAGTGATGACCTGTCCGAATTTCATGGTTATGAATGAGGGGATACTTGGGCGTGAGAATAGCAAGCCATTCATTCGCCATTTGCGGACACAGTTTCAGAGACAATATAACATAAGTTTTTCCCTTGTTATTGAAAGTCAAAACAACCTTCTGGACCGTGCCTCTTCCAGCGTGCTTCAATTTTATACTATGATCTTAGCCAGATTCTGTGCACTTTCCAATTAATATATCGCCATTCTGCGAATTGGCATCCATGTAAGGAAAACCATCATCATCAAGGCTGTTAACACGTTCAATTTTTCTCATTACCGGCCTCAAAATTAACATTGTTGTCAAACTTTTGTTTCTAATCGATCAGGTAGGAGGTCTTCGGGTGTTGGGATCCTTTTCTCGCATATTCGATGGTGGAAGATCCGATCGGGGATGAGGGGGTTCGATCGAATTTCGAAGAAATTTTCAGAACATATAAATAAATAAATATATATATATATATGTTGGTGGTGTTCTTCTTCGCTTTTCAACTTATAAGAACTCTTCATATATAAAAGTCGATTTGCCTTTCAATTGTGCCTTCATACTGCAATTCTCATTTTAGGCAAAGTTTTATCATGAAAATAGCTAAGGAGAATAAATATTATCAACCATGGAGAGTGTATGAAAATCAAACATGGAGAATGCATAAAATTCAACTAAGGAGAATACTTCCTTAATTTTAATGTGCTTTCCAAGCTAGCAATGCACAATTATTTTTGATCGGCGATCTCTTAATCTGATCGGATTTAAAATAAAATTTTGATTCAAGTGAAAGTCGTGACTTAGATTTATCAGTTCAAACGCAGTACGTGACTGTTCAATCTTTAATTTGATTGAAGTATTAGTCGATCGGCTATTTGTTGGAGAATCATGTATGGTGAATGACCTTTTAGTCTTTACATTGTTTTGAAGAGTTGACGACTTTGCATATCAAGTGTCCAGAAGAGATAATTGAATCAATTGGCGATGTTCTCATGTTAGGTTCGAAATAACATTGAACTTTGGCGAATAAATTGATGGAGATTTAAACGAATGCACCTCGCATCTTCGGCTCGGAATGGATGTCGAGCCTAGTAAAGAGACTTATCTTATGAGCGAATGGATTTCAATTTTTGCATCTTCGGCTGTGTCAAGCCTAGCGATTGAAACAATACCGATCGATCGGTCGATGCCCTTAGTTATTTTGTGGAGATTGTCTTTTCTAAAGATATTTTGGCCAATTATAGGCTTGATCGGCTTTTATTTGCTTCGGAGACATTTTGGCCAATTATAGGCTTTCATATTTTAGGTTCGGGATACACATTGAACCTAGCAAATGAGCCAAAAAATGAACTTATAATGGAGAAAAGCTTTCACATTTTGGGCTCGGGATGAGCATCGAGCCAAGTGAGAGGGCTGTACCACAATCGGATTATGCTGATCGGATTTGGAGTATTCATCAATTAAGATTTTCATCTATCGGAGTAAGACGATCAACCTGAAAATGAAAAACAAACCTAATAACAAATAAATGAAAACGTACATTTTTTTTCCAAAGATGGAGAAAGAATGGAGAATACTCTTTTTATTGAATGTCAATTTATACATGATTACGCTCAATATTCCTTAAGTACTTTGTCATTATGCCGAGCCCTTTTTTTCAAGCCTTCCGATCGGACAAACCTTGAATTTACCTTTATTAATGCTTCAACTTCCTTCTTTTTAATTTCCATTTCAAGCATGTTTCAAGAAATTGCATATAATGCTCTGAGGATGGGTGACGGATATTGAGGCTTTGGCAAAAGGAGCGATTTAGTGCTTTATCATTTTTGCTGGATCTTTTAAATTGGCTTGAATTTGATAAGTCACGCCTATTCATTTCAGCCATTATGCATTTACTGCTGATGCGCATGCCGAGGGCGATGCCTCATTTTTCAGAACCGCCATAATGATTTGGAGAAATGTGGTAGTTATTCAATCGTTGAGGCGTTTGGAGAGTTCCAGAAGTTTTTTGAGTCTATAAATAGGTAATTTTTGGGATGACCCCTTCATCCTTTTATCGATTATTAACAGAACTCTGCCAAAATCTTTTTGTGAAGTTTGTTTTTAACTTTTCTATGCAAAAAGTTTTTGGGCTTCATACTCTGAAGATCCAGAGACTTCAGTATTTCTGATAAGGATATTATATTACCCAAGTAAGTGGACAACTTCTGCCTTTTAATTTTCTTCATTTTTCATAACATCATCATTATTCCTTCCCTTCTGTGAAAGATGGTTTCAAGCAACAATCAGTATATAAATAGGGGATTTCTTGAAGCTTAGAGAGGTTATGGGATCGCAGATCGCCCTTCAGAATTCACATAGGAGAGGATGGCTGAGATTTTTTCATGATATGATTCCTCAACAGAGATCCCTATGATGGCTTGTCCTAAGTTCATGGTGATGACCTAGGGACCTCTTGGTCGCGAAGACAATGAGCGGCTTATTTGCCATTCATGGAGCTTGGGTGCGGGATCAAGGCTTCCCCTTAACGCCTTCGAAATCGTAATTCCTAAATGCTACAGAATTGCCCTCGATTTTCCAATTGGATGGTGATCAATGCTCTACCTCAAGACCCGGCTATAGAGGAAGCTGTTCATTGTATCGTTTTCCAAGTAAGGTTTTGAAGAAAGATTCTTTTTTGGTAGGGGTGGCTGGAGGACTTGCTTGGTATATAATCCTTGAAAGACCAAATGCCCGATCGTTCTTTGTAGGGAGTGATGTCGAAGACACGGGAAACCATATAATTCTAATTATCTCCTTGGCAATCCAATCGGGTCTTCTGACATTGACATTGACACAAATCATGAGCATTAAGTACATCATGCATTGCATGTTTATGAAATCTATATTGGCTGGAGAGAGTACTTTTCGGACTCTCAACGAAAGCACCAAATGATAAAACTTAAAATGTCTTTATTCTGTGAGAGGGAGAGCTGGCAGTTGTAAAGCCGATTGGATGGCTGGACCTGCAAAAAGGAGTGTCCAGTTGGACCCAGGCGTAAGCACTCCGAAGCTTAAGTTAGTAGCTTTTAGAGAAAGAATGCTTAGAGAGAGAGTCTCAGATGTTTAATACCTGAAGCCATTGTGTTTTAGGCTATTTATAGGAGTTTTTTGGAGGGGTACTTGAGTACCTTGGGGAGTGATAACCGACAATCAGAGTAGGTAAGCGGTGATGTGATAGGAAGCAGGTGGAGAGTATGGACGTTGGTTTATATCAGTGGGCTGACAGGACGTGCTGTCCTATCAGTCCGATCGGACACAACGCCTCCCTGCGCTGTCTTCCAGCTCATGCTTTGCCTTTTTATTATCAGGCTTGAGCCCTGTCAAATGTTGTTGGGCCATCCAGATTGAGATAGTTATCAAGTTGATTAATCATAATTTTAAAAATTAAAATTCACTTTCACATCTAATCGAACTGATTAACCATTAAAGTCGATTTGAACACAATTTTCTAAACCAATTTAACGATTTTTTTTTTGGTCAAGCCCACGTTTTAGTTTAACCCATGATTAAGTATGTCACACAGATTATATATTAGCATCCACCAAATCGAGTCCCTCCCCGCTTTAATTTATCCACGAAATCCACTTTGACCATTGGTGAATAATAATTTATATAATTTGAGATAGAATATAATTTTTTTGCATAAGTATGATATCAAAATATATAAACATGAATTGTGTTTTTTTTTTAAAAAGAATATATAAACATGAATTGATTTAGCACGTAATTACATACATGATTTGATTTGGCTCGTTAGTTACATAAATATTTAGCAAATTAATTAATGTGATGGATTCTATTAAATGAATTTTGGATTTTCTTATGAATTCATGATATTGTTAATCTGTTTTCATATTATATAGCAATTAGCTAACGTAGACACGAAGAACAATGTCCGTTTTTTCATTGTATAACGTATCACATTTTTGATATCACATATTAATATGTTTTCATATTATATAGCAATTACAAAATTAATTGAACAAAAAATTGAAAAGTTAACAAAATCAAAAAGTTTAAATAACCATTCAATGCAATTTCTGATTGAAATAAAAAATAATGAGTTTTCGAAACAAGAAAATCTAATTAGTTTATTGTCACAGTAGATTTTATACACCAAATATGGATATTGTGTAATTAATTTTTTATTTTTATTTTTTGCTGCCTCAAAAGAAAAGTTCATTCCTTTATGACAAAAGTTGTCCTAAATATATTTTTAAATTTAAAATCATATATCCTATTTTCTTACGAAAGGTATTTTTGACGAAGAAAATATGTAAATTGACATATTTAACCCTTTTTTGCCATTTTGGCCAAATAACAGTGTCCTAAAAATTAAAGTTTGGAATAGTTTTGAGTTTATTTGATAGGATGAAGAGATATTTATGATCTTGTAGTTTATAATTTAAATTTCCAATGTAGTCATATTTATATTTAACATAAACTAATAAACTTTACAATCTGAACTTTATATTCTATTACATATAGCATATGTAATAAAAACTAAATTTATCTATATTTATTACTATATTTCAACTTTTTTTAAAATTTTACACTTCTTGGAATTTTGGCCGCGTTTGTTTCACTGTATTACACATGAAATAACATACTATAATGCAAGTTAATATGAATACAATGTTTGGTAAATTTTTTTAAAAAATAATGTGGAGATAATGTAATACATAATAAGCTTCTTTATTTTTAATATTATGTATAATTTAATACATCATTAATCTCTGAATTTGTATAATACGGTATAAATTGTATTAGAAAAAAATAGTCTCCATCGTCTCCTTATCTATGATATGGCTTCGTCTTCGACATTTTCATTATCTGCCACAATTTGCCGCCACTGCAACAGCTATGACCACCACCACACCGCTGCCACCATCCCATTGCTGCCGCCGCCGCCACCACCACACCACTGCCCCCACCTCACTGCCGCCACCACACCGCCGCCACCACCACACCTTTGCTACCACTGCCACCACTGCCGTCACCACACCAGTTCGTTGCCACTGCTGCCACTACACCATCTCACCATCACCATCACCACCACCACCACACCATCGCCGTTGCCACCCCCACTACTACCGCCACCATAAATGCTGCCACCACCGGTGCCACTGCTATAGCCACCATTGCCACTGCCACCCCCACTACCATCACTACCACCACCACCAACACACCGTCGTCACCACCATTGCTGCCTCCCCTACCACCGTTACCATCTTTATTTAATGATTGTTAATTTATCTATTAACATATATTTATATTTTAAGAAATTTGTATACTTAAAAAAGATTAATGTATGTATGAAAAATTATATTTAATAGTCAATTTTTTTTTCTAAATTAGTAATATTAAAAATAATTTTATTTTATATTTAAAAAAAATAATAGAGTACATTATTATGCACCAAACACGGTATAAAATATTATAGGCTATTACAATTTTGTACCATACATTGTATATAATATTACAAACTAAATAGTACAGACTAATACTATACTGTCTAATGCTATACAAGCTAATACAATATATAGAACCAAATGTGCCCATAGTATACTACTGAAAAACCAGAAAATTAAGGTTAAATATTGCCAAATTATGCATGTTGGAAGACTTTATAGTAATTTGCTGTTTTGGGACCTATCAGTAGACAAATTAAATAACTACATTGATGCCTTAATACATGCACTATAAATTATTTAGACATTTTTATTTATAGAAAAAAGAAAAAGTGTAGTTTAATTAAGATGGTTGTATTGCTTAGAGTTTCTATTAGTATGGTACAGGCAAATAATGTAATGTGTAGATAAACTAATCAAAATTCTATCACATCGCATAACTAATTATATTGTATTAATTATATCGTATTCATTTGCACAACCGATTGATATTGTGCGGATATTATGATACAGGTACGTTCTTTAATCTGCTCCACTTGCTCTTGCATTTCTTGTCGTGAAGTTGGCTTATATCAGGATATTGCCGAAAAAATCCAAGATCTTAAAGAAAGATTGAAAGAAATTGCTACGAAGATGGAAGAGTATAAATTTGCTATGTTGAAGGAAGTTGAAGAACCTAGACATATTATAAAAACTTCCATAGTTAATCTAGCAGAGGTGAAAGGCAGAGTAGCTGATCGAAATAAAATACAGAGCAAGTTATTGAGCAAGAATTGTGAACCATCGTCAAATCCCCACACCATCTCCTTGGTCGGAATGGGAGGAATTGGTAAGACAACTCTTGCCAGGCTTGTCTACAATGCTAATGAGGTAGTGACCCATTTCCAGAAGAACAGGATATGGGTCTGTGTCTCTGATCCCTTTGATGAAATCAGAGTTGCTAAGGCAATCCTTGAAGATCTCGTTGGTAAGACCCCTGATTTAGTTGAATTGCAGGCCATACTGCAACAACTACAAGAAAATCTCAGGGGAAAGAAGTTTCTTCTAGTCTTTGATGATGTGTGGGAAGAAGATTCTACAAAATGGGAACAGTTAAAACACTCTCTGATGTGTGGAAACCCAGAAAGTAAAATATTGGTTACAACACGCAAGCTGAGGGTTGCAGAGATTATGGGCAGTACTGATAGCGATACCTTCCGATTAAGAGAGTTGTCCAAAGAGGATTGTTGGTCCATTTTTGAAGAGCTTGCATTCTTTGGAAGATCAAGTGAAGAATGTGCGCATCTTGAAGGCATTGGCAGGAAAATTGTAGACAAATGTAAGGGTTTACCTCTTGCTGTAAAGAGTCTAGGTGGCGTTTTGCGGTTTAAGAAATCCAAACAAGAATGGCAGAGAGTGTTGGATAGTGAGGTGTGGGAAGAAGAAAAAGTCCATAGAGATGTTATTGCTCCTTTACTATTGAGCTATTATGATTTGCCACCACCACTGAGACAATGTTTCTCAATTTGTGCCATCTTTCCAAAGGACTACAATATGCAGCGTGAAGACTTGATCAGATTATGGATGGCTCAAGGTTATCTTAAGAAAACAAGAGGCAAAAGCATGTACAGCATTGGTGAAGAGTATTTTCAACAATTAGTTGTACGCTCTTTCTTCCAAGATTTTGATATTGGTTTTAAAGATGAAATAATATCATGTAAGATGCATGATATGGTGCATGATTTGGCCCAATTCCTTACACAGGGTGAATGCTTTAGCATTGATCTCAATAACAATCCTGAGGAGTTAAGGACAAAGTCTGTTTGTGAGGAAGCACGTCATGCAATGGTAGCATGTAAAGAATCAGCTTCATTGCCTAAGTCCTATTATATGCAAAAGCTACGCAGCCTTTGGTTACATTCCTATAAGACTGAGACTGAAGTAGGATTGTGTGATTTATTCAATAATCTGACTTGTTTGAGATCGTTAAGCTTGAAGGATTGTGGATTGCAGACATTCCATCAAATATATACAAGTTGGTACATCTAAGACAACTTGACGTGTCTGAAAATGAAAAATTGAAGATGTTGCCAGAAACAATATCGGAATTGTACAATTTACAGATTTTAGATGTCAGTTGTTGTGACGAAATTGTTCTGCCTCGCGGGATAGGAAAACTAAGTAACTTGATATGTCTGTATAATTCCACTATGGATGATATTAGAAAACCCTTGCCAAAAGGAATTGGGCGATTGAGTTGTCTTGAGATGTTAAATGAATTCGTTATTGGGAGTGATAGTGATTCTTGCAGTCTTGCAGATTTGAAGAACTTGAACTGTCTTCAAAGAAATCTTGCTATAAGAGGTCTGGAAAATGTAGGCAATGTAAATGAGGTTGAGGAAGCACAATTTGAGAAAATGACGCAACTCTCCACTTTGGCCTTAGATTTTGGAAGAAAGGAAGAAGAAATAGAATGGAAGACAAGTCATGATGAAAAGTTGGTTGAAGTCTTTGAGCCACCTTCAAATTTGGAAGTATTGACTTTAAGGTTCTACCAAGCCACTGGAATGCCCGTTGGTTGGATAATATCATTTTCCAAATTGAGGGAGATTTATCTTCATTATTGTACGCATTTTAAGGTTCTGCCTCCTTTTGGAAAACTGCCTTCGCTCGAATGCCTTTATATGGGTAGTGTGGATGGTGTGGAAAAGGTGGGTGCTGAGTTTCTGGGGATGCAAAATGCTGAACATGGTATATCGTTCCCCAAATTGACAGTTCTGAGACTTGTAGAATTGGAGAATTGGAAAGAGTGGGTTGATTATGGAGATTCCATCCAAACTTCAATAATGCCGTGTCTAAGGGATTTGCAGCTCTTGTACTGCGGCAAGTTAAAGGCATTGCCATCTTACCTTCTCCGGAAAACGTCGTTGAAGAATTTAAAAATTGGATTTTGTCCTATTCTAGAAGAGCGATATGCGGTGGACAGAGGAGAGGATTGGCCCAAAATTTCCCACATTCCTGAAATCACAATTAATTAAATTTAGGATCACAAAACCTAGAGGTACTATACAGCAGATATTATTTTTCCAAATTAAGCAAAACTCAATACATTTTTTTGTTATAATCAAGTCTGATAAATTGTTCTGTTTATATTTTCTGACTACTATGCAGAAGTTTCTCATCTACTGGTTGAGTTATTTGCTTCTTGAACCGAGATTAAGGAGATTGCATCATGATCTATACTCTAGCTGCAGCTGAAATTCTGTTGTCTGTAATTAATATATATGAATTGAATTAATCTCAGGATTTTAGTTTAACTAGTTGCTGTTTAATTAGATGTTTATAGAGCATGCTGTGAATTTAAAAGCTGCTTTACATCCCTTGCGATCTACTATTTGTCCAGAATTAATTATTGGATTTTTTTAGCTGTAATGGACGAGATGGAATTCCTAGAGTTTCTTTTTCTAACTAGAGATATTTTTAAGTTCGAGTTGAGTGTTCTAAGAGTTTTTAAATATTTGAAATATTTATGCACACAAAAACTACGTTTATTAATTACAAGGAAAGCAAAGCTGACGTAATGATACATTAATTCTAATAGCATTCATACAACTTAATATCCATCTTAAGATGAAAATAATAATCACCCTGAAATGTATCAGTCTGAATTGTTGCAATCCCTCTAGCCATGAAAAAATCTCCAGTCCCACCAACCACTGAAAAATCCCTTGTCTTCTCCATCGTCAAATCAGATCCCATGATATTAAGAGTGCCTTTGTGCTTTGTGGAATTGAAGATCAAAAAGTGTATGCAAACCAAGCAGTGTAAGTAGATTTCATGTCATAGAAATACAACCCTTGTGCCTTAGCCATCGGAGGAGATAGAAGATGATTGTCCTTTTTCATCGGATCATCGAAAACAACCATCATTCCAACGTTGAATTTGGTGATTTTAATAGTTGGTTTAGTTACTGAAGTGGATGTTGCATTGGCTGCATCTGTGCCATTAAAGAGTATGTCATGATAATATAGCACAAATTGTTTGCATGGCTTTTGCTTGTTAAATGAATTTTTATGGGCTGAAATTGATTGAGATATAAGAATGGTAATTAAGAAACTTAAACTATATTTCAATGCAAATTGTTTCATGGTTATGTTTGTTAAACGTAATAATCACAATGTTCTGGTTTATATAGTAGAGGAAGTGCTTCTTTTTTGTTTATTTTTTTATTATTATAGTTAATCTATGGAAGAATACAAATTTTAGACCATGAATTTTTTTAAACTATTCTATTGAGCTTTTGAATCTCTAATTTTTCTTCTATTCAGCCCTCGAAATTTAGAATAAATTGCACACGCACAAGTGCCGCTTAGATTGGGAAAAATTACAAATTTTAAAGAGGTTAATTAAGCATAAATTGAGAGTTGAAGGGTTTAATAATGTGAATGGATTGAAATATTCATTTTGATAAAAAAAAAATGTTAATTATGTTTCCATCAAATAAGACAATAAAATAAAATCAGATGTTCAAGTTCTTAATTAATTGACTAATAGTTTCTTTTTTTTCCCCTTACTCTAGTAGAGAATTGTGATAATTAGGCTTAACAACTTGTGTCTTTTTTGTTATAGTTTTGGAGATCAAGACAAGATGAATGGTGCTTGGTTAGCATGCGGAAGTTCTCCAGAGAAACAACATGAAAATAAGCGATAGAGTTAGTTTTCGAGAGAAACGACGTTCTTTCAGCATGTACTTATATTTTGTGTAAGATGCTAGCTAAATTTACATCTAAATTATTGATAATTACATATTTACATTTAAAATTTTTTTTAAAATATGAAGCATTTTAGTAACGACAAATATAAAAAATTGATTTGCACTCATTATTCTAAATAAGGGCAAATATGAGTCATAATGACATGAGCAAATTTGTAACCAATACAGATGGCTACAAAACTTCTTACTTCAGCATTTAACTAACCAATTACCTTTTTCCCCTCTATGCACAGCACACCATCAGCTGAAGCTAATTTTATTAAATGTTTGCCTGCAGAATTTCCCAATTCCATTGTAAAACTTATTTTATCAAATCTACTTTATCTCCCCATCAATTTTTAGCTTTATTAGTTGTAGATTGTACTGATATATTTGGCACTAATACAAACATTCACTTAATGTTTTCATTGTCATCACCTAGTGATATTCATTCTTCTTTTTGTCTTGCAATTCTTTTGTAGGCACCAATTAATTTATAACAGCTTATATCATCACAATATTAATATCAATTTTTTATTTTTTAATGAAAGAGAGTCATAATATTTAATTAAAATTTTAAATATTATTAGAAAGTATCTAATCCGAAATTTTCACACTTTTAATAGAATGCTGGCTAGTGGCCACCAACAGGCCAATTCTCGGCTGTTAATATGTAATTAGTATGGTGCTTTGACATTTTTAGTATTTAAAATTGAACAAAATCTAATAAAAATGAACAAAATTGAATAGGCTAGATTTGGAAAAAAGCATTAGGCCCATAGAACTTTAAGCCCAAAGTGAGGTCCAAAATCATTTAAAAGCAGTCCAAACCTCAGCTTTGATTCCAAAACGGAAATTGATAATGAATCTGCGAGTAAAGCAGCTTTGATTCCAAAACGGAGATTGATGATGAACTGGCGAATAAAGAAACGTAAAGCAGCTTTGATTCCAAAACGGAGATTGATTATGAATATGCGTAGGACTGTTCAACTTTTCTTATAAACCGACCGAACCGACCAACCCAAACCACCAACCCAAGAAAATACGGTTTAAATGGGTTTAATGGTCGGGTTGGGTTATATGGTGAGTTTTTAATGAGAGAAGGTCGGGTTACTGGGTAATATGGTCGGTTATTGCGAAAACCGACCATTTCCTTTCTTTTCAGTTCTCTCCATGCCTCTTTCTCTCTATCGTGCCCTAGACCATTTCCTTTCTTATCTTTGCTACTCTGCTGTCTCTTGCCCTCATCTACCTCTTTTCATTTTCTTTCTTTTCTTCTTTCTTTCTTTCTCTCCAGTTTTCAGATCTGCTTCAATGGGTATGTGGATATATAGGCTGTTATGATTTTTAATTTTAGGCATGCTTCCGCTTGCCGTCTCTTATTCCTATTTCTATGTTCACATAAACGATTGCAAGTTGGAGCTGTTATGATTTCTTGCTTATTATTTGGATACAAGAATATTTGTTTACTTTGCTGCATTCGTGTGTGCAGTGCTGGGTTCAGTTTGGTTGGTAATTGACTTCACCAATTGGAGGTACGTATGGATTTTGTTTCTTTTAAAGTATTCCCTGTTTGGTTTGAATTGATTAGCAGAGTACTTCCCCTTTACCTTCATGGAAGCTGATTGAATCCTTTCTTAATTTCTCTTGAAAGATTTTCCCTCATCCTTGGGTTCTTGTTCATCTGGTTCATCGCTTTCTTTGCGGATAACGTCGTGGATCTTCTTGTTTTGGTGATTGCAGTGCCAGGTAGAGTTTTCTTTCTTATATAAATTTGATCTCTGTTGGTTCTTGAAATATGTTTAGAAGATAGTCCAGAGGTATATATTCATATTCTCACACTATTTAAACTCATATATACTTTGTTTCATCAATTTTCTTCCACTATTTTTCCAAGTTGCAGATCTAGTGCCCGAGATGTCATGTAGTCCTTAATTAGTAGATTATAAAGCCTGTTAATTTATAGTTATTATTTATATGACTGTACACTTAAACCTTAAAACAAAACACACACACATCCTCCTTCTCTTGAAAATTTATTTTTTTCCCCATTAACTTATCAATTAGTAACTTTTGTAATATACTTTTAAGCTTTAATTAACTAGTCCTGGGGCTTACACACAATGCTTAAGCCGATTTCACTGTCTCTTTTGATAACCAAATGAATAAATCTTGTGCTAACAAGAAAGCAGATGGAGCTAGGAGGCCTGAAACCTCCAAGGCAATTGAACCACCTGAAGACATTGAGGTAATTCAATGAATTTTGGGTAAATCAAGTTCTATTATCATGTACAACATGATTTTTTATAGGTTTTTTTTTTGGATCTTGATGGACACTGTACTTTGGTTGGTCGTTGGATGTTAGCAGCCAGCTGAAATGAGTCTTGAAGAGATTGAAAGTAGATTGGGAGATCTTATTCAAGCAGAAACTATTTTTCATTTTAAGAGAACTATGTGGAAAGAACGCCTTGAAGGTACATCATAATCTTTCATGTAATTCTCAGTTGTTAAGAATTGGTAACTATATATAACATTCAATGGGATTTCCTAGTGTTGTAATTGCCGGTGGTGTCTGATGATGTATGTGTTATCTTTGCATTCCATTATATTTAATTGGTTATTTTAAATTTAAACAAAAGAAGTCGATCGATAACATACACAACATTTCAATCATTATTCATTTGGTTCTAGTTCTGATTCTTTCAACTTTTATCTACTATACAATGATTAGTTATAAATTTTAAATCTAGTAATTCATTGTTGTTTTGTGAATGTGGCTTCTTGTTGGTTTGCTCCTATTTTCTTGATTAGTAGCTTTTGCTTGAAGATATTTGTCGTTGGATACACTTGAATCCCTGGAGAAATACATAACATTTAGGTCAGCAAGCCTATGTGAGCTTAATTAGATTGACAAAATATATAAGAATGGAGGCTGCAGAGCTCTTCATCCTAAGGTATCATTTCCTATATTGAAAAGCTCATAATTAACTGAAAGAAATAGCCCATTAATGTTTAGTTTCATAAAAATTGAATTATTATTAGATTTTAATTCTGTAATTTGTTCTTGTTGTTAGATTTGTCAGCTGGCTGAATCAAACCCTGATGCAATTGTTGGTGTGTGGAGGAAAAATGGGGATAAGCTTGATCTTAAAGAAGAAACTGCAATTGGAGTCTGAATTTGTAGAGTAAGCTTATTGGATTTTATTAGAAGAATTGGTTTTCAATTTGGTTATATGTTTGTAAATATTTATAGTGTTATTTATAATTTAATGTAATTATTATTTTGTTTATTATTTTATTTTATAAATTTTTTAGTATATAGTTAATTTATATAGTTAATTTACTTCAAACCGTTTCAAACCATTTCAAACCGTTTTAAAACCACCCCAAACCGTTTTAAATTACAACAAAAAAAATCGCCCCAAACCGTCTCAAACCACCTATATTGGTTTGGGTTGATTTTTTTTAATTTTTAACCCAACCCAACCCATGAACACCCCTAAATATGCGAATAAAGAAACGTAAAGCAGCTTTGATTCCCTGGTACTTGAAGAATTCCATGGCATCAAATTGGAAGTCTTGGAGAAGAGTTTATACCGAAACCAGCATAGAAGCAAAGAATGAATCCCAAAATGCACTATAAAAATGGGAAATCAGAAGCTAAAGCCCTCGATCATCAATACCAAAGCAAACAAACAGTAATAATAAATTAAAATGGCAGATGCAATAGTGTCGGTGGTCGTTGAGCAACTGGGTTCTATTTTGGTTGAAGAGATAGAACAGAAGGTGAGGCTAGTGGTTGGGTTGGAGAAAGAGGTTGAAAGCCTCAGAACTAAAATGGTGACCATCAAAGCAATGGTGGGTGATGCAGAGAGAAAGCAATTCAAAGAGGAGACAGTGAAGCAATGGCTAAAGAAGCTCAAAAATGTATGCTATGACATTGATGATGTGTTGGATGAATGGAACACTGCCATTCTCAAATCCGAGATCGAGGCTGCACATCGACCTCCACAACCTGCTTCTAACCTTAGGAGTTGTAAATGTAATATCTTATACTCGGTTTGTTAAAAGAGCCGGATACCGGATGTCACATATGAATTTGGGTCTTTTTAAGATGGTCAACTCTAAGATTTGACTAAATTTAAAAAAATTATTAATTAAACGTATTATTTATTCTATAAAAATTTCGACAGAGTCTTGTCTTTCCTTATTATTGGCAACTTCATGTGAAAAAGAATATAAAAACATTTCTAAAATCATATAACTACTTTCAGAATCTCAGTTAATCAATCGCAATTTACATAATTGGCTTCAACATAAAAACTTAATTCACCATAATTATAAACATTTACTTATTTACTCATAATTTTAAAAATGGCTTTTTGCAACCTTAGTCCTTCAGTCTCAAAACATTCTAAAACAAACACTTAAATTAGGGGCGGGTATATACTAGTTAATCAGTTTATAGCCTGTTTTTCGAGTTTACATTAATAATTGGTTAATTGCTAACCGGTTATCCGCTAAATGTAACCGTTAAAAAATATTGAACATAAACTTTATATAAAAAACTTCAATTCATCCATCAAATTAAAATATAAATTTTTCAAACTTTAAATATAAAATATAAGTCATATAAATTTAATAATAGTACACTAAAATAAAATACGTAAACATTAATTATTATTCATCTTAATTGTGAACTTTATTTTTTAAATTTTCTTATCATATATAATATTTCCTTTCACTTAAAACTTAAAAGGCGATTTATTTGGTTTTAAGTGTCTTTTTAAAAATTTTAAAATAAAATTTCTGTACTATTGCAATTAATAATATGATAAATTTAAATTTTATCGTAATTAAAATTAAAATTAAAAAAAGACAATTTAATCCATTATTAATACATTTTTATAACATAATATAATTGTTTATTTTTATGCATGTCATACATGTTGCAACTATTGGTTTTTGATTTTGAAAATGGCTTTTTGCAACTTTAATCCTCCAATCTCAAAATATTTTGAAACAAACCCTTAAATTAGGGGTGAGAATGTACTATTTATTTAGTTTATAGCCTATTTTCAAATTCAGTTCATTAAAGTAGATTTTTTAAAATTAAAATCCAAGTTTAATCTATTAATAACCGGTTAACTGTTAGATACAATCAATTACCTATTAACCATCGATTTACAGTTAAAAAATTAAAGATAAATTTCGTATAAAAAACTTCAATTCATTTATCAAATTAAAATATAAAATTTTAAACATATAATACAAATCATTCAAATTTAATAATAGTACACTAAACTAAAATTACATAAATATTAATTTATCAATTATTTACTTTCTAATATTAAAACAGAATATGAATATATGTGAAGATTACCTTCATGTCTATATACATGTAAAATATTATATAAATCGGTTAACCAGATATTTAAATTCAAATTCAAGTCAATTAATCACAAATTTAAAAATTAAAGTCTATACACATATCCAATTGGACTGCTTAAATATTAAAGTTGGTTTTAACTCAAATTTTTTAAATTGGTTTAACAATTTTTTTGTCCAGCCCTAGTTTTACATATAGCACATGTAATAAAAATGAAATCTAGATGTGGCAAATAGACGGGTTGGATGGATTTGGATTGGGTTATTAATGGATGGGTCATTAATAGATCAAAAAATATGGATCATTAATGGATTGGATCATTAATGGGTTGGATTGATTTGGATTGACCCATGAATTTATATTAATTTTCTGTAAGTAAATGCATCATTGATTTTTCTGTTATATTATTGTCACTCTGAAACAATAATACTGTAAATATTTATAGATAAAAATTTTGTCAATATAGAAAATAAATACATTTAAAAAGCAATTATACAATACTTTAAAAATTATAAAGGAATAATGGGTTTTATTTTGCAGGTACGATGACAACTATTTCGAATCTAACATGCCCAAAATAACAATAAACAAAATCATCTATCAAGAAAATGTTTGACAAAATCGAAAAATATCAAAAAGTTATTTAAGCAGAAAATACATCCAAAAGGCAATAAAACTTAAACAGTACTTCAACTTCAAAACTAACTTATGCACCCTTATCAGCTTTGGCAGCTGTGGCAGCAGTTGGAGTAAAGCTAATGCTGCCAATAAAGTTGAAATAAACAAAATCGCAATAATTTCTAAGCAAAGTTGAAGTAAAGCTAATGCTGCAATTAAAATCAACTTAATAATCTATATCCACTTGAAAAAATTGACAATCCACATAAAATATTCATTAGGTTAATATCCAATTGATCAAGATCTTTGAATCTTGAAAACATCCATTAGGTTAATATCCAATAACCCAATGAGTTGAAAAGTAAAATGGATTAATTTTAGGTTGACCCAATGAATATTGAATTGGGTTGGGTTGGATTGAAAAATAAAATGAATTAGTTTTTTGTTGATCCAATGAATATTCATTTAGATTGGATTGGGTTTGAATCAAATTTTTTTGAATAAATTTGGATCGACCCATAGGTTTGGGTCAATTTTGCCAACTCTAATGAAATCTATACATATTTTATATTTATTACTGATATTTTTTAAATTACACTAGAAAAAAAGACAAGGGAAGCCTTTTGTAGGATTTTAGTTTACCTTTGAAAAAGCAAAGATTTGAGTTTAAAGTTTAAACATTGCCAAATTATACATGCATGCTAGAGGACTTTATAGTAATTTGCTATTTTGGAAACTATCAATAGATAGTATTTTCTTTCTTTTTGGACAAACATCAATCGATAAATTATTTACCCATCTTCTACAAATTATTTATACATTTTTAAAAATTATTTAAACATTTCTTTAAAAAAAAAGCCAAAATTTACCACCTTATATATGACATTTTTATAAATCACATCTACTACAAATTATTTTTACATTTTAAAAATTATTTAGTAGTTAAAGTTGGATAGAACTTATAACAGTACAGTATAAGCAGATAATGAAACATTAAAAAAACCAATAAAAAATTATCACATTACATACTAATTATATCGTATTCATTTATACAACCGATTGATCTTGTGTGGATATTTTGATATATACAAGTACGTTCTTTAATCTGCTCTGCTTGCTCTTGCATTTCTTGCCGTGAAGTCGGCTTACGACAAGATATTGCTGGGAAAATCCAAGATCTTAAAGAAAGATTGAAAGAAATGGCTACGGAGATGGAAGAGTATAAATTTGCTATATTGAAGGAAGTTGAAGAACCTAAACAGATTATGACAACTTCAACAGTTAATGTAGCAGAGGTGAAAGGCAGAGTAGCTGATCGAAATAAACTACAGAGCAGGTTATTGAGTGAGAATTGTGAACCATTTTCAAATCCCTACACCATCTTCTTGATCGGGATAGGGGGAATTGGTAAGACAACTCTTGCCCGGCATGTCCATAATGATAATGAGCTAGAGACCCATTTCCAAAAGAGGATATGGGTTTGTGTCTCTGATCCCTTTGATGAAATCAAAGTTGCTAAGGCAATCCTTGAATATCTCATTGGTAATACCCCTAATTAGTTGAATTGCAGGCCATACTGCAGCAACTACAAGAAAATCTCAAGGGAAAGAAGTTTCTTCTAATCCTTGATGATGTGTGGGAAGATGATCCTACAAAATGGGAACAGTTAAAACTCTCTCTAATGTGTGGCTTACCAGGAAGTAAAATATTGGTGACAACAAGCAAGCCGAGGGTTGCAGAGATTTTATTCTTGAGCATCATACGGATGATTCATTGAATTTGAAGATTAAATCAAATGACCCTTCAATGAAGTAACCAAATAGATTAATATAGCAGTTTCCAACAATACATCCATCCCTTTCTTCCTCATAAATTAAAACATACATACATCCATCCATTTAATATTTTAAATATTAAAATTACAAGGAATTTAATCCCTAGCAAATACGATGTTTATAGAAGGTAAGATATGCATCAAGTTAATTATTAATATAAAAATTACGATAATAATTATGAGTTATCAATTTATATATGACAATTTTGATTCAATTCATATATCCGATTTAATCAGTTCATAAAAATATAATTTAACAGTATATTCAATACTCCAATGATATATTTTATTTACTTATAATTTTTTATATAATATTAATATAAAAACAATTATATATATATATATAGATAATACATGTATAGTTTTTCTTTTTAATATAAAATTTTTTATAAATAAAAAATAATATCATAAAATTTTAAAGTGATTTATTTATCATTTAACTTATTTAACGACGATCATCTGCAAATTTTAAGAGGTTTATTATTATTACCCCATCTACTTATGGCACAACTCCATCCATATGCCACGTATAGAGTTAGGGTGGACTCATGGGATGAAGAAAAAACAAAAGTAATAATAGTTAAGAAAGGAAGAGAAAATAACATACAAGGTAGTTGTTTGTGTTGCTGAATTTAAAAAATGGATAGCAAAATGATCAAGGAGACATTAAGTCTGCTTATTCACCTAATTCCAACACTATATTTCCAAGCATGACATCGACCAATCTATTGTTCTTTATCCTTAATATTTAATTATAGCATCCCTACTTATTTATTTTTTAATTTTCTTGATATAATTAAAATGGAATATAAAATCTGTCAGAATCTCAATTTATTCGTTTGCAACTTGAGTTAAAATTTCACTAAAACATTCCTTTGTCTAATTGAAAACAGCTTCAAATCTTACCTCGGATGGTCTCAAATGTTACAAGAAAAAGTCCCTTTTGTATTTTTCACTAAAAGGTCAAAAAAGGATGATTATAAATTTATTATCTAAGAATAAAATCCAACAAATCGGTTATTAAATCGATTAAAATTTTGAAGGAACAATATTTATTTATATTCAATATTCCATAATTTTATTTATAATTTGAGTAAATAATTTAGTGCAATATAAAATAACATTTTTTAATAATTTATAGATCAATAAATATTAATTATGATACCAATTTATACAATAATTTTACAGGAAGAAAGGTCTTTAGTAATGAATTTATAATGTAGTATGGAAGGATTTATAAGTATGTAGTTATACTGGTTTAACTAATTAAATTAATTATAAGTGAGATTATTAATATAGATTCGGTCCATAAAAAAATTTATAAATTAAACCGATAATAGTAGATTAATGGTTATAAATAGTATGCACCAATTCGGTATTAGCCTGCCAATTCATAAGAAAACTCATCAATTCAAATGTAGAAAACAATTTTTATAGTCATATTTCGGTTTTAGATGAACTCTATGGGTGAATTAATAAATATTTCGACCACTTCTCAATTACAATTTGCCTCAATTATGATTAGCAAATAGCAACACATTTAAGAGCTTAATTAATTTATTGTATTCCCATTTGATTCATACAACCCCTTAGGATCTTTTTTTTTTTTTTTCCTTTAATTGTTATTCCTTCACATCTAAAATTCAATAAATGTGTTACTCGTAGAAAGTAAAAAGAAATTGCATGCACGACCTCACTATTTTTACAATCAATCATAGCCGTCCATTCACATGACTCTTCATCCTACGTTGATCTCCATGCCAAGGAAAAAAAAAAGACAAATAGGAGATGAAAAGCTCAAGGACATTAATGTCATTTTAAACCAACCCTAACATGTACCGCTATAATACATTATTCTCACCAACCAATAAAAAAACATCTCCACGACACAACCCAATCAAAGCCGTCTGTTACATTGAGGATCATAACGTTGCAGTGACTTTATCAGACCCATAAAGATTATTACGAAAAAAGTAAATAAAAACACATAAACAAACAAAACAAAAGAACATTATTGAGAGAGAAGCAGAGAGAGAGAGAGAGTGTTATGCGAATGTGTTTTTCTCTTCAAAGTCGAAGAACGGTTTTGTTTGTTGCTCTTTCCTTCTCTCTCTTTCCCTTCAGTCATTTTAACCTCAAAAAAGCTATCAAAATTCCATCTTTGTCCTTTTAGAGAGAGAAAGTTTTTTTTTTTTTATTTGTCTCTCGGATATAGGGAGAAACAAAGAAAAAATTAATATTAACACAAAGCTCCCTCTGTTTCAATGGTTGAATAAATAAAAATCTCTCATTTTTGACAGAAGAAAAAAAGGAAAAAGGAAGTTCTTTTGATGGGTTTTGCTATAAGCTAAGATGCGATCTTTTTGATTGATTGTCGGGACTTAATCTGCACCCTGGATTTGATCGTTGAGGAGAGAGAGATACAGCGAGAGAGAGAGAGAGAGAAATAGAGGAAGGGATAAAATGAACGGTGGCGATGAGGTCGCTGCAGCTCCGGCGGGCCCACCACCGCCTTTGGAGTGGAAATTCTCCCAGGTCTTCGGCGAACGTACCGCAGGCGAAGAAGTGCAAGAAGGTAACATCTGTATATTGCTGTTTTGTCTATAATTCATAGATTTTGTTTCATTTGGATCCAGTTTGTTTTTGTTGTGTTTATAGCTTATTGTGGCTCATTTCTGGATTCTGGATCCGAAATGGATCGTGCGTCGATGAGTAATTTGTGTTTAGGTTTATGGGTCAATTAGCACTTTTCAATTATTGCTGTGATTTGGGGAAAGTATTGCGATAGAGATTTGCATATTTAATGGATTGAAGGAAACACAGTGTGGAAGTGAGCTTGGTGAATTAAGTGGAGAATTGGGTATTCTTTTTTCTCACACCACATGCAATGGGCAAGTAATTCAAGTGGGTTGTTTGAGCTGTGAATTCCTTAACTTGGTGGCTACTATAGGGATCTTTATTATTATGTTATGTTTGTTGGTCAATTGGCGATATGGATTTTGTGCCCAAACATTAGCCATAGGTCTGTCAAAGTTCTGGTTTTAATGGTAGTGCTCTTTGGTTCATGGTGTTTATAACCACATTTTGTACGCCTATGGTTTTACTCAATGTCAAACATTTGTTTTGTTTTTGACTTGTGCATTGCTAAACTAAAGGTTTATTTATTTATTTTTAATCTTCACATGCATAACTCATTTTGCTAAGGGTGAATAAATTTTTAATCTAGATGTTTGGAGTAGGGTTCAAACTTTGCACATACATGTCCATACCCTCACTAAATATTTGTGGTACGGGTGTATAAATTGTTGATTTAGATATTTGAGGCAAGTTTCACATTTTCTACATACATATCCACATCCACTCTAAAACTATGTGGTAATACATATGTTCCCAGAATGTTTGAAACTAATTCACTGGTAGCTTAATTACTTAAGTTGAAAACATTCAGGCTTCATAGTTGTAACTTTATATATATGTGTTACTGTTATTGCAAACTCCTAAGGCATTTACATTTAATCTTACTTTTATTGCAAACTCCCAAGGCATTTGCATTTAATCTCCATGAATCTAGAGTAATCTGAATGTATACTGCTATATAGTTTTGAGGAATCCACCAAATGGATTTCGCAGCATCCTTCTTAAATCCATGCACAGAAAGAGAGTGACCAGTTGAAATAGTTCTACGAGAAAGAAAGACTGCAGAAGAGTGGCATTGTTAGTTTGTTGAGTTTGAATTCATTGTAGAAAGAGATATTGGACTCACGTTGAAGATGTTTGGATGAACTGCAACCCAAAAAAGAGTTGGCTCTTCTTTTTATTTTATCATGTGCGTGTCTGTTGGGAGGGTAGGGTGGTTACCTCAGGGCAAGTCTAATGGAGGAAAGGTTCATGTCCTGATCTAACCTTCCTCTGAAGGATTGGTGACTTTCAAGATTTGAATTTGTTCTTGTGTAGGAAGGACCTTTAAATATAGATGCAATGAAGTGGCATAAGAGTAAGTGATGGCAAATAATTTAAGCCGATCGTGATTGATTATTTAGACCTTTTAATGACCTGCTCCAATAAAAATCAAGCTAGAAACTGGGGGTGGAACATTGCATGGAATTGAGAGGTGGAAAGAGAGTATTTGTGTAGCTGAGGGTGAATACTCGTGTAATCTAAAACCATGTACATGATGGTCCTTTGGTTCTGGGGAATCATTTTTTTTTCCTAAGTTGAGTTGATCTTCTTGTCACTAAGAACATAGAGAGATTCTTGTATTGCTTTCAGAAGGACTCTAGGACAGAGAGTTCTTCAGACAATCTTGTTTGGATGGCAGGAAAGGGATTCCTAATATTATCATAGCTTCAAGTACTAGCAAGTGGGGATGTCAGTTTAATAACCTAACTCTTCCTCTAAGGACTGAAGAAAGCCCCCTTTTTTCCTTTTTTAATCTTACTTTAGATTCAGTTGCACGTCTTACAAAGAGACTAAGAACATTCTGTATGATCATTACGGCTGTTTTTGGTGGTTCTCAATGCTTTCTTTTGGTTTGAGAAGGATCCAGTTGCTGCAGAACAACCTAGTTCAGATGCTGACCTCCCTTCTAAGATGAGATTATGAGTGCAAGTCGACTCACTAGAGACACAAATGCATTAAAAGAAGTGACTTACTAAAAATACGCTCCACTTTAAATTGGAACACATTGGATTAACTATAAATACTGGAACTCAAGATATGTGTGTGTTCAAAACAACAGCAACAGGTAACTAGTTCTCCATAAATGGAATGAGTTCCCAAGTGCTACCACAAGAAAGATTCATCACTTGTGGGTTTTTTTTTCCCCTCCTCCTTTTTTTGGATTCTGGCTGGAATTTGGAAGAGAAATAGATTAACAAAATGTAGCTATCTTCATACCAAGAAAATCTGTTGTGTATCTAAATCCGTAGTGTATCTCATTATCCCTCAGGCTCTGGGCTAAGGGCCTGAATCAGGATACAACTGAGATTTCCTTTCTTATTCTTCTTCTTCCTTCTTTTTCTTTCTTTTCCTTTTTTTTTTTTTTTACCGTATTGGCTGGTAAAGTTAAGATTGCTGGCTCTTGACCTTAGCTGCCAACTCTTTTCAAATGCGGTGGAGCTTTGAGTCAGTAGATTTCCAAACCACAGTGGCATCTTCTTATCCTCTGGGAGAGAGAAAATTCGTCAGCCTGTTCAGTTTGCTCTTGGTGCTTCAAGATATAGAAATGGCTGCCTAAAAACTTTGTCATCAGTTATCTCTGCATGGTGGAAGTGTGACTTTGGTATGGTTGCTCTGAATGTAACTTGAAATTTAGTGCAAAAGTTCTTCATGTGATCCAGGGAGTAGTAAAATTAGTTGTGGATGATATTCTCTCTTGTAAGGTGCTGGATTCAAGTTTATACACTGATGGCGTTCCTTTACAAGAGAACTGTCTATTGGTGTGAACTTGATGTTTTTCCCCTTCACCTCTCATTAATCATCCCTGTTTGTTTCTTTATCTGAAGCATTGATAATTTACATGAGCTTTCTGATTGAATTATGATATTCTCTCTTGTAAGGGGCTGGATTCAAGTTTATACACTGATGATGTTCCTTTACAATAGAACTGTCTATTGGTGTGAACTTGATGTTTCTCCCTTTCACCTCTCATTAGTCATCCCTGTTTGGTTCTTTATCTGAAGCATTGATAATTTACATGAGCTTTCTGATTGAATTCAGTTTTCATTTTCTCTTTTGTCTTTTTCCTTCTCTTGCCAAAATTTCCCTTTTGCTTATTACAGTTGTGAGTTTTTTCATCAGCATCAGTACTAAGTCCAAATGACTATATGTCAAAACAGCTTTAGAATCATGGGATGTATAAATTAGCGTTCCCAAGGAGCAAACATCCAGTAGTGATGTTAAGGTGTGATTTTCTAATTTGATTATGTGCATATAAGATGTACTCTTAGAAGCAAAGCACTATCAGGAGAGGGTAGGATGTAAGCAGTGGCTGTTGGCCTATTGTCAGATAAGCAACTGCAGCGTAGGAAACGTGAAAGAGAGTATACACAAGATTGGAGTGTGGAAGTTTAGAAATACTTAATAAGTTTGTACGAGAATATCATTGTTATTGTATAAGTGAATGTAAGGATTATGAGGGCATTTCTCAATTTAGTTTTGTTTCCTTTTGCAGTTGATATTATTTCAGCTATTGAATTTGATAAAAGTGGCGATCATCTTGCTACTGGTGACCGCGGGGGCCGTGTAGTTCTTTTTGAGAGGACAGATACAAAGGATGTATGTTTCTTTCTTCCCTTGGAGCCTTCATTTGTTCATTAGATTGTTGGTTTATAATTACTTTTTTTTTTTTTGGTTGATCTGTTGTCATAGTGGCGGCATCGTGATATCTTTCTTCTCTTTTCTTATATTTAGCATGGTGGATCCAGAAGGGATATGGAGAGAATGGATTACACTATTAGTAGGCATCCTGAGTTTCGTTACAAAACTGAGTTTCAAAGCCATGAACCTGAGGTGTTTATTTTCTATCGGTTTCTGCTGGTCTATTTCGGATGCATTCCATTTTCTTCTGTCACACCTTTAATATTTATATTGCCTGCTTGCATTTGCTCCAGTTTGACTATCTCAAGAGTTTGGAAATAGAGGAGAAAATCAACAAAATCAGATGGTGCCAAACAGCCAATGGTGCTCTGTTTCTCCTATCGACTAATGATAAAACCATTAAGTTTTGGAAGGTATGGTTGGATTAATATTTTGCAGCATGGTAAAGAACATTTGAATTTTCAATTTTTTCAATTAATTTTGCACTGGGTGATAGATGTATGATAGTAGGTTATTATAGTATTTTTAATCACCTAGCAAGTCTTGAGGCTGCTTCTTGGTTAGAATATATGCTCAAATGTGAAGTATTACTGAATGGTATTTATTCTTTGTATGCTAGATCACCTTTTGTGACAGCATCCTCTTTGTAGACTACCTTATCAGAACTGTTACTGGACAAATATCTTTTTTCCCCTGTTTGTCACTTTTCAGTTGGTCAGATGCTTATGTTTAGGTTAGATTTGAGGAGTAATTTCTTAGTCATGCCATGGTGATACAATGGGTGCATTATGATGCCTACAGGATGATATTAAATAGCAATTTCCTTGGAAGCAAACATCTTAGTAATTGGACTTAGGGGTGCATGATGAGTTTTTGAGATCTTGCCTTTAAGCTTTGCTGTTGACTTTACGGTTTATAGTTGGATAAATTATACAGCTATTTACTTCTTTGGTTTGTCGGCATGGGAATTGCACAGGTTCAAGAAAAGAAGGTTAAGAAAATCTCTGAGATGAATATGGACCCTTCAAAAGCTGTAGGAAATGGTAGTGTTGCTAGTTCGAGTAATTCAAATGGTGCTAAACCTTATCTTGCAAATGGAGGTTGGCCGGATAAGTCATACAGTTATCCAAGCAATGACTTCACTTTTCCACCTGGCGGCATTTCATCACTCCGTTTACCTGTGGTAGTTGTACTTGAACAATTCATCTATTTTTCTTGCATTGCTTATGTTCCGACCAGCTAATATTTCCTTCTCAGTTATGTCAGTGCATTACATCTTAAAAATGGTGCATGCTATCGTTTTTGCTAATTCTCATGTTATCAGCATATACCACTTTTTGACATTTGGTTTAATAAACGAACCAATACCTCTATTGCACCGGCAAATGATTATTCAAACTCTTTTATGTAATAAATATACCATCTTGTGCTATTTGGTTTAATAAATGAGATTTATATTAAACTCTGTTTTGGATTATTCTTTGTATTTTTGGTTGGTGGAGTCAGGTGAGTATGATGATTGTGATTTGCTTTGTCTTGCTAATTATTGGGGAAGGGTTTATGGATATGGAATTTTTATTTTCGGGGGTTGCTCATCAGGTTTTGCATCAATCTAACTCTTGTTTTATGCTGCTAGGTAACTAGCAATGAGACCAGCCTGGTGGCTAGATGCCGAAGGGTATATGCTCATGCACATGACTATCACATCAATTCAATTTCAAATAACAGGTGGTTCAAGTCCCAATATCAATCCTCTTTGTTTTTTCTGTTTCAATTTTTTTGCATAGCCGTGTTTTGAGCGAGTGTTCTCATGCAATAATTATTGTTTTATTTTCATCGTTATTACTACTATTGTTATTATTATAGCTGCCGTTGTCATTATTAATTCAATTCTAGCAGTTTACTATGGAACCTTTAAAGAGATTCTGGTAATTTGTTTGTGTACTTTCCTTTTATGAGAGATGATGCAAATCCGTGGTGACTTGAAATCTTAAAATTGTATTGTTGAAGAAAAAACAAGAGATTGTTATAAATAGCCCGGCTAGTATTCTATGTTTTTTTTTTTTTCACTTCTTTTTTAGCCCATTGTTTCCCAGGAATATTGATGCTGAACAGTTATTAAAAATAAGGTGGCAGATGAAGGAACTTCTTTCTCTCACACTTTCTTTTTTCTTTTTTAACCTTCTCACAGGACCTTTAGTGCGAATTAACCTGATAGAACATGAGGAATTTTGTGTTAGTGAAAGCCACTGGTGCCGTTGTATTCTAGTGCTTTGGAATCTCTTTTATTTTATTTTTTCTCTACAGCTGATTCACTTTTTTCTTCTGACAACAGTGCCTTCGAGTCTTTTATAATGATGCTAGTTTAGAGTTGATTTACAATAATATGCTAGTCTTATTGGAAATATTTGTAAGCAGCCTATTTGGTTTGTCCCATTTGTGTTGCTGACTTGTTAGTTTTGCCAATTTTCTCTCTTGCTTGTTGCAGTGATGGTGAAACATTTATATCAGCAGATGATCTGCGAATCAATCTTTGGAACTTGGAAATTAGCAACCAAAGTTTCAATATTGTTGATGTAAAACCTGCAAATATGGAGGATCTGACTGGTATTCATCTTAATCTCTTGTATTGGGTGTCATCTTGAAATACTGTGTTAGAATGATTGACTTCTCCATGAACAATCTTGGTGGATCCTGGTTTTGATATCGGGATTGATGTTTATGCCTATCTGTCTGTTAGTAATTTCCTCATTGTCATCGACTGGCTTTGTGAAAACCTCATGGAATTCAGTTAGCATCATCGACACCTTATCTAGGGCTACTTGGAAAACCTGTTTTCCCATTTTGTTTTACTTGGTCAATCAGTTGGCTTTGTTGTTCATGCCTGTGTTCTTTTTTATAGTATTGCTTATTAGGATAATCCCCTTGTGAATTGTATAACCTGAAGCTAACCTTTTTCTTTCTTTCTTTCCTTTTTTGTTTTTGTGATTGATCGACTTACTTTTTGTTTCCAGTGGTAACCTTCCATTTAATCATGATTACCTTGAGCTATCAACCTCATTTCATTGATTCTTGCAGAGGTTATAACATCTGCGGAATTCCACCCAAGCCATTGTAATACATTAGCTTATAGCAGTTCAAGAGGCTCAATCAGACTCATTGATTTACGACAATCAGCTTTATGTGATTCTCATGCCAAATTGTAAGTATTCAACCTACTTTGTCCTGCTTGTCTTGTATGTGCATTTCTTCAGGGGAAAAAAAATTAAAATGATGATTTGGACTGGGGAAATAGGAAGGCATGGGCAATATCTTTACTCAGTTATATTGGCAATTTTATTGGTACAAGCTGTTGTGGGTGGAGTTGGGAGCAAAACAAATGATGTCTGCTCATTTGCTTTCACCATGAAACATTAATATCCAAAACTTGCAGGTTTGAGGAACAAGAGGCTCCTGGCTCTAGATCATTTTTTACAGAGATAATTGCTTCAATCTCGGATATTAAATTTGCTAAGGATGGAAGACACATTCTCAGTCGTGATTACATGACCCTCAAGGTTTGGCTATAATTTTAGTTGATTTAGATCATATGTGTAGTTTATTGTGCATTATCACATTTATACAAGTATCACCTATGCCATGGAAACATAATATATAATCACGGGAAAATAGTGTTGAATTTTAAAATATTATTTTTTGGAAATAAATAAAAATGTTTTCTTTTGCTAATTGTTCATGACCAACATTTCCACAGTAACTATCAAATTTGCAATTTGTGTCAATAAAGTTGATGCAATTACAGAAAATCAGCTCTTATGAGGTGAACATGATGATGTGGTAGGGTTTTTTAACCCAAAATTGGTGTTGAATTAATGTTTGGGTCTCATGGGGTAGTTCTTATGTTTTGTGCTAATCCATTAGATTTTATTTCATAAAGGAGAAGGATTAAGTCATTCATATTCATATTTTAGCAAATTTGTGCCTCAGATGCCTCGTGTGCTGTCGTGCCTTGTGGTAAAGTCTCCTAATGCTCAGCATAAGTTGGTGTGGCTTTGGCAACTATTATAGAAATTGTAGTTTTAGAAAGAGCGAGGCATCCCATGCTTTGGAAGTGGAGATAGGGAGAGGATTCAAACTTAGAGCAAGCATTACAATTAGAATAAGCTTGTCCCTGCTTGCCAATAATCATGCTGTGTGGGTATATTCTTCTTTTTATTCTGGGAGTAAGCATTGGGGGTTTAATCCTAGAGAAAGCCTGAAGCTAGTGCAAAGTTATATAATATGTGGATTTCAATATACTTTGCAGCTAAATGCCCTTGTTTTGGAAGACTTTTTCCTGTTTAATTTCATACTGTCGTGCATCATTCATTTGGAATAATGACAATAGTTGTAGATACTAGTTCTTCATATTCTAGAAACATTTTAATAGTTACATGGTTGCTATTTTGAAGTTTTGTTGGGGTATTAGATTTTTCTTGGTTTTCATTTCTGTGTTTTTACTTTGTTAGTTGTGGGACATCAATATGGATTCCGGTCCAGTTGCAACGTTCCAGGTTCACGAGTATTTAAGACCTAAGGTGAGATTTCTGTTAATACAAAGCTAACTTGGAAGTTGTTTGCTAATTTTGTGTCTTGCTGATTTTGATTCTCTTTGAATGTATCCAGTTGTGCGATTTATATGAAAATGATTCCATCTTTGATAAATTTGAGTGTTGTTTGAGTGGTGATGGATTGCGGGTAGCAACAGGATCTTACAGGTCTGTGTATAGTGCTCATATCTTGTTTCTAATTTTCTTTATGTTAACATCATTCCCCATGCACTTCATTTTTTTTTTTTTGGTTGTTGTTGTCATGTGAAAACAGCAATCTGTTCCGTGTATTTGGTTGTGCCACCGGAAGTACTGAGGCGACCACTTTGGAAGCCAGCAAAAATCCAATGAGGTACTTTTACATGATGGATCAAATATCAATAAACAAAAAACATATCGTCGTATACAATAACCTAATTTACAAATTTATCCTTATTATAGGAGACAAGTTCAGACCCCTTCAAGGCCTTCCAGATCACTAAGCAGTATAACGCGTGTTGTAAGACGGGGTGAGTGCTGATGCTTGCCCATCCCGGCCCCTTCTTTTTCTTTTCTGTCTGATTGTATACTGACCCCAAATATATTGCTCGGGAATTTACTAGCAGGTGCAGAAAGCCCAGGAGTTGATGCTAATGGAAATTCTTTTGATTTCACTACAAAGTTGCTGCATCTAGCATGGCACCCAACTGAAAACTCAATTGCCTGTGCTGCTGCAAACAGCTTGTACATGTACAATGCATAAAGATGGTGGAAGGAGAAACGTATTTGCTTGGTTAACTTTTTCTGGATTGCTGCTGTTGGAGAAGATTTCTTTTCCATTCCCACCAACCAGTTAGGTGGAGGCTACATCAAATCCTCACATTTTAAATGCCCCTTCAATCTCTAACACATGCTAATACCATATCAAAGCTCCAGATGTGGCTGTCGAAGAATCCACGAGGAAAGCAACTTGTTTTTATTCCCAGACGGGCAGCTAGATTCTGCTATTTTCTTCCTCCCAACCCTTTGTTTTGTTATTTTCTTGCCTACCTCACATATCTTCTAAAAATAGAAGATTTGCGGTCTATGTTCTAAAAATGTGTTGGGTTGAAGTCAGAAGAAAATGTGATTGTAGCTCTTCTACAACAAAAACTAAAAGGATGTTCAATATTTGCCACTTAGGTCTTTAAGGTAAAATGTAGTTCTTTTACGCAAAATCTTGGTGGGAAGGAGCTCTTGAAAACTTGCAGTGTATTTTTTTTATTGATTCTTTTGTCATGCTTGAAACTTCCATATCCTTTTAGTCCTTAAGATAAAAATGTAGATTTTCATTTTGACCCTTTTTTTGTTGTTATTTGATTCTTTATCCCTAGGAATGGATAAGTAGCTAAAACTACTGACTTTTTAATTGCCAAATCTTCATGTTATTTAGCAAGGAGTATTTGCCTCGTGATTTATCTTTTTTTTTTTTTTTCCTTTGTTCTTTGTGACTTTATAGACAAAATAAAGGATTGCTTTGAATCATTTGTAGCCACTCTCTTGTTTTTCCTTCAAATTTGGTTGCCTGTTCTGTTTTCTTCTGTCTACTGTATAAATGATGTTCAAGTTTCTGTCTTATCCTTATTTTCAATTTGTCATCTTCAGCTACAAATACAATTGAATTGTGTCCTTGAACTTCAAACTGAATTATGTAAATTGTACGGCCATGTCATTCTCAACTTTTAATATCATTTCTATATTATGTAAAAGCAATGGTCGATACATATTCTATTCTTCTACACCCTGAAATCTGCTATCAATCTAAATTACCTCCATTTAAGAAGCTTGGACATGTTAAAGCTCTCTAAAGAAACTGGGATTGATTCTTAGAAAGGGTAAATGGAATTTAATTAAACTGACTGATTAACAAAATAAGCTGATTATAAAGGATGTAACTAGAGAGAATTATTTTTAAGACATCCATGGATAAAGACATATTCTTCATTGGTGGGCCAACATATAAAATAAAATAAAATAAAATAAGAAGAAAAGAAAAAGAAAGTTGTAATTTCCTGCTGCTTTTGAGTGAATTTAGGAACTGAGGCGCAGAGTTAAAACAGAACAGTTAGAGAATTAGTCACTGGCCCTTCTTTGTAGGTGCTAATTTAACTAAGAATTAATCAACATATTATTAAGGTTTTAGTATCTCTCTTTCATTTGCTTCAAGAACAAACTGTTCGTCACTTAAAAATCAAAAGAGGATGACAGCAAAGCTGCCTCAATTGCAAGGGATGTTAAAGAATGGAAGAGCTTACTGCAAGCAATTGTTGGACCAAAACAAGCAATATATTCAACATCCATCCACCATTCATACTTGTCAATTACTTTCTAATCAACTCCTTTTTACTCGTCTTGCCAGGTTTTTCTTTCCTCTCCCAATTTTTTTAATGTTTATTCACATATTAATTTAACCATTCTGCTCGTTATGTGATTGATTGCGTCATTTCGAATAATTCATGAATAAAAATCTGTCATCATCCCTAATATTGTATAAAAACATAGAATGAGAATCTATTTGTTTCTGAATTAAGATTGCATCTAACAAAAAATAAAAATATATTGTGGTGGTGGCTACAGTATTCCTAACAGGTATGAAGCATTTTGGAAGGAATTTGAGTGTTTGAAGAATCTGACGAAGAAGAAGGAAGCATACAATATAGAGAATGGTGGGCTTGTTGCTCTATTTGGGCTCGAGTGCTTTGCTTGGTTTTGTGGCGGTGAAATTATTGGCAAAGGTTTTACTATTACTGGTTATTATGTCTAATTTTTATTGATCTCTCTAAATCCATTTTCCAATCCCTTTTTTTTTTTTTCTTCGACTCGAAGCTGATGAATCAGTCGACGGTATTAGTATAATTCTGTCCTTCTCTTGATAAAAAAACAAATGTTTATTTTTTACCATTATCGGAATGTGGCAAATAGATTTGATCGAGGAATTATATCATATAATGGGTTGGTTCATGAATGAATTAAATTATAGATAATTTAAAATTTTGCGGATCAAATCTGATTATAATTCAAATGAATGATCGTTAAAGATTAGATAATTGAGGATGAAATTGAATTTGAATAAAAAAAATAAATATCATATAGATTAGATTAACCTTATCCACGTTTTGAAAATTAAAACAAGATAATTTTTCTTAAAAAAGAAAATTGCTGTCACTGTCCTACTTATCTAGTCCTTTTCTTGCATGCTTGCCCGATCCTGTGACAGATCCAAGTTTCATTAAAAGATTTTTTTTTTTTTTTAATCCGATCCAACTAAATTCAATAAATGAGCAAGGTGAGCTGACTTATGTTTTTTTGACACGTTTATTTAAAATATTTTTATATTTTTTTTATACTGCATTGGATAACTATTTTTAAAATTTTCGAATTAGGTCATACATATAATATAATTAATAAGTGGTTTGTATATATATTTGATTTGAATAATAATTTAGTATTCCTGTTAATTATAAGAATTAAATATTCTTTATAAAGGTTTTAACAATCTTCATCTCAAAAGTTATCTTTTGAAATTAAGTTAAACCAAAATTTATTAATTTATTTTTCCATTAGTTTTTAATATTGGACCAGCCGCATATGTTTAATCCTACATATTTTACGCTATAATTCCTCACGTGCATTCGGCTATAAACGTGATGTTAACTATTAATATAGTATTTGTTAACCTTAAAAAGTCGAAATAAAAAGAAAATAAAATTATTTCAACTTTTTCGATCGTTTTAAGTATTTGTTAAAAAAATGGGTTCCATAATTTTTTTTTAACTACCTATATCTTGATATTTCAAGATATGCATATCTTGACATAGGATCAAGATATGCATATCTTGATCTTTCAAGATAAAAAAAATAACTAAAAAATTAAAGAAAAAATATTTTTAATTCATCCCAAAAAATTTAACAAACGATTGAAAAAAAAATCGGAATATTTTTCAGTCTTATCTTGCTCTGAAAAGTATTTCAATTTTATCATAAAACTTTTTATCTGAATCGATTTAACAAATGCTACCTAAGTATTATTCATATACTAGTTATAAAAATCAAATGCTTCTTATAAAAGTCTGGACGAAATCTTTTTCATTTTTAATTGAATATAGACCACCAAATAACCTTTTATACTGTTATGAAATTTGGAATTTTATATATTTAGTGTATGGAAACATATGGTTGTATATGCATTATTCTCAAATAATTTTCTAAATTAGCTGTGAATTAATGGTGGAAAATAACAGTAGCCTTGGTAGGAGAATATAAGAAGGGAGATGTCAACGTCACTAAGGTCATAGTAAAATATTTCTTTGTTTATTTGTATTCATTCAGCTCCCAAATTCAACTCTTTGGAGAAATCTAATAACTCATCATAACGTTTGATAGAATTTTAAGGCACATGGACAGTGAATTTGAATAGATGCTTTTAGATTTAGGATGGGATTTATGCCGGGTTAATATCACACACACAATTACTGAATTTACGTTTAATAACTTAAAAGTAACTGAATTATTTTTCGTAACAAAATTATCATTAAATTTTATATTATTTTGCATAAAAATTATAATAACTGGTTTCTATCGAGAACCATCATCGAAATGCTGACGTGATACGCTATGTCATTAATTTATGCGCATATAACGTGCCACTTCAACAACTTTTACATATATAACGTATCACGTCAGCTTATTTTTATATATGTGACATATCACATCAGTAATTTAGTAAAAGTTACCATTGAAAATAAATTAAGATGATTTTTATACAAAATAGTATAAAATTTAATGATAATTTTATTATAAAAAATAATTTAATTATTTTTAAATTATTAAACGAAAGTTAATTAATTATCAGTAAAATTAATCCGATTTATTCCCTTTTCGCATTCTAGGGAAACGTGGTAGTTGGCCAACCAACATTTATGAACCCGTTGCTATTTTCAGATTTCAACTTCTCTATCTCGTCCTATGGGGGGGCTCATCACATTTTTCTTCTTTCACGTATGTACCGAAAAATAATTTTTAATTGCACCCGTCAATTTTATAAGTCGCGCTTTATATATTTAAAATAATTAATTTATTATTTACTTAAATTTAGCAATATGCATATATTACTCTTTAATGTTGATAAAAATATGCTTATTACCTCCAGAATTCTTCTTATAGTGTTTTTTTTTTGTTATATTTTTAGAAAATAATGGTAAACTTATTAAATCGCCTGCAATATTTAATAAAGAAAATATACGTATTAAAAAAAATCTAGAAGTAATAATTATAAATTTTATATTTTTTCAAATATCAATGGCTAATGTATATATATTACTAAATTCAGGTAGATAATAAATTATTTTTTGCTAACTTTAGATATGTGAAAACGGCATTTATAAAGTTAAGATGTGTAACTAAAAAAATTTGTCAAATACCACTATGGTTTTATGTATTATCCCTATATAGAATAATTTAGTTTTTTCAAGAATTACTTTGCATTACACATAATTATTTATCTTAAAATCTGGTTTGATCTTGTTTAACTTACAGGAAAAAGGATCATATCATGTTTGAATCATATTTTTTATGAACACATTTGAATGAATTTGCTTTTAATACGTAATGATAGAAAAATAATTGAAAAAAAAATTGATCTAGATAAATGGATGAGTTTCTTAATTGTATTATCAAAATATATATTGAAAGTAAAAAAAAAATGCAACATTTTTCTTGTGCAATTGACACAATTGAAGTATTAAATTTCAAAGGAAAAAAAATTGAAATTTGATAGGACAGAAATTGTTGAAATAAGGATACATAATACCCCCGATGAATCCGGAAATAAATGAGAGGAGATGGTTGAAGAAATGAGAGGCAATAAGGCATGCCCATCTAAACCATGTTGCTCGGTTGTAGGACACAAATTACACCTTTCTTTTCATTTTTTGGCCCTCCACCACCGCCATTCACCATCGCAGAACAACATTTTGTACTCATTAAGTTATTGGACCCACCTTTGTTACTGACTTTTTAATTAATAAAGTCTGATTTTTAATTAACGGCTGCATGATTCGATTGACTAGTAAATACTTGCAAGAGATTTTATCCAGTCGAATCATACGTGAGCATTTCGAAAATTAAATTAGAAACTTAGAGAGAGTTTCAAGGTTTTTATATCTAAAGCCATTGTACATTGGACTATTTATAAGAGATGTGAAAGTATACTTGAATATCTGAAATATGACTGCTGAAGTATCAGAGCAGTTATTGAAGCAAGTTAGAGGTATTGGCTTTGCAGTTTGTCAGTATATTGATAAGATTAAAGGTCCTATCAATCTGATCGGATATCATGTGGTTATCTTTCAGTGTCTATTTGTAATGCACCAGTTTTACGCTGAAATTTGTTTGTACCCAAAAATAATCCAATATTATCACTAGTTTTAACAAAATCCAAGGCACACCCTTCATCTCCTCTTTAATTTTTGTACTTCAATCAAAAGTTTAACACTAACTTTTTTTATTTTTTGAAATATTCAAAAATAATATTTTTGATGGAATTATCAAACATGTTCAATCAAATTTGTGTGTTATTAAAATTCAGATTTGATAACGTGCGTTTGGCGCTTTTATTAAAACGGTTATTTTTAAATTCAGTATAAGGAATTAAAAAAATTAAAGAGAACATATTAGAAAATAAAATAATTGGTAAGTTTTGCTTCAATTTTTGATCCATTCGATAAATAGAGGATTTTGTTAATTATGGATACTGAAATATTAACGTCAAAGGTGTTTTAATTTAGATTTATTACGTATTATAAACAGATTTTGATGCAAATTAATTAGGAAATAAATGTTATGTATTTAATAATTACTGTGGCACTATTATAATCAAAGTGCCACCATAATCTAATGCATATTGACCCACCCTTAATCACGCCTCCATGGTCTAGGTCTTTAGGTTCCCGTGATTTTGATTTAATCATCACCATCCATTCATTTTTCTTAGCAATCGAATCATGCTTCTTTGTAATCCATTATTTATTTATTTTTTGGGACAGTTACAATCCAAATTCTTAAGCTCCCACTAATTGTGTGCGTAATTATTGTTATTGTTTCATGGTTAGGTCAAAATTAGGATTGGCTGACATCATAATTCATGTTTTATTATCTATAATCCAAAATTATATTCATTCCAGAAAATAGCCATTAATGGACTTTAAATTATACTCTTCATAACAATATAATTACACATACTATATTATCTGTTTAAGTATTAATAACATTATTTAGCGAAAATCATAACTCATGTTTTAGAACTCTTCATAACAATATAATTACATATATTATATTATCGGTTTAACTCTATTTTACGTGAAAATCACCTGCAGTTTGATTATCAAGCATAACTGCCAACTAATCAGTCTGATTAGAGAGATGTTATATCTAACCATGGTCAAAATATATATGTATATTTTTAAGCAATTAATAACATTGCATTTGATCGTTTTGTTTATTTATCTACTCATTATGAAGTATGAAGTGAAAATATACCTCTTAACTCATGGAATTAGAGAAGTCCACGCTATGATCAGCCGAAGTCTCTGAAATTCCACAATTTAAATCTGCCACGTAAGAAAATGGAGAGGACCGTCAAATGAGAATACAAATTAAGGTCGAACGGGACCCACATCCAGCTATAATCCACAGCTTTATGCTAATGTTTAGTTGATATATTAACATTGGATATTAGCAATTATATCACTCATGGGGGTGCTGCCACGTATTGCGGGTGATGTTAAGGTCTACGGTGACCGTAACTAGGTAGTAATTAAGCACACACCCCTTCTTTCATCACATGATCTGACAAATGACGGCTTTGATTTCGGAACTCAATTAAATTGACGCCGCCGATTGGCTGTTGGAATCTACATGATGTCCTCACTTGGCCTTTTGCTTTATTTCCACGCAAGGTATCTGTCTCGTAGCTTCGGCTCATTTAGTTAAGTCGACATGCCTCAATTCAATGGAGTATTACTCATTCTTGGCTTAATTAATTAAAGGATAAAGGTGATTTTTATGTTTTTTTTTTTATTTGGATATCGTTCTCTAGTGGGACTATAATATTCTTTTATTGAAATAATTTCTAAATTTATTTAACATCAATTATTTTTTATAAGTATAAATAATATAATAACTTTTCATTAATTACTAGAAATAGATTTCAACTGCCACATGTGCTCATTAATCAAAAGCAAGTACTAGAAGCAAAGAATAAGAACTTTAGTGGCAAAGAAATTCGAATTCCTCTCCATGTAAAGACAAAATGACTAGAATATAAACGTGGGTATTAATGTTGTTCCCTGATGCCTGTTAGAAAAATAAATAAATGAGCTTGGATGAATTCATTTAATTAAGCTTTGTTCCATAAGATATAGCCTTAGGGTTCCTTTTTATTATATTAATATGCAATAAAGTGCACTGCTTGAATGGAATGTATCAAAAGGGTTTAAAGCCTTTATTTTTTTTTTCCTGATAGTCTATTCATAGACCTAATCCAACTCATATTAGTTTATTAACCACTAAACTAAGTCAAACACCTATTGGTTAATTTTTTTATTTCAACTACCGAGCTTGATACAGATATCATATAATATTAACTAAATTGTGATTTCATTCTTTTCTTTTTTTATGATCCATCACTACCAATAAAAGAAGTAAAGTGGTTAATTCAAGTATTTAAACTTAAATTTTGAATAAAATATTTATTATTAAGAAAATAATAATTTTTAATAAATTCTTATTATTATAATAAAATGAATTTTAAAACAAATTTATTTAAAATTCAAAGAAAATACGAATGTTCTTAATAATGAGAGCTGTTTTTTGAAAATAATAATAATTATTATAATGGGAGCTGTTTCATCATTGCAATTGACATTTGCTGCATGCCCAGTATAAAGTATTGGAAGTTCCACAACTTAAAGAAAACACAAATCTTGATTATGCTTCCAAAAGGATCATTTAAGCGTGAGAATTATTGTTATTAATTATATTTTAATCCTAAAGTAAGTTGCTTTTCGGTTAAATTACAGGCTTAGTCACTGTCCACCGAGGAAGCCAATAGAGAGAAAGGCAAAACTGTTCTTTTCTTTAATTTTTAATGCTCTCTCTCTATATTTGAAGTCTTCACTTCAGTGGTCACTCTCTAGTCTCAAGCGTAAACGATAACATATACCCTTACCCGCACAGACATCGTCTCTTCGTGTTCAATATTTTCAACACCTAAATATCTCTTCTCCTGTCTTCTATTTATCTCTTTTTCACCTTTTTCAAATTTTTTCTCTCTTCAATTACCTTTTTCCACTAATCCAAATCCCACCTGAAGAAAGTTTTCGTGCTCTTTCCTCTGCTTCTTCGTTTCTAGAATTATGGCTTCTACGCAATTTAATGGTTGCTAGGTGTAAGTTCTTCTCATCTTTCATGAAAACCCATGTCTGTTTCTAAGATAAATCCAAACTTTTTGTCGTGTATTCAGTTTTTTGTCCTGCCTTTTCGCCACTTCGCAGCTTTCAAAAGGGTATAATAGCTAGCTTCTCAAGAAAACCCAGCTCCAATTTTCAAAACCCAGTTCACACCAAGTTTCAAAATCATATCTTTCTCCAGAAAATTACCGAAGAATTCTTCTTCAGTTTCAAGTCTTTTCATCAAATCACACAAAACCCATCTCTCTTTTATCGTTTCCGCGTCGGGCCATAACCCGTGTAATCATGCAGGATCCATCAACAGCATTTTCGCCAATGAAACCCCAATTTCCAGAGCAAGAACAGCTCAAGTGCCCGCGCTGTGAGTCTACTAACACCAAATTCTGCTACTACAACAATTATAATCTCTCTCAGCCTCGTCATTTCTGCAAGAATTGTAGAAGATACTGGACTAAAGGTGGCGCTTTAAGAAACATACCCGTCGGTGGCGGCAGCCGGAAGAACAGTAAACGTTCTTCGAACCCGAAACGTGCAAACCCGGATCCAAATACCGACCCCCCAAGGATCAGCCGCAGGGTGCCGGAAGCATCATCTTCTTCAACATCGACCGCAACTGCAACATCGGCTTCTCAATTGATGGCTAATGGGAATTCTAATTTGGGTGATCCGACCCGTATGTATGGTATCGAACCTGATCAGGATCGTAAGATATTGGATATGGGTGGAAGCTTCAGCTCGCTCTTGGCATCAAGTGGGCAGTTTGGAAGTATTTTTGAGGGGTTGAATCCAAATGGGTCGAGTCTAAAAATGGTGCAAATGGGCGGGTTTGGTGAGGACTTGAATTCGGGGCTAAATGTTGGGTCGGGTCAAAACCCAGGTTTGGATGCGCAAGGAACTAGTAATAATGATGGTGGCAGCGCCGGTGGAGGCGGCGGCGGCGGCGGAGAGAGCTATTTGCAAAGTGGGGATTGGGGGAGCAGTAATGGGTGGCCTGATCTTGCTATTTACACTCCAGGTTCTAGTTTCCAATAGGGAGAATTGAGAGCAAATTATTTTTGAATAATCTCTCATTATATTTACTTAATTTTGGTATATTAATTATGGGTATTGAGCACCCTCCAGGATGGATCAATATGGCAGTCACATAAATATTTTTTGGTGTCTTTGTGTGGGTTTTAGTATGAACGAGTGTCACGTAAGAAAAAAAGATTTGTGATTTTTGGTGTGGAGGGGGGAATTAAGCATAATATTGTTTATATTTGCAATCATTATTATATTAATTAGTGATAATGCAGGGATTTATTTTTATTCTTGATTGCCAGTTTTAATGGTAGTTTTGCTGTTTTAGTAGGGAAAAAGTGTTGACATTGATTTTTTTTTTTTGGTTATTTGAACATTTTAAGTTTTAAAATAAAAAATAAATATTTTTATCTTCTATAATAATTAATTATACAATGATACGGTTTTTGAAACAATATTTTAATAATAAATACTGATTTAAACGGATTAATTCAATTTGAAATTCTGATTTTTCTCTCTATATTAAAAAAAATTACATAATACAAAAGTGAAATAAACAAATAAAACTTAAGGGGTCAGTTTGAAATAAAAGAATTGAAATTTAATAAAAATTAAAATTAAAAAATAAATATTTAATTATTATTTTTAAAAGTATATGAATAAAAAAATATAAATTAATATATATAGACGGTGATAAAAGTTGAAAATAATAATTCAATATATTCTATAATAAAAGTATTATATTTTTTGAGAAAGTTAATTTCTTAAAAATAAAAAATTAATTTATAAATTGTTAAAATTTGGTAAAAGTATAATAAAATTTGTAAAATTTAATTTATAAAACTCAGTTTTTATTCTTTTATATTTTAAGTATGAAAAATAGGATTATTAATGAAATGTATTTGTTCCGGAATTTGAATGGGTTAATTAATGAGTTAGCGGAGATGGCACAGTTATTGCTTGTAAGCTAAGGTTTTGATTGGATGGGAAAAAAGATAGATATGGGAAATCCAAAGTTCCATACTTTGCGAGTTATATCAGTTTGAAGTTTGTCATGCAAGGACTCGACAAACTTCTACTTTCTTTCTTCTTCCATATCATGTTGTTTATATTTCTCTCCGATCATATTTTCTCATGTTGTTTGTGTTCATTTTTCTGGTTGACCTGGCCCCTCTTTAATTTGGATTTACTTCTGTTTGTTGGTCGGTAATTCAATTTCCACATCTTCAGCCTATGCCTACCCTACGGAATTCTGTATTTTAGTTGAATTTGTCCTCCACAATTATTTCTACTTTGAATTTGGATTTTTCTTTTCTTGAATTTTAATAAGAAAATGAATCGGACCGAACATTACTCTATATCGAATCAATTCTTTATTTGACAAAAAATAAACATTTTGTATTCTTTTTATAATACATCTCCGATAGTAAAGAATATGGAATTTAAATTATGGCCAACTGGAAAATAATAAAATGTTTAATCAGTTGAACTTATATTCTTATAGTAATAAAAAATAAGACATTTTAGAAATTTGTGTAGCTGTGGTTTTGCGGAATAGCATGAAAGGTTAAATAAATTTTGGGGTGATTATAAAGAAATCATAATTAGTCTTATAACATCAATTGCTAATCAGAAAATTAGATTCCATGAACCTATTGAGAAGGGTTGATTCAGAATTGAGAGAGATGAAAGAATATAATATTTTAGTACGAGTAAGAAGAGCATCCCAGGCCATGCAATAGTGACAATTGAATGGAACTGGGTGACAGACACTCACACTCACACAGCTGCCTGTCAATTAAATATTAAGAATCTTTTAATTTGGCAAAATTTTCCCAAAAGTAATTCAATGGCAGAGTGTGGGAAACTACTAATTCAGATTTATGTAATTTAATACAATTATTTCAAAATATAAGAATTTTAATCATCAAAGTGTTTTACTTTCCGTCTATTCCATGGGCCTCACTCCATTATGATGCTTAATTGGACCACTCTTTTGCTTAACATTGCATTTTTTCAGAGCACCACATGCGTGGGGCTCCTTAATTCCACATATGTGTGCCCGTAAACACTCTCAATTTTTGAGGAATAATCCGGAAAATCACCATTTCTAGTCAAATCAAAATTTTCCTATCCTTATTGTATAATTAATTACCGTGATCACCTCAAAAAAAATTTCTTAATTTCTAGCTAGGAATATGATGGTCAAATTAGTGTAAAAAAATAATTTGAGTGTACGAAAAAAAACTTATAGATATCATATTGAATTAAATAAAATGAACCATTAATTTTAAATAATGGCTTGTGACAGTACAAGTGAATTTTTAATGAAAATACATTCAAATAAAAGTTGAATTGCATTGAATTTATGAGATCGGATTTAACAATTCAGTTATTAATAGTCTACACATATAAATAAAAAAGACTCATTACGTTAAATTAATTAAATGCGTGTAACGAAAAAAATCAAATATTTGTATTTTTTTCTTTAAAATTAAATGATTAAAATATTTTTTTATATATGGTAAATGCAAACATCTAAAGCAGTGGTAATTGAGGGTAGAGAATAGGAAGCCAAAATGGTGCAGTTTTTGGGCAAGAATTATCTTATTATGCTGGTCCTAATTAAGAAGCGTAGGGGGTGGACAAATTCTCCAAATTGGCAAAAATGGGGGGAAGCCATAGGCCATATAGGGCATAATTAAGACTATAAGGTTAAGACATTGAGGTAGGGCCAACTGGGGAAGAAAGATCAATGGCTATGGACACAAAACTCACATGAAAATAGGCTTCTTTGTAAAGGAAATAATGGTCCTAATTCTTGATGAACTATGAATTTGGCATTTTGCTTCTTACAATGCCCACCATTTTTGAAAGGGAATGCAGCTATGGCTTTCCTTAATAATTAATGTGGTCTACGTCAAAATAATACCCAATTTCTATCATAATTTACATGTCCATTGACAATCAATGTCTTAACTTTATTACTCTTGGGATCTCAAATTAATGTATATCCATTCATGTATCGAGCTAATAATAGTTTAATTATCCATCTGCGATACCACGAATAAACCATAAAATTTTCCATTGGATTAAGAATAATCAAGAATAGAGCATCCTTATCCTTATGGCACACCCAATCATTTGCATTTCCTTGGCATATATATATATAGTTAGGTTTTGCTGTATGTGAGCTGATGTTATTGTTTTCATTCATTGATTTTGAACAAATTTGGGATTAGGTGGGGATGGGCCTTAATTAGACTTTGTGGGTCCATTCATTCAAAAATTGCAACTGCAGTTTCTTAAAAAGCATGGAAAATGGCAATGTTTTGGGAAATTCTTACCCAATTCAAATTTATATATATGTCAAATATATAATACTTTATTATTAGCTCGGTTCATAAGTAACATATACAATTATTTATAATAAAAAACAACATTTATGCAATAGATAAGAATTTTATCCAAAATAATAAATTTTATTATAGAGAATCATTTCTTGTTCAGCTAGCGATATATTCTAAATGATCGTTGAATCTGCAAATATAAGCAAAACACAATTTTTTAAAAAAAGTTGTGGTAAGAAATTATTATTTAAAATAAATATAATCCAGATGTTCATATATAGATTAGGTGTTATATATGACTTACCAGAAACTGCTTCTTAAAATATTGAAGCAGCTCTTTAGGATCAGTTTTGGCCTTGCTTGTAAGCCTCAGTCTTGTTCATTTCCTGTATAATCATTTTGCCAAAACAATATTACTAGTTTAGATTCCTTATATTACTCCATCAAAAGTTTTTTTCAAATTCAAAGTACAAAAAATTTGCCCATACAACAACAAATCTGACCGAATTCTTTCATAAAAATGCAAATAGAATGTGATTAATTAATTATTCATTTATTATGCGATCAATTTGATAAATAAAGTGATCTGATCCAAGTCATTGCATTATATAAACCATATAATCCGATCTATTTATCATATACTTTTTAATCTATTTATATTATTTGTAATTTTATAATTTTTTATACAATGTAAAATATGAGAAAATAAATGTATTTTTTTTAACAATTACATATTTGAATCATTATCCAATCTGACCCATGTATAATCCCATTCAATCCATTTCCTGCCTATAATTTTAGGTAAACAAATTAAACACGACTTGTTTCAAATGAGCATATCAAAGTGAGAGTTTGTGTCTTTGTGAGGCTTTGAGTACAAAATGAATTTTAAAATGCAATTGTTACTGTTTCGGTCTCTTTTCACTCTACCTTGATTTAGCGAGCAGTGAGGCTTCTGGTTGCGTCTGGGTGGTGCGAACTAGTGAGTCGGCTTCTAGAAGGTGTAGCGATGGACTCTCTTGCATGGCAAAGTTCTGGGCCCATGGTTTGCCACCTGGAATTTTACATTATTCAAACATCATGCTAGTAAAAATAAAAAAACTAAACTAAGGCAGTGACCAAAATTAAAATAAATAAAATAAGTTAAAGAATAAAATAATATTGTTTTGGTAGAGGACCAATTAATGACATTTAGACTGAATGAATAAAGAGAAAAAAAACTCTAAAATTGCCAATTCAGAAAGTTAATTATCTATCCACCTGGAATTTTATATTATTCAAACAAAAAGCTTGTTGAGCAAAAAGCTGACTCGAGAATAGTAAACAAAACAGAAATACATATTGCAGTTAACACTTGACAATTCCAATTAACTGCGCTCTTGATCTAGACAATCTATATGTTTTTCATCCCTTTTCTGATCAGCTTGCCACTGCCAAAGATCTAATTTCTAATTGTAAATGTAGAGTTTTTTTCATGACATTTTACATACTTTTTCAAGCAACAGTAATTCTCAGTACACCTGAACAGTTCATTCATGCTATAATTGGATATTTAATTCATTCAACAAACTGTAACATCACAATCTTTTGATATTTAACTGAATACCATCCAATATTTCGAGGATGATACTTCAACTAACCACATAATATTTGTTGAAGACACTCCATTCTCTCTCAAAGTTTCGATATTAGGTAGGCAGGCAATGGAAGTTTCTCGAAACAGGAAATTACTGAGGCATTGGCATTTTGGTATGGGAATGATAAAAATGCCTTCCTTAACTGGTTTGATTAAAGGGCACACAGTTTCTTACATGCTGAAGTAGTGGTGGACAGTTAACATATTTTTCTTAAGCCACTTTGTTACTGGTCAAATGTTCATAACCTATTAGCTCCTTTGCATAGTTTTGGGATTGACTATGAAAATACATTAAGGAGTTATGACAAATAGTAATACATCAAGGACTTCGGATACCAAACGTGGATCTTGGTGTAGTATACTCAACATGCAATTCTTTAACAACCAAATCCAAATAAATCACAAACTGTAATAATTCACTAATCAAACTAAGCAATTAATCAATCAAAATACAGTTTCATTACACTCACAGCTTCTCTGATTACAGTAGAAACAAAAAAGAATGCCGCTTCAAATCATCAGGATGCACACCATGAATAATCTTAATATGCATATGAAAAATTGAAATACCAATCTTAAGTGACGAATTAAAGACTTCAACAAATTAAGGGAACTAAAAGCTTTAGTATAGTGGCAACCAAATCTCCTCAGGCGAGCTTTGCATTGCAGATTTCCTTTGTGAACCTTCAACATTTAAAAAAATATTGCATTGCAGTTCTATTCAAGTTAAACTTAATGTGAATGGCCCGAAAAGTATAATTTAATATCAAATTTTAAAAGTTTTACTATAATGTTGTTTTATTAAAAAAATTATTGATATTTTTATCCGCCTTAACATTTTTCTATAAGAAACGAATACCATATATTATTTAAAATATTTCAATTATATTCCTCAATTTTTATCAAAACTAATCGCAAATTCAGACAAATCGTACAGTATGGTACAATTACTTTCTCAAACTTTTCTCATCAAATTGGAGAACACCCCACCTCGTGCTTATGGACGGGTGCAAATTTCACTTTCCAGCTCAAAATTTTTGTCTGTCCAATTAACCTGAATTTGCCATCTTATTAATTATGCTTGTAACTGTGGTTATTTTATACTTACGGATTTATTCTCTACCCAAAAAAAAAAAAAATTACGGATACCATTAAGTATTAAAAGTGCAAAAAGTCAAATTCAATTTCATCTACATGATATTTATAGTTGCAATCGGATATTATTCGACTCTTATAACTCAAAAAATAAAATAAAAAGTTCAACGCTAAGTAAAGGAATACTAACCAAAATATTAGCACTAAATTCGTAAACTGTGGTGGCGACCAATGTTTGGCCACCTGAAAAGAACAGAGAGCTCAAACCCCATGGCAGATGCTTTAAATGTGCTAATAATCAGTTTGCCAAGAGGCATTTGCTCTGCACTTTTTAAGCATTTCAGATTTCATAAAAAAACTAAGAATTCTAACTTTTATCTTCATCACAAGAGAGGATTTGAGATTTAAACTTATCCAGTTCTGCAATGACATCCTCCTGAGGCCTGTAAATCAAATCAATCATCCGCCATATCTGCATCAAAGTTTCATTTCAGTGAATAGACAAATTCGTGAATCATTTTGTGGATTTATCACATGCAAGTGCCATCTGAAGTGCAGCATACATTTTCAAATAACTGTCCTCGTTTATTCAGTTGAATAGATACTGGTTTACACACAAAAATGGCTCCTTGAATAGGGTGTACTTTGAGCAAGGGTAAGCATGATATACCTTGAAGACCAAAACTGGAACATAAAGCAACAACACAAATCACTCAGCTCTCTCCATTTTCACAGGAGTAACAGAACTACAAATCCTTGACTGAGTTGCTATGTGATGGAGGTGGTGACCATATGGGCTAGCAATGCAAGTGGAATAAAGGATCATTTTGGAATAAGGTTTAGCTTCTCTCTTAGCAGCAACTTTCTGATAACCACAACCACCAATGCTGCCATATGAGTTTGATACTCGGAACATGAGCACATACAGTGCCTCATTTCCTTGTTCAAATTTGGAGAGTAAATCCAAAACGATGTTACACTCATTTTATTCAAAATTTAAGAATAATTAAGAGTATATGTGTTACTTCCCTGAGAAGATGTTGACGGGTAAGCTACAAATTGAAGGAATGCTATAAAATAAATCCAAAAAGGCAATAGACTGCACAGTTTAAAATTATCTTCCACCCACAAACAGCAGAAGAAGCCAACATTAGAGAAACTTGATAAAGGAATGCTAACTTAAGCCACAAATTGCATGACAGAATAAAGGTTTAGCGACAGATAATGAATAAGACAAACGCTTACCTGTAGGGTGCCACCTCCAGAAGTACTTTCACAATCATCAGAAACACTGACGATTGTCCATGGATCAGAAGCATTCCAATGAAAATCAACCACCTTGTCCCTGTATGCAAACACATGGATCAAATACAAATATGGCACTGAAATCTTGTTAAAATAAACAAACAAGATGTGAAAATCTGAAAATATCAGCAGATTGAGGTATCACACAATGTCCTGATCAAATGAAAGGGGAAGAAATGAAAAGCACAGAAATTCATGCAAAAGAGTTCCATACCTATGCCCTGCATGTCGGAAAAATAATCCTGGTGGAGCATTCGGCAATTTCAAACCACCGGACTCTTGCTTTTTACCAACCTGAAGATAATGAAACTATCAAGGTGCAACTTTAAAAGAAAATGGAAAATGCCAACTCCACAATGAGGACAAGGGAAAAAATGAAACCACAGAAGCCATCCTAACACGGGAATGTTAGGACAATTTGTTTGGCTTCTATCAAGCTGTGCTTGCTTTCCTAGTTATTTTTTTTTATTTTTTTAATAATAATAATAATAATAATAATAATAATAATAATAATATAATTTGTACTTATAGGATTGCACTATAGAAAAAAAGAGGTGATGTCCTGGAGAAAAATGCACTGGAATAGTACCTTCTCATAATCCCATATATTCAGAATACCATCCTCTGCAGAACTTCCAAAGATAGAATACTTGTCTGGAGACCACTGGAGACAAAATGCATAATCTTGTTAGAAGTAGAAAAGGGATTAAAGACTCTTTGTGGAAACATTCAACGAAATTAACAAGTAATTTAATTGTAAGCAAAAAGAATTTCCAGACCTGTACACAAAGAACAGCAGCAGAGTGACCCTCAAATTTATGAACAGGTGATCCAACCCCACGAGAAGTGAGGCTACGGCGATCAAATATGTGAATGGTATTATCAGCAGATCTGAAGGAAAAGGGAACCGTGTAAAGACATATAAGGGGTAAGATAAATTGATTAAAACACAAAGGTATGAGGAACTACAAATAAAACAGGCTACACACATGCTACCAGACATCCCATATCATTCCTCATGATAAAGCATATGCATAGATGGACTAGACATTCACATGATGTAGATTACATGCAGAAGAAAAACATGAAATATCAAGTACCCTGTCAGAATGAGATTTATATCATGAGGATTCCAATCAACACAATGAAGATCAGCCTTATGAGCTTTCTCAACCTGCCACATTTAGAAGAAGGAAAAAACAAAGGAAAAAAAAAAAAAAAGAAGCAATGCTAAATATATGATCATGGGAAGAGTAGACTCAGATCTGACCATTAAATGCCAATTGGAAAAGTAACTGCAATTGTCAGAAAAGAAATCACATAAAAGGCAAGGCAAAAACACAGCATAACAATCAGTACCGATGACCATATATGCTGGTAAATTGCAAGAAAATCAAATAGACTTTCATATGTATAATATTTACATAGACATTTGTATGAGAATACTGGCTGTCCAGTGTAGCAATACCCCATATTTATAGGCAATATAACTCCATCAAACTTTGGTCCCAAACCAGTTAGTGCCTCAGGCTATAATATGTATACGTCCTCCATATGTTTCATCTACAGCCAAAATTGCCAGGATCCATAATGAAACCAAGCACATTCATACAAACGCAGCCCCGTCATTGTCTATGCCAGTAAGCTGGCTAACTCTTCTGGTTTGAGTTGTCTCCCCAGTTGACAGAGACCTTTTTATGTGCATCATGCACATATTATCACGAAAGTAAAAGTGTGTTAAGAACAAGCAATAAGCATAAAGAGAAAGATCAAACCTTGACAACAGGACTGGAACCAGTTCTCGCATCCCACAGTATAAGACAAGAATCATCACCCACACTACAGAACTCATGAGCACTACACATCAAAAACAAGTAGCAGGTGAGGAAATCACAGGGGAAAAGAGGTGAAACGAGACTTCTGTTCTGTCAAGCAACACACACACACACACATATAGAGAGGGAGAAAGGGAGCTCTAGGTTTCAATTAAAAGTGCTACCCATATGGCATGTGGTAAATAACATCAAACAGCATAGAAATTCATGAATACATAATTGCTTGGACACATTAATCAATGCAATTGTTGCGAGGGATACCTTGACGGACAGAATTGAACATCTTCAACAGTGTCTTCATGCCCCTTGTAAGAACCTCGTGGTCCAATACTCGGACCATCATTGCCCCCAACAGACTTAGAAGTGTGTTTGGCATTGGAGCTAACAGAACCAGGAGACTTCGTGGAAACTGGCTCAGCTGCCAAGGTAGAGATATGATCTTGTATTCTCCACAAAACCACTAGCTTATCCTTACCTAGCATAAAACTTGTGAGAAAATTAGTGCATTTAATTGAAGCCAGGAAAAGATAAAACCGGACAAGAAAAGCAATTTGCAATTCAGCTGATGCAAGTAAACAATAACGGTAACCATCATAAATATCCATAGATTTGTGTAAGCTTATCTGTGCTTCAAAGGTAGAAACATAGGTAAATCAGGACAATAACATCTGATGAGTAATGCAGTATTTCTGCAGGTTCCTAAACTTGAAAATATGTTCTAGGCACTTCAAATGCACAGCATAATAATCACAACTACAGAATGAAGCAAAGTTTATTAAGTTTCAAATATAAGTTTATACAAGAGTGTCTTGGAAGTAATTAATCAAAATAACAGAATTTCATATCCAACCTCCAGAGAGCACACAGGAATCAATTGGGCACATAGCAAGAGCAAATTCAGCATTATCTTTATGCCCAGTCAATACCTACAAGATAATGTACTAGGTTAACAAGTGCTTTGAGTACAAAACAAAGCAAGCAAAAGAAAAATCAGTGAAAAGTATAAAATTCTGCATGCAAATAGAAAATGAGTTCATTACTAGTCTCTCAAGGGTCATTAAAATCTCAGTATATGGTTACAAGTCAAAAGTTAGAACTACCATTATGACAGTTGTAGTTTAGACTAGGATATTCCAGACACGCTGTAACATTTAAATACTGCTATAAACATATAGACAAGAATTTAAGTATAATCATAAGTTACAACATGCAAAAAAATACTGAAAGTTTGAAAAGCATAAGAAGAAAAATTGATTGTAACAGCACAAACCAGATCTGGACTAGAGGCTGTGGCTCCTAGAACAGCATGACGATTAGGTTGAGCTTCAACATCCCAAATGAGGACCTAGGCAATTCAATAATATAAATGAATTAAACTCCATCAGCTATAAGTACAGACCAGAGAGGAACTGAGCAACTAATGATCTCGAAATTCTGTTCTTGTAAAAAAGAAATGTTTACATCAGGACTATCAGTGTGTGTAGCCACTATCTTACTGTTCTGAGGCAGTTCCCTGATTCTGTTCACCTGTAAAATTCACAATCAAATGCTTAAACATTCATATATATCTGCAAAATGATGATAATTAAGTTAGATGACTTATATAGTTAATTAGATGTTCATATGGAAGAAAACATCAGCAACAAAACAGCTATTACTAGAAGGTAAATTGCAGACAGAAAAATCCAAGAGAGATGGATAGATAAATATATTGATAGACACAAAAAACTGAAGATTCCACAACCCAAAGTAAAAAATAACCTTATAAATCTTCATTAAACCAGCAAGAATTAAATGGCAGACCTTATCCCTTGGACATGAATCCCATGATTATATTAGTTTTTGGAAATGAGAAGGCCAGAAAGCCCATAACATAAGACCTTATAGCTTAATTCAACAAGATATTCTGCTACGTATTCAAAGATCCAACACCAATATATGCCATTTTAACAACAACTTTAACATGGTTTTCACCAGCAACATGGTGGAATATTACTTCTTTCATATTGAGAGTTGCATCAGCAACCAGTTCCAAGAAAGCCAGATCCATTTTGGAGTATTTCCTGATTTTCACATAGGCCACTTTTTTACCAAAATTTTTATATTAATAATCAATTATATAAGAATCAAAAAATTCTCCTGAATCTACAAATATTAAGAAGATAGGTACCTCGCCCGGATGTATAATTGTTTTATATTTTCTTACAAAGGGAGAACGTGCTTCTTCATTGAACTGTCAGATCAAGTAAACAAAGGAAGACACATTTGATTAGTATAACCATGAATAAAGAAGGGAAAAGGCAACCATTATCCAGTACGATACTACCTGCGATATGTGCTCTGCAGCTGCAACCCTGGGTTTAACAACCTCACAGTTTGCAATAACAAGGGTATTTGGTACACTGCCATCAGTCTGGATACAAGAGAAAAGGCAAGTAAATAAGCCCAGCAAGAGAAGCTTCCAGACAATGCACAACAGACTACAATATCATGCATCAAAATGATAGCAACACAATGAAATTAGCAAGTTTACCCATCCAGTTTCTTGTCTTTAATTTTGGTAAAAACTGTCTAGAGTACAAAGTAAACAATTAATCCATAATCACTGTTTAGGTTTCAATTGTTTCTTGAAACTAAGAGGAAAAGAAAAATAAGTACTGAATTATGATTCCTTACTATTAATTAACTCATTGCCTTTGCCATGTATCTCAAGGATAGCAACAAAGGATCAAAGAACTGACTTGGTCTGATCATGGTACAGAAAATCATGATTCATTTGTGTTAACTAACTCATTGCCTTTGCCATGTATCTCAAGGAGTAAAACAAAGGATCTAAGAACTAATTTGGTCTGATCATGATACCCGTAAATTCAACCTTTGGAGCTGACACCATTTTCAATGACTTTTTAACTCTTTTCCTTCACTATTTTCGAAAAAGAAACTAACATCAAATACAAGAAAATCAAATCATCGGTAGCATTTACTCCTTTCATAATGCAAATCCTAGAATCATAGAAGGCAAAAACTATATTTTCCAAAACAGAAAGACATAATTTCTTTAGCAGGTAATGCAAAAATCAAGTCCAGCTTCAAAAGCAAATCATATTTGCCTGTTCAGAAAGGTAGAGACGCTGACGAGTCTTGTATGTTGCCTGCTCCAGCTGCGGACCCCATCTATCAGTTAAAAATTTTAAAACTTAAGGACCAATACACAAACATTTGAAAGTTTAAAGACTGCTGATGCATCAGTCTCCATCGATATGCACTCTCGCAGATATTTAAAATTAAGGAGACAAAAATCAAATCCATGCAAAGATGCTTGTAAAAACAGATCAATGATAAATTGTCTTACAGATAAAAACAAAAACAATTACATTTGCAATGGAGCAGGAATCTCATGCATTTACCATATACAGTATAATCAGATAAGTACATTTATGCTCATTAAACATTTTACAGCAGGTCCAATCTCGTCTAAACAGCATGGATCTTACTCAAGCCTACAAGCGGCTTTTTTCAGAAATCCTAATACGATGACAACATGAAATGCTACTACCCTCAGTTTTCTTGGGAAGTTATCGAAGCGCTGAAGAAAAGTGACATAGCAAATATTCGAGAATTGAGGTGACTAGTATCAAGAGAACTGAGGACTCAAAAGCTCTCTGCAATTAAGAAGCCATAAGCCACTGCAACAAAGAGAAGAATTCCTCGCCTTTATTTGATTATTCCACATTCTTCACAACCAAGCACACACAAAAGCAACGAGTTGCATAATAAAAAAAAAAAAAGAAATAAATTAATCAAATAATCAGTTGAATTAACGTAATACAATGAAGATTAGTAATTCCATTCATTTGAAAATTGAGATGAAAATGAAATTACGTGAAATCATAAAGCATAGAATAAAATCACAAGGTCGAAATTTCCTCTTCTTGTTACACTAATCGCCAAATGATTCATTATCCAAAATAGAACAACGCAGGAAAGAATATAAACAAATTTACTAGAAATAGAAGAGCGAGTTGAGCAGACATAATAATAAAAAAAAAAAAAGCACACGCGTTTCAAAACAAACGAATTAAATAAAAGAAACCCTAAAAGAACAGAGAGAGTTGAGCAGAGACCGGCAAGAGAGAGAAGGCCAAACAAGGTTGTGATTGGCAAGCCAATCGTAGAGTACAGGAACCAGAGACTTCCATTGTTGATACCTATCGTCTACAGATCTCTTCCCTCTGTCCTTCATTATTCTCTTTTGCTTTATGTTCTTTTCCCGCTATTCTCTCTGTTTCTGGTTTCCTTTCCCGCCTACTCCTGGGTTTGCCAGCTACAGTCAAGTGGTTTAGTTAGTGCACTGGGCAGTGAGGCTTCTGGTTGCGTATGAGCGGTGCGAGCAAGTGAAGTCGGCTTCTAGAAGGTGCAGCGGTGGACTCTCTTACATGGCAAAGTTGTGGGCCCATTGTTTGCCACCTGGAAGTTTACATTATTCAAACATCATGCCCGTAAAAATTAAAAAACTGAACAAAGCAGTGACCAAAATTAAAAAATAAATAAATTGTGCAGAAGAATGATTCAAATTTTAGTTGAAATTATTGCGTTCCGGGGGTAAAGAGGACTTCCTGTTTTTCATTATGAATTATGTTTTCAGACATTAAAAGATATGAAATAAGTTGTAGAACATGAATTAATGGCATTGACTGATGAAATGATTAAAGAGAAAAAGCTCCAGAATTATAGTATCGAGGATAAAGTGAATAAATGATCTGATGTTATATGAACGTGGATCAGCTTGTTGAACAAGAAGCTGGCTCAACTACATATTGCAGTTAACATTTGACAATTCCAAATAACTGCACTCTTTATCTAGACAATCCGTATGTTTTTAATCATTTTCTTGATCAGCTTGTCATTGCGAAAGATATAATTTTTAATTATAAATGTGGAGTTTTTTCGTGACAGTTTACATATTTTTCCAAGAAATAGTAATTCTCAGTACACCTGAACAGTTCATTCATGCTATAATTGGATTTCAACACTGTAGCTGCCATAACAAACTGTAACATCACAATCTTTTGATATTTGACTGAAAACCATCCAATATTTCGAGGGTGATACTTCATTCTCTCCATTCTCTCTCAAAGTTTTGATGTTAGGTTCTCGAAACAGGAAATTACTTGGTCGGGATGTTGATATGGAAATGATAAAAATGCCTCCCTTAATTGGTTGATTAAAGGGCACACAGTTTCTTACATGCTGAAGTAGAGGTGGGACTGTTAACATATTTGTCTTAAGTTACTTAGTTATTGATCAAATGTTCATAACCTATTAGCTCCTTTGAATAGTTTTTGGGATTAACTTTGAGTTTCCTAGTTATGTGATCTCAATTTTAATCCTTTTTGTTTCTATTAAAATACATTAAGGAGTGATACTTAAATTTTAAGTTATGACAAATACATTAAGGACTTCGGATACCAAACGTGGATCTTGGCGTAGTATACTCGACATGCAATTTTTTAGCAACCAAATCCTAAGAAATCACCAACTGTTATCATTAATTAATCAAACTAAGCAATTAATCATTCAAAATACAGTTTCATTACACACACAGCTTCTCTAATTACTGTAGAAACAAAAAAGAAAGCCGTTTCAAATCATCAGGATTCACACCATGAATAATCTTAATATGCAAATAAAAAATAGAACTACCAATTTTAACTGACGAATTAAAGACTCCAACAAATTAAGAGAGCTAAAAGCTTTAAGTACAATAGGAACCAAATCTCCTGGGGCAAGCTTTGCATTTTAGATTTCCTTTGTGAATCTTCAACATTTAGTTAAAAAAATTACCTCACCTGAATCTGCAGAAAAAAGTCCAAGAATCAGTAAGGACTTAAATACTTTTTTCCTGGGTTCAGGAAGGGAAAAAAAAAAGGAATCATTCTAACTAGCAACCATAAAGTGAAAAGATTAGTTTTTGGAAGAAAAAGTATATAAATATGACATAATAAGTATGAAGAAAACAGGACATTTTCAAGTGAATGAGTTATTGACATGAAAATCAGTACTCTTCCTTTCTCTATTTCAAGTGAGCTCATAACACATGTTTTGCATACCTTTCATTACTTGCAAGTTGTGAAGAGTGAAGGATTTTTCAAGATGGCTTTGCCTATATTCATCTCTCCAATTTAACTAGACCTTTGGAAGAAAAAAGTTGAATATATAATTGAAGCCCTTGGTTGAGCCTCTTCCTTAAGCTCAGTTGAACTACCAAAGGTCGTTTGCAATAGCTGAAAGAGTCTAAACTCCACTTGTTGACATAAAAATCCATCCCTTGCCGTAATATTATCCTCTGAAGTAGATGTCTGCAGCAGCTTTTGCTTCTCTCTGATTGGCTTCAAGAGCTGGAACACATCTTCTTTCTAAAATTAAAGGTAACAGATGTTTTAGGTGGAGCAATAAGAGAAAAATAATAAACTAAGAAAATTTTATTCACATCAGGAAACAATTACATTTTAATCACAGTTTAGTTTCCATATAAATTACTATGAAAATATAACTCAAATTTTCTCCAGAAGGATCCTCAAATCACTTGCCTTATAACTGCATTCACCAAATCCAACAACTGGTTGTCGATCAGCTCCCACCTCTAATTATGAATAACTATACCAAGATGAAGTTAAAATTGCATGACATAAATAATACCAACTAAATTCTTTTCACATCTCTGCTTCAAGAAAATTTTTTCAGCCCACAGAAGATAATATCAAATGGAAAGAATTTACCTCCATATTTTGCCACCCTCTGCATGCTTTTCTTGTCAATAACAATTCCAAGAAAATCATTGGAGTATCCATGCCTTTTTCTTGCTTCGCCAACAAAAGAATTGAGCAACCTCTGTTGGTCTAATTAATGTCCATCGCCTCAGCTACCTGAACTCGTTAAGGATGGCTTAGAATTATTACATGCAAAAAGGAATACATACATACATACATACATATATATATATATATATATATATATATATATATATATATATATATATATATATATATATATATATATATATAAAATCTGCTATTGGCTTTGCTACAAAACAGAGAACCAAAGAAACAGAATCCTCGGGAGGACTTTACCATTTAATTTCTGAATCCTCAAGAGCGAGAGACAAGTCCAATCAATACCAACAGAGAAGAGCAATTTGGAATGATGTTGAAGCTAAGATGAATGAGGCAGAGACAGAGAGGTTTAAATTTAGATCCGAATTTGACTCTTACACTATCTCTTACTCTTCACGTTTTCTCTGCCATCTCCTCTCTTAACTATTGGATGAGCACCAATACTTTTAATTTTATACAAAAAGCAATCTTCCTCACAGAATTCGCAGTTAAATGAGGCCCCTCTTACACTGCAGTCAATCTGACCATGCCAAAGAATCACGTGCTCTAAATTCGTCTTCATCTTCAGGCAATGCATATAAGGTGAATAAAATGCCTTCTTGTTTCCGCCCTTATATGTTAAACAAGCTTGTAGGCGGCAATCTTGGTGATAAATAATATCAGCTGCAACAATTACCGCACAAAAGATGAACCAAATCGAATGTCCATGAGTGTCGAACTCAAAAGACAAAGAAGAACAGCTGCTATTACGATACTTCATCCACTGCGGCACTTCACTCCCCACAACAATTAAAGCACGCTATGGCAGCATGATAAAAAATAAACATTTAGAAAATCATCAACAGTATCATATTATACTAAAAGAAAAATTTCAGGATTTTGTAAAGCCTGAGGAAAAAGAGAGACCGTATATGTTGACAAGTATCGTGATTCCCGTAGACTTTGTAGAATTGTTGATGATGCCTCCTCATTTAATTTCTCACAGTTGCTCAAGTCCAAAAAACCAAGTGGAAATTTGAACCTAGCTGGTACTGATTTTAGAGACTTGCAGCCTTCTGCAAGTAGTTCTTTTAGATTTTGTGGAATATTTGGTAACTCTTCCAGACCACTTCCATCTGCAACAAGCGTCACCAAAGATTTTAAATTCTCCAAGTTCTCTGGTAATTTCTTGAGATTGTCACAAAAACAAACATCAAGAGTTTTGAGAGATCTCATATTGCAAAAAGAGGATGGCAATTCTTCCAAAGCACTGAAAAATGCCTTAAGTTTCTCCAGAGATTCTAAAGTCCCCAAATTGTCCGGCAATTTGTTGAGATTCTTACAAAAAGAAATATCAAGATTTTTGAGAGATCTTAAATTGCAAATTGAGGATGGCAATTCTTTTAGACCGCTCTGTGAAGCGTCAAGTGTCTCTAAAAATTCCAAATTCCCCAAATCCTTGGGAAGCGTGTTGAGATTCTTACAATATAAAACATTTGAGTTTCTTAATTGTAGATCTCAAATTGCAAATAGTATTTGGAAGACTTGTCAAATTTGATAAACTGGAGAAATCAAGTTCAAATTCATCTTCGTTCCCTATATTTAATGCTTTTGTATTACATGGAACTTCTGGGAACTGACAAAGACTTGTGCACCCATTTAGATCTAGCTTAATAAGGCTGCTCAATTTTTCCAAAGATGACCCAATGTCAACCAGCCTGCTACAAAAGCTCAATTCTATAATCTCAAGATTCAGAGCTTCACCTAAATTGGGGATTTTGATTAGATCACTAGAAGAACGAAGGCAAATGCGTTTCAAATTCTGAGGAGGCTGTAGAGGAAAAAGAATAAGGTAAGAACATGTTAGTTTAGACAGCTAATATTTAAAAAACCTTTAAACCTTTTTAATTTTAGAAAGAAGCAAATCATGCGGTACCTTATCCCAAACAAGTTCTTTAAGATCACTACCAGGCATGTCAAGTTCAACAAGCTTGGCTTGAGAAAAATTGGATGGCAAAAAGCTTAATGAGAAATATTTCCAGCGGAGATACCTTAGACTGTTTGGAAGAAATTCAAGGCCATCAGGAAGATATACTTTGTTTGCGCCTAAGTAACCGTAGTAAGAGTTATCAAATACTTGGAGGAATCTAAGTTTGTGCATATTGATGAAGGCTTTAGAACTTATGTTCAAATGACCATCAAGCTCTCCCATATTTAGTGATATGCCTTCCACATTTTCAGTCCCCTAAGGACCAAAAACAAAGAGAAGAATAAGTTTAAAATTTTCAAAAACCTAAATACAGTAATAAATTATATTGAAGGATAACAAAGTCTATTGTCTATGTAAAATATAAAACAACCAGCCAATATTAGTCAATCTTACCCTATCAGTTCGCAATACATCCTCGATATCTTTAAGCGTCCATAATCTGCTCTTATTTTCACTCTTTTGCCCACTTTCCTCAATAACAATCTCTTGGCCCATTTGCTGAAGCAAATCATGCATTCCAATAGTTTCCAAATATTCAATGCTTATCAGAGATTTATCACAAAGGCGTTCCATTCCATCCATTGAATAGAAATCAAAGCACTTCAATATTCTTTCCGCATCTTTGAGTTCACAACCTTTAAAAAAGCATGCAATATCAAGAAATATTCTCTTTTCTTCTCGATCAAGTCCATCAAAACTTATTCTCAGAATTCCTAAGATGTTCCCAGGGGGAATATCTTTAATTTTTTTCAATTTATCTCTCCAGATTCTTGCACTTTTGCCTTTAAGTTCAGAGCCTAAAACTTTAAGAGCTAATGGAAGTCCTTGAGCGTACTTTACAACCTTATTTGAAAGTTTTTCATACTCTTGTGGAGGAGAATGTTAGTCAAAAGCATGCCACCTAAACAGTTGAAGAGCTTGATAATCGTTTAATTGCTCAACTTTATATATATATATCTCTTTATCTTTACATTTTCAAACACCAGTCTGTCTCTACCTGTTACAATAATTCTACTCCCCGCACAAAGCATGTCTGGAGACCACAAACCACTATCTTCTAGTATAGATTTTAAGCTTATAGGATCATCTACATCATCTAAAACAATAAGCACTTTTATATCTTTAAGCCTTCTCCGAATGTTTTCATCAATTGTATAGGGTGAATCTAGTTTTATACTTTCATCGCCTAATAGCTTCCGAATGATCTCATCTCTTAAGTCTTTTGTTGCCAATCTATTCATCAAATTTTCCCTCACATTTGAAACAAAACAAAGACCTTCATATTTATCCTTAATTTTGTTGAATACTTTGTCGGCAAGAGTTGTCTTGCCAATACCTCCCATTCCCCAAATTCCTATCATGCTTACACTATTCTCTTCTATCTCAACTAGTGATTTCACCTTATTGATGCGGGAATTAATGTCAAATAAACCGTAGCTGAGCGAATAACTTGCAGACAGACCACTTAATATCTTGCTAACATCATTGGCGATTTCATCACATAATTTGGCCTCAGGCCTAATTACAAATAAGAAGAAGAAGAGGAAGAAAAGAGTTATAATAATATAATAATCATCTCAAAGTTTCCATTTCATAAATGCAATAATCAAATTAGATGCCATCACAAAGGAGAAAAATTGTGTTAATACAAACTGATTTCTATCAAATACGGATGAGTTGTGGATTGTAACTATGAAGTTCCAGTAAATACAAAATTCTAATCAATTATTGGCCTTAAAATTATAAATAATCTTGTGCAACATACATATATAACAATGGTTTGCCCAAAAGTGCAATTTACCTTCTAAATTTTGACAAAAAGAATAGTTAATCACTAAATATTCATTTTGGTGTAATGTCCCCTCTAAAATTTATAAATTAAGGCAATGTCACCCCTAAACTGACGAATTCATTATTTTGACTATTTTTCATCAGTTGACTGCTGATGCGATATAAATGTGACATGTCAACAAAGATTAAGTTGCTCAAATTTGTAAATTTTAAGAGGTAAATTATTTTTTTTAATACTTTAAATGTTTCTTTGCACTTTCAACTTTGTCGCGTGATACTATTTTTGACATAATTTCGATATCATATCAGCAATTAACTGATTAAATAGTTAAAATAATGGATCTATCAGTTTTGTTGTGATATTACTCCAATTTGTAAATTTTAGAAGAATATTATATCAAAACAAATATTAGGGGGTTAGTTACTCTTTTTGTCAAATTTCAATAATGAATTGCATCTTTGGCCAAATGGTTTTGCGGAGAACTTTTGGACGTGCTCAAACAAATATCTAATTTAATGAATCGAAATAAAATTAGTTAAACTGATTAGCTCCGATGGCAATATCAATTTGGTCATATGGATCTAATTTAGACTTCGTATGCTGTTTAGTCTGCATATAGATTTTCCTTCTGGATTTTAACATTATGTTGTCCCCCACCTTGCTAATATATTTATTCGATAATATAAGTTCATCTTGCTCCAAGCATTTATATTATCCTTCAGAAGTTTCAATTACGTACATGCAAGGGAAATAATCTAAGAAATCCACACTTAAACCATGAGATAAATGATACGATTAGCGAAGTGGACATATATATGGCAAATTATTTGAAAGAACATGCTATATATTTTGAAATTAAATAAATGGAAACCATGACAAGAGAAAAAGAAAAAAAGACATACATGTGCTTGGGATCTGCTGAATAGAAACCTGATGAGTTGCTAATTTTCCTCAAAGCTTTTCTCCAATTCTTCAATCTCTTAGTCTTCGCATTAGCATGAACAGTAGTCTTCACTTTAGCATGAACAGTAGTCTTCACTTGAGCACGAACAGTAAGTGCATAATTCTGTTGGAGATCTTGAACAATAGACGGATCTACATCATAGAAAACAGGCAAAACTATCTGGTTCTTCTTTTCCATACATCGAAGTATTATGTGAAGCTCATCAAGACACCATTCTGAATTTGGATAGTATTTTGAGAATATGACAATGGAAACATATGATTCCTCAATTGTTTTCCAGAGCGTCGGTGCGATCGGTTTTCCTTTTTCGAGATCAGTGTCGTCCACGAAAACTTTAATTTGTTTTCTTTTCAAAGCAGCCAAGAGGTGGCTAAGAAAGTTGTAACGAACTTCAGCTCCTCTAAAACTGATAAATACATCATAATTTTTACCTTGAGCGTTGCTGGAAGAGGAAGAAGAAGCCATTGAATGAATTTTTTTGGAGTAATTAAAGTTTTACAAACAGATCATAAAATATGTATCACATATATAAGAAGATAGAAATTCTCTCTCTCTCTCTCTCTCTCTCTCTATATATATATATATGCAAGAAAATAAACTATTTTTGACTTCAATGATAGATCAAACGATTCAGTATGCTGATGTCAACACGGCTTTGGTCTGTTAAAAAGTAGAAAGTCAACTCGGCTTTGGGACAGTGAGGACATTGCTGAAGTGCGACTTTTTCGATAGGGATAAAAAATATTATAACAAAAAATATCAAAATATTAAGTTTGCAGGGAAAATAGTTTTAGTCAGAAAAAAAAATCATAACAAAAAACTATCAAAATTTAAAGCTTGCATGGAAAATAGTTTCAGTCAGAAAATACTTCAAATTCTACTGACATTCCATGAAATATAGCCTAAATTTTATATTTTCAAGAAAATGACGTGATAGTACAAATAAATGGATTGACGTGGTAAGGCTTTATTTCTTCTAAAAAATATGGTAAGGCTTTAATTCTATTTAAAAAGAATTTATATAAATAATTGTTGATATAGATTATTACATGTCGCTTTCTGAAAGACTAATTTAGAATTTTGATCGCATTTTCATGTTAAATTTTCGATAAAATTAGAATTACGACGAAAATGACTTTTCACGTAAAATTTATACATTTATATATTTTTTCAATTTCATCAAGACACCATTCAGAATTTGGATTGTTGTTTGAGAAAATGACTGTTGAAATGGATGACTTCTCAATTATTTTCAAGAGACTTTCTGTGCTTTGTTTTCCTCTTTCAAGATCAGTATTTCTGTTGTCCATGAAAGCTTTAATTTGTTTTGTTTCCAAAGCAACTAGGAGATGACTGAGAAACTTGTGACGAGCATCAGCCCCTCTAAAACTGATGAATACGTCATAGTTTCCTCCTTGAGGATTGCTGGGAGAAGAAGTCGAAGAAGAAGAAGCAGCAGCCATGGATAACACTCCCCAAAACAAATATCAAAAGCTGAATTATGACAGTTTTGTTAAGAGTAGAGATTAAAGATTTATAGACATATTATAAAATATAAATCATATAAGAGGTAAGAAATTCCCCCGAAATTTACAGTTTGACTTGACTAAACTAAATTATACAGCCGGCCAACTAAGATAAATGTGGAATCCAAATATTTTATTAAGATAAATATTTAGAGACCTCGCCTATATAAAAATAATTGTTAATTAATCTATAATGATAAACTAGGGATGGCAAATGAACGGATTAGGCGGATTTTGATTGGATCATAAATGGATAAAAAAAATATGGAGCATAAATGGGTCAATTTTCAAATGAGTTGGATGGATTTGGATCAACACATGAATTTAATATATGTTTTTTAATAAAAATACAGAAAAATAAAATATTTCATTAATAATTTAATTTTACTTAAAAAATAAAACTATGTACAAATATGGAATATACAAAATAACAATAATATGCTAATCTATTTTGAAAATTTACCCAGCTCACCATTACCGGACACAATCAATTACCCAGTTCACATGAAGAACCTATCCCCAAAGGTAAAAATAAATTAAGACAGAAAGCTGAATGTTTATCTTTGTTGTTTGCAAAATCGTTACGATCTTCCAGCTGGCTGGATTGCTTTTGTTTTATGCTATATTCTTTTGTTTGTTTCTAATATAAAGATTTAGATGGTGAGCAGTAATTTAGAAACATATATATAGTTAGAAAATGAGATCTTTTTATTTAATTTTTTCCACAATCTTACTTACTGACAGTTACTGTGCTTTATTAAATTTCTATAACTTGTCTTTTTCATTCGTAATTTGCTAGGATATGTACCAGCAATAGTTCAAACTGATAGCAAATTCTGTAAATGAAGTTGACAGCTAAGGTTAGGGTTCAAACGATCTACTACAGAATAGTCTTACTTGAAACAAACAGATTCTAGTTCAATATCAGTATCAGTAGGCTGTGACTGAATAAGTTGTTCTTGATCCATACATGGAAACCAAAAGGAACCCAAAAAATAAATAGATGAGAAGTATTACTTTTTTCTGTTAATTTTTAATCTGTTGGAACGTTTGTGTCAAAATGAATTAGGAATGTATAAAAAAGCTTGTATGCCAGATAAAACAGGGGAAAGATATCTGGCAATGATTTCTCAAATAACATTTCTGCTCACCATATCAAAGCCTCACTTATCTCTACCCTAAGAACCCAAATCCATGGAGCTATCACCATTTTACTGCCTATTGATCCTGCTTCTGTTTCTAATTCATCAACCATCAAATTCACAACAAGATTACATTTACGCAAGCACCATCGACTGTTTAGGAACATCTTCTTCAATAGCCAAAGGTTATCTCTGCAATGCCAATGATCAATTGACATGCTAGTCTTTTTTAACCTTTACATCCCTTCCACCGTATAATTCTCCCAACACCATTGCTTCCCTCTCATCCTCAGAACCCTCAAGTATAGCATGATCAACAATATATCAATCAACGGAATATTTCCCTCTGGGAAACAGGTTATAGTTCCCGCCTCTTGTTCTTGTACAGGTGGCATCTACCAGCAAATTTTACCACTACTATGATAAACAGATAGTTCTTGGATTCATAAAAAAAAAAAAGTTTGTTAAGGGTAGAGATTAAAGATTTATAAGCCTGTCATAAAATATAAGTCATAAAAGATGTAAGATATTCCCCCGAAACTTAAAGGTAATTGATTAAACTAAATTATACAGCTGGCCAAACAAGATAAATATTTAATCAAAATATTTTATTAAGATAAAAATAATTGTTAATTAATATAGAATGACAAACAGATAGTAGTTGGATTCATTAAAAAGAAAAAAAAGTTTGTTAAGGGTAGAGGCTACAGATTTATAGACCTGTCATAAAATATAAGTCATACAAGCTGTAAGAATTCCCCCGAAACTTACAGGTATATATTTGACTAAACTAAATTATACAGCTGGCCAAATAAGATAAATATTTAATCAAAATATTTTATTAAGATAAAATAATTGTTAATTAATATATAATGACAAGTATATAGTAGTTGGATTCATTAAAAATAAAAAGTTTGCCGATAAATGGTAATGGTCTTTGTATACCGCGACAAACATGCATAGTTGGATCCAATGATTCATGAAAAAGCAATGTTTTCAGAGGTGGACTCGGCCTGACAATTGAATCATGAATTAACTGATTCGATTTTATCAATTTAAAATTTTTATTATTTTTTTAAATATAATTATTTAAAAAAAATTAAATATTTAGTATACAAAAATACATTAAAAAACCTATTAATTACCAAATATTAATATAAATATATTAATTTTAAGTCCAATAAAATTTATAAATATAAAAATTAAATAAATTATCTTAAGTAATAAATATTTAAATAAATCCACATAATATAAAAAATAAATATTCAAATATGTTTATTTAACATGATAAACAAACATCAATAATAATCAATCTTCATCTTCATATTATATATATATATATATATGCCAAACAAAACTAATTTACTGTTAAAATCTAATTTTTTCCAGCTAAAATTCGTAATTGAAAGTTCTAAAAACTAATTTGTTAGAGATGTAACGTTGGATGATGTGATTTGACCATCCCAAAAATATCAAATATACATTAATAAATTATTTTACATTTATTATTAGTGTTACATATCAAATATACATTAATAAATTATTTTACATTTATTATTAGTGTTACAGTTACATAATTTAAATGATTGTTATTGAAATCCAACAAACAACTTGTTTTGAGTGCCTTTTCAAATTTTTACATTAAAATTAAGGAAATAATTAAAAAATTTCAATTTTTTAAAATATTTATAATTTATTAATTTTTTTATTTTATAAATTGAGATAGAGATGATAGATTTTTAGAAAGTTTTAAATACATTGAAAAAATTAAGAATAAAAATAAAAATTATTAGTAATTGATATATTGTTAATTTCTCAAAATACGCTTGAAATTGAAAAAATGATCTCATATATATATATATATATATAAACCTGCAATCATTTAAGGAACGAGCTTTTGCTCTAGGGTTGTGAGTTAAAAGGCAGAGAAAGACATAAAATGCACAATTTTTGTAATTGACCCAATCCGACCCAATTCAACCTGAGTTTCAGTCCAACCCGAGTTTTTTCGGCTCAATTCAAGTTTTTTGACATTTCGAGTTTAATTTTGTACCAATCCAGTTTTCTAATCGAGTCTCGATCCAACCGATTCGACCGTTCGAGTCAAATCAAGTTTCAAAACATTATGAAAAATAGTTTGTCAATAATATTCTTTGCATGCCATGAAAAATAGACATTAGTTGGATTTATAAAAAAATTAAAGTCTGTTACTAATGGTCTTTTTTTCCCTCTGTTCCTCAATAAAATATTCATATCAGTGATGCAGTTAATTCCTGATAACCATGAAAATGTCATATTTCAAGGTCCATTCGGTCAGTCCATTAAATTTGACAGGGCCCAAAGTCTATTAGCAAAGAGCACCAAGCATGAGCCATAAGCCAAGGTAGAGGCCATGTGACGTCCGATCGGACTGATGGGACAACAAGTGTCAATCAGTCCACTGACATACTACAGAACCCATACCTCTCACCTGCTCCTTATCACTTCGTCGCTCACCTGTTCTAACAGCCAGTTATCACGTCCTAGGCACTCAAGTGCACTCCTCACATCTCCTATAAATAGCCTAATGCACAGTGGGCATCAAGTATTGAATCTCTGAGACTCTCTCTTTTTAAGAATTCTCTCTCTAAAAAGCTACTAACTTAAGCTTCGGAGTGCTTATGCCTGGTCCGACCGAGCACCCCTTTTGTAGGAACTCAACATCCGATCGGGCGCGACTCTAGCCAGCTCTCTCTTTTTAGATAAAGACTTTCGCATCTTATCATTTGATATTTTCGTTGAGAGCAATGGCAGGTTCAAGATCTATTGAGCACACAGCCTCAGAAAACAATGACCGCAACAACAATGGTCAAGGCAAATTTAGGCCCGCAAGGAGGAGATAGAGATCTCATAGGTCCCCAGCTAGGGGTAACCTTCTCCCATAATTCAATGACACCATCCTATAGCAACTAAAAAACACCCCCATCACGGTTAGGGACATGCACGCTCTCCTTAGTGATTTCACTAAGAGCATTGTCCAAACGATCAAAAAAGGCAAAATGCTTAGGACTTCTAAAAGAGACCGTAAAGAAGACTTCATCGTCGAAGACTTCGAAAAAAGGAGATGTAACGTCCCCGGATGGCCGCTTGCCAATATTGTTCGCTTTGAGCCTTTGCCCTCACGATTTTATTTTTGGGTCTCCTCAAAAGGCCTCGACAAGGGAGAGGTATCCATAGCCTTATAAGGACTACTTCGTTATCCTCTCCAACCGATGTGAGATTCTTTGACTGAATCCACCTGTATGAGGGAGCCTTTGACTAACTCCAATCTCCCCTACTTATAAAAATTTTGTCCTCGAAATTTTCTTTCATGTCACAACTATAGTGACATTCTTTAAATTGAAGAATATTCTCATGGAGAGAATCGGTTCAAATAACTCATCTTATTTACATTTCAAAATTATCACATGCTTCTATCCTTACCATCCAGTAACTCTACTATTCTTATGTCCTTCGCACTTCGGATATCAAGATCTACTCATGGCATGTATACGTATCACAACGTCCTTTATTATAACGTTTCGATCTTAGGATCGGCTAAACCTGGCTCTGATACCAATAAAATTGTAACACCCTTATACCGCCGTACAGTGTACGCGATAATCGGATGTCAAACCATATATAAAACAATGAATTTTTTTTTCTTAACAGTACCGATAAACATACTTGTACATAGATACTTAAAATATAATCATTAACCGCATATCTGTGACTCAATAATTAACAAATAAATTTCATATATTATAAACATATACTTGCACAGTAACTATATTTTTTCGTACTTACATATACATGCCAAATCTAAATCCTATCTTGTTTCTTTTCTTGGACTTGACTACTCCTGCAATATCGGCCAATGAAATCCTATAGTCTTCATAACCTGCGCGCAGTCAACAACTACGCGCTGAGCATCAAAACGCTCAGTTGTGGATACGTATCCCAAACTTTTCATAATAAATCACAGAAACACACATACACACTTGCATGAATTTACTCATACATACATTCATTCATTTTACATACATACATAACATATATATACGTTCACCTACCTATACATACATCCACATACTTTACATACATATACATACCGTACATGCATACATAGCATATCATACCTGCATACATATACATATCATACATGCATACATATGCATATATATACATACATATACATGCATACATATACATATCATACATATTCACTTACGTATTTTTATATACCCATACATATATACACGTATACATACATTTCATTTACATACATATGCATATATATACATACATATACATGCATACATATACATATCATACATATTCACTTACATATTTCACTACACCATAACATTTATTTTAAATTCATTTAAAAGTCTTAATAAGTATAATATACTATTAAAAATTCATTTTTTAATTTAATTTAAAACTTTACTTAATTTTTCAGTTTAGTCCTTTAACTTTTCATTTATTTTAAATTTACCCTTTTATACCTTTAAATACCAAAATGCCCTTTAATATTTTATTCTCTCATTTTAATCTATTAATTGGCTTATAAGTTTTGACTTTTCATGTAAAATTACATTTTAGTCTTTATATTTTACAAAGTTGACTTTTTACACAGTTAGTTGATCAAATTATCATTTTAGCCTTATTAAATTATTTCCTTCTCACTTTTACTTATTAAATTCATCTTTTAGAAAAATTACTTTTTTACCCCTAAACTTTTTAAATCTTTTCATTTTAGTCCTTTTTCATCTTAAACTTCAATTTTAATTTTCTTTTTACAATTTTAAGATTTTCTTATCATTATGCCCCTAGTATAGACCCGACAGAAAACTCTCAGACCGAATATGCGGGACGTGGACCCCACAGGGCCACAACAGAATGAGAAATAACGTCCAAGAATCATTCTTCACAAAACATATGAACATATGACAGTACGTATGATAGGTACTATGGAGATCGACGATCCAACCATAGTAAAGCAAGTCGCCATGACTTGCACCGCGATACAGATATCGCTATGGCCAGCCAATTATATCCTCAACTAGGTTTTACTGCTTGATTCTTTCTAAAGGCACAAATTCACTTACTTTTCCTTTGATTATTCAATTATTTATTTTTTACAATACTTTTCATTAATTGTCATTTCTGTAACAGTACATTACATTTTATCACAGGCAATGAAACCTTTTGCTACAAGGTGATGTCGTTCAGTCTGAAAAATGCAGGTGCCACATACCAGCGTTTAATGAACAAAATCTTCAAAAACCAGATCAGGCAAAATGTAGAAATCTATGTAAACGACATGATCGTCAAAAGCAAGAGCCCAGAAGAGCACTCTGCTGATCTGGTGAAGGTTTTTTGTACGATGAACAAGTTTCAAATAAAGCTCAACCCGAAAAAGTGCATCTTCGGAGTTCTTGAAGGAAAATTTTTAGGCTTCATGGTTTCTCAAATGGGGATTGAAGCTAACTCGAAAAAGATAAAAGACCATCCTTGAGATGCAACCCTCGAGAAACATAAAGGACATTCAGAAGTTGAATGAAAGAATCACAGCCCTTGACAGGTTCATCTCCTTTTGGCCAAGCGTTGCACTTCATTCTTCAAGAAATTGAGAAAAAATGAAACGTTCACCTAAGGAACATATTGGCAACGAGCTTTCGAAGAGTTGAAGAAATTCCTCACTAACCCGCCTTTGCTGAGCCGACCAGTCTCGGGTGAAAATCTATATCTTTATTTGTCAACCTCTGATGAAGCTGTTGCAAGTGTCCTGGTCAGAAAAGAGGGAACCCAATAGCTGCCCATATACTATGTAAGCCAAGTACTCAGAAGGGCAGAATTAAAGAAAGGCCCGATCAAGCAGCTTATCATCGCCCTCATGATGTGCACAAGGAAGCCGAGGCAATATTTCGAAGCACACACCATTATGGTCCAATCGGGTCAGCAGATAAGGAAAATTTTTCAGGCCCCTGATCTGAAGGGCAAGATGGTAGGGTGGGCGACCAAGCTGCAATCATAGGACTTGAGGTATAAGCCAAAAACAGCAATAAAAGCCTAGGCTTGAGCAAATTTTTTAGCTGAGTTCACTGGCAAAGAAATGGACGATTAGCCCTGACGACCGATGTGGGAAATGATCATGGATGGAGCCTCGAATGATGCCTGAGGATGTGTGGGAATCATAATAACAGGCCCCCTCAGCATTGTCGTAAGGTACGCAATAAGACTCAGTTTTAAAGTGTCTAATAATATGGCAGAGTACGAGGCACTTTTTCAAGGTTTGAGGTTGCTTCACGCTATTCGATTGGAGTATGTGACAATAAAGAGTGACTCCCAGCTCATGACTAGCCAGGTTTTAGGCACCTTCGAAGCAAGAGAGATCAATATAATTCAGTACTTGGCGAAGGTCAAGGCAGCACTCAGAATATTAAAAGAGTCTGGCTCAGAGTGGAATCTCCAGAAGGTTCCGAGAGATCAAACAGCAGTGGCCAATCTACTGGCCAAAATGTCTGCCTCCGAATAGGAAGTGATTGAAGAAAGTATCACGGTTGCCGACCAAGCTTCCTCTTCCTTAGAAGAACCAGAGATGATAGAGATTGAGCAAATGGGTGACACATGGATGAGCCCAATCAAGCGATACCTACAAACAGGGCAACTACCTGAAGACAAAGTTAAAGCCTAAAAGGTAATCTGCAAATCCGTCAACTACTCTCTAATTAACGGTGATTTGTACAAAAAGGCTTTCCTTCATCATTGGCTCAAATGCATGACGGAGGAATAGGGAAACTACATCTTGAAAGAGATCTATGAAGGCATTTGTGGGGCATATGAAAGCCAGTAAGACCATGGCGAGAAAGTGCTCTAAACCGGATACTTCTGGCCAAGTATTTTCAAAGATGCTCAGGAGAAGGCAAAAAGATGCCAACAATGCCAGATTCATGAAAGGATCATAAGGCAACCAACAGCAAACTTACAACCAATCGATATAGCCTGGCCGTTCGACCAATGGGGCTTAGACATTATAGGACCCTTCCCTCAAGGCAAAAGGCAGATGAAGTTCCTCATTGTAGCCATTGATCACTTCTTTAAATAGATCAAAGCAGAACCTCTAGCAACAATCACGGTAGAAATAGTCAGAAATTTTGCTTGGAAAGACATCATTTGCAGGTATGGCTTACCCAAAATTTTCATTACAGATAATGGTAAGCAATTCAACAGCTCCGTCTTCAAAAACTTTTGCCGAGACCTGAACATCAGCCTCAGATTCACCTCAGTCACTCACCCACAAAGCAATGGGATGACCAAAGTCTCCAATCAGACAATCCTAAAGGGACTAAAGAAGCGACTAGGTGAAGCGAAAGACAATTGGACTGAAGAACTGCAAAGTGTCTTATGGTTTTACAGAACTTTCCCAAGGATAGGCACTCACCAAACGCCATTCTCCCTTGTCTATGGCTCATAAGCAATGATACCCGTAGAGGTCGGATTCCCATCCTATCGATCGACATTCTACTCTGATCGGATGAACATCCAGGAAAGATGTCAAGATTTAGACCTGATAAAAGAGAGGAGAGAAGATGCCTATGCCAAAATTGTTGTGTACAAGCAAAAGGTTGGCAAGTATCACAACACGAAGGTGAAATCAAGAACTTTCAACATTGGTGACCTAGTGCTCAGAAAGGCAAACATAAGCACAGGGAATGCAGGAGTCGGGAAGCTAATGTCCAACTGGGAAGGATCTTATGAAGTCTCTAAGGCCTTAAGCTCTAGTACATACAAGCTTAGAACCATTGAAGGGCTAGACATCCCCAGGAGCTGGAATGTCGAGGTACTCAAGAAGTACCACATGCAATTCTGTCTCAAAATTTGAATTCAATAAATAAAGAAATTCTCTCTCATCCCCATAAAAAGTATGTTTGGTACAACTCATCCGCTAGGCTCGAAGCTCATCCCGAGCCGAAAATGCGAGAGTTGGAATCTATTTATTTGCAGGTATGTCTAGTATAACTCATCCGCTAGGCTCGATGCTCATCCCAAGCCGAAAATGCGAGAGTTGGAGTCCATTTCTTTGCATGTCAATAATACAGGAATCATGTAATGACTCATCCGCTAGGTTCGATGTTAATCCCAAACCGAAAATACAAGGGTCAAATTAACAATTTCCTCAATGGTTTCTCCCGCATTAAGTGTTATGCAACAATCACAAATCGGAATGCAAACTAAAATGCCAAACATACAAACTTGTCTTGAAAATCCCGAGTAAATGCAAGGCCAAAAGGTGATCCGCTATGCTTGATGTCTGTATGTCGATTGATCTTGTGTACCGATCGGATTATGTACATAGGCTCCTAAGTCTAATTATTAAGCTATGTTGGACAACCGACTGAGCACGCAATCATATCAATCAGATCGGACAAGTCAGCCACTGATTCACAATTTATTAATTATAAGCCTTGGAAGTCTTTCACAAATTCAGGAAGTATATCTATTGTATTGTCGGTTGATTTGATTACATCAATAAGTCATTTAATAAAAATTTTTGTACTAAAATGGCAAAATATGTACAAGTTACAAAAGCTTCAGTCTTTACAAAAAATAGAAAAAAAATTCTCTTTAAGCCTCTATATTTATAATATCTACGATAGGGGCCAGCTCTCCGATCGAATTAGAAGCAAGCTCGGGGTTCATCTCCTCAGTAGGCTCTGGGTTTAGCTCGACAGCAAGCTTCGTAATTGGCTCAGAGGCAGGTTTCGCTGGCAAAAGAGCTGCAAGTACGAGTTCCACTAGTGCACTGAGTGAAGCTTTGGACGGGGTCTCCACCTCTTTCTCCATTATCTCATGAGCCCTCAGTTGCCCCCTCTTGAAAAGACTCCTCATCATCATCACTAGATGAAGGATCAGGCAAAATGCCAGGGGTCCTCTATCCAGCCCAGGTCAGCACCAGAAAAGTGTTTCTCAGCCTCATGAATTAGCCACAACAACACCTTCCCTTGGGCCTCACATAATTGATCGAGCAGTTGGTCCTTTTGAGAGGCAAGCTCCTCCTCATGCCTCTTACACCATGCTGCCTCCTTCTCTACCAAAGTGACCTTAATAGAGTCTCGTTCGGTGCAAAACTGGTCACGCTCCATAAGGGCTCTACCTTTGTCCTCATTGACCTTAGCGCACTTGCCGGTCAGACGCTTGCACTCAGCATTCAGCCTGGCCACCTCCTCCTCGAACTTTTATTGCTTAGTACTCTTAGTGGTTGGGTGCGCAACTTTTCCCTTCAGCCAATCGCCTTCACTCTGCCAAGTTTTTAATTCCTGGGCCTGCCGAGCAACCTTTTTCTTTAGGATAGAGGCCTCTTTCTTAGTTGCGGAGAGCTTAGCCTCTGACTCATCTCTCGGGGGGGCGACTTAACGGCATTCACCCACTTCACCTTCAAGAAGTTCACCATGCTGTGTAAGCGTTGGCCCCTCTTGATTAGCTGAAAAAAGGGAGAAAAAAAACTCCACCTTCAGGCCTTACTAATTGAATAGACTAAGCTCCCTAACGAGCAGGTGGGGTTCCCCCATGTCCTTGAAATCCTCCTCTTAGAGAAGACCCTTGCAAATGAAGCAGACGACTAGCTTATCACTGAAAGAATAGTTGTCATCGAAAGTCTTGTTCAGAGGCTTTACTAATTGAATAGACTAAGCTCCCTAACGAGCAGGTGGGGTTCCCCCATGTCCTTGAAATCCTCCTCTTAGAGAAGACCCTTGCAAATGAAGCTGACGACTAGCTTATCACTGACAGAATAGTTGTCGTCGAAAGTCTCGTTCAGCATGTCTCTCAGGAGCAAGCTTCGCTTCACAGGAGCTCTCCCTGTAACCTACTGAACAGATTCATCCAGAGCCAATGCCTTGCCCTTTGCTGTAGCCCAAGCATTAGTTACAGCCATCAAATCGGTAGCCTGCTTCTGCACTACCCCCTCAGACTGCTTTTACGTAGCCTCATCTAGCTGAGTCGCCTTCTTTTGAGAGGCCTCCCTCAGGAGGGGAATGGACAGAAGACCGATAGCAAATGATGTGTCCTTCGAGTCTGATTCATCCCTTAGTTGCAAACGCCTAAATGGATGCCAACTCTTCGCAATCGATTGGGAGATCGTAGGTCCAAAAGTAGTTGAGGCTGGCCGGGACACAGTCGCAATAGCAGTAACAGGCACATCAAGGGCAGGACCGCCTACTGGACCCCTTGGAGGATGGACTTCCAAAGAAAGCACAAGCTTCCTCTTCTTTGCCTTCTTCTCCTCCTTTGCAGCTCGCTCGATCTCCCTCTTTCCCTTTGCCCAATCTGCGAGCTGCTTAGCCATATCGTCTCCTTTGGCCATCATGCCTGCAGCTGCAACACAGAGATAAATGAGATAAGCATCTTTTACATCTAGTTGCTTAATTGAATGCACATGTAATGCATAATTGTTAATTTATGCTTCCCCCTACTCCAATCCTAATCCTCATGTTTTGTGTTCTCACTAGCATCAAAGCTGGAGGATTCGAACAGTATCCCCAAGAGATAGTTAGAGTTATAGGGCTTTCCCTGCCTTCCCACAGCGTTCATCAACTTCTTTATGTCAGCCTCATACATGGGTTGCCTAGCAACTTGGTCCTTCAGGAGGGTTGCATAATCCGAACGGGCAAGCCGAACTCTAAACCCACTGGCCATCCCCACCAAAAAATACCTCTCCTTAAAGCCCTTCATCGAGCTTGGGACGACAAAGAGCTTCCTCTTCGGTCGGCTTGTAAAGAAGTACTCCATCCCATCATGATAACCTGAAAGGTAGAAAAAGTGGGTAAACAGATCTAGGATTAGAGCCACCCCCTTAATTTTGCAGAGTATTTTGGAGTAGGCCACCGCTCTCCACCCATTCGAATTTAGTTCGTTTGGGGCAATTTCATAACCTTTCAGCACGGCTATCTCGAATGCACCAAACGAAAGCCTCATTCCTGCATCCAAGCTCCAAAGGTGGCAAATGAACCACTCATTCTTTTCATGGTCGAAAGGCCCGTCTTTCATTGCCATAGAATCGGGCCAAGCCACCATGCACACTTTCGCAGGGAAACTGTATTGAGAAGGTATCTCTAAGACTTCTTTTGGACTAAGCTTAGAAGGCCGAGCAGCCGTCGACTGGTTGATATATCCTTCAAGAAAACTTTTGTCTATTGACTGACCACTACTGGAAGCCACCTTTCAGAGGAAGGGGAGACGCAAGGAATGTGGAATGTGTCAAATCAGATGAAAATGAAGCCAGAATCTAGAAGCAACTAGATGAATTCGAAATTTCAAATAAGAAGTTTAAGGAGAAATTTTGGCAGAATTTCACTAAGAATTGTTGAAAGGTAAAGGAAAAATCACTCAAAAGCTGCCTATTTATAGGCAAAAGCTTCTGGAATACACCAATCATCTCACCACAGGATGCCTGCCACGTGTCATAGAAGCCATCATTGTGACATGGAGAGTGAAGCGTTGTTCTCAGCGTGAGGGGACGACATTAAAAGAGAAGATAATTTTTGAACGGATGCATCTCTTCAGCTGAACACCTTTCAAATTTTGAAAAATTTTGCCAGCGGTCACTATCCAATCGGAACACTTGTGAGGAAAGCTCCCCCCGATCAAACCCTTTTGAGGGAGACAAGTGATAACCATAGCAATGTCATACTTCAAGGCCTGTCCGGTCGGCCTCTACTTTCATAGACCTCTCAGGAGAGGGAATAGTGATAATGTTATCTCCTATCCCACATCGGCTGGAGATGAGCTGAAAGTGGATCTTATAAGGTCATGGACACCTTCTTCCTGTGGATGCGTTTTGGGGCAGCACTCCATAAAACAAAGCCATGAGGGCTCCAGCCCAAAGCGAACAATATCCACAGTGCCCGATTAGATCCTCCTCCCCGATCGATCCACCTACCATCGAGAATGCGAGACGAGGGCCTCAGCGCCCGAAGACATCCTACCCGATCGATCAGCGAGCGATCTATCATTGGTGCTTTCATTGAGAGCGAGGGAGGAATGAGACCAGGCACAGCCGACGACCTCTACTCTCATAAACCTCTCGGGAGGGGGAATAGTGATAATGCACGTTATCTCCTATCCCACATCGGCTGGAGATGAGCTAAAAGTGGACCTTATAAGGCCATGAACACCTTCTCCCTGTGGACACGTTTTAGGGAGCACCCTATAAAATAAAGTCATGAGGGATCCGACCTAAAGCAGACAATATCTACAGTGCTCGATCAAATCCTCATTCCCGATCAATCCTCTTACCATCGAAAACACGAAACGAGGGCCTCGGTGCCCGAAGACCTCCTACTCGATCAGTCAGCGAGCGATCTATCATTTGGTGCTTTTATTAAGAGCGAGGGAGGAATGAGACCAGGCACAGCCCAAGGGCACAACCGATGACCTCTACTTTCGTAGACCTCTCGGAAGGGGGAATAGTGATAACGCACATTATATTCTATCCCACATCAGTTGGAGATGAGCTGAAAGTGGACCTTATAAGGCCATGGACACCTTCTCCTTGTGGTCGCGTTTTGAGGCAACACCCCATAGAACAAAGTCAAGAGGGCTCCGACCCAAAGCCGACAATATCCATAGTGCCCGATCAGATCCTCCTCCCCGATCGATCATTCTACCATCGGGAACATGAGACGAGGGCCCCAACGGCCGAAGACCTCCTACCTGATCGGTCAGCGAGCAATCTATCATTTGGTGCTTTCTTTGAGAGCGAGGGAGGAATGAGACCAGACACAGCCGACAACCTCTACTCTCGTAGACCTCTTGGAAGGAAAATAGTGATAATGCATGTTATCTCCTATCCCACATCGGCTGTAGATGAGCTAAAAGTAGACCTTATAAAGCCATAGACACTTTCTCCCTGTGGACGCGTTTTGGGGCAGCACCTCATAAAAACAAAGTCGTGAGGGCTCCGACCTAAAGCGAATAATATTTATAGTGCCCAATCAGATCCTCCTCCCCGATCAATCCTTCTACCATCGGGAACGCGAGACGAAGGCCGCAACGCTCGAAGATCTCCTACCCGATCGATCAACGAGCGATCTATCAATGACGATGATGATGAAGTTTCGCACTGGTGGACAATGCAGGACTGAGAGAATGTGTTACAAGTGATTACAGAAATCATTTATGTAATTGAAAAAACATACATTTGATTAGATTGTTAGGCATTTTGGAAGCTAAAAAATTATGAAAAGTCCAAACTTTAGGGGATCAAACAAACAGAGAAGGCAGAGTGGGAGTCAAGGGTTTAAGCTTTCTAGATATGGGTCGGGTGCATAACAATGGGCCGAATAGCAACCCTAAATCATCAACCTAGATTAAACATATTACAGCCCATTAAATTGAAAACTAAAGAGCAGTGCAGCCGCTAAAATTAAAAAGAAAAATTGCATAATTTAGTTTTTATTTTTTTAATTTTTTAAATTTTAATTGGTATCTAAATTTAACAATTAAAATATATTAAATTCAAAATAAATAATAAAAAAGACATTATAACACACATTCGGTTTAAATCGTATATATTTAATCAAATATTGTCGCTTTTTACGTCCATTTTATACTTAATATGTTATAGTTAGATCTGATAAAATTAATCCAAACTCATGGATCGATCTAAATTCATTCAAAAAAATTGACCCAAATCTAAACCAATCCAATCAAATATCCATTAAATCAACCTAAAACTGATTCATGTTATTCTTTAACCCAACCCAATACCCACCGAGTCAATCCAAAACTTACTCATTTCATTCTTCAATCTATTGAATTTATACCCAATAAATTTCTTATAAAATCTCTCTTTCTTTCTCATTTTTCTCTTTTTCCAAAACTCTTAACATTTTCACTAAAATTTCAACCTCTTCACTATCGATGTCGACAGTGACAATTAATATTGAAAAATTGTAAATTTTAGATGAGGGTATTTTTATGCTCAATTTGCTTCTTTTAATGCAAAAATTGAATAGATAATAGCAAATAGAGAATTTGCACCATTAATATATCCTAAACCCTAAACTATCGATCCTAGATCCATTAATTAATTAATAAAAAATTTTATAATAATTTACATTAAATTCATTCAATTTATTTGAATATTGATCTATATATGATTCATATTTTTTAATCCTTTAATAATTCAATCCATTAATGACCCGTCCATTAATAACCCAATCCAAATTCGTCCATTTACCACCTATAATTCTAATAGATAAATTTAAAAATTTAATATATATTTTTAAAAATTTAAAAATTCAATATATAAAAATATTAAAATTCAGAAAATTAATATTTAATTTTAAAAATTCAAGAATCTAATATAAAAAAAATTTTCAAAAACTAAAATATAAATTTTTTCAATTAAAAAAGATAAATTATATGAAAAAAAAATTACTTATTATTTTATAACACATAAATTATTGTTGATCTTACTATGCCAACTGTTGTCTTGCCTTTGGTCTTCGGAGTAAAAAGGATAAACAGTTAACTAGTCCATTGATAAATTTTAGTAGCCAATTCATTATCATTTATTTTTTAAAATTATTAATCATTAATTAATTCAATAACGCCAATTAACCAATCCATTAATTTTAATTTTTTTTGGATCAATTGTTAATTTTAATTTTTTTTGAATCAATTGCTCATTAATATTCGGTTAACCATGAAAAGTTTATCTAACACATAAATATAATAAACTAAATAAATTGCAAAATTTATTTCAATTGTTAAAAGTAATAAAAATAAACATTATAAACCAAACATAATACCATATTAATTTCAAAATAAAAATATAATATTCTACATAGCAATAATACTGGTTTTTCATTTTTCAAATTTAATTATTTATTTTTAACTACATATATTATAATTCTTCATTTAAATACGAAAATAATTCTTCACAAATCTATCAATACTCACATGTCGATCAATATATGAGACAAAAATGCTATATAATGCATATAAATTTAAAAATTTTTGAAAAGGCCAAATCATAACCGTAAACGTTATACTAAAAACTCATTATATAAAAAACCAATCCATAAAAATTGGTTCCATTAATTGCAAAAATCAATTCGACTCCGGATTAATTTTGCATTTAACCATAAAATTGGTTTTTTTTTCCCACCCATACTTTCTACTCCTTTAGCTTATTTGGTCCCTTAAATGTCTTTGATTTCCAAATAAAATTTACATAAATCTAGAATTGACTTCGTGAGCTCCACTGTGTCTTCTTCTCTCTGAAATTAAAGGTAACACACGAACTAGGTAGCCAACTAAAGAAAAAGAACAAACTAACAAATTTTGTTCACATTAGAAAACATTTACAATTTAATCACAGTTCAATTTTCAAAGAAATTGACATGAAAATATAACTGAATTTGGGCCAGAAGGATCCTAAAGTTACTTGCCTTATGTTCAGCTTAACCAACTCCTGCACCGCTTAGTGATTGATGAGCACTCGCTTGTTTCCGCACTTACTCTGTTAAACAGGCTTTTAGCCAAAAATAAGAGGGGCACTGATCAACTGCAGGAATTCCAGCCCCAAAAAAATGAAACAAATGGAACGTCCAGGGGTGTCAAACTCAAAAGACAAAAAAGAATCACTGTTATTATGATACTTCATCGACTGCGACTTCACTTCCCACGATACATAAAACAGTACGCTGTGGCAGCAAAAGAAAAGTAAATAGAAAATATCAACATCGATCATATTATACTAGAAGAAAATCTTCAAGATTTTGTAAAAAGTCAGAGAAAAAAGAGAGTGATCTTACAAGTTGAAGAATCTTCCCGTAGATGTTGCTAAATAGTTGATGATCACGCCCCCTCATTTAATTTGTCACATTTGATCAAGCCAAAAAAAGCAACAGGAAATTTGCTCCTAACCGACACTGTGTTTGCTTTTAAATTCTGTGGAATATCTAGTGAAAGATCCAAGCTTTCAGCAATATCTCCAATCAAGGCATCCCAATTTACCAACATTTTATTTTATGATGGCAACTCTTCTGAACTACTTTCAAATGCATCTGGAAATTTTATTGTGATTTTCAGAGTCTGAAATCGCAACTATTTTAAGAGAGCTCAAGCTATAAATTGGTGGTGGCAATTCTTCTATACCACTTCCTGATGCATTAAATTCTCTTAAAGATTCTAAATTTCCCAAATCCCATGGCAATTTGTTGAGATTTTTGCATTTTGAAATTCTAAATATCTTAAGAGATTTCAAATTGCAAATAGAGGACGGCAGTTCTTCCAAACCAGTTTCTGATGCATCAAATTCCTCCAAAGATTTTAAATTCCCCAAGTCTCCTGGCAGTTTGTCGAGATTCATACATTTTGAAATCTTAAGTATTTTAAGAGATTTAAAATTGCAAATGGAAGATGGCAATTCTTCTAGACCACTTCCCGATGCTTCAAATTCCTCCAAAAATTCTAAATTTCCCAAATCTCCTGGCAATTTGTTGAGATTCTTGCATTTTGAAATTTTAAGCATCTTAAGAGATCTTAAATCGCAAATGGAGGATGGCAATTCTTTTAGACCACTTCCCGATGCATCAAATTCTTCCAAAGATTCTAAATTTCCCAAATCTCCGGGCAGATTATTTAGATTCTCACATTTCGAAATTCTAAATATCTTAAGAGACCTCAAATCGCAAATGGACGATGGCAATTCTTTTAAACGACTTTCTGATGCATCAAATTCCTCTAAAAATTCTAAATTTCCCAAATCTCCCGGCAGATTGTTGAGATTCTTATATTTTGAAATCCTAAATATCTTAAGAGATCTCAAATTACAAATGGAGGATGGCAATTCTTTTAGACTACTCCCTGATGCATCAAATTCCTCTAAAGATTCTAAATTTCCCAAATCTCCCGGCAATCTATTGAGATTTTGACATTTCGAAATTTTAAATATCTTAAGAGATCTCAAATCGCAAATGGAGGATGGCAATTCTTGTAGACCACTTCCCGATACATCAAATTCCTCCAAAGATTCTAAATTTCCCAAATCTCCCGGTAGATTGTTTAGATTCTCACATTTCAAAATCCTAAGTATCTTAAGAGATCTCAAATTGCAAATAGAGGATGGCAATTGTTTTACACCACTTCCTAATACATCAAATTCCTCTAAAGATTCTAAACTCCCCAAATCTCCCGGCAAGTTGTAGAGATTCTCACATTTTGAAATCCTAAATATCTTAAGAGATCTCAAATTGCAAATGGAGGATGGCAATTCTTCTAGACTACTTCCCGATGCTTCAAATTCCTCCAAAAATTCTAAATTTCCCAAATCTCCTGGCAGTTTGTTGAGATTCCCACATTTTGAAATTTTGAATATCTTAAGAGATCTCAAACTGCAAACAGAGGATGGCAATTCTTCTATACCACTGCCTAATGCATCAAATTCCTCCAAAGATTCTAAACTCCCCAAATTTATTGGCAGTTTGTTTAAATTATCACATTTTGAAATCCTAAGTATCTTAAGAAATCTCAATTTACAAATGGAAAATGGTAATTCTTTTATGCCACTTTCAGATGCATCAAGTTTCTTCAAAAATTCCAAATTTCCCAAATTTTCAGGTAATTTAATCAATCTTTGACAATCACGCAATTCAATAACTTCAAGATTTGAAGCATTGCCTAAACCGGAGATTTTGATTAGATCAACTGAAAAATTGAGACAAATGCACTTCAAATTCCGAGGAGGCTGTAAACGAGAAAGAACACATTAATTTGGACAAATGGTATTTAAAAAACCTTCAAAAATTTTTAATTCTAGAAATGAGCAGATTGTACCTTATCCCAAACAAGTTCTTTAAGGTTGCTATAAGGCATGTGAAGTTCAACAAGCTTCTCTAAAGAAAAATTGGATGGCAAAGTGCTCAACGGGAAATGCTCCCAGTGGAGATACCTCAAGCTGTTTGGAAGAAATTCAAGGCCCTCAGGAAGGCATACTTTCTTAAAGTCATCATGACTGGAAAGGGAGTTGTGGAAGCCAAATACTCGAAGGAATCTGAGTTTGTGCATATTGATGAAGGCTTCAGAACATATATTCAAACAACCATCAATCTCTCTCATATTTAGTGATATGCCTTCTACATTTTCAGTCCCCTGAGAACAATAATTAAAAAAAAAAGGTATAAGCCGAAAACTTAAATATAGTAATATTGAAAGATAATATTGTCTATTGTATAAGTAATATAAGCTAATTGTAAACCATAAAACAACCAGCCGATATGGATCCGTCTTACCCTATCGCTTCTTAATACATATTCGATATCATCGCACTTCCATAACCTGCTTTGCTTTTCTCTCGTTTGCCTACTTTCCTTAACAACAGTCTCTTGGCCCATTTGCTGAAGCAAGCCATGCATTTGTATAGTTCCCCGTTGTCCAATACTTATGAGAGATTTATCACAAAGACGATCTATTCCATTTATTGGATAGAAATCAAAGCACTCTAAAATTCTTTCCACATATTTGACTTCATGTTCTTTGAAAAAACATGCAATATCAAGAAATATTATCTTTTGATTCCAATCAAGTTCATCAAAACTTGTTCTAAGAATTTTTAGAATGCTCCCAAGAGGAATACTTTTAAGCTGTTTGCCTTTAAGTTCACCGCCTAAAAACTTAAGAGCTAATGGAAGCCCTTCAGCATAGTTTACAACCTTCATTGAAAGCTCTTCATCATATTCTTCTTGAGAAGAAGAAGGATCAAAGGCATGGAATCTGAAGAGTTGACGAGCATGATCATCGTTTAATTGCTTAACTTCATATATATGTTTCTCCATATTAACATTTTCAAACACCCGCTTGTCTTCACTTGTTACAATAATTCTACTCCCTTGACAAAACAAGCCAGGAGAATACAAACCACTGTCAATTAGTATAGATTTTAAGTGCATAGGATCATCCACATCATCTAAAACAATAAGCACTTTTTTATCTTTAAGCCTTCTCCAGATGAAATCGTCAATTGTATGGAGTGTGCTTATCTCTACATCTTCATCCCTTAATAGCTTCTGAATGATCCGATCTATTAAATGTTTGGCCCCTTTCTCTTTCAATCCCTTTACATTCCCAATAAAACAGTGACCATCAAATTTATTATTAATTCCATGGAACACTTTTTCAGCAAGAGTTGTCTTGCCAATACCTCTCATGCCCCATATTCCTACCATGCTTACAGTAATCTCATCTTTCTCAATTAATGATTCCACATCCTCAACACGTGAATCAATATCAAATAAACCATTGTTAAGCGGATAACTTGCAGGCAGGCCTTTTAATTTGTTGCTAACATCATTTGCGATTTGTTCACATAATGCGGCCTCTGGCCTAACCACATATAATAACAAAAAAAATAAAAAAAAATTAATATTTGGCATGTTATCAGCAAAATATACTTGCTTCTGTATATCTCCGTTTAATAACCAAATTACATACAACCACATAATTTATAAATTGGAGAAAAACAGTGTAAAGTGATCAGGCATAAGGCCTAAATACAACAGTCTCCTCAGAAGAAATTGAATTTGAAACCTCCCACATTTTTTCAACTCCCGTGGTTCTTGTACATAATATTTTATCTAACAATTGATTCATCTTGCCCAAAACATATGTAACACTGATATCCTTCTCAACTCTAAATCAACATAAAATAAATAGCATATGTAAACGAAATAGTTTAAGAAATCTGTGGAAAAGTAGAATCGAAAGTTAAAATTGCATTTAATCACAGATCTCATGAGACAGGGTAATATATATATATGGGAAATTATTTGGAAGAAGATGTTATAAATAAGAAATTAAATTATAGAAGGAAAAGAAATTTGCATACTTGTTCTTAGAATCTTCTGAATTGAAGCCTGATAAGTTGCTGATTTCCGTCAAAGCTTTTTTCCAATTATCCAATTTCGTAGTATCCACTTTAGCATGAACAGTAAGCGCATAATTCTGATCGAGATCTTGAACAACAGACGGATCTACATGATAGAAAACAGGCACAGCTATCTGGTTCTTCTCTTCCATACATTGAAGTATTTTATGAAGCTCATCAAGACACCATTCTGAATTTGGATAGTTTTTTGAGAAGATGATTATGGAAACAAATGATTCCTCAATTGTTTTCAAGAGGGTTGGGGTGATTCGTTTTCCTCTTTCGAGATCGGTGTCGTCCACGAAAGCTTTAATTTGTTTGCTTTTCAAAGCAACCAAGAGATGGCTAAGAAAGTTGTTACGAACATCAGCTCCTCTAAAACTGATAAACACTTCATACTTTTTTCCTTCAGCGTTGCTGGAAGAAGAAGAAGAAGAAGCCATTGATAACTCTAACCAAAACAAATAAGGCGCTGGTTTTTCGCTGTTTTTTTTCTTTTTTTTTTTGGATTGAAGATCTATAAACACATTTGATAAATCCCATAAGAAATTCCCACAAAATTATGTGGTCAACTAAAGGACACGGTAGGTGAATGCTTGATTGAACATGCTGATGTCAACACGGCTTTGGCACAGTACTAAAGTGCGACTTTTTCAAATGTGTTCTCCAAAATTTCCTCAACTTATCAATAAAATACTGGCAAAAGTCATTCACCCCTTAAATTTTTCTAAATTGAATCTATTTACAATAATAATAATAATTAAACTTCTATATTTTAATATGGATAAAATGCAATTCAATCGTGGTTAACCATGGCAAAATTCATTTCTGATTAGATTATTAAACGTCTAAAAATTTCCATATTGAAACTTTGAATTTTTACGTCTTTTTATATTGAATTTCTTAAAAAAAATAATGTACTTTTTAACGGTAACTGAAATACATACATATATATATATATATATATATATATATTTCATTAAAAAAAATTATGTGTTATTTACATTAAATTATCGAAATCTAATTGAGTGTTTTCTTTTTTTATAAAATGACACGATGGAAAAAATTTAAAAACGTAGAAACTTGAAAATGGATTTTGCCTAAAATATCCATAAAAGTGATATGTTTGATTTAGTAATTAAGGGAAGATTCAAATAAAACATTTAGAAGTCAAGGACGTGACTTTAATTAATTCCTACATTCATGGAATTATCAGTGCAATAAAGTCACCAAAATTTTTTGGTACTTTTAATTCTGTAATCGATTAACACCTTTGGGCAAGAAATTTAACAAAAACCAGCAAGCTACCAGCCAAAGAGAGATGCATATCATAGTAATAATGTCAAATAAGAGATTTGCTTGCTCTGTTTCACATAAGAACAGCCAACACACTGAACTGAATATTGCAATATAACACATTTGTGGAAAATAAATTAAAGTATTGTCTACTTGTATCTTAATTGATTCTCCTCTCATTTGTGCATGTCATTTTTTTATTTTTATTTAAATATATTGTGAAGCATTAGAAAAATAAATTATAAACCAACAGGAAAAAATGGTTCTTACCACCTATAAAGTACAACAAATTTATGCAAATTCAGTAAAATATCTATTGAACATTCATGATCTCAATCTACAGAGAATGTCCCTTTCTGACTTCAATCTAAAAGAAAACAATAAATACTAAAAGAGAACAATAAATAGGGATGTAAAATCATGTTACATAGGAACAGCCCGAGCCTTGTACATACAAATATACGCCATATGCCAGTCACCTCCTCCAGAGAGTTTAGTTATATCTTCCTCCCTCTGAGGGATGGGATTATCATCATCATACTCAATCCATTTCCCTGTTCAAGTGGCAAATTTATCAGTTGAAATATTCAAGCCAAATAAACAACAGGAAAGAACTCACTGATCAAGAGAGTTTACCATTTTCTTGCTTTACCCAGCCAACATAATGCCCTGAATCAGCGCTCCTCCCCTTATGGGTCAGAACAGCAACCAAATCATATATTCCTGTTAAGTTGGATTCTTTTTCTGATGAACCACCTGGGTCAAACAGTGAGAATGTTGAATAGACTGACCAATTTCAGACATACACTTAAGCATATCTAAGTGTTCGCACATTAAAGTGTGCATCTTTTGGCAAAATAACTTTAAGGAGACTAGTGAATTCAACGTCGGTTAGTCATAAATTTAATGAGTATGGTTAATTGGCTAATGTCTTCCCACATAGCAATTCAGCAAATTTGTAAATTTTGGGGTCAGAAAGAAACATCTGAAACATAATAGTGAAACATCTTATGCACAACATAAACAATCTCTAGCGCCCAAATATCTAATATAATTTCCAGGAAATAGGCACAGAAACAAAGCAAGCAGAAATGTCACCATAAACATGTTAATCAGATATCTAATAAAAATCAAGATGTTAGACCAAGCTCGAGAGAAATCTTTACCTTCTTCAGAGGCAGTCTTTGAAGATTCTCCACTTTCATTTGATGATACCTGCATTCAGAAGAGAATTAAAAATAAAACACAAGGTACATTGTCAAAGAAGAGCTGCATATTTGTACTTTCAGGCATCACTCAATCAGCATCCCACCTCTGCATCAGTCATCTTCACATCATTGTCTTTTGAATCAGAGCTTTTCTCTTTAGCTTTCAAGCCTGCCTTTTTGCCCTCCTCGTCTCTTAAAATCTGTCAGTCATTCGATGTTAAAAACAGCCATCACCACCACCAAAGAGCACAAAGACAAATGGGCATTCTACAAAAGTCTATCCTGTACCTGGCGAGGAGCTTCCAATTTTTTGCAAAGATCATCTGAACAGAAGTCATAGACATCCAACTCCAATGGATAATCCACTTTCTGATAAAAGAAAAAAAAAGTTCAGAAAGGAGAGAAACACAGTAGAAACTTTTGCAAAAATAATCATTACTCCAAATGGAATTTCTGAAATGAAATTGAACATCTTAAAACTGAAAAACTTTTGAGAAATACTTCTCATCATCATAGAAACAAAACTTTTGCAAGAAAAAGCTCGAACGTTTATGCATCAAATCATTCTAAAAGTTTGGTTTACTGATAGAGTTACAGATAAGAGACACTCAGTTACCCTTAAAATCTTGGCCTTCTGATTTGTCTCCCTCTTCCAGAAAAAACGAACAAACTGTACAGTCAAATACCTTAAAAATAAACAACTGTAAGAACTTGTGCTTCAAAAGGGAATAATTACAACTTAAATGTAGAGAATAATAGAACTAGAAAATGAAAATAGCACAGATAAAATCAAATAAAAAATGTTCAACTTTTAACTATGTTGCCCACAATCAGACACTGAACTGGGAGACGCTCACAGTCAGATTTTGAAAGATTAGCTGCTAGCACACCATAATATCGTAAAAAAGGAGTACAGATATCATACATGAGAGAAGTCAAGGATAAGCATCCGTTACCTTGGCAAGGCATTTATACGGGACTCTTTCAAGTAAATTGCACTACGCCCCAAGGCAGGGGAAGCCTTCTCCAACTCAGATTTCAGACCCTATACAACCCAAATAGTAAGAGAAGCTATTGATGTCAAGATTTTCACATAAGATCATAGCATAAATATTTCCATGGCTATGAAATACAACAAAAATCGTCTATATTACATGCAGAAGCCTAGAAAGTGGTTGGTCTATCATTTTCCTTTTTCAACCCTTTTTAATAAACTCGTGTACAGACAAAGTGCCTAGGAAATCAAAGACATTGGTATTCAGAGATTATACAAGGAGGGGGGGAGTAAACAGTGTATCATGTCACTATACAAAAGGCAATAACTAGTGTCATTTTGGGGTTATCTACATGACCAGACAGGGAAGACACGAAAATTTGATGTCTCCATTGTTGTGATCAGGGAAGATGCGGTCATCAGCCAGTGGCAGGCGCTGCCCTGACTCTTGGAGTTACTCAGATGGAGAGACTTTTCGAGGTAATATCACTATCACAAAGGCTTCAATAACAGGTAAGAAAAGTGAAAATTACACAATCAAAACATTAAATGGCCTTTGCAGATGAACTGTAAGAGTTTATCACATGAGAATTTCCATGTTTTGACAACAGAATGCTGGTAAAACTTACATGCTTTAGTCCTTCATGCAAATGGTTCACCTCTTGTGATATGTGACATTTAAGTGAATAAACTGTCTCAGTCTCTGAACTCTCTTCTCCACTTTCTTGGCAATGGATCCTAACATCAAAAGTTTGTCAGGACTTCGTCACCAGACAAGTGAATACAACCAAAACCACTTCAAAGGCAAGCAGAAGAAAGAAGAAATATACCTGTATCCACTTCAAATAATGCTTTTATTTGATATATAGTAAATTAAAACTATCAAAATTGCAGAAGATAGAAGAAATATACCTGCTTACAAGTTCAATTCCAAAAAGAGCCTTCACTGTATCCACATCATTGCTGCAGATAAGTTAACGAGGATAGAATAACTAAATTGAATCTTAAAATGGCAAGCAAGAATATTAGATGAGATGCAGCAAGATCACAAGTCAAGCTGAAATTAGGTAAAATGTGTATTTTGACTAATCGTATAACTCAGTAACTGCTCATTGAGTCAAATTTAGCTTCATGTGCACAAATCTAGGCAGTGTAGCATATTCATCATATTCATGTTACAAAACAAAACCAAAACTACCTGGGATTTGGTGGTCTAAGGGACTGAGACAAAGTGTATAAAAGTTGTGTCCAACATTCTTCAGCATCCTGAAACGAAGATGCCATTTCAGGTATTGGGATCAATATTACAATAGAGCTAAACAAGTTAGATTATTACGAGTGGCATCTATTGAATATTTGAAAAAACCTGCTGCATGAAGACACCATTATGCAATTGACCAAATTGTGGATACTTTTTGCGCAACACCTGTAGGCACAGTGAAAAGAATAAATGATCTACTGTGTTTCTCTCTCTATCCCCACAGATCAACTTGCAGGATGCACCAAAATTTCCAGCAAGCATTTGGACAGAAAAGGTTGTAGCAAACAGCCATCAAAATTAACATTGCAAATTATATGTTACATTTAAAACAAAAAAGAACAAACCATCCAAAACTGCATAGGTGCTACAGATTTGACACTTTTATCAAGCTCATTAAACAGATCACGAGTTGCAGCTGTCAACATGTGAGATGTCTGATCCAAATCGCTTCTTCTTTCAGAAGGATACCTAAATCAAAATCCACACATTCAGCATAACATGTCAGTGATGGTGAAATGTGCATGCCTACTTTCTCACCAGCAGAGTTCAACTCGTATTTAGAGACTACAATAACTTACTTAACTAAAGCAGACTTCAACTCTGGAACAGAATGCAAACATTGAACCGTGGAGTTCATGTAACAAGTGTTTCCCAAATTGAATAGGCCAGCAGTATGACCCTGCAAGTGGAAACAGCATTTGCAAGATACACCAAAGGCCAAAGCTAAACAAGAACATTGATTAAGAAAAATTAACAAGATACTGCATAAGTGTGTGTGTGTGTTGAACTACAGAACCTCCAAAATTCAAGGCAATAGATAAGTGAAGATGCATTTACAAATTTCTATTTAACAACATCAAATAGTTCAGGCTATATCAAACTTTGATATGATACAAAACCAGTCATGGTCTCTCTCCAAAATCTTGATGAAAGAAGAGAATTGTGCCAGAGTAAAACCATCCTGTCCCACAAAAAATATAGTTTCTCCAGGACTATCAGAAATTTGTTTGCAAAAACTGCTGGAGGAACACAGCAAAAGCAACCAGGTACAACCACAGCCAAGCTGACATTGAGCTTAGTTGAGTTGAGTCCCAAAAGAAATTTACCGAAGATGAGAAGGATCCCAAAAAATCTCATAATAGAATATTAACACTGCAGGTCACACAACCACAGTTGAGAGACTTCTCCATTCCACCAGCATATAATAACTTATTGTCCAACATAAATAAGACAATAATGCTTAGATATGCCTCATCCAAGAGCTTCAAGCATTAACTAAACTGACTTTGTGTAATGGAGGTCTATCAACATTCAATCTCATTCCCTTTTTCATTCTTTATAATAGAGTTCTTGCAACATACAATCTTAATCCTTTCTTCACTTTGGTATTCTTTTTCATTATATTTGATTGTGTGTTGTGTTGGAAGTGCTGGGGAAGAATACATCTACACTAGTTTTATCTCTCGTCAAAAATGAACCAAAAAAAATAATAATAAGTCCATAACAAGCCTTGACAGTAAGAATCAAATGACATCACTGCACAAGCAAAATTAATAATGAAGTATTGACAAAGAAATGCTATAAGTTTAAAAAGAAAAAAAAATGCTATAAGGGCAGGACCCAAGGATTTCATTTGATCCCACAACTCAGAAGCTTCTTAGTTTGGCATAGAACCAAACAACAAAAAATCAAAAGCTAGCTACAAGCTTTAAATAGAATGGACATTTTCCTCACATCACACTGATCAATATATATTAACAATGCAGATTCAATTAGTACATATTTAAATTTCAGAAACACAAAGGTCATGAGAGTGCCAACATTATACAAACTCTGACAAACTGTACCATGAAATGGGCACACCAAATTCATATATCATGTAGCAAAGAAAATGGCTGAAACAAATTACCGCAGCCACCACTTGTTCTTCTTCTGGAAGATCTTCCATGAAAACAGGACCTTTTTCTGGAGCCTTCACAATCTCATCTGCAGTTCCCATCATCATCAATTTTTGACCCTGAAAAATTTTAATTGAAAAACAACACATTTAAGTGCTTTAACATCAAATCCACCGTGAAAAAGAGACTTAAATTCAAAATCGCCATAAAGACTATTCACCTCCTTGACTCCTACTGTTGCCCAATCAGCATCATCCTGTATTGCAAAAATAAATAACTAAAGTTGAGAAGGTGATATTCACTAATTTCACTTTCAATAAAAACACATTAAAAGAATGTTTTATACACAGTGACTATTGATGAACATGAATCTAAAAGAACAAAACACATAGTAATCAAGATACTGAGTTTGACTACACAAAACTAACTTATTACCTTCAATAGACCACCCTTAACCATAATCTTTTGCCTCTCAGGAGGTACTCCAGTAAGATCATACAGCTGGCACTTGAAAACATAAGGGGGCTGGCTTGTATCGATCTCCACTTTTTGAAACACCTCCTTTTGCCATTTTACACTCACTGAAATAATTTATTTGGATCTTCATTATACCATATCAAACTTAGAAGGATGATTAAGATTGTAATTGTGTGAAACAAAGCCAATGATGCATAAACCTTTATTGAGATGGTCAATACATCCTCAAAAGATCACAGTGCACATACCAAAAGCAAAGACTAATTTCTGAAACAGCCCATTACCAATAACCCGTAAGTTGACATTACTTATTAGAGAATTTATCCTCATATTTGGTATCCAAAAGAGAATCAAAGGTATAAAAAGATGCATTGCTGAAGTGACCTACTACATAAAGTCCATTCCAACATAAAGCAATAATTTAAATGTTCTTCCCATGTTAATAATCATAACCCAGACGAAAAAAGGAAACTTCTTTGCTGATAAAAGCGTACGGACGACTAACAGAGTGCTTCAAATATCATAAAGCCAGATAATTTTTGTTTCAGCAGACATGAAATTTGTACAAAACTTGCTAAGCCCTACAGGTTTTTTATAAACGTTCAAATTGTTCACCATACCTCAGCACTAAGATAAATCGAGCATAAACCGGAGGATCAGAAGTTCAGAACACTTAAACCTTACATATCTTGCAACACTCCACCGATGACCCAGTTCAGGAAATTCAAAAATAAATCAAACTATAGTTGCCGCATTGATTATCAATACGAAGATTAAGCAAGGCAAGTATATTCAGAAATGCCTAATTAAATAAAACAACGAGATGAAAATTACCAGTGAGCATGATTAGGGTTTTGAGGGATCGATTGAGAAAGGAAGGCGCGGGTCCGGAGGCTTTTGGCCTGTGCGTTCTCGTTTGCTTGAGGAAAGGGAAAAACGTGAGCTTTGAGATGAGAGTTTCGGCTGATTTCGATTTTTGATTTTATCGGCGAGGAGCCGTTTGGATCCAAATCCGCATCCGGGTTTCATAGCGGCCCTGTGGGTTTGTATCCGCTGCAAACACGGGTCACTGATGGGTCGAAATCGAAAGTCGAGTTTTTCGTATTTTTACAAGCGGATGAAGAAAATATTACATTCGGGATGAGAAAAAACAAAACCCGAATTGTTTTTTCTTTAACTAAAAATCAATCTGAAGTCAAATTAATTTAGGGTTAACTAAATTAAAAAATTTAAAATTTTTATTTTTATTTTTCAAAAATTAACAATTAATCGTTATTTAAAGGTTACTCGAATTATATAAGTTTTATATATTATATTTTAATTTTTAATATTTTTGTTATTTATAATATAATTTTTTAAAATATTATTATAATATATATTTTTAATAATAAATATCAAAATTATCATTCTATTGTTAGTTTTATATTAAATATATTCGATATTTATAATTAATTATAAAAATTTTATTTTTTTATTTTTTATGGACATTGTGTTTGATTTATATTTTTCATTTTTTGAAATATTTTTAATTATTAAAAATAATATTAAAAATTTGTATAGTTTATTAAAATTATATGTTAAAATTTTTTTATAGTTAACCAGCAAATTGATTCAAAAAATTTAATTAAAAATAATATAACAGTTAATTAAAATTAATAAATTAATTAATAAAATTATTAATAAATCAATTAACCACTCCATACTCACCGCTAATCTTTACATCATCTATATATTGCACGGTGATATATTTAATAATGTTGCATATTTTTATAAAGTAGCATTGGTATCATGTTTGGAATAATGGTAGGATTTTATTATATAATAAAAGCAACAATGTATTTAAATACCTTTGTTCATAAAATTTAATTATCGATAATAATTTTGTTAATAATTTAAAATAATTTGCCATTTGATATTTATAAAATAAATTAATTAATAATATATATATATATATATATATATATTACCATAGGAATCTAGTTATTATTATATTTAAAAAAATAATTGAAAATTTTATAATTAATAAAATAATATTATAGTTTAAATAAAAATAAAAATAACAAAATTTTAAATATGAAATATTTGAAACAACAGCTAAGAATTGACTACCAATAATTAATTAAAATGTATTATTAATACTTTTAAAACAACTTATTGGTTTAAAAAAATTATTAGCTACAAAGTTAAAACAAAAAATTCAAATGTACATCTCATTTTTTGAGAAAAAGTATTAAATTTATCTTTTCTTTATAGCGATAATCCTAAGATGGCTACGAGAATTTTGCAAGGAAACTATAAGAAACTAAAAAGATAATGAGAGTTTTACTTATAGAAAATTATTTTAATTTTTCATAAAAATTTTCACATAAAATAAAAAATAGAAATTATGTTTATTTTAACCAATTTTTTAGTTTTTTAAAATAAAAAAAAGAGATTAAAAATTTAATAAAAAAGTTTTCTAAATTTTTTTAATAATCTTAATACATATACATATATATATATATATATATATATATATATATATATATATATATATATATATATATATATATATATATATATATATATCCACGTACATCACGTACATACGTATCTACATATATGTGTGCACACGTGCGCACATACATACATATTCATTTGCATATACATATGTATATATTTGTATGTACATACTTACATATATATGTATGTGTGTATGTGTGTGTATGTGTATGTATATATAGTAAACACATACATACGCACAGATATGTATATACATGCATGTACATATAAACACATACACATATATATGTAATTCATATACATATGCATGTATGTATACATTCATATGTATATGTATGTTCATATATACACATGTGCATATTCATATATGTGTGTGTATGCGTGCGCGTGTAGGTATGCACATGCACATATATATACATACATATGTGTATATATGTACATACATATGTAGGTATATACACATATGTATTTATACACGTACATATACATAAATGTATGCGTTTGTATATGCATACATATATACATACATACATATTTATTTGTATATGTGTGTATGCAATACATGCACATGGATAAATATATATATATATGTATGTACATACATGTACATATGTGATTCATATACATAAGTATGTATATATACATACTTATGTATTTATATGTGTATGTATATGCATATATATACATATACATATGTATGCATGCATGTATGTATTTACATATACATACATACATATATACATACATGTATACACACATACACATACATATACATGTATATATGCGTGTGTACACATGTATAGATAAAAAGAAAATCTTTACAAAAGTATTATCGATGAAAGGCTTGGGTCCTCATGGGTAGAGGTGTGCAAATGGTCGGTTTGGTTTAATTTTGGATCGAATCGATTGAACCAAAAATCGAAATTTAAGAAATATAAGAAATGAATCGAAAATGGATTTTATAGAATCGAAAATCGAATGAACCGAAATAATTTCGATCGGTTCGATTCAGCTCAATCAAATCTGAATTATGTACATGCTTTTTTTAATTATACTTTTAATCTACATAAGTCTATATATCCAACAAAATAAAACCATATGTCCAAAAATAATAGCAACAAATTAATTAGACCTTTAATTCATACATTTTAATTAATTAAAGAATGAAAATCAATGTTTAATTATAAAATTATTTAGTTTGAAAAAATTATTTATATATTTTAATTAATTGAACAATTAAAATTTATTCAAAAAAGATTGTTAAAAAGATATTAAAGTAAAAATAAAAAAAAATGTTAACTAAATATTTAGCAGTGTAATATCAAAAACTCAAAAAATTTAAAAATTTGCTATCACTTTTTATATTATTTACATGTCAAACATTTAAAAAAAAAATTATGGTCAAACACTATGATGTGGCTATCACTTGATTAGCATTTCATTCTCTTATATATTTTACACGTTAATCCCTTATTGACTTGGTATATCATAAATTGGATAAAAAAAATCTATTATATGTACAGAGATAAATTTTATTGCTTTCATATTATGGATGAACATTGAAAGCTAACTTTGAATATATATCATCTAAATTCATCTCTTTAATTTAATTTAATTCAATTAAATACTTAAAAAAATAAAAATAAAATATTTAAAGTAAATCGAATTCTATTAACAATAAATAATAGACTAAGCTATAGAATTGGTGTGATCACCACACAACTATACATTAAAGGAACCTCCGTCTCTTACATGGCCTCAAGTAGGGGTGATGGGAACCATAAAAGTTAAAGTAAAAAAATTGAGAACACTAATACTCTACTACTCAATTTAATAAATTAAGAATTTAAATTCATATTTTAATTCACTTCTAAATTTTAATTTTAATTCACTTATAAAAAAATTAAAGTAAAAAAATTGAAAATACTAATACTCTACTACTTAATTTAATAAATTAAGAATTTAAATTCATATTTTAATTCACTTCTAAATTTTAATTTTAATTTACTTGTAAAAAAATTAAAGTAAAAAAATTGAGAACACTGATACTCTACTACTCAATTTAATAAATTAAGGATTTAAATTCATATTTTAGTTCACTTCTAAATTTTAATTTTAATTCACCTGTAAAAAAAGTTAAAGTACAAAAATTGAGAATGCTAATACTCTACTACTCAATTTAATAAATTAAGAATTTAAATTTATATTTTAATTTACTTCTAAAACTAATACTCTACTAATCAATTTAATAAATCCTCTACCAATCAATTTAATAAATTAAGAATTTAAATTTATATTTTAATCCGCTTCTAAATTTTAATTTTAATTTACTTGTAAAAAATATTAAAGTACAAAAATTGATAACATTAATACTCTACTACTCAATTTAATAAATTAAAAATTTATATTTATATTTTACTTCACATCTAAATTTTAATTTTAATTCACTTGTAAAAAAAAAATTAAAGTAAGAAAATTGAAAAACAAAAAATATGTACCGACCGGGATTTAAACTCAAGACCTTTAATTTACTTGTAAAAAAAATTAAAGTAACAAAATTGAGAAATAAAAAATATGTGCCTACTAAGATTTGAACTCAAAACCATTAGGTTTTGATAAATTTTCACGCCACCGTTAAATTAGAGTATCTAATTTGATATTATAATACTGTAAAATATATATATTTAAAAACTTCGATCAATTCGGTTTATTCGATTTTTTAATTTCAAAAATCGAATCGATTAAATCAATTTTAAATTTTAGTTTAGAACTGAACGAATTAAAAATCGAATTAATCGAATAAAATAGATCAAATTTCATTCGATTTTTGGTTCCGATTCAGTTCTCCATGCCCCTACTTATGGGAGCTCTACTGTGCATATGTGTTGTCGTGGCATATAGATTGTGGCGCAACTCAAATGTAAATCTTAAGAAAAAAATTAAAATTAAATTTTTTTGTACTTTTAATTGAGTATTAATAAGTAGAGGCAGATTAATTTAGACTTAAATCAAAATTAATAATATAAAAAATAAATTGTCTTTTATGTAAATTCTAATATGAATCAACCTTTATTCAATATTAATTTTAATAAATGTATTTTATTATTATTATTATTATTATAGGGATAAAAGTTAAAAAGAAAAAGGAAAAAGAAATAAAATATTAGTTTAATGCTCATTGTGACGCATTTTCACTTGTAGGGCTTATAAGAAAAAGGATCACTGAAAAATTATGAGTTTTGCCATTTAAAATTATACAACTATTATTGGAACTTTTTGATAAATAGTATTTTTTGGAAAAATATTTAGATTTTTGGGATATTTTTCAAACTATTTAGGAAAGTGATATTTTTTCACATTTTCGCTGGAAATTCCAACGGAAGTGACAGTGTGGAGCCCACTCTCTCTCTCCCATACATAATGCCCCTCTCCCTCGTACATAATGCCCCTCTGCTCTCTCTCTCACTCTCCCTTTCTTATCCCACTCTCTCATTTTCATTCTTTTATCTTACATTTTTTATACACCAATTTAAAATTTTAATACTATATTGTTAAATATAATTTTTATTATTTTAATAAGATTTAATTATTTATTTTTGTTTAAAATGAATATAATAGAATAATTATAAAAAAATTATTTTTTAACCACAATAATTAATATTTTTTGAATTTAAATAAAAATAATCAACTAAAATTATGAAACAGAAAAGCATATTAAAAATTATTTATACTCTAAAAAAATTAATTGAAGAGTCCGACAATATCCGTAAAAATTAATCAACCTCATAAATTTAAAAAATTAAACCAAATATTGAAAAATTATAAATAAAAACAACAACAACAACAACAACAACAACAACAACAACAACAACAATAATAATAATAATAATAATAATAATAATAATAATAATAATAATAATAATAATAATAATGATGCACACATCATGAAAACTTTTTTTTTATAAATAATGTAATTTAAAAAAGTATGAAAAATGTTTTTTTTTTGAATGAGTCATGACCCATAATATACATAAGCTAGCACGCTGCAAAAATAATGACAAGCATACAAATCAATGGATTTAAATACTTTTTTTAAATTACATTATTTATAAAAAAAAGTCCCCATAATATGTGCACTATTATTATTATTATTATTGTTGTTGTTGTTGTTTTTATTTATAATTTTTCAATATTCAATTTGATTTTTTAAATTTATGAGATTGATTAATTTTTACGGATATTATCAGACTTTTCAATTAATTTTTTTAGAGTATAAATAATTTTTAATATGATTTTTTGTTTCATAATTTTAGTTGATTATTTTTTATTTAAATTGAAAAAATATTAACTATTATGGTTAAAAAATCATTTTTTATAATTATTATATTATATTCATTTTAAACATAAAATAAATAATTAAATGTTATTAAAATAATAAAAATTATAGTTAATAATATAGTATTAAAATTTTAAATTGATGTACAAAAAATATAAGATAAAAGAGGGAAAGTGAGAGAGTAGGATAAGAAAGGGAGAGTGAGAGAGAGAGAGGAGAGGAGCATTATGTATTAGAGAGAGAGAGAGGATGGGCCCATACTGTCATTTTTGCTGAAATTTTTAGCAAAAATGTGAAAAAATATCACTTTCCTAAATAGTTTGAAAAAGACCCAAAAAACCTAAATATTTTCCCAAAAAATACTATTTATCAAAAAGTCCCACTATTATTTATTAATATTATTACTTATATAAATAATAATTTTAATTTTTAGTCAACATTTTTTATATTATCCATGAAATACAATTTTTCTTTTCTCCAAATTACTTGAGAAACAAAATAACTTGAAGTCTTTGAATTATAATATTTTTTTGATTGACTGATTGAGCTTTTATTTTATTATATTAAATCTCTAAATAACAAATATTTATTTCAATATACATAAATATTTAAATGTGAATTTTTCAAGAAAATACATTTTAAAATAGTTATATTAATTAATTTAATACATCAAAACTAAACTTAATGAATGCTAAACTACATGTTTAATTTAAAATATAATAAAATTTATTAAGAGAATCAATAAAAAATATAACAAATTAGGTACCTAAGAAACGATTTTTTCCAATTATTTAATATTTATACAAATTTCTATCATAATTAAAAATAATAATAAATCAATACAAGATTACAAGTATATTAAATATATATATATTTTTTGCTGGTAAAATAAAATAAAATAGCTTATTCACCCCTCAAAAATTCCAACTTTTTTCAGCATTGTCTCTGCTGTTCCTCCTTCCCCCAATTGAATCTTCAATCTCATCTTCATGCCCAAAACCACTCTGCACTCTCTTTCTCCTCATCTTTATTTCACCCTATATATGTATTTTTATATGGTACTTTCTACTTTCAGTAGTTAATAAAATAAACACACACACCAATGTACGGCGGCCCCTCCAAGCTCGGTGGCCGTGGCGGCGGCCGAGGGGGCGGTGCCAGTGGCACCAAGCGCATGGCTTTCCCTCCGCCGCCACCTCAACGGTCTTCCACATCCTCTAACCCCCGCCTTTCTCTCGGTGGCAATCCTCGCAACCGCTCCGTCCCCCCCCCTGCCTCGGCGGCGGCCACAGCTGCCGTTGAAGAGAGCTTCTCTCTTATTCCTGGCAAAAACCCATTAGCTTTTGCAATGATTATAAGATTGGCGCCAGACTTGGTGGATGAGATCAGGAGGGTTGAAGCTCAGGGTGGTACTGCCAGGATTAAGTTTGATTCAATGGGCAGTAATATCAATGGAAACGTGAGTTTAATTCTTTCTTTTTATTTATTTTTTTTGTTTAGCTTTTCCAAATTTCTGGGTTTTTGCCAGTGGGCAAACTGGAAACCTGGTTTTTGTTTGTGATTTTTTTTTTCCTGAAGTCAATGACTTTGGTAAGTTATAATTCTGTTGAGTAGTCTGTGTAATGCTCGCGCTCTTATTAATCAGGCATGGCTCTTCTTCTTTAAATTATGAATACGGGAAAATAAATGGTCAACTTTATGGATTTTCTTAGTGAACATTCGACTTCTTGATGTAATTCTTTCTGGTAAAGCTTACTACTAATATTTCATCATGTATTTTTCAGTAATTCTACGATTTTATGTGGCGATATTTCCATATTGGTAAATCATTTAGTGTTTTGTGGTTTTGTTTTGATTGGGGCTGCTTCCGTTTTTATGTATTCATTTGCTTGTTTGTTTTACTTTAGTTGACCATCGATTGTGTAATTCTTGAACTTTTATAGAATGATCCTGGGAAATTGTCAATAGAGTTTTGACTTATCATTTCTCAAGTAACTGTTTTGTTGAATCATTTATATTACATCAGGTGATAGATGTTGGTGGTAAGGAATTCACATTTACATGGTCAAGGGAATTTGGCGACCTTTGTGACATTTATGAAGAGCGTCAAAGTGGTGAAGATGGAAATGGTTTGCTTGTTGAATCTGGGTGTGCCTGGCGTAAGGTGAATGTCCAACGCACCTTGGATGAATCAACAAAGAACCATGTTAAAATGCGGTCAGAGGAAGCTGAACGCAAACATAAATCACGAAAGTATGTGATATGCATGATTTAGTTTAGTATGCCTAGCTAATTCGTTTCTCCATTTTCTGGTAGCAATTGCCTTAGTCACTGTTACTTGTAGATATTAAACACGCCTTAGCCTGTAAACATGCTTTAGATATGTATTTGATACATTTATCCACTTGAATTGGTTAATTCTGATGTATGAGAAATATGTTTTGAGGCTGTTACAGACCAACTCTTGTAGATATTGCCTGAGTTCATTCGCTATATACTGTCCCCCTTTATTTTGAGTTTCATTTTGGAGCTAGTATCCATGGGATTTCAGCAGCAAGGTTGTATGCAAGATCTCTTAATCTGTTACTAGCATGCATGGACACTCTGAATCTATATTGTGCCTTCTCAATGAAGGTGCATTTTGACATTTTTGTGCTGCAACTTAGTACATAATAATTTTTTTACTTGTAGTTAGGCTATAAAATGGCTTATCTGTGGATAGTCATTTATTTATTTTTGAAATTTGTGCATCAAACAGAACAATTTTCTTCATGAGATGTTCCTCTCAAGGACATGGATTCTTCTATGGTTCTTGCTGCCTCTCTTCCATCTGATCCTTTACTACTTTCAAACTTAAGTAGATAAAAGTAATTGCATTCGAATTTTTTAATGTCGAAGTCATAACATTTAAGCTGTTAAATGTGTTGTGCTATATGGGTATTAATTTCCTTTTTATTCTTTGATCACAGAGCTATTGTTTTGGATCACGGGAACCCATCCATGAAGAGTCAACTAAAGCAAATGGCAGCTGCTGAGTGTAGGCTTTTGTTTGTTAGACTCAGTGCCTTCTATGTGTATCATGCACGGGCGCATATGTATCTGATTGCTTATTTTCCCAAGAAAGGGATAGTCTAATAAGCAATTGCCAGCATGTCAACAACTATAATATTGTATAATGAACTTGATTGGATTTGGACTGGGTGTTAAAGTGAAAACTTTTTACTAATGGTTGGTTATCAAATAAAAAATCCTAAACTTTGCATGTCTTTTAATTTTATCCCATTTTTCTAATTTTATTTAATCTAATCTATGATATTAGTAACCGGCTTTAACCTAAAATTGATAAGTTTTAAAAGAAATGAATAAATTGGGAAACAGTGTGCAAATTCAGGGTATTTTCTTCACTAGGCCCAAATTTGAGTGTTTATCTGATGTGTTTCTCCTGTTTCCAGCAAATCCATGGAGGAACTTTAAGCAAAAGAAAGACCATCCATTCAAGAAGCGAAAAGTTGATCCACCACTAGGTTCGATTTCCATTTATTAAAAAATGCATCTTATTTGTGTATTGTTTTTGTGAGTTCAGAAATCTAATATTGTTACAGGACATTGGCCTTTTCCCCTTTTCTGTTGCATCATCTTACGAGAGTTTACTGAACCTATTCCCTAATTGCAGGCCCCAAATCTACCTTTAAACCTGCAGTTCCTTCAACTGCAAGTGCTAAAGGTAGACGCTCAGCTTCACCTCTGCCATCTACGCCAGAACAATCCTTCACTCCAGCATCTCCGTTTGGAACTGGAAATGCTGCTAAGAATAATGCGGGCACGGAAGAAGTGAGACCAACCCAGACGAAAGTCAAAGAGAATGCCACTAACTTGGATAAAGAAATCCACACCAGGCCTTCTAGTGCTGTACGGGAGGCCCCAGGACAAAAAGGGAGCTTTGGGGCTGGACCAGTGGATATACAGACCATGTTGATCACTCTACTGGCTGAAAATCCTAAAGGAATGAGCTTGAAGGTAACTGAGGGAAATAATGATAACATTTTGAATATTTTGATTTTTGTTTGAGCAATTAATTTTTTTTTTTGGCTGCTTATTCAATCTGTTTCATTGTGCTTAATCTTCTGTTTTGTCCTTTCACTGATACATTGCTGGTTTCTATGGGCTTCTTCAATATTCAATCTCTTGCATCATAGGCCTTAGAGAAAGCTGTCGGGGATAAAATTCCTAACTCTGCTAAGAAAATAGAGCCCATCATTAAAAGAGTAAGTGTTTGAAATCTGCTTGCATATTAATTGCTTAAAGTAGAATATGACCTTATTTGTTTTCATTTAATTTTGAGCATCAGATTGCAACTTACCAAGCTCCGGGAAGATATTTCTTGAAACCAGGAGTGGATTTGGAAAGCTTCAAGAAACCTTCATCTGAAAGTGGAAGGTAGCTGCCATGCTAAACTGATAAAACTTGGCTTTGATATGTTTGGTTCTCTGGTGAAGATTTTACCTTGGCCATTTGTTTTTCTCCTTTGAACTCATTCTAGGGATTTTAACAACCTACAGAGAAATCATGAATGACTTTGGGGTATTTAGCAGAAGAACCTGCAGAAGACATAGGGTAGTAGCACTTGGCTGAGGAATCGGTTTAGCTAGAATGTAGTCTTTGCTTGACCAAATCTCTGAATGGCTGTTGAATTGGTTTTAGTTTTAGTTTTCTTTGTTAGTTTTAAGCCAAAGATGTGGATCACTTTGTTTTCTTGTCTTGCTCTAAACCTAATTGGGCTTAACTTTAGTTTTCTTGGAAATTTTTTCCGTCACTCTCGCATCTTTTGATTTATCTTACTTATAGTTGTGAGATGATGCTCTGGGATACGGTTCATTCGGTGGTGCTGCTACCATGCTAAAACAGTTGAAAGATGAAACTAGCTGATTGTCCTACCATATTGAGATTAAAATTGTAATAGAAAAAGCTGATAATCTGTGAATAAATGAGGCTGATTTCATTCTCTCTCTCTCCCTTCTTGTTTTGTTTTTGTTTTTCTTTTCTTTTCTTTTTTTGTTCAGGAGCAATCTCTTTGTCTGTGTGCATGCATGCGTGCGTACATGTGTGTGTGTGTGTGTGTGTATTTCAGTTCCCCTGAAGATAACAATCAACGGACACTTTTTTTCCCCTTTTTTTCTTTTTGAGAGCAATCTCATTGTATGTGTATTTTTGCTGGCACATGTTTAATACGTATATGTATACTTTTTTCACTTTCCAGTTCCCCTGAAGATAACAATCAACGGACACTTGCTCCTGAAGCCAACCATGACCATAGATCTCCTCTAGAATCAAGATTTGCAGAGAAAAGTCCTGCTGTTGGTTTTGAGGAACATGCTCAATCAAACTCTAAAACTGAATTTGAATTGAATGCATTGGAAAAAAATGATAACCAACATTATTCACCTGATTTATTTGGTGAGAAGAAAATCTCTGACAACAGTGAGGGGCAGGCAGGCACCTCTAGTGATAGTGGAAGTGACAGTGATAGTGAAAGTGAGAGCAGCGACAGTGGGAGTGACAGTGGAAGCCGAAGTAGGAGCAGAAGCAGAAGCAGAAGCAGAAGCCCAGCAGGGAGTGGGAGTGGGAGTAGCAGTGATAGTGAAAGTGATGCTTCATCCAACAGTAAAGAGGGTTCTGATGAGGATGTGGATATTTTAAGTGATGATGACAAGGAACCCCAACATAAATTACAGGCAGCTGAATGTGGGTTCTCAGCATCACTGGATCCATGGAGGTCTGCACCGAAGGTTACAGATGAGAAGCAAGATGGTGATGGATCTGATGGAGTTGATATTGATGGTCCTGGATCTGTGGGTCTTGATGTTGGTCATGAATCTGATGCCATTGACACGGAGAAAGATTTGGCTGATGATGAGAAGGAAGCCGAATTACGTGCAAATGATGATTTTGTACCCAGCAAAGAAGGTGACAGACCTGTGGAAAGAGCGGAATTGCTTTTCTCTGATCGTGATGCCTTCCAGGAGCGCCAAACTTTCATAGGAACATTGTTTGAGGATAATGAAAATACTGTCACGGACAGCTTCAGGCATGGCCAGTCTGACAGTCCTGAGAGAATGTTTACAAGCAATTCCAAAAGGGGCCCTGATACAAGGCGCATTGGTGAGAAATCTGAAAGTGTCAAAAGATTCAAAAGCTCCCCCCAAGTGTCTGTTTCTGAAGTTAAGGATGCCCAATCATCTGAGAGTCCTCACAATGGAGACACTGAGGAGACTCACAGGGGCCCGGCTGTTCATGCTATGAATAGACCGGATAGGGAAGGAAATTCTGATTTTGTCTCACAAAAGGCTTATAACCATGCAATTCCTAGAAAATCAAATTCAGATTTTCGGCAACCTGGGAGAAAGACTGCTGTTAAAAATGCACCAGGTCATGGTTGTAAATTTCCTGATAAGAATTCTAATCTGCATGAAAGTTTTCCGACCCAAAAAGATAAGGCTTCTGGGGACACTCAAAATGAGAATACGTTTGTGAAGGAGAAAAAGATGCCCAGAAATTTTAAGGAAGGTGGATCTGGGGACAGGCAGTCAACCCCGTTTGACTCCCACTACAGGAAACAGGGTGAAACATTTGGGAAGTTCAAGGATTCTGCGCAAATTACAAACTCACACGTGGGGTCTTCACCAAAGGATGTCAATAGAGTTGATGTAGATAAAAACACAGCTTCTGGTGGAAGAATCCTCCAAAGAGAGCTTTCAGAATTGGAGTTGGGAGAGTTTCGTGAGCCATCAGTTGAGGAAATACCGATTAAGAAACCATTTGAAAGGAAGGGTTCCTTTAAGCAGTCAGATAACAAATCAAGCACATCGGATAACTGTAATTCAGATTTAAGTACAGCAAAACCTTTTGGGAGGCCAACATTGGACTCAGGAAAGCTTTCTCCACCCAATAATGATGATTTAACAAGATCTCACCATAAGACAACACAGTCCCATCCACAAAACCTTCCAAGGGCAGAAAACACTGAAGTTGGATCACACTTCGGCAAGTTGGCCGATGCAGGTAGTAGATCAAGACAGAATGATGCTGGAGCAAAACTAGGAAATGGTATGGAAGGCTATGGAGAAAGCCATAAAAGAGCATCTGGCAATGTACAGCAGCAGCATGACTCTAAACGGGGGTTTACTTCCCGCCCAGTGAAGGAGAAAAAAAGACATTCATCAAATACAGTGGCTGACTTGATAGATGGGCAGAAGGATACAATTTTGACAGAGGTCAATAATAGTGCTAGAAAGAGAAGGGAATCTTCTTCTGAGGAAGAGAGCTCTTCTTATTCCAAGTATGACAAGGATGTACCAGAGCTCAAGGAACCAATTAAGGATCTTGCCCAGTAAGTAGTCCATTTGGTTTTTTCAGGTTAAATGATGCAATATCTTTCCTATAGAAATTATCTTGTTTTCTTGTGGGGGGTGTAATTACATATTTTTATGACCAGAAATTAAAAAGGTTGTTCCATGTTCAATATAGGTACAAAGAATATGTGCACGAATTCTGTAATAAGTATGATAGTTACTGCTCGCTGAACAAGATCCTGGAGAACTACAGGTACTATAAGGGTATCTTGCAGATTTTTAGCCATGTTAAATGTTTTGGTAAAATTTTTTTGTGGGTATTTAGTTTAAATCATCTGATCCCGTTTGTCTATTTGTTTTAACATAATCCATGTTGCGCACAGGAATGATTTCCACAAAATGGGAAAGGACCTTGAATCTGCAAAAGGCAGGGATATGGACAACTATCATAAAATCTTAGCACAATTGAAGGATTCTTATCATCAGTGTGGAGCGGTATGCCTTATGATTCCTTCTGTAGTTCACATTGATTTTAAGTAGTCAAATTCAATAACATACATTAGCCAGAGTTATTCCTGTTATGCAAGTTTAGGTACAGGTCAATTTAGATCAGGGGATCAGAGCATGTCTCTTTTTGTCCTGCGCTATATGGATGAGATATCAATGAAGCTAGTACTGAAGGTTTAGATTTGAAATGGTACCGGATTGTTATAGGTTGAAATTGCAAGACATTGCTTGCAATTGCTTTTTTCATACATTGGGAATTCAGTTAGAGTTAGTGGCTGTTGAAACTATGCTCCTTACTGTAGCTTGGAATTAATTTTGTGAAGATACATTACTTCTTTGTAGATGATTTGAATCTTATGTGGGCAAATCGTTTAGCTCATGTCATTTTACCTTTTACATATTTGAAGTTAGTACACCATTTGGAAGCAAAAGCCTGTCAAGGGTTTCAACAAGTCATTGTCTGGTTGAGTTTTGTTTTGCATTTAAGAAGTAATTTTAAAGGCTTTTTACACTGGTTATGGAGAAGTATGCATAACAGTAAGAAATAATTCTTGTTACAATTTAGAGTGAGACTATGAACGAAGTTAGGTTTTCTTCAATTCATACTATTTAACCTAATGTTACTATTTTACTATAAAATTGAGAAGAAAAAGGCAATTCCAACAAGATATCCAAATGGAAGTAATTTAACTGCCTAGACGAGTTGAACCAGTCCCTGGAGCAGGCATTATTCATGTGCTTTTTCCAGCTTTCTAATAATCAAGTGCATTACTTTCTTTGTGTTTGAGGTCTTTGGTTTGGACGTTTTCTTTAACGGAAACTGGGAAATACTGCTTCCAAAAGCAGTACAACTTTTGGGGCCTCTTCATAACACTGAACAACTGTGCCTTCCTATCCAGTAATAAGCAAGACTTGCAATTAATGTTCTTATAGGGTTAGGATCAGAAAATCCTAATAGTAGCTTTGGGCATGGTAAATTTCATGTCAAGAAGTATTTTTAATATGACAATTTATTTTTTATATATGGAGTTTCCTTTTTGAATTCTTTATTTGACTCTTATGATTACTTGCAGAGACACAAACGGTTGAAAAAGATATTCGTTGTGCTTCATGAAGAACTACAGGTGATTTCCTTGAAATGCAGTTGAAATTTATGTTCCTTTATCTCTCTTTAGGTTTATTTTGCATGGCTAATGTTTTTTTTCCCCTTGCAATAATTACAGAACCTTAAACAAAGGATTAAGGAATATGCCTATTCAAAAGATTAAACTTTGGAAAGGATTTTGTCCTTTCCTCTACAAACTTAACCTGTCAACGCCCTCAGCTTTGGATGGGGTGATAACAAAAGAAAAGGCAATTGTCCAGAGCAAAGTATAGTATTGTGAAAAGTTACATCTTGTATATGAGCGTTTCCATTTTTGTGTGTATACATTTTTTGTCAAATAGTTTTGTAACATAATGTATCAATTCTTTGTAGGAGCGGAGAGAATAGCTACCGTCCTTGCAGATTCAATTTTGTTTTAGGGGTTAGGAGAATGGGGCTCCAACTTTAAATTTTAATTATATTGAAATTAATTTAACTGTTGAAATGTCTTTGTTAGAATCAAGTTTCTTATAGTTAATTACAATAAATTTGTGGTAAATATTCCATTTGAAATTTCGTTATACTCGAAGAGAAACCGTTCACTAGCCTTATAATTTAAGGTGTCAGTAAATTGGATCGGATGACAAGTTTTTAAAAGAAAGGAACTGCATGGAATAATCAAATTAAGATTATGTTTTTAATTAGGAATTATTTATATGTAATTAACGACAACTTACCTGCTAATATAATCATTTCGACTTTTTATGTTATCTTGTTCTTGTCCATTTTACTACTGAACAATAGTCTCGTCACACATCAAATACTTCTTTTCTACAAGGAAAAAAACAAAACATATTATAATGATGGCTGGAAATATTAATAAAAAGCATTAAAATTGAGACTTTCATCACTTTTAGGAGAATTTCATTAATTATTATATCAAAATATTTATTTCTAGAAGAATGCCCTTTTTTGTTTTTGGTAAGATCCCACTTTCTGCCTTATCTCACGAATCACCATCTTTTTCTCTATTGATAAAAAATAAAAGAAATTCAAACTTTAGACATTTATAGGAAATTCCGAAAAATAGTATAATCCTTCAATTTTTTTTTAGTATATTTATTAAAAAAATGTGGGAGCTTGATCATATAATGCCACGTCCCATAAGTATTATAGACTTATTTCAATTCCTATACAGCTTAAAAAAGGTAATAAGTAACTGTCAAAACATGATTAATATGGTTTAGAATATACATTTTTATTATAATAAAAACAATGCTTTTTTACATTATATTCATATTAATCAGCAGCATGGTGATGGATTAAAAAATAATAACTCATAATCAGCTAGGCAGGTTAAATTAAACAGTTATTTTTTTTAAATTACATAAGATATGAATCAAACACTCATCAATTATAAAAATTATCAAACTCTCAATTGTTTAAACAATAAATAATTCTCAAATTAAAAAAATTAATTAATATAGTTTAAAATATAAATTTTTATTATATACTTACATTAGTTAGAAGTATAGTGACAAATTAATAGTAATTCATAATTAACTAGGTAGGTAAATAAGGAGCACATTATACAATAATATAGAAAAAATGAACTAATATTATAGGACTAACATTCATTTTTTTTTGCCTACTTTTAAAATAAAAATCTATTAAGATTAATAAAAAAAAAAACCTAAGCCTCTGTTTGGATGAAAGTAAATGAAGATAGATGTAAGTAGAGTAAATTAGAATAACTCAATTATTCTATTTATTTTGTAAAAATTATAGAATAGATGAAAATAGATTAAAGTAAATAAAAGTAATTAGTTATTCTATATCATTAAAAAAAATTATTTTTAATTTAAAAATAAATGAAAGTAACTCTATATTTACTTTAAAATTTTAAAAAATTATTTTTATTTATTATATATTTATTTTAAATTTATCAAATAAAATTAAGCAAATGAGATTTACTCCGATCTACTCTGCTTTTTTTTACTGTCATCTACTCTGCTTCCGTACAAACTGAGGCTCAAATAAAAACATAGCTAGTTTTGGGCAAGAAAAGGGGGAGAGGATCACTGATCAGAGAAGCGGCCCACATCCTTCCTTTATGTATTCTATCTCACTGTAATAACACTCTCGTAATGCGTTCAATAAATCATTGTTGTTAGTTAAGGAGGAGCAGTTTTTGGAGGAGAAACTGGTCGTTGTAAACGACACAAAAGAATTATACTTTAAAGACGCCAGCTTTGGCTATTTCCGTTAATCTTCAAGGTTTGATTTTTCTTGTCTTTTAGTTTAGAATTCTGGGTGTTGCTTAAAATTTAATGTTAACGTCTGGTTGTGTTGAAGAATTGAAACTTGTGATTTTATCGGTTCCGGGTATTTGAACTTTGTGCTAAAAATTCATCCTTTATTGTAATTTTGCGGATTTTTTGGTGTTATAATAGCTTTTGGACGCTTAATTGACCAAGTGGTTGTTGAATTTCGGTTTTTTGTGGTCATGGACCCCTTTTTAACTGTGTGTTTCTAACGAGAGTGATTGGTGGATGAGGGAACGGATTTTGGCTCTTATGAACAGTGATGTGTTTTGTCTTAGAAAATGGATTCAAAGCTTTCTCAGCTTGAACAATTGTCTTGCTAAGCTTGGATCAGTTTCTCTACCTGAGGGTGGTGATGTAATCATTTTTACTTTGATTCTGAATGGACAAATAAGAGATCTCTTGGCGGTGAATTATGAGTCAGGAGCGAATTCTGCTGCTAAAATGTAATAGGAGTTTCAAAGAGCTTGCATTGCCTTGTATGCAGCGAAATTTCAATGAATGAATTAATGTTATGGCGTGTTGGATTGGTCTCTCGAATTGAATTAACTGATAGGTTGTCATGTTTTTTCTTATTCTTACTTCTTGGATTTTATGATTGTAAGATTGCAAACGTAGGACTCCAGTAAGATAGCCATTGTCGATAGTATCAATTGGTTTAACGTGTCCATCTTCATGGGTCACAGTTAATGCAATATGTGTGATTCTTTTTCTTTTTTTTTTTAAAAAATTTTTTTAGCGTTTATTTTCACAAAATTATTTATATTTGACTTTTGATTGGCAGGGAATCTGTCTGTGTGATAACAGACTGCTGGATTCTGCAGTGTGGTTGGTCTGTCATGCTGGATGTTGCTGCCAAACGGTGGAGCAGGGATGAATTCTGCGATGGATGATATGAACTTGATTCAGCAGGCACAGAGGCATCACTTGGTCAGGGAACTTGGAGGAGAGATTGATCTAGAAATTAGTCACGGGGACGATGATCCTTCATTTGCTAATACCCCTCTAATCAGCGGTCCTCCATGTGAACCTTCTACTGAGGAACATGATGAGCCCAAAAATATGGCAATGAGTTCTCAACTCCCCAATGAAGATCTAGATGTGTCAAAGTCACAACCAGTAAAAAGGAAGAAGAAAGTGGTTAAGCGTTGGAGAGAGGAATGGGCTGATACTTACAAGTGGGCATATGTTGATGTGAAGGATGGAACTGCAAGGATTTTTTGTTCTGTTTGTAGAGAATATGGAAGAAAACATAGAAGGAATCCATATGGCAATGAAGGCAGTAGGAACATGCAGATGAGTGCATTGGAAGAACATAACAATAGTTTGCTTCACAAAGAGGCTCTACGTCTTCAGATAGCATCCAAGGATAAGATCATTGTTGATAAACCTGTCTATGTAAAAGGTTGGAAGCCCATTCTATACTTTTGTTTGTTCAATATCAAGATTTAATATTTTAGTGTGCCTTTTCTTATTTTTTTTTTTTGCGGTTGCATGCCTAATTTGGTCCATATGTATGACAAATTCCATAACAAGAGTTCTTCTTTCCCCCCTTTTGTGTTGCTCTCCTGATGGCTATATCATCACAATGCATTTTTAAATGAAGCTCTCATGTCAAAAACGGCTGGTACAATTGTCGAAGCTGCACTGAAAAGAGATCCACATGAGCCTGAGTTTATACAATCAGTTCAAGAAGTTGTTCATGGTTTGGAAAGAGTGCTTGCAAAAAATACACAGTGAGTTTACCATATAAGGGTTTTTTTTTTAAATTTTTTTCCTTCTTTTTAATTCTGAGTCTCCCTTTTCTTTCCCATCCTCTCTTATTCGCTAATTGATGCAGTAACTCTGCTATTTCTCAGTTATGTCAACATCATGGAGCGCTTATTAGAACCTGAGCGTATGCTTATTTTTCGAGTACCATGGGTAGATGACAGGGGAGAGACACACGTGAACCGGGGATTTCGAGTGCACTTTAACCAGTCATTGGGTCCATGTAGGGGTGGCATTCGTTTTCATCCTTCCATGAACTTGAGTATTGCTAAATTTCTTGCTTTTGAACAGGTACTATTTTTTGGTTGTCAATGGACCTTCTTATAGACTTTTGCATATCAAATAATATTGATAATTGATAACTCAGCCTATAATTTTTTTTCCCTTCTAGATGATCTACATTAATGAATTCTTGGTGCTTGTGGGCTTGTTACATATTAGGATTGAGCATGTTAAAGTAATGTTTTAAAAAAAGAACATATTTAAATACTGTCAGAAGTTCTGTTGCCAACTTTAGAAAAACTAAGATGGATTATTTAACATGCCTTTTAGAATCACACACGATAGGTCAAGTTTTGACAATTGATATGTTCTTTTGTACTTTCCACTTTGTTGCAGACATTAAGGAATTCCCTGTCACCCTATAAATTGGGAGGGGCTGCAGGTGGAAGTGATTTTGATCCAAAAGGAAAAAGTGATAATGAGGTTACAATCATTCAAATTATAGTGCTCGATTATCTTGTGGTTTCTTGAAGTTCTCTTATGTTCTACATGAACTTGAATATGCAGATTATGCGCTTTTGTCAAAGTTTTATGAATGAGATCTACAGATATTTGGGTCCTGACAAGGTAAGTGACATAAGATTCTGTTGCCCTTACCTGTCCAATCTCTAATTGCTAACTTTCTGCTCTACTACTCTTTTTTATGTTACATACATTTTAGGACCTTCCTTCTGAGGAAATGGGTGTTGGTACTCGAGAAATGGGATATTTGTTTGGGCAGTATAGACGTCTTGCTGGTCACTATCAGGTTCTTCTTCTTCTGATCTTGATGTTAACTTGAATGTTCATAACCTTTTCCTTATGATTAGTAAATAATTTAACTTGTATGATCCTCCTCTCCTTTTTTTTTTTTTTTTGTGTGCGTGTGTCCTTCGTGCCTCTGTCTGCTTTTAAGGATTATGAACATTGTTTTCTCATGTCAAAAGTTTGTAAATGTCCTCGAGTCCATGAATATTATGAGTTTTGTCTTGATGTTTGCTTTATCTTCCTTTTGCTGGAATAGGTGTTGGTCTTTCATCTTTTTCCACGCCTGCATGGTTCTTATTGTATTGTCTCTGTTGTTTTTTACTACTCTTTTAGTAATTGCAAGTTGAAATATTCCACAAAAGAAAAAAAGTTAAATCATTTATTTATATGCCTTCATGCGTATCCCTTACTTATGCAGGGAAGTTTTACAGGGCCAAGGATATTTTGGTCGGGCTCTAGTCTTCGAACTGAAGCTACTGGCTACGGACTGGTAATAATAAATTCATCATTTAAACTCTTATACTGCTTGTTTGAAGTAGTTGTTTGCTGATAGTGAAATCCATTAGTGCAAAATGTTTAGTTCCTAGTGTTGCTATTGATTTTCCCTTTTAGGGAAATCTTTTAACTTCCCGTACATGTCTTGTATTAATTAAGTATCCTGGCCTTTAATGATTTCACCATGCTTCTGCAGGTTTTCTTTGCTCAGCTTATGCTTGCAGATATGAACAAAGAACTCAAGGGCCTAAGGTCTATCACTTGACTCTAAATCCTTGTTAAAACATGGAAATCAAAATACTTTTTCTGTAGGTTGCTTGTTCTCAATACAGCCTGAAAATTATCTTCTGTTCGAGGATTGAGACCTTTTTTTTCTTCCCTTTATTCTTTCAAATATAAGAGTATTCAGCATTGTACTATTTTGTTTAGTTTGTTTATATTTTTTATGATTCCTGTTTAGGTGTGTTGTAAGTGGTTCTGGAAAGATTGCAATGCATGTTCTGGAGAAGCTTATTGCTTATGGTGCTCTTCCTATCACTGTATCAGGTAATCTTTTGCCATCGATTAACATAACATAGTTTCACAAGGAGGTGTAAAACTTATTGTTGTAATCAACTTGGTGTTGGTTTTGTGGTGATAGATAAAACAATGGGAGACCTCTTAATTTATAAAAATAGTTTTGGAACTGGTATACATGCATATCTGCATTTTTGAATTACCATGAGTTTAATTTGGCACCTGAACTTTAGAACACATTTGTTACCATTGCTAGTTGTTTCTTGAAAAGAGCTTTTGTTACTCTTCTGTTATTCTGATCTTTTTGGTTGCAAATTTATCTTGATAATTGGATTAGTATGCTTGAAACTAGTCTTTCAAGCACCATGTCCTGTTTTGAAAATAAATATTGAAATGCATTAAATTTTAACTGATCTTGAGTTTTTTTTTTTTTTTTTTTTTCTGATGGTCATGAAATATTAAATTTAATGTATTTTTTCCTACAAAAGGGCAATTAATATTTGAAATACAGCCATTAAAATACAGTCGCAAGGAGCTTAATTTATGAAAATTAACTGCCAGGGAAACATAATTGCTGGAATACTTGGTGGTTGATGAGCATATTATGGAAAAAATCTTTTGACATGGTTTTGTAAATTGTCTACCTGATTCATTTCTTAAATTTATGTTCTAGGAATAATTATAACATGGCATGTACTTTTGAGTTTTAGTTCATATGATCATGAGATTCTTTTGTTTCAACCAGTTCCCTAAAAGGTTTCCACCTCAACTCCTCAATACAGCAAGACTTACTTATCATGCCACTTTTTGGATGTTTTTTTTAATATGTCAAGTTCAGAACCTTCTGTTTCTCTGTATGATTTATATTTTTCATCCTTTGGAGTTAGATGGTCAAAATGCAGATGAGGTTTTAACCAATGTATTAATATAAAAGCAAACCTTAATGCATGCTCTTACCTTCAAAATAATGCACAGATTCTAAGGGATACTTGGTGGATGATGAAGGATTTGATTACATGAAAATAGCATTTCTGCGTGATATTAAAGCTCAGCATAGAGGTTTGAGGTTTGTTTTCCACTCTCATTATTTGTTTTATTATTCAGTTGCTCTAGGATACCATCCTTACACGTCATGTGCAGAGATTATTCAAAGACATATGCTCGCTCTAAATATTATGATGCCGCAAAACCTTGGAGCGAAAGGTGTGATGTGGCTTTTCCTTGTTCTTCCCATAATGAAATTGAGCAATCTGATGCCATGAATCTGGTAAATTCAGGTTGTCGGATACTAGTAGAAGGTAATTGCAGTTCTCAATGTCATCCTTTCTTGCTTCTGGACCTTCTGTATTTCTTCAAAATTCATATTTGCTGATAAGGGCTTGCATTATTTTGTGTTCCTTAGGTTCAAACATGCCCTGTACACCTGAAGCTGTTGAAGTCTTGAAAAAGGCAAATATTCTTATTGCTCCTTCTATGGCAGCTGGTGCTGGGGGGGTATGATATTTACTCTTGTTGCTGCAGAATGATAAGCCTTTCATGCATATCCAGTAAAAATTTATGGAAATTTATCTTAATATTCAGAAATGTGTTTAAATATTATGGTTCCTTACCATTTGACTTTAATTTTACCTCATGAAAAAGAAAGAGGCATTTTAACTGGTTCTTTATTTTGGTATTTATTGTTCTCAAAAGACTGGAATTTTGAGGACTTAAAATAATTGAATTTTGAGAATAAGTCTAATATTTCAACTTCTTTGAACGTGAAATATTTTGAGAATGTTCTGAGGAACCATTTGATACTATATACCTCAGTTTGTGCTTTACACTTGTAATTTGATGGCATTTTTAAACACATGGGACTCTTAAACTTAAATTCTTTATAAACTTAGTGCCTCTTGCAAACCTGACTAGATTTGTTTTGAAGCTTTTGTTTTTTGAATTACATGTGTAAGAAGTATATTAGACAATGCAGGTCAACAGAAATCTAAGAATTAAGCCCTCTACAAAAAATACCTATATTATTTAAGCACCAGCAAGTTCTTTCTCTTGGGCAATAATGTCAGGATGTAATAGGTGAAGGTCAGTTTAGCTGAATTACGCAAGGTGCTGCATGATTCTTTTGGAAGCTGTTTTTACATGTGTTTGATGCAAGTCTAAAAGAATTAATTTTTGGTTTTATGGATAGTGGTAACAGCTTAATTAATGAGCAGCATCCTTAACTTGCCTACTATATTTTTCCAGCTTTATATATTTGGGTAATTGGATATATTATTTGTTTTGAACAATCAACATAGTTTGAATTTTGATTTGAGTAACAGTTGTATAGGTTGTTAATAAGAGAATACAGCAGTAAGCTATGATAGAAATCATTGTGGAATTCAGTGTTAATTTTTTAAAAATCTTAAGATAATTTAGGTTGGTGCAACCAACCGAACTTGCTGGTTGGATGGCTTATTAACTCTAATCTAAAATTCTTGATCTTTGAGATTCATTGATGAAGAAATCCCTGTGACTAATTTGAATTGTTTGGCTATTTGAAATTTAAGTGTTCTTTTCTGAATGATCAATTATTGGTTTTGTTTTAATGTTGCCATTCTTCTAAATGTTGTCAAATGAAAGTTATGGTACCATAGGCAGAATATAGATAAATAGATCCTTTCCCAATGAATGGTAGTCGAAAAGTGTAGGGAATCAATTGTTAAAGCATTCCTCAAAATCTATGTTGCAGCAAGCAAGGCAGTGTTATTGCTCCAGGGATATTTGATTGAGAACACTGTTTGCTGTTAAACAATCTAAAACAGGAACTGCTCATTATAATGTTTGATTAGCTTTGTCAAATGATATTCTTTGTCAGAGTTAAAAGGGGGACATATGTATCAACACAACTCTCTTGCGAGTTTGGACCTTCATAATGAATGCTTTTTTTGTTTTTCCTAAATTTTTAATCTATTTGGTCGCAGGTTGTTGCCGGGGAGCTTGAATTAAACCATGAATGCAATTTGATGCACTGGTCACCTGAGGACTTTGAAACTAAGTTGCAGGTGAGGCTATGCTAGCTTTTATTCTTTTCTTTGATACGAATGTTTACAAATGTGATCCTTTATATCTACAACGTGGGAACCCTGTGGCTCAGAGAGATGGACCTTAACGGTCATTTGTGAGCAAGAAACACAGAAAATAAATTTTTGTTGTTAAAAGATGTTATTTTTTCACAATGAAGTAGAAGCGTCACTGATGAGGTGGCCAGAAGTGTCTTAGATGAACTTCCCTCAATGTCATTGCATTATATGACTTAGACTTAGGTTGAGAGGGTCTGATTGTGGGTTAAAGTAGGTTTGGCTTATCTTCTTGTTATTCATCAATTATGTCTCCCTGTCAAATTATGTCCTCCAAGCACCTTTTTAGAAAAATCTTCTTTTATCCAACTGTCTCTTAAAAAATCAATAATAAGTTTTTTTTCCAATTTTGCCCTTCTTATTGGTATCTCTGCTATATAAATATATATTTACATTGCTTTATCTTAATTAGTAAAAGATTAATAAGAGAATAATTTATCTTAATTTGGAGTGTTTAATGATTTCCTTAATCCTTTTCAATTACCTTTAAGACACTTGATGTGGAATGGAGGCGTACGTCTAAATTTTTTCGCATATTTTAAAATCATGTTCTACAAGGATTTCTTCAGATTGTACTTTTGACTGGCAGGAAGCAATGAAACAGACATACCAAAGAGCCCTCAAGGCAGCAAGTGATTTTGGTTACCCAAAAGAGAGTCCCGAGTAAGTGCCTTTTCACATTAGCAAATCATTATTCTCTGCCACTTGGATTGGTTGTGATCTAGCTGAGAGCATCAGATTTTACCAGTAGTTAAATAGAGTCTGGTTCCATGCAATGGGTTCCGCATTCAATTCCATAGAAGTAGTATTTGATTTTACTATTTTGGTTCTCAGGGATCAACAGTTGAATGGATCCTTCTCTTCTGATTACACCAGTACTTGTAACAAATTGTCAGAAGGGGAAAAAGGATGCATAAATGAATTTGGGGGTTAAGGGGTTACAACTTGTTGATTACTGGAACTTCTCCCTGATATCTCTTAATTTTGCTTTTGAAAGAACTATTGCCGTTACTTCTCTAGTTTTTAGCTTCCATGTCATTCATACATTTGTGGAGTCCCAAACTTAAAATACAGTTCTCCGTGCATGCTTCTTTGCTTCTGAATATGGTACAATTCAACCATATGTAGTCGTGGTGTTTCATGAAACAAAATTCGCTTGTGTTAGGACTCTATCATTTTTTCTCCTTGTTGACCAACAAGGTTGCAGGCATCCTTAACAGAAATGTCGTAGCAGGTTTTTTTTCTTTTCCTTGGATTTACCCTTACCCTTAGTGTTGGCATGATTTCATTCCAGGTCCCAAGGGACGTGGAGATGACATCATAATTCACCGATTCTTATTTATGTTATTATGGTCATGTATCCCAGAGGTTAGATTTTTATGATTCTACTGCATTTCTTTTCCTTGTATGACAGAACCCTACTACATGGAGCTGCAATATCTGCTTTTCTAACTATTGCTCAAGCTATGACTGATCAAGGATGTGTGTGACAGTATCGGATAATATACGATTGTTTGAATGATAAGCCAGATGAGTAATGCCCTTGAGGGGTCATCCTGGAGAAGAAACGAAGATCATCGTGGATGCCATCATTAGGATAAAAGATCTCTTTCAACTATGCTGATGCAAAAAGACATTGAAGACTTGACGGGTGTTCTTGTAACATATTTGTAATATTAACGGAGTCCTAAAATGGGTGATTGGTTCCAAATTTATTGAGCATAATTGATGTAAAAATATGGTTAATTGTAGTAGTAGAAATTAGGAAGAGCCTCCAGAAGGGAGTGCTTGTTCTTGAAAGCTGTCTAGATGCTTTATGCTATCTTGTGGAACATTGGGATGAGTACCATTAGAAATAAAATTTGGTTATCATTTGCGGAAGGACAGCTTTATAACATATTTCTGACACGATTTGGTATGATAATTATTTTGTCGATGTTTATACCCCTATGCTACAGTCATACAAGTTGGTTTCTAATTAAAAAGCCATTAACATGGATTGATTTTGAACTCTTTTAATTGTTAGCAAAGAGTAATTTTTTTTACGCTATACAATATAACATCCAAATTATTAGAAATTATATCTTAATGTTCAAAAATGGTAAAATATTTCAAGTTACATTTCATATTTTTTTTAATTTAATCTGTCGTTGATAACTGGCTAATCGATTTATTTCTTAATCAGTTTCCCTAAGCGTCATAAAAAATACACTCTTTCTATAAAGAAATGTCCTAAAAATTTTAAACTTGCAAAATTTCTAGCGCTGGTGGAAGTTTTACTAATTAAAGCCTTTTTTTTGGACCTTGAAACATGTGCTGACGTTCTCCAACTGGAGTTCCATTCTTTTTTTTTTTTTTTTTCTAGCAAAATTTCTATTATTTATAATCAAAGAAACAATGATTACTATTCTACATCTCCCTCTCCTCACTGAAGAAATAAGTAGGGCAAATCAACACAGGCAAAAACTGGTCCTTTCTCCATGCAGTATGGCAGTACATATACGAATATCGACAGCATACATTCATTAGTTCGTTCTCCTTGAAGAGTGAAGATGTCCGATTTCTCAGCCAAATAGTGCTCGAGCATGTCTTCTTCATCATCTGCCATAATAACAAAGAAAGGATCCCTTGATCAGATATACACATAATAAATGTTTGGAAGATGATTGTGTTCGCGCAGTCAAATAGGAACTTTTGTGGCAATTTAGCAGAACTAAGACTGAAAACATTACAAAGACAAATAATCACCTTCAAAATCATCATCATCAAGATCAATTTCCTCTTCATCTTCTTCATCAGATCCTTCAATAACTGCAGCTGCACCTTTCTGCAGAATACCAGAGACCCATCTTAATCTTTATTTATTGTTCATTTAAACTAAACTCTGTTTGCTGACACTGACATGTATGTGATTTCCAAATTCATAAGCTCCAGATTCACAGCATTCCACATTGAAAGGACCTTCTATCTCCATTTAAAGTATTCTTAGCCCAATTAATGACGTATCCATTGCACTTCCAAGATTAGTCAGATGATTCAAATCATTAGTAACAAACTGGAACTTTAAATGTGATTGAATCTTACGGCATTGGGTCTCAATTTGAGCCACCATGGTAGGTACATCTGTCTAGGTTCATATAAGATATTAATTATTCGAAATGACAATCAAATGTTGACATAGCTCTCTAATCAGCCAATAATTTAACAGATTAATGATGTATACGGACATTGATTTCACATTGGTGTTCCATGTAATGGCCCCAGACTCAAAATTATGAAGATAGAAGATATCTGTGCACCCAAGTTTGGCCTTAAAGTGATAGATCTTTAGGCAGCAATATATTGTTCACCTAAATACAACTATGTTGTAGTTGTTGGAACTAAATTTCATCCATCCACTTGATAACAGGAAGCGGCAGAAGGAAAGACATACCGCTCTTCCACTTTCAAACCACTGTCTACCCGTAAGCTTCTTTTCCTTCGGAGCTGTAAGCGCAGATTCAGGCATCAGCCTGAAAAATTGGGCGAATCCTTAGTATGAAGCTTAAAATAACTCGATCAGTTCGTTGCATTCAGAAAATATATTAATAGGTTATCAAATGTGGTATAGGACAAGTATGAATTCCAAGTGGATCAAATATTCAAGAAAATCAAACATCTTCCTTTCAAAGTCACATAAATCATAAATAGATGTTAAGGAAACATATATATCACCACAAAGAACTACAGTAAAGTTCAAATAGAATGAAACCTTAAAGTGCACTAGAAAAAACTATAACCTTGAAGTGCACTAGAAAAACTATCTTTATACTCACAGAGGTTCTCCATTCTCTCCACCAACCCCCACCCCCGCCCCCTCTCTTTTGGCCAGCATTTGAGCAAAACATGAAAACAAAAAATATTCAGAGTTTTTCCTTCTAAACCCTAAGACGCAACAAATATATCTTTAAGGCATGATCCCCCATTGGATGGTTTGCATGAAGTTATAGTATTCAACTAGAAATTCATAAGAACAAAAATAATGAATGAAATAATTTCATCACTTAGTTCCTTTAAGCACAACAGAAGAAAAAGCCAGGAGCATAATATAATCTAACCATTACAAAAAGGCATCTTAAAGCCATTATGCAGTCACTTTAACCAGTAATACTGGTTCTCAATTATGTTAACTTCTGTGTGTTTTTTTTTTTTCTAATCATCAAAAAACTTGAAATAAAATTAGTAAAATTGTACTAATTAATCTTACTTGGCTCGCTCAAGAGCCAATTCTGCTTCAAATCTTTCCCTCCATGCAAGAAATGTATCAATGGTAACAGGCTCTCCATGTGGTACAATTATCTGCAAAGTAAAGAGTAAAAGATAACCCCTAAAAATCTTTTAAAAGCACATAAAACAGCAACAATGCGAAATTATAAATTCACAATAATTGGACAAGACTTGGAATCTAGAGGATAGGTTGCTTATGAATTCTGGGAAAACATTAAGTATGTTGCACCTAGTTATAACCGCCCAACTCATGCAAAAGCAAATTGCAAAGAAGACATCCATACCTCATCTTTTACTGCCTCTTCATCTTCAAATTCCTCATTGCTAGCATCTTGACCATATTTTTCAGATAGCCACTCTTTAGCTGATGTAACCAATGTGTAGACCATGGCCATATCCAGATTTTCAGATGCCTATGAAACATCATTATTAAACAAACAATCCGAATGATGATAGAATAATTGCTTACTATTCTCTAGGATGCATATCCCCTTTAAGTCTAAGCATGTTCTACCAACTAAAATAAGTTCCATCTTAGCATCCTATAATCTGTTGCAACAGGCAATCCAGTTAATATGTCCCAAAATAGTAAGGATATAAAATTTACTACCTGCACAATAATTCCTAGGGATATTGAATTTACTACTATGAAAACTACTTGCCAAACTCACAATGTTCACAGAAAGTCACAATAATCTCAATTCTATAAACGAGAGGGGGGGGGGGAAGAGTAATTTCGTACTGGACATATTAAATATCTAAGATAGAATAGAGAGATTAATTATCTCTCTAAGGATTCTCAAATATAGTGAATCATCTGCAAGATTTGTTGTAAGTGTAATAGCTCGAAGAAGAGTGAATGAAAATAACGGTGTAAAGGATCCAATTACCTCCTGTTCAAGCTTTTCTTTCAGAGCTTTGAGATCCGCTACCTGTATGCCTCGTATGCCGCAAAGATGAGGAAGCCAGTTAGGAGTTTCAGATTTTGCAATCAAATGTTCAGTAGTAATTTTTTGACAAATTTTGCATAATAGCCATAACAGCAGAAGCTCTTACAACAAATAGTACAAGACAAATTGAATAGAGTACATGATTTAAATGATTCTTCAATTCTATCTTTTATAGAACGGCAAAAGCACAGATAGAAGACATAGCTGAGCTAAGCCTATGTGCATTTACACGAACAACGGAATAGGTAAAATCATATGGAATAAAGCAGAACTTGAACCATGTTTATTGTAGAGCAAATATCTTATGCTAAAAGCATTAGATATTGGCCGACTTATTACAAAGCTCAGCCAATTAGGTTACATATTCAATAAAGATCCATTACCAGAATTTTACCTCAAGAAATGAAATGAAATAGGAAAGATCCCAGTCTACTCATAAAATACAGTTTGGTAACATTTGCAAGTTCTATCTTATAAAGAAAAAAATTAAAGTTATGGACATTGCAGTTCGATAAAAAAATGCAATGCAAAATCAAGTTAAACTGCTATAATTTTGGGTCATGCTATCAACCTAAGAATAGATGTCATACAAGTATATGGAGAATAACTTGCACAAGGAAGAAACCAGAAACGGGGATAATGCAATAATTGTAGATTTCTAGTCCATGGGCTGGAGAGCAGCAAGACAAAAGATGAACTTTGATATTTAATTATGCTAATGCGAACTGTAGCTAGTTTCACAGAGCTGCCAATGCACTCTCATAACACAGGAGCAAATTAAAGCACAAACAGTCAAACTGACAGCCATAGAGAAGGGAATTACTTTGATGTTCAAGAACCTTTCGAATCAGTATCGTACAAATACTAACCTTTTGACATTTATTAGCGGGGTTCATCAGGATACTTCTCTGTGGGAGAAAATAAGTGCGAGCTGGACTGGAAATGAAAATTTTGTTTAGTAAAACTTTTATAAACTAAAGATGAGCTTGACTTTGTAGAGAGGTTTCATCGAGGGAAAAAATAAAAAATTGTATGATAACAGAAAGATAGCAACCTGGAATCTGAGTTGACTCATCTACATCATTGTCCTGACAAAAAGCATAAAGAGAAAAAAGTAAATACATGCAGAAAGAAGATCTCATTTGTTAAGCACCGTGTGAGATGCACTATTGGAGAAAATTTGAATATGTCGAAGTTTTGCAATTTTTCTGATGAAGTAATTTTAAGAACTATTTTACATCTAAAATAAGAAGTATATACAGAAAGAAAATATAAGCAGTTAATATTATTTCAATGACATTCTGAGTTCATCGTATCCTTCTTATTGTGAAAAATGCTGAACAACATAAAACTTCAAGGTCTTAAATTAGTAAGCCACGGGACAGACTTCTGATTAGTGAAATACATTATCAAAACCCAGTCAATTTCAGCAATAAAGGATAAATAAATACATAGACATCTTATATTTCCTTCAAAAATCATCTAAAAGATTCAAACGAGAGGTATCTATAGACGGAAATATATACACACACATAATTCTAAGTTTGATCACAAAATGAAAGGAATTAATAGATATTAAAGAATAGCATATTGCAAATGATAGAATGATAGGACATACTTGAGGAACAATTGTTACTTGGAAGCATCGATTTGAAGTATTTAAATCGCTCTCGCTCGAATGAATTTCTGAGATACAAATAAGTGTTAGATAACATGGCACAAATAGCCACAGCTATTCACTAGCAGAATAGGCACATACCTTTAAATTCATCCATGAGTATTGCTTCCAGAGCTTCAATTTCCATCTCCTGCTCCTGGACGTAGTCTGCCATCATGGTTTTGACACAAAGTGAACATGAAAATCCGCTAAAAATAACATTGTTAGGCTTTCTAACTCAATTAAATCCATTTAGATAACAGCTGGCAGAAGTTCAAATATAATTCGATAAAGCTTGCAGCTTTATCACAGCATTTATAGATTAATTTCATCGTTAATTTTGAAGTCAGCTCACTCTCATAACACCCAAATCCCTAGTACTTCCATTAGTCATTAAATTGCTGGAGTCTCATAAAATTCGACAAACAAAAAAAGAAAATCCAATCGCAGCTTCTGGATACGTGCTATCCCCGCTAAAACTGCTTGCTTGATACTTTACTGAACAAATGAATCTACAAAACCTGTGAACAAATTTAGGAAACCATGAAAAAAGAAAATGGAAGACACGAACATTACCAGTCACGGTTTTGAGGTACTTTATTGATCGATCTCTTTTCTTTTGGAAGTGTATTTGGTCGAAATCGAGATCACACGACAAGCTCGAAAATACCTAGAGTTTCTTTTAAACGGACCGTTTTAAGTGATAATTTTTTAATTTTTTAGTCCCTCAAGGTATATTGGAAAAAAAAAATATAGTGTGGTATTCTAGTAAATCCGTACAGACCGAATGTATATTTAAATTTTACCATATTTAAATTAATTCCAACTTGAAATATTATCACGTACAAACAATTATAAAAATTTCTTCTAATGAAACTTTTTATATCTACAAAAATTCGAACTCGAAATCACTTACTTAAACGATCGGAGCTCTTTACATTCGGACCAACTTATATTAATAAAAAATACTAATTATATTATATTGATACCCTACATATCAATATTATATAAATTAATACTATACAGATTAATAAAATATAATAAATTAATATAAATTATAGTTTTGCATAACAAACATAAATTTATACGCAATTATATTTAAATAGTAGCATACAATATGAAAATCAACAAAATAAAATTCGCCAAAAAATTTATATTTATTATTTATAAAAATTGTAAATATAAATTATTAATAAATAATATTAAATGAGCTCAACAAATAAAAAATAATAATAATAAACTACTACTATCAAAATAAATTTGAGTGGCGCCGTTAAGCGAAAGATACTTTTGTGACTGAAGAAATTGAAAGCGAACAAATGGTAAGCTTGTGAAATGTAAACATAGAACCGGAGGTTGGCCACGCCCAACCCTCATTGTAGTTGAGGCTGACGTTACACTGCAGTTTCTGATGTTGAGGGACGGTGAGCTCGCCACGTCAGCTCATGCAATCGCACTGCCACGTGCCACTTGTTTTGTTTGGGCTGCCTTCACTTAATATCTTAAGCCCATTTAATTCAACATACGCTACAAATATGAGCCGATTTAAAAATTTCGTCTAAACTCGTTCGATAAAATTATTCAAATCTATTTAAAAAATATGTGCATATAAATCAACTCAAAATAATTTTATTAAATTTTAATTTAAATGAACATATTCCATATAATTCAAAAAATTAAAATACTTAATTTATATCAATTATAATTTTTAAATATAATATTATAATTAATTAGATATGTAAAGTTGAAAATTTAAATGTAATCCATAAGTTTCTAAACTCTAAACAAAATATATGCTAGGTTTTAATAATCATAAATATTAAAATTATATAAGAATTTGCCAATAAAAAGAAATATACCTAACGTTATGAAAAATAAATAATTCTTCAGAACAAACCAATCATTGATCAAAAATAATTGCTATAAAAAGTTTACTCTTATAATAGGTTAAATAGATCGAATTAAATAATAGTTATAATTATATTTTAAAAAATAATTCCTCATAAAAAATAAATAAAAATAATTCAAACATTGTTTGAATTGACGTGCGTGACTTAAAATAGATATATGATTTCAAATATCTAAATTAGATATTATCCAAATGAGTCAATTATATTCAAAAATTGGAATTAATTGAGCCTATATGAAATTTTCTCGAGCCAAGTGCTTAATTCCAATAATATGGACATTGTCAATACATGACATCCAATCAACATATTTACTAACACTTTAAATCAAATAATACATATTTAAGTTGAATTCACGTAAACTAGTTGCCATAAAAATATAAATTTGAAAATCATGCAGAATTTTCAATGGAAAATTAATTATTTACTCAAATAAATATACTTTTACGTATCATGTCATTGTTTTAAAGTTTTCATTTTTCACATCATATTTTATTTGGTAATAAATTATTCTATCCGTCCCATTAAATTGTTATCTTTTGAAAAAAAAGTTATTTTACTAAATTGTTTATTCAAGATAATTTTTAATATATTATTTTCAATTTTACTCTTATATGATATCAATAAAATATTTAATACCTTAATTAATATTTATTTTATTTTATAGAAATTACAACGATAACTTAAATCGAAAACGAGCATTTTAATATATTCAATATAATTTTACATAAAAATTAGTAAAATCAATGGTAATTTGTTATAAGTGACAATATGATGGGATGGAGGGAGTAATAAATTAAATTCATCTATAGCACTTTTAGCACAATAATATTAACAAAAAAAATTATACAACATGAGATAAATAAAATGGTATAAAAATGATTGATTTTATTTACTTATAATAAATATATGTTATTAAGTTCAAATAAAGTAAATTTTCGACAAATCCAATGCTATAATTATCTTGTGATATAGAGAAGATAATAAAGTTTTATCTACCCAAGTCAAAAATAAACTCACATTAAAAAAACAGCTTTTATATGCAAAAATGAATTTTTCATATTGGACCGTAAATGAATTATTTTTTTTACATTTTTTTATTTATATTGAAAAATTTAATTACTAAAATTATGTATAATATTTTTTGACAGAATTATTCCAAGCGGTGAAAGAAAAAAAAAAAAAAGAAATTAATGGTTTACCCTAATTTGCTAGCAGGGACACAATTGCAATTGAACAAATTTTAGGAGCAGAACTCCATCTTAAACTGTGCTCTTTTTCCCATTCTCTCTCCACAGCGGAAAACCCACTCTCCCACACTCTCTCTCGACAAAAAAAGAGAACCAAAGGTCCGTTTTTTGATCCAAAATTTGCCCTCACTCTGCGCCCTACACTTCGAACACGATGATGCACCGAAATCTTATCAAAACGTAGAACTGAAACTAATAAAATCACGAACTCTTACCCACAACTTCAAACCCACTAAAGAGAAATGCAGAGAAAGGAGAACATTTTTGCATACACATGGTTTTCAACCAGAGGAAAAAAGGAGCCTTTTTAGATCTATGTTTCGCCTCTTTCAGATCTTTCGCCTTCGAATAACCCATTAATATAGGTCTCTTGCTCTCTCTTTATATTTTTTTTTTCAATTTTTTTGAGGGTTTTTTTTCCCGCATGCGGTTTTTTTTTTTTTTGCCTTGAATGTTTGGGCTGATTTGTGTTCTTTTTTTTTTTTGCGTTCCAGGTGTTAAAAGGGTTTATGCGCATTTATCAATGAAAGCGAGGTTTATAGTGATTTTTAGCACTTGGGTTCGTTTCAAAATAGAGGATGACCATTGAATTTAAAGATCTTTTCTTTGTAGGGCAGCAATTTTTTTATGTTTATCCGTTATTTTTTGAATTTCTTTTTGTTTAGGAAACTGAGTTGGGGTTTTTGAGATGGGTAGCTCTGATGACCCCAGCAGCAACAGCAACACAAAGGCTATTGATGCTTCAGTAGGCGGGTTAGTTTGGGTGCGGCGTCGAAACGGGTCGTGGTGGCCGGGTCGGATTATGCGTATGGACGAGATTTCGGAGGTTAGTTTGGTGTCTCCGAGATCAGGCACTCCCGTCAAACTCCTTGGCCGAGAGGATGCCAGTGTGTAAGTTTGCATTACTTATTGAGCCTTTGTTTTGTCACTGTTAGTTTCTCTTCTTGAAGTAGTTTGTGTCTTTTTAAGGTGGTTAGTGTAATTTGATAGTCTCTGTATTTCATAATGATTTTGATGGCCCTGGTTATTGTTGCGGTTAGTGTTTTCCCTGATATCAAGTCCAAGAAGTTGAAAAGAAAATAAAAGGCAATTGTGGTGATATTTTCGCTAACTGGAGCTCTATTAGAACTTGTGTTTATGCTTTGGATCCATGTTTATGTGCGAGTTGGAGAATCTTCTTTCTCTTTCTTTTCAAATTTAAAGTCATATTTATTAAAGGCAAACAACAAGCATGTAGTTGTGTGGATTGTTGGTATGTCATCAATTTATTTCTTATTTAATGCCGCATGACTGTAATTTTTGTTTTCTTATACGTGTGTGTGGGGCTCATATGGGTTGAGTGAAAGCATATTACTCGTATTGCTGGAAGGTATCAGCGCTCTCTTATTTGCTGCTGCTATGAATGTATTTTTTGTTTGTTATAAGCAGCTGTGTGTACTGCTGCTTAGTATCCTGTTCTGTTATGATACAATGTTTCGTTGCGTCAAGACCTCCATATTTATTTAATTTGAGTCTCGGAATATGCTTACCTATGTATTGTTTGATTTCCAATCTTTTTATTTACTTGGGTTTTTGGCTTCTAAACCATGTCATTTTCTTAATATTTGTTTCCTATTGCTGCTGTTACTCCACCATTGGTTATGGCATAGTCACCTAACTCACATGGTACTATTTTTCCCTTCTCAAGTGTTAATCTGAAGTCATGCCAAGACGTTTCATGAGTCAGTTTTTGAAAGGCACGATCACATGTTTACACGTTTCTAGAGTTTTATCAGGTTTTAAGGTTATTCCTTTTATAAATGTTGCGATCTGTATCCAGTTTAATCTAATTGTTATAGTCCTTTATTCTGCCTGTGCTTTATTCAGGAAATAATTGCACCATAAGGCTTCAGTTATTTTCACATCACATGCTGCTATTTGTTTATATTTTGTGGAGATAGCTTAAAGATCTCATCACTTCTGGCCTTCCTGAAAAATTGAATAAAAGGGGAACTACAATGCAGGGGCAGAGAAACCTCGTGCATCAGGAATCTGTCCTAATTCTCTTGGAGAATAAAATTTTCCTGAGCTTCTGTAGAGGTGTGCATTCTATTAAGCAACTTGTGAGGAATAAGTTTGTCAGTTCGATAGTAAAGAAGATAAAACTTATATTAGATGAAAAACCCGGTGTACCATTTTTTGAGTGTATGTTGTGCTTTTGTTGCACTTTTAAGATTTTATAGCGTCTTGTATATTTCTTCCAGATCCCTTTAATATTGTAGTTTCTAATGTCCCATTTGAGTCCTTAGAAATTGATATTAATTATTTGCATATGCTGTATGGATAGTGTCTTAATTTCTTATCTGTGGTGAATCTTTGGTAGAGATAGAATTAGATTTCCATAGACTTGAACTTGCTTGCATACGTTTGATGATTATTGAGAACTTCCATGAAGGTGCCTCTTTGAAATGGAGTACTGTTTGGCTGTTTTATAGTTTGGTTGGCTCTATTCTTGCTCCATCTAATGGTAGTTTATGAGATTGATGAGAGCTAAACAGCTTGTGGATGGAGTAACCCCATCATGTGATAGACAGAGATGGGTTAAGGAAAAGACTGCAAGATTATAAGGATAGGCTTTTGGGTATTTTAAGGCACCTTGCTCCTAGTTGAGTCTTGACATGAAAATAATAATCTATTTCTCCGGTCTGTATCAGCAGAGCTCAAAAGTTTGCACGGTGTATGGGATCTGTTGTACAATTGTAATAGTAGATGTACCTGGGCTTTACTGCGATTACACTATAAGTTTCTTCATTTATTTACACATGATAATAAATACATATGCAATAGTGTGCTTGGATTATGTTTTTTCATGTTCGCTTCTGTTTCATGACTATGTCCTAGGTGCTGTTATGTTTGTATGTGTAAACATGCTGTTCTATTTTTGGACTTGTGCAAAGATGCTGTGATAGCAATATAATGCTTTTTCTTAATGCAAAAGTAGTTAGTTTTTGTCTTGGATAGGGAGTGACTTAAAATTTGTTTCAGTGTCTTTGTTTTTTGTGGGTCAGAAGCACCAAATTTTGCCTGAAGAATTTGGCATCTCTAATGAAATTGCTGCCTTTTTTTATGTGCATATGATATATGTTTATTTGACAAAATCCTGCATTTTATTGCTTTAGGGATTGGTATAACCTTGAAAAGTCTAAGAGAGTGAAGGCATTTCGATGTGGCGAATATGATGACTGCATCGAGAAAGCAAAGGCTAGTGCAGCAAATGGTAATAAGAAAGCAGTTAAGTATGCCCGTAGGGAAGATGCCATCCTTCATGCCCTTGAGATTGAGAATGCTCGACTAGGAAAGGACCATATTGACTTCTTTTTAAGAAATAATTCAGGTGGTGAGCTTGGTAGTTTAGCCAAAGAGTCGCCTATCATGTCTGACTCTGGCAAAGAAGAAGTGGGTATGATGGAGGAAGAGGGTGATTCTGGTGATTTGAAAGATGACTCAAATTCTGATTCTGATTCTGGATGTGGTCCTGATTCAGATTCAGATTCAGGTTCAGGTTCAGGTTCAGGTTCAGCACCAGAACTATCTCAATCTGGTTTATCCTTTGAAGAGCCAAATCATGGTGGTGCTTCTAAGGTACAATCTGTTCAGGTAAAGAGGAGAAAGACTCCAAATGATTCAGAGGATGATGGAACAGAAGGAATTAAGCGTATGAGAGGACTTGAGGACCTTGGAGTGGTTGTAGGAGATTCAAATGGTGGGAATTGTTTTTCAAATGGAAGTCCAGTGAATGGTAACAAAAATCACAACTTGTCAATGAAAAGAAAGAGAACTCAGGTAGCAACAGTTCACGAGTTCTTGAAAAGAAAAAGTCGCCGTCGACCTTTGACAAAAGTACTGGAAAGTACGGCTATGGTATCTGTTCCAGTTATTTGTGACCAACTTCCTAATTCAAATGGTTCACCTCTTCATGGGTTATCTGACGGCAAGGTTTCTGGTATAGAATCTAATGAATCTAAGAAAAGTATTTCTGCAGTAGTTAATAATAACTCAGACAGTACTGGAGTTTCATGTGAGAATGGTGCATCTTTAAATCCTTCTGAACATGCTTATGATGCTTCCCACACTGATTGCAATTTGAAGAAAGAGAATGATGCCTCTGGCGTGTCAGGGTTTGCTGAGAATGATTCTTCGGACAGGTTATTTGACGTGCCTTTTGTTGGTGAGGAAAAACATTCTGCTGGTATGTATGATTAGGATTAATTAAAATGTTAATGTGCCTTTTCTTTTAGTCTGCATTTGTAATTTTTTCTCATGTGTTTTTTAAGCTGAACTGAGAACACTGGCGGGTAAGCTGCATGCAGGAATTCTTTCTTTCTGAGGTCTGTAGCATGTGTTATGCTACAAAAGTCTCAGCAAGCACAAATTGCTATCGTCTTTATAATTTTTCTTACCATGATCCATTATTGTATTGAAGGTTTTAGTCAATTCAATATCTTTATTCTATATGAATTCTGAATGTACTAGGCAGCTTATTAACAGCTCCATTTCTGAATACCATGATAGTTGCCTAATGAGCTGCACTCAAGCTGTACTTTTTGGGCTTTCTTTTAGATGTAAAAAGTTGCACTGTACTAAGCTTAGATGTTTGTATATAGGCATGGAGAAACTTAACATGGGTCTGTCCTGTTATTGTGGGACACATACTTTGAGAAACTCTGTTCTGTTATTATGGCTATCAGCGTGTGCCATATATGAATGAATTTGGGTGTTAATTTGGAAAACAGAGAGTTGGGGTGTACTTTGTGTGGATGTAGAGCTTCCAGGAAAGTTACAAATTTGTGCTTTCTATTCTTTATTTCTTGGTATGATATTACTTTGCTGAGTAAAAGTGTATGCCTTTGGGCAAGTTGGTGTTGTTCGAAAACTGTTTTTGATTTAAACAATATATAACTGCAAGCAGTTATTTAGTAAGAGTTCTTTCTTGAGGCACTATCTGCTGCAATACATTTGTGGGTGCCGAAGCATGGGTTGCTGGGAAAAGCTCATACATAAATAGGTTTTTCTTGTCGATGCCTTGGGAAAAGCACATACTGCCAGCCTCTCCCCTTTTCTTATCTTTCTTGGTTCATCACCACTCAATACTCTTTCTCTGCATATTTGTCATCTGGTTTGTGGTGAACTTGTCTCCTTGGGATGGTAATAAATAACTGCGTTAATTTTCTAATTGATCATTGGCATCTTGAGGGACTTTCTTTTAATCATTTCCTTTTAGCCAGTTTAGCATTACATTACCTTTGTTTCACTTGTTGCCCTTCCTAGATTGCTAGTTATTTGTTTAATCTCCCTTTATAGGATATTCTGACAATGTATTCTTTGAATCTCACACTACCTCATTTGATCTCTTCATTTGCCTGTGCGAGTGTAATAGCCAAAGGTTGATAGTTTGATATCTTCTATGGAGCTTGGACACTTAGTTTATGTGCTTTAATGCTTTGCTGTTTATATGTTATTGTACAGTAATTTTTTACTTTCTATCTGCATTGAGCAGTCTTTAATCTTTATTATCATCATCTTGGCTCACAGGGCTTTGCAGTATTTCATACACTTACTATACCTGAGTTTCTTTTTTAATATTTTTTAAAAGTATTTATGCAACAATAGAATTCTCCTCTTTTAGCTTGCAATGTCATTTAGTTAGCATTTGCTGAGCATCAGTTTCCCAGATACGAAATGCTGATTTCTTGTTTTGCTCTCCAGGGTTTTCACCCGCTTTTATTTCTCCCTCAGCAAGGCATCAAGGCGGTGGATTGGGGAGGCAATCTAGTCAAAGTAGTCAAGTAGAAGCCATATCTCTGAAGGGTGAGGGATTCAATGAATCTGTTTCGGCAAGTTCAGCGGCCAATCATATTAATAATATCAACCAGAGGATTGAGAAAGGCACTTCAAAGTGGCAATGGAAAGGGAAGAGGAACTCAAGGCATACGAGTAAAAATAGAAAACAAGATAAGAGAAAATATATGGCTATGGTTGATGAGCAAGATGCTTATTTTCCAGGTACAGAGCACTTGGATGGATTTTTTCAGGCTTCATATCAGGTGGATGGTGATGGCACTAGGAGGTCCCTTGTTTCATACAATTGCAACCTGCACGTGAAATCTAAACGGTTTGCAGATAACCATGTTGACAGAGTTCGGGATTGGAGTAAATCTTTTTCTCATCTGAGAGTTGCATCAATGGAGGCATCCATGGCCCCTCAAAGGTTGCTTCCCTTGCGGCAATCACGCTTTACTGTTAACTCCAGATATCAGACATCGGATTTTTCCGGCAGAACTTTAACTGAATCTAAACTTTATGATGTTAAGCTTGAGGTCAAAGCAAATTACCAGCCACAGAATGTTCCACTGGTCTCCCTAATGAGTAAATTGAATGGTAAAGCCATTATTGGTCGTCCTCTAACAATTGAGCCTCTGGCTGATGGGCATTGCGATCCAATTATTGGCAGCAGAGAATGTGATCTAGCTGGTGAGCTGCCATATGCACCTATTCGGAATTCAGAAGCTGGAAGGGTTCCTACCAAGCTTATGACAATGCAACCGCGTTTTTCACCTATTAAATCTCCTAAAAGGAAATCCGGGCTTTTGTCTAAAAAGACCCGGAAACTATCTTCGTTAACGGGTAACAAAGAAGAATATAAGAAGCCAGTTGCAGAGAAACCCAAGGATACTGTTATAGCTTGTATCCCTCTGAAATTAGTGTTCAGTAGGATAAATGAAGCAGTGAATGGTACAGCACGACAAACACATCGCACCTTGACATCAAACAACTCTTGAATTTGGTTCTTGAGCAAAAGTTGCAGCAGCCTTGCAGAATATAGAATTCTACCCTCAGATTTGGTTTATGGTGTTTTGGGAAATTTTAATTCTGACTTGTTGATTTCTCAGCCTCTGCTCATTTGAGCCATGCTTTGCTTGGTAACTAGTAAATTTTACTCTACCCTGATGGTAGAATCAGATCCCTCTGTAAAATTTCAGGACTATTTCATTGTTGTAGAAAAGGAACTCGTAGTTGAGAAAGAAAAAGGGATGAGGCTGCTGCTTTGGCACTGTAAATATGTAACATTAGTTGAGGTGTAAAGGTGGTGATGTGGAGTGGGGTAACTGTGTCCTGATATTTAGGTTAATTTATGAACTGAGGTCGGTTGGTTCAGGGCGCTAACAACTTTCATTTTCCTTGCATGCCTGGTTTGGGACGTGATCTTTAGTTTTATTTCAAGCCCTTTTTATGTTGCTTGGAATCCTAGTTTAATTGCTCCAATTGTAGCTGTTGATAATTCCTTCTTTGTCTAAAAAAGCAAAGGAAGTACGGCTGGATGCTTAAAAAACAGTATTTTAAACCTTTTTTCTTTATATATATATATATATATATATATATTTGGGGGCCGGTGGATGGGAATTTAAAATAACACGAATTTTAGCAATGTGATAGATTTTATTGGTAAACCCTATATATGTAAATAGCATTTTATCACAATATGTCGCACCGTCTTTTTCTGTTCTTACTATCCGTTTGCAAATAAGTGTCTATTTTGATTCATTTAGGAAAATATTAATTTTTTAAAAATGTAAGTATATTTAGATGTAATTTTTTAAATAAATATTATATATAATAAATATTGGTTCAAATTTTAAACTACATTAATAATTAGTATAAAAAATAGATAATGAGTGAGTTAATTAATTTTTGTGCAAAAATGAAAGTGACAAAATGGAAGGAGTAGTAAATTAAAAAAAAAAAAAAAGATAGGTGGATTCCTTTTAATAAATATTCATCTTTTAAATCCGGGGGATGTAGTTGAGTGGTAATGACTCATTCACCCTTAATCAAAGGTTCAAGGCTCAATCCTTGGCTTGGGTATGGAGCAATCTTAAATTTTCGGGCCAGCTGTTTCACCCTTCAAGGTGTCTACAATCAGCGAATGAGAATTAGTCTGAGTGTGATATGGCTTAAAGGTGCCTTTCGTCTGCGTACGGGCTCGTTTAGGATACCTCATGTCGAGAGATAAAAAAAAAATATTCATCTTTTAATTTTAAAAAATAAAAACCTTGTAGTAAATAAAAATTGATCGGATCCAGATTGGCTATCTTTTTTAATCAAAATAAAGGTTCGGCCAGGAAGAAAACGGGCTTCAGAATCCGACCCGAAATGTTCTGGAAACGTTCCCAAATGGGGGGCATTTTGGTCATCTAGAATTAACAGACACAAATATTAGGGTTCTGCTATAAATAATCATAAACTCGCTCTTCTCCTCTCTGCTCGCCAGTCCTAAGTTTGCAGCTACCAAGCAAAAACCCTAGCAGGTTCTATTGTAAATCGTCTTATTTGTCATATATTAGGTTGGGAAGTTTATTGTATTAGGCTTATAGATCTATTATGGTTGTGGGTGCAGGCAAAGGAATTCAACAATGGCGACAGTACCAGGGCAATTGATATGGGAGATGGTGAAAAAGAACAACTCTTTTCTGGTCAAGCAGTTCGGCAGAGGATCAGCTAGCGTTCAGTTCAGCAAAGAGCCTAATAACCTCTACAATCTCAACTCCTACAAGCACTCTGGTATTCTCTCGTTATTATTTCTCTTTATTATGAGTAAATTGTTTGAGAGATGTGATATGATGTTTCTTTTAATTAGTTCAATTGTGAAGTTTACATTTTTCAAGCTTTTTTAGTTTGTTTTTGCAAAGTAGGTATTGATCTTTTATTTCTTTTTGATACTCACTATCCGGGGGATTATAATTTTGATGTTTTGTGTTATGTGTTATTTGGTTGCATAGGGTTGTCAAATAAGAAAACAGTCACAATTCAGCCTGGAAAAGATCAATCTGTGGTTCTTGCTACAACTAAGACCAAGAAACAGAACAAACCCGCTGCATTGCTTCACAAGTCTGTCATGAAGAAAGAGTTCCGCAGGATGGCTAAGGCTGTTGTAAACCAGGTAACTTATGAATCCTTGGTTTTCTTGTTTGATTTCTGGAATTTTCGGTTTTTTGTCCTGGAGAGTTACATGCTTTTTTTTTTGCCCTTTTTTTTGCCAAACTAGCTGTTTAATGGCTTTAGTGTTGGAGAAGCTTAAAATATTAGTGCAATGTCCAGTGTTACTAAAGTTACTGTGTATTTGATTGATGTAAAGGTACTCAGGCGAATTGATTTTATGTTTTGTGACTCTTTATAGAAGCTTTTTGTAAAATATTTTTTTTCCTTCATCAACCACATGGACTGATTGTATCAGATATCTTGCAATGATGAGCTGTTAACATGTAAGAAGAACTCTAAACGCTGAGTTTCTTCTATGAAATATAATTGTTACGCTTGGCTTCTGAGCTTTCTGAATTAGTATGTCTTCTATATGTTATGCTTATTAAATGTTTTTACTTGGTAAAATATGGTGCATCTGAAGACTGCTGTCTCAACAAATAATTTATGAGCTTTCTTTGCAGTGATGAGCCATTAACATGTAAGAAGAAATCACAACACTGGTTTTCTTTGATGAAATTGACTTGTTACGCTTGGCTTCTGAGCTTTTCTAAAATAGTATGTGTCCTATTTGATATGCTTATTAAATGTTTTTGCTGAGTAAAATGTGGTCCATCTGAAGACTCTGCTATCTCAACAAATAATTTATGAGCTTCCTTGGCAGTGATGAGCCATTAACACATGAGAAGAAATCATAACACTGGGTTTCTTCTATGAAATAGACTTCTTAACGCTTGGCTTCTGAGCCTTTTTGAATGTCATGGGATGTGTTTCTGTATACAGTAACACGACAGAGGTAGCACCTTTTAATACTAATCTTGTTATCTTCCTACTTTATGTGCTCATGCATACCTTTCTTTTGGTCCATTATTTGGTTATATTTTCACTTGGTATTCTTTCATTCTGTGTTATCTCTTCAGTGAGGATTTAACTAAGAGTTTGTTAATTCAACTGTGATGTGCTTTCAGGTTGGTGATAACTATTACAGGCCTGATTTAAAGAATGCAGCTCTTGCAAGGTTGAGCGTTGTGCACAGAAGCCTGAAGGTCGCCAAGTCTGGTGTCAAGAAGAAGAATAGGCAAGCCCAGAGGATCAGTGCTAGGAAGTGAGTAGTAAAATAGATGGCTACATATGCTCTGTTCTTCCTTCATTTTCTGAGATACCAAAAGTTATCATTATCTGTTTCTTGAGTTCCCTTGGATTTTGGTTTGTTTTATGGTTAGATTTTGAAGTTTAGAGATTCTGATTTCTGTTGGATAATTTGGTATTTGATATTTAATACAAGTTTTGGGCATTGGCTTGTTGCTTGTACTGTTAATTTATTTTGTTATATTTGTTGCATCAATATAAATTTTGAAGAACAAGCATGTTATATGGATGAATAGGAGGAAAGGGAACTACTTTTAAAGGTGAAATCATGATGCTGTAATTGATATTAGATCAGCATCCGGAACAAAAGGATGAAGAAATGGAGTTTTCATTTTGGTAATTTCTGTTGAGCACCAAAAACCTCCATCAATCATCAAATTTTATTTTGCCCTGTAAGTTGTTTTTGAAGCAAAAATGCTTGGATGGGCACAGAAAACAAAAAAGTGCTAAAATGGAGACATTTTAGCAATTCTTTTCCGACCATAAAGGTATCTTTTGCTTTAAAAACAATTTAAGGAATAAAATAGAGCTTGCTCCATATATGGAGGGCAAAATAATAGGTTTTTTTTCCCTCAAATATAAATAATGTTTAGGTTTCACAATTTCTCATTGTTTTTTCTTCCTTTGGTTTTATTAATACGTATACATGAAAGTAAATCATGTCTTTGATTTGATAATTTTTTTTTAAAGTTTTTTTATAAAAGCTAACATAGAGAATTAATGATTGAGGAAATAAAACATAGTTGATTCACTTGCTTGGCTGTCAATAGAAATTAGTATGACTTTGTCTCGTACCTACTAGAATACATGGATACATGTATGTATAAGCTAAGAAGCAACTTTCTATTTACTTTTCAGAGTTTAGTGATATATTCTGTAATGTTAATTTTACAAGAAATATATAATTTCTGTGACGCAACCATATCAAATGGAAGCTTAATTCCTCTGGATATTCAACGTTTTTTATTAATTATAAATTCCAAACAGGATGATACCAAGAAATTTACTCTTATTATTATTATGAAATTGGATATGCAAACAATAATAATAGAAAAGAACTGAGCAAATCAATTTCTTGGACATTTTTCATGTTTTATTGCTCTCTTTTCCAATTTTAAGATATGCTTATTGGCCAGACCACATCAAGTCTTATTTATTTATTAGGTGTTTGATGACTTGAAGAATAAGTAATTTTAAACCTTTTTTTTTTTTGCAAACAAACCTCTCAATTAACCCATAGTTATAGTCAACGATAAGATTTCGTTTTATGGGCATAGTTTTGTGTTGTCAAACTAAATGCTTCAATGTAATTTTAGCACGTGTTTGATTATTAAACTCGCTTAAATTATATAAAAAAAACTTGATTAATCGGTCAAATTTAAATATTACTCTTTTCGTTTTTTTATATGTTATTTTTAAATAAAATTTAAATTTTATTTATTTGTTATTTTTAAATTTTTAATATTATTTAATTTGCTTTTTAAATTTATTTTTTTCAATAAAATTAAAATCAATTAAATTTGATAATTTAATTTTAATCATGCAATTTAATACTAAATTTAAGTTTATTTATTATTTTTTAATTTTATTGAAAATAATAAATGTAACAGATAAACGAAGGGAGTATTATACTACTCTAAAAAAAACAAAGAAATTATTATATTATTATTGTTGTTGTTTCAGTAAAATAAAAGTAATTAGCCAAGCATTCAACAAATATATGCAGCAGAAGCATCATGCGAATCTTGTTCTTTTTCTCATCAAATTGTTAATATTTTTTCTGAACAAGTTAAAAAGAGAAAAGTTCATGGTATTTATATATAAGAAAAGTCAAGTCAATGATATTTGTTTGCTATACACGTATTCGAATATAATACTTGTTTCTTTTTAGAATATTATAATTACTTGTCTTACTCTAATTCTTTCTCTCTCTCTCTCTCTCTCTCTATATATATATATATATATATATACATGTATAGATATATAGCAAAACAACATTGTTGCTACGCACTAAAGATTTGAGGCTGCAGAAAACGTAGCAAACATAACAACAATTAGTTCCTTTCGAGTTTAGGATCAAGATTGATGTCTGTGAAGAAAACAGTATCTCTAAACGAGAGCAAGACAAGCAGTAGAGTTAATGATGGAGCAACACCAAAACGTAGGAAATTGAATCGATGTTTTACGTTTATGGAGGTGTCAATGGAGCCAGCAAAATCTCTCAGCCATATTGATTCTAAAAAATTCAAGATTGAGATCAAGAGATGGGCTAAGGCTGTTGTTGCTTATGCTCGCCAAGTTAGTGATCGTTTTGGAAGTTCAAGAACAAGTGATGATCCTGACCTATCTCCTCACCATTCCTCTTAGAATTGCCATGGCTCAGTTTTCAATGAATTCTTGTACAGATTTGTAAGATTCTTTTGTTACTTTGGTACGTAATTGAGAGCTGCTTCAAAAATTGTATATATAGATTTCTTTTCCTTTTTATAGATTCGTGTTTCTGGAGAGGAATGGATTGAAGAAGTAAAAAAGAAAAACAAAAAGAAAAAGAAAAAGAAAAGCAGAGACATGTAATTGTTTGATTTTCTTTAAGGAAAAAAAGATTTTGACAGTCAAGTTAATGTATGAAAAGAGAAATGGCAAAAGATTAAGAGAAACGGCAGAAGATAACATAGTGCATATAAGGCTACAGAGCATACCGATCATTATCAAGCCTACGCAAATAATGAACAAAACCAAGAAAAAATTGATTGTTAACGTGCAAGTAAAAGCCTAATCACATTTTTTAATCTATCATTACACTTCACTTTCATTTCCTCCTTTTTCATCATCCAGCAGTGTTCAGTACACACTTCTATTCAGCCAAAAACAGATGATAAAAAAATGTAGAGAAGACAAAAGAGTTTCTGAAAATAATAGAGGTTAGAAACTACCAAATTCTTGATTTACTAGTTTTAACAACAGCGGATTCATACAGCAATTGAACATTTTTACAATCTTAAATCTTCACTCGGTCTTCTCAAGTCCATATGCCTTTTCTCCTCCAGCACCAGCAATGCTTCTCAAGAGCTGTTTAGAGTACTTGCCTTGTACCTGTTTCACATTTTTCACTCGGTTTGCTCTTATCCATGCAGGTTCCTGTTAACAAAAGAATCAAATCCACACTTCTTAACGCACTTAGAGACATGGTTTTTGCACAGATAATAATCTACATCACGTTTTTTAGCAGATAATAATCTACATCACACGCGACCATTGGAAAATTGAAGGATGATGAGCATCTGAAATGGTTTAAAGCTCATATGCAAAGTAGCGGCAAACAAGCCGTAAAGTGTCCTCAGCCAATAAGGAAAACATAGATACAGATTAAAGAATCTCCATAGCAGGATTAGCAGAAATAGAGGTTATTACCTCTGGAAGAAAGCGGGAGACGCCAAATTTTATTAGCAAGAGGGCATGCTCCAAGATAAGAATTGCTGCAAGTCCAGGCTCCATTTTCCATTTTCTCTCTTGATCATATAAGCATACTAGAAGAGCAGAGTTGGTGCAGATTGACGTCACTATTAGAAACTGGAGTTTAATAGGATACCTCCATATCAGTAACAACAGCACTAAAATCAAACTATCTAAAAGATTACAATAAATGTGCAGCTATCGAATTCTAAGCCCTTAGAGCATGAATAAGTGGCTGGAAAGCTAACAACATAGCTTTACTTTCTAGAAGCATATAGTTGTTAAAATATTAACTTGAATTGGACTGAGATTAAAAGTACTGACACCATGGTACCTGAAATATGTTTAGCCAAGCTCCAATGGTTGTGGCAGCACGAGGAACTGGCCTTCTCAACACAGCGAGCAGCTTCAGTGCATCTGTTCTAATTTCTGTGAAGCTGTTCTGTACTAGAAAGCTCAATTTTAATCTACGTTATCAATACATATAAACTATCAAACGTCTCTGTCAATCAGCTGAAAAACTGCTGAAACCATACCACGGCAGCTAGCGCAAATGCAAGAGGGAATGCACAAGCAAACATCATGATCATTCCAAACTGTAATGTTAACTGCAGAAAATCTGCAAAAAGAAATTTGTTTTTACAAATCAGCAGAAGAATGGAACTACAAGGAGTACTTCAACCACAGAAAAATAAATTGATAAAATTGTATCATGTTGGTTTGACCTAGATTTGAAATCCATTTAATTATCATAATTTAATGTATGGATCCACTGTATCAATTTTCTTTACTGGAAGAAAGCCTCATATCAATTTTAAATCTTTCCTAATTAGATCCTTCCCTACCTGCCTTTTGCCAGCCTTCATGGAAATTAGTAATTTTAATGCTATTTAAATATCATAGGTTCAAAATATCCCCTAGTTATTCTTAATTGCAGAATATTACCATCAAAAAGGCCATCTTCTAGTTCTTTGCCAATGCTTGCAGAATATGTAGGTTTTAAGTACTCTTTCTCCACCTTGGAATTAAATTGAACTTTTCGATTTGATAATGCATTCTCCTGTTTTTTCTTGTTTCTTCACAGAAAGAAAAGTGTTAATAATTAAAAGTATACTGTTCAAATTTAAATCAAATCAAATCAAAGAAAAATGTCAGGTACAAGCAAAGCAGGTTTTTGAGAAAAATGCCTACCTCACTGCCCTGTACTTTTTGTAGCTGTATTTCAGATAAGGTAGTGATTTCTCTAGCAAATTTTCCAATATCTGGAAAACATTTTTCGTATCAAAAACATATTCATCAAGTTGATTTTCAAGAATTCATAATACAATAATAAAGGAGAATCAGTCACCCTTCATACATGATATACAATCAGTCGCTGAATTAAAACCTGGCGAAGCGTCGCGAAATTTCGATGCAAAAGTGCATGATAGAAAACTCCTATATATGTCTGCATAAAATAGAGACCAAACACCTGCCACATGCAAATCATTGAGTGAATATTCCATTTGAGAGAGGAACAAAAGCCAATGGATGTTGCAGTTCATACTCTTACTTTGTAGACTAGGCTGTCAGCCTGATATTCTGTGTTTTCATTATTTTCATATTGGATGAGCTTCACTGATATCTTGCCCCCAATCTTTGTGAAATACTGAATTAGAACAAAATAAACAGCAGTCAACCCAAACCTGAAAACAAGAAATTCAAGGACTGTCACCAAAACTAGCAAGTTCCTGCCATAAATCAATGCTGACAAGACATTATTGTGATGATTCTGAAGTGAATCATCTACAGTAATATGAAAAAAAGTACATAACATGTTCAAAACATAAGGCAAAACATAAACTTCAAATTTAAGGGAAACGAAAGGTCTAGTGAGTTCCACCCACAGCTTTAAGAGAAAGAAGCCTACACCATCCACCTTCAATCATAAAAGAGAACACGGGCAGACAAATATATTTCACTTTTCCTTCAAAGAAACCAAAAGAAAATCATTCTTTTATAAATGAAAAAACGTGGAGGGAGAGAAAATAGCAGCTCCCTTCTATTGCATAAGGTTCAGGAGATCAAGCAGTGACAAATTAAGATATTAGTTTTAAAAATGTAGTAATGTGCCGATTAAAAAGTAGTCAGTATGCATTAGGAGAAAATGCAACATATCCAACAGTTGCTATGCTAAGACAATCTCCTACAAGATAAAAAGGCCCAAAGATTTGGTTTCATATGACATTATTCAACTGCGCACAAGGAAAGATGAAATTATGTTGATATTTAATGGTAAAGAATTAAACATTGCATTCATAAAGAAACAAACTGCAAGAACTATATACTCTTGCAATCAGATCCTGAACAGTGAGACACAATATCTTTCAAGGTAAGGGTTGCAGCAAGGAGAGTTTCTTTCTTCTGTTTTCTTTCCTTTACATTTTATCCCATATTGAGATTGGACTAGTAAGGTTCCAGAATAACATATAATGGTATCAAATACAAATATAACAGACAAAACTTATCCACGCATTATAGGATATTCAATAGACTTATTGCTAAATCAGGATCAACCTTTCTCATTAGCTCTTTATTTACTCTAATGTTACTCTTTTTGGACACATTAATCACCTTTAACATTCAGTACAAATTTGAATAGCATCCATCAAAGTTACATTTGAAATACCATAAAAACCTTGAAGGACCCATCCAAGTTATGTATGCAAAGGAGCTCCAGAATCCATATCACTGTTGCTAAAGGAGCCTAATACAGCAGCTCAAGTCTGAAAGGGACGAGCAAGATAGTGATATGGGGTTTTCCAAGGAACTACAAGGCATACTTAAGACAGACATCTTTTGCATGCATGCATTTTTCAGAAGCATATAGTATTTGCCTATGGCATGATGAACATACCAACCATTAAGTAATAACATGTACAGACTGTGGAAGAAAATACTTCCAGATGACCCAAACTAGCAGCTATAAATCATAAAGATGAAGTTAAATTTGCAAATAAGATAAAATTCAGAATCTTACTTCACCAAATCCAAATCCATAACGTCGTACAGGTAAGCATAGGCCAACTCAAATGGCAACTGGAGGCAAATAATACTCGCAATAATGATAGAATTATTTCTGAACCGCATAAGATGTCCAATCCATTCATATCTTTGATATGTTTCCTTCTCTTTCATTTTATCAATCCCCAAATTCTTTACGAGTCCAAGTGGTGACTGTAAGGAATTCCATTCCATGCCCACAAATTTATTCTCATGGCCAGTACTAGCTGAATGATGTATCTGCCATCTACAATGCCATAGATCCAGAGAGAGCAAAGAATACAAAAAAGAAACAAATTAGTAGGACAAGGACATAATAATTATGTAGAGAAATGATGCTTCAAGTACATGAAAAGGGGGCCAAAAGATAAATGACGAACAAGAACAAGAAAAACTTTAAAATAAATGAAGTACCTGGCTAAAAGAGCTGAGTTTTTACGTTTCCAGAACTGGAAAAACAACACTGCCCATATTATTATGCTTATAAAGAACAACGGAAGAACTAGGAAGTGCAGTGGTCTGAGAAGGAAAAATTTACAAGAGATAATAAGTAAATTCATATCCAGTGTCAAAAGAAATTCTCTAAGACCTTTAACAGCTAGGAAGTATATCAGTAATTAAGGAATCTTACCCAAGATCAATCAAATGCACAATGAGCCCGGACACAGCTGGAAATAGCATCCAACATGTATACATACGAAGGAAAGCAAAATAGATGGCTATCTACAGAGCATGAATTCTGGAATCATAATCCATGACTAAATTAATTCACTATCTATATGATGTTAGCCTAACTTACCTTTAATCCAAAATATGAATACATGTCATCAATTGGCTGGTTTGTATGGTTCCGCCAGCTCAACACCCACCCTCTCAGAAGCTCCTTTCTTTTAATTTCAACTATCAATCAATGCCAATCAAATTTCAGAGTTCACATCAGACCTATAGGGATTATGTAACATGTGAAAATTTAGCATACCATGTAAAGGAAAAACTTGTTTAACAATGCCTTCAAATTCCAACTGCTGCACCAAAGATTCTCCCGCTTCCCAGAGATATTCCTTGCCAGCCCATTTCACAGTTTTATAAAGCTTGCTCTTGTTCACCTATAAAATTCAGTTTTAAATAGCAGTTAATGAGGACATGCTAAGTGCAAAACCTCCTAGTGTTTATCCATTAGTTTCAGTTTTAAATAGCAGCTTATAAGGACATGACAAGTTCAAATATGTGTCAATGTGTGCACAGAAACGGCTGTGCACACCCAGGAACACTTGAATTTTAGTGTTATAAAACACAATGAAATAAAGGAACAAATGATATCAGCTCCTCAAATTACTAGAATCATAAATATTAAACATAGATGTTCTTCAATCCAAAGCATGAAAATTATATAACCTAGCATGACATAAACAGGGACTACTTATCCCCTCGGAAGGCATGAGATTCATTCTAGGTTGTGATGTTCAGCTTATGCCACCCTAATATCATATTTATTTGTTTGGATCCCCAATTACTACCTCAACAAAAAAATTTGAGCCTACAATTCCATTTCCAAGCAGGAAATCAAACATTTACTTGAGGAATCACACTTGAATAATGAATATATTGATCAAAAAGGAAAATAAAGACCCATTGATCATCTATTTTATTGTGTGTGAGAGAGTTCTAAACAAGAGTTAACAGATTCATAGACTTTTGTATCTTACAATCCCATACAATAAATGACGGTAGCAGTCAAAACGTTCACACCAACTAAACAATGAACCATCTGGTTGTCTGACAAATGCTTTGACCTCCTCCCATTCAAATTGCAGATCCATTCCTGAAATTGGAAGTGGAGATAAGATTACAGTTCTCTATGAGAACATACTTTGACATAATGTTATGGGAATATCAGCTTAAGATCAAAGATAGATGTAAACAAACAACTTAAGTCGTCCAAAAAGATCCTGAAACAGAGGCCAGGTTTTTGGAGCATTACAACAATTACCAATATAAGTAGGCTTCTTCATTTGCAACTCAGCTGCAGCCTTTCCCAGGACCTCTAGAGGTGCTGCTAACTGAAGGAAACTAGAAACAAATTAGTAGAAGGCACATTTACAATGCAACTATTTTAAAGAAAAGCAATTTATAAATTATTGTTAGATAACCATGCCACCATTATATGTAATACTGAGCAAAATACAAGTCATTGATTCAATATTGAAGGATCAATTTGCTTCATTTTTTTCTTTGAGAAAAAACTAAAATGAATTGAGAAATAGATAATTCTGAAACATAATGACTTAAGAAATCTTGTTAGTTCCTCACACACTACATATGTGCGAAAGAATACAAAGATTTTAAGTAGGTAAAAGTTTCATGTGTCCTTGACTATAAGCCACATTGATTTGGGTTCCTCAACAATTTCTTTTACATCTCCCAACTTTTGATATAGAGCATTTCATCCAAACTGCTTAATCTAACCCTAAGAATTTTGCAAAAAAGGCATGCGACACCAATAATATTACCACGTTCACTGAAAGGCAATGCAAGTTCCATGCTGTTCATATTTCTAAATTAAAAATAACTTCAAAAATATTTAAAATCAAATACAAAATATTGAATTTCGATGACCAAATTTTAGTAGAGTACCATGATGCATGTGGCATATGGTTGAAGAAATCACATGATTTTACACAACAATCCCACCATGGCTGGATGCCATTCGTTACTCCCATATACGCAACCCTGGAGGTGTAAAAAAATGCATCTAAATGGGTCTCAGCTACTAGACAGTTAGACCTACAGTACTGTTAACATTTGATTGATCTCCACAGCAACAGAAGTTTCAAGTTGCAGCACTTGAGTTGCTTAAAACACATAACGGCATGACTGATACAATGTCTTTGCCTGCCTCTAGAATACTTAAACCCCACCAACCACCATCAATTAAAGACATACTAACTCCTCTCATTGTGCTACAAGTATAAACATTAATTGAAAGAACTAGCATACCGCTATGAATGAATTGGCAAGATTGTTCTGAACATCGTGGAGCAAAACATATGGATTGAAAGAAAAGATAAAAGTTCACAAATACTAACCTTGATGAACTCAGCTGTTAGGCCCATAGCTCTGTCAACTATGAATCCCGCATTCTTTAACTCCTTCACCAGAACCTCAACGCAGTCACAATTCTCATCTTCTTCCTTCACATTCCTTCTTGGAACTACCACGCACATCTCAAAAGCAGTTTTTTTTTCTCCATAACCATTCATTTCCAGTCCCACTCAACCCCTTCAAATCCAGAATTAAAAAACAATGCAGGAAAAAACAAAAGCTTAAATAACCCAAGATCCCAACTTCGGTTACCGACTACAACATCATGATGACTCTAAAGATGTGAACTTTTCGCCTGAAACAGAAATAGGTTGCCATTTTTACCATCGAAGGAACCTGAAAGAACAAAATTGGTCACAATTTCACTTGAAATGGCTTAAACAGGAAACGGGATTTCTTCTTCTGCTCGCAAGAGAGCCCCAAGATATGATTTTTCAGGTAGAAGATGTAGTTTCGTGAAAGGATGAGCGCAGAGGGAGAAATCGAGAGAAGAAGTGTCTGAGAAATCGGGTACAGGGGGAGAAGTTTGTTGTAATAGAGAAGAAGGCGAGAGACACGTGGAGTCGGAGGAATTTATGGCGGTTTCTTTGTTTTTTGCTCTTCATTTTGCCGTTTCGGTTGAAATATGGATTAGTACTAGTAATTGTAAATTTGTAATCCCCTTGGCGAGAATTCCTATGCATCCTCGATTTTTGTAAGAAGAAAATTGGAATCATTATTATCCACGGGGAGCAATTGCAAATGGAAGTGGGAATGGAGGGTGATGGTGAAATAGCGCAGCCATTATTCTTTTGCGCAGGGAAGATCATGCTCAGACAATAAAAGCATTTAAAACTAGACAAAGAGAAAATGATTGAGTTTTGCTTTTATTCCTGCTTCTATCTTCTCCTAATGGCATTTATAGAATCATCATTGTCACCTGTAAAATTCTTCCTGTTGTTTGCAATTTGCATGGAGTATTTCTCAAGTCAAAAATTATAGAAAGGCAACAATATATCAAATAAATAATTTAATATCTTAGTCAAGTTTTAATTCATTAGCATAGTGATGACAAGGAGAAAAGCACCGTGTGTCCTTAGCAATTCCGAACACCTGTAAAAAAGCAAACAATGGACCGGCGGATTTCCGATAATGGAGTATCCGACGATCAAGTTAGAAATTCTGAGAGAGAAGATAAGGTATTTTCTGGCAAGAAAATTAAGTCCCCTTTTCATACCTGTCTTAACTCCTTTTATAGGTGAACTTAACGCATTTTCAGGAGCTACTGGGAGGAGTTTCCCGTTTTTACCGGCTACTAACCCATTATCGACGAATCTTGAGGGAACGTGGGTTAGTGGCGGTTGTGTGTCCAACGTGGCCGAGCTGTGTTCGGGGCTAGCCTATTGCCGGTCTATATCTCGGCTAGAGACTCCCAAGGAGTTTAGCATTAGGTCGGTTTGCTGAGCCCTCTTTGGTCGAGGGGTTCGGTTTATCCCGGTTCATTGAATGGCCTAACATGCCGGTCGTTATCATAAGTCCCCCCCTAGAGAGCGACATTTATGTCTGCAACTGGCGGATAATCGCCGAATAAGTTTCTTAGTAATGCCGGATTCGAGCTCGTGGCGAATGTGCCGAATGAGCTGGTACGGCAGCCTGAGTTCTTAGTGATTACCGAACTATGATTTGAAGTTCGGTCACATAGGTCGGTACATGTGACCAGGTGTTGGGTAGTGAATGACAGGGTTGCCTTGCCGTACACGCTTTTATAAGGTGACGCCGTTTCCCACGCGTGCATTTAATGGAGAGCATTTATAGCTCCCTACTTTACCGGGGGTAACAGCTACTTTATTGTCTTTAACGGCTAATGATATCTCGATCTGAGTGTGCAGCTTTAATCACGCTATTCTAAGTGCGGATCTCCCGCCACGTGTATGGCTCGGATTCATTGCAACATCCTATATAATCCTCCCCTTCCATTCTTCATTTTCGCTTTCACTCACTTCCTTCCGTTTCTGCTCTCTCCTCTGTGTTTATTACTTTGGAGCGTCGAAGTCGTTGATTCCTTCTTGCAACATTTTGCGTTTATTCTTACCAGGTTTGTTTTTCACCCTCCTCCTTAACATTTTGTGCTTCTTTTTACCTTTTCTGCCATGAGTTCGGAGAGATCTTCGAGTGAAGGAGTCAGGGCCAGTGGGGATGCTCCTAGTGGCAGTGTCCCGGGTATGAGTAAATGCTCTTCTTCAAGTGAGGGGGTACCGCCTGTCGATACAAGCCGGACTGCTACGTCGTCGAAGAAGAAAACTCCTCGCCGACTACCTGGAGTGGGGAGCATAGGCTCGACAGTTAAAGAGAAGGAGCTCAGCTCTCTCCTTGCCCAACTAACTTCGGAGCCTGACTATTTCGTTAGCAGACCCAGCACTTCCCAGAGGGCGAACACTGAATTTGCCAACAAGAGGAAGACAGCGATTTATGAGGCGCAACTGGAGGCCGGTGTTCGCCTCCCTCTGACGAGCTTCGAGGTGAGCATGCTAAGATATTTTGAGATGGCTATCGGGCAACTCCACCCCAACGCTTGGCGGACTCTATCTGCTCTCCAGATTTGGGCCGTGGAACAAGGCATAGAGCTCACCTTGAACTTGTTCCGAGCAACACATGTGGTCGGTCTCCGAGCGGATACCGAGGACCACAATTACATACAAGCTCGTCCCGGATATGGGGTGTCTACAGGGAACCCGGAGTCCCTGAAAAAGTGGAAGGATCGGTTCTTCCTGGTGGAGAGAGTACGAGCTGACTTCCAAGTGCGCACAACGTGGGGGAGGTACACAAACCGTAACGACGGTAATTTGTGGCTCTCCGATGAAGAAGAGCTGATCCTATCTCGTTGGAGGGAGCTGGCCCGTGACAAGTGGGACCTGAAGAATCTATTGGATCCCTGCGGTTCGGAGACCTTTTCTCGTCCAAGAAAAGGTAGTCCTCGATGCTTTCCTATTCTGGATACTGATCAGTTGTTTTAATTTGTTTTCTATTTGCAGTTATGAGGAAGACGAGTCGAGCTGCGGAGATTATGAGAGCAAAAAGGCAGAAGCTCATCGCCGGTTCATCAAGCGCGCCCGTGGTCGTGGAGAAGGCTAACCCTCCCCCCGAAATTCCGACGGCAGCCACCACCGTAGAGGTCTCGGGGAATCCAATTGCTGAGCCGTGCGGGACTCCGGTTGCTGAAGCTGACGTTGCCGCGCCCTCTGAGATCCGAGGCCGTGAAGATAGGGAGCCGAAAAAGCTCCGGACCATCATCAGCGAACTTTACGAGTTCTGGGAGGCTATGGGGGATAAATACTCCTCCCAGGATGCAGATTTCAGCACTTTTGTGCATGTAGCGTCGTGCGTGCCGAAGGAAGTTGCTCCTCTCACTGCTTTGAATGCCGAGAATTTGGCTGAGCGGTTAAAGAGGCACCATCTCGAGGTAGGTAGTTCAGACTCGTCTTTATGGTTTTCCTTTCGAGAATCCCCTTATACGTATATTTTTGTGTTTTGTAGGGCTCCCAATTGATCGATGCGACGATCGCGAAAATGAATGATCTAATTGCGAAGCGTCGCCGGACCGACTCCAACTTTGGCGACATTAGATCGAAGATGGGCGAAATTGAGGAGAAGGCTCGTAAAGTACACGAGCAGGCCAAAGAAAGAGCTCGCAAGGCCAAAGAGCAAGTTGAGGAAGCTGCAACGAGGGTGGCCAAGCTGGAGGCTGCTTTGACTGCGGGAAAGGAGTCCAATTCCGCTCTGCAAGCTGAACTCGACCGATACAAGGAGAAAGAGGCAGAGTGGGAGAAGAGGGAGGAGGCTCGAGAGGAGAAGGATGCTGAAGCTTTGGCAGAGAAGTGCATGGCGTTCAACAATAAAATTTTTGTGACTGTAAAGGAAAGATATCCCAATCTTGACCTGTCCTTCTTGGATGACGTGTATCCAGATGAGGACTAACTCTTTGTAATGCACTTTCCCATTAATAAAAATCCGAGCTTTTTTCCCTTATGTTTTAAGTTTGCCATTCATGTTCGGTTTAATTAACCTAAGATCGGTTTTTGCGGCATAACATATAATCGCCAAATCGCACTTAATTAAATAAAGACATTGCCCGAGGAAAGGGCTATTTAAATAGTGAATGCGGCCTGACGCGTACCTTTTGTCCGGAACTTCGGTGCAAGGGATTCGGAACACCTGGCTGACTGTGGCCTTAAGTCGGTGTAATCAGCGTACTTAAGGAGATTGAGCATCATTAGTGGGTCGGGCTTTTAAGACGATGATTCCAAGCCTCGGCCTTTAATGCGAGTGATTTTGCAAGTCAAGTTTTGCGGCGAATAGAGCCGAACTTAATTCAGTGATTATGATATTTTGGCGGCGATGCCGAGCCATTTAGTCGTAGTTGTATTTAGCTTTGTTGACAAGCTTAGCGGCGTATGGTGCCGAACTTGATTTGATAATAAGGCGAATTTTACGAAATTGCCGAGCCTTTTAACTATAGGCATACTTAGCCTTGTTGGCAAGTTTAGCGGCGTGTGGTGCCGAACTTGATTTGATAATAAAGCGATTTTGGCAAAATTGCCGAGCCTTATAACTATAGGCATACTTAGTCTTGTTGGCAAGTTTAGCGGCGTGTGGTGCCGAACTTGATTTGATAATAAAGCGATTTTGGCGAAATTGCCGAGCCTTATAACTATAGGCATACTTAGCCTTGTTGGCAAGTTTAGCGGCGTGTGGTGCCGAACTTGATTTGATAATAAGGCGATTTTGGCGATATTGCCGAGCCTTCGGATATATCTTGTTATGAATTTGACAAAGTGATTTGCCCAGAATATGTTGTTCATTAATCTTGAGTCCGGCAGGCAGAAACATCTGCCGGACTTTCAATAAGGATAAAACATCGTGGCAATCAAATGTGGTAGAGAATAAGAAACAACGACACGATAAAAAATTAAAGAAGATGAAACATGAACCAGTACAAAGTATGGCGCGATGTGTGCCGTGCTACTGATAGTATGGTTTGAGGTTGAATCCGTTCCAGGAGTGCGGGAGTCATTTTCCCGAGACGTCTTCAAGCCTGTAAGCCCCATTCTGACTTGCTTCCCGGACTATGTAAGGCCCTTCCCAGTTGGGATCCAGCTTGCCAACTCCTGCTGATGTGGAAGCCGACACAACCTTTTTTAGTACCATTTGTCCAACTCTGAAGGACCTTGGCTTGATCCTACGATCATGGTAAGCCGCCATGCGCTGCTTGTATGCCGCAGAACGTATCTGGGCGTACTCCCTCCTTTCTTCGAGCCGATCCAAATTATACATCAGGCCCCCGTTGTTCTCTACGTTGGGGGAAGATGCTCGGATTCCTTGGATCCCTATCTCATAAGGAATGACGGCTTCAGTACAGTATGTGAGTGCGAATGGTGTCATTCCAGTTGCTGACCGATGCGATGTTCGATAGGCCCATAGCACGTTGTTGAGCTCTTCGGTCCACAGGCCTTTGGCACTTTCAAGCCTTTTCTTGAGTCCGGATAAGATGGTTCTGTTCGTCACTTCGGTCATTCCATTGGATTGCGGATGGTAAACCGAGGTGAAGTTCAACTGTATCTTCAGCTCCGAGCAGAAGTTCTTGAAAGCCTGACAATCAAACTGTTTGCCGTTATCATATATAATTGTGTGGGGGATACCGAACCTTGTTATGATGCTTTTGTTCAGGAACTTGAGGATGTTTGCCGGTGTAATGATTGAAAGTGGCTCTGCTTCCACCCATTTGGTAAAGTGGTCCACTGCTACTAACAGGAACCGCCTCTGTCCTGTTGCTTGGGGGAAAGGGCCCAGTATGTCAATGCCCCACTGAGCAAAAGGCCATGGGCTGTGGATTGGTTTCTGCTTTGCCGAGCTTTGGTGTGGAATGTTTGCAAACCTTTGGCATTTGTTGCATCTTTGGACCAGAGTCTTAGCATCAGCCTCCATGGTCGGCCAATAATACCCCTGTAAGAGAGCTTTTCGAGCTAGGGCTTGTGCGCCTTCATGGGCCCCGCATATGCCTTCATGAATCTCTCTGAGGATGTAGTTTTCCTCTTCATTGCTCACACACAAAAGACCATGGATTGGAGAAGGATCTTCTGTACAGCTTGTTGTCCATAACAGCATATAAGCTCGATTTTCGAACTATTTTCCGGGCTTGGGTTCGGTCCTCTGGCAAAGTTCCCGACTCCAAGTATTGATAAATGGGTAAGCGCCAACCTTCCATTGGCTCCTGGACTTGAACCTAATAGGTGTCGTAGGTGGGGCGCGGGATAATGATGGAAATGATGTCTGAAGTATCAATCGAGCTGTTGATACTAGCTTTCTTTGCCAGAGTATCTGCATCTGTGTTCTCTGATCTGGGTATCTGAGTGATGGACCAAGCTGCCCCCCTTTCTTCAAGCCCGGCCAATAGAGAAGAGGTTAACTCTTTGTACCGGATCATTGATTGATCTTTGGCTTCAAAGTTTCCCTTCAGCTGACTGACTACCAATTGAGAATCAGAGAATATTTCTAAGTTATCCGGCTTTATTTCTTTTGCCAACTGCAGCCCATAACAAAGGGCTTCATACTCTGCTACATTGTTGGAGGCCGAAAAAGTCAGGTGTGCCATGGCTCGGATCTTGATCAGCAATGGACTCATCAAAATTATTCCGATCCCTGCTCCCTCCGAACTTGAGGCTCCGTCAACATACAGCTTCCACGACACTTTCTCTGGTTCGGGAATGGGCTCGTGTAACTCGGCAACGAAGTCAGCTAACACCTGTGCTTTCATGGATGTTCTTGGCTCAAACCGAACATCGAATTCTCCCAGACGGGCTGCCCATTCTGTTAATCTGCCCGAACATTCTGGCCTTTGTAACACCTTTCTTAAGTTTGTGTTTGTCCGTACCGAAATTGTGTGGGCCTGAAAGTATGATCGGAGCTTTATTGTTGTTGTGATTAATGAGAGGGCCAGTTGCTCCAGGATGGGGTAATTTAGTTCGGCTCCTCGAAGTACTTTGCTGGTGTAGTAAATGGGGAACTGTTGGCCATTCTCTTCTCGGACCAGCACGAAAACAACTGCACCGGTTGAGATGGTCAGGTAGAGGTATAAGACTTCACCCGCTAATGGCCTGCTGAGCAGTGGTGGTGTTGAGAGGAACTGCTTCAAGGCCTGAAATGCCTGTTGACATTCTTCCGTCCAAGCAAAGTTTTTGAGGTTTCTGATGGCTCGGTAAAAGGGCAAACACCGTTTCGCCGAGCACGAAATGAATCTGCCCAAAGCTATTATCCTTCTGTTCAGCCTTTGTACTTCCCGTACTGTTCTAGGCGGGTCCATGGCTACGATCGCTTTGATCTTCTCTGGGTTTGCTTCGATTCCTCTCTTCGATATCATAAAGCCCAGAAATTTTCCGGACTGGACCCCAAAGGCACACTTCTCGGGGTTGAGTTTCAAGCCTGATTCTCGAAGTCTTTGGAAAGTCTCCTTCAGCTCGGTACATGTGTCTTTTGTAGCTCGGCTTTTGACAATCATGTCGTCCATATAGATCTCCATGTTTCTCCCCAACTGATCGGCGAACAACTTGTTCATAAGCCTTTGGTAAGTGGCCCCTGCATTTTTCAACCCGAAAGGCATGACCCGATAACAGTAGGTTCCCCTGTGGGTGATGAACGCCATTTTCTCTTCATCTGTGCGGGTCATTGGGATCTGATGGTAGCCTGCCGAGGCGTCGAGGAAGGCGTACTCTTCAAAACCCGCTGTTGAGTCCACCAGTGTGTCTATGTTTGGCAGTGGATAACAATCCTTCGGGCATGCTTTGTTGAGGTCGGTGAAATCAACACACATCCTCCACCTGCCGCTGTTTTTTCGAACTAGAACCACATTTGCCAGCCAATCTGGGTAGAATATCTCCCTGATGAAACCACTATCCAGCAAAGTTGTCGTCTCTTGCTCAATGGCTATCTGTCTCTCTGGGGCATGATTCCTCTTCTTTTGCTTTACTGGCTTGCATTCTGACCGGACATTCAGCGAGTGAACAGCTAAGTCCTTTTTAACCCCTTGGATGTCCGAGGTTCTCCAGGCAAAAACATCTATAAACTCCCTGAGGGTTGAGAGTAGAGCTTCTTTCTCCGCACCTGTCTTTCCTGCCGATATTTGAATTTTCTTGCCTGGCTTCAGCTCAACTACCTGCAACACTTCTGCCGGCTCCGCCCTCCGTTCTTCTTTTTCTGGTACGTCTATTGCATCAAGGGGCAGGCCTTGATTGGCCCCTCTGAGCATTGTCAAGTATGCTTCCCGAGCTGTTTTCTGATTCCCTCGCAGGATGGCTACTCCTTCCTCTGTGGGGATCTTAAGCACCAAGTTTTTCACAGAGATACAGGCGTCCACTTCAGACAGTAAGGGTCGGCCGAATATTACGTTGTAAGACAACGGGATATCCACCACCATGAAATCTGCCCGACAAGCACAAACCACCGCATCGTCTCCGAGCTGTATGGGTAGATTAACTAGCCCTTTTACCCGGACAGGTACTCCCGACCAACCAATAAGGGGGACACTGACTTCCTCGAGCCTGTTGTCTGATATCCCCATTGCTCGGTATGCTTGAGCTGTTATTAAGTTGACCGCACTCCCTGTGTCGACCAGAATTCGCTGAACCAGGAAGTCTTGAATGAATGCTTCAACAACTAGTGCCTCTGAGTGCGGATGCCGGACATGTGCTCCATCGGCCGCTGAAAATTGGATTACCCCTGTAGTTGAGCTTTTCCCCCGCCCAACGGACATAACCTCCTTGGACTTCCTCTTCCGGGAATGGTCTCGTTGTTCGCCTCCTGCGATCATATGTATGACCCCAGCGGGTGTTCGCCTTCTGCTATTGGTTCTGTTTGGTTGAGGAGATGGCGACCTCTGTCTTTTCCCTCTTTCGTCTTGCTTTGTGAAATGAGCAAGCTCTCCCTTCCGAACAAGATGCTCAATTTTCTGCTTGAGTTGCCAGCATTCTTCGGTCTCGTGACCTTTGTCTCTATGGAAAGCACAATAGAGGTTTTGATCCCGGTTTGGGTCGTCCCTCATAAGTCTGGGCCAATTGACCTGCCCGTTTTGTTTTAGCCAGGATAGAATCTGTTCCCGAGATGCCGTTAGCGGTGTGAATCTTTCATCTTTTTTGTTGTCTGGACGGGGAGTGGTGATGGCATATGACCTGTTAGTCCAGCTGCTTCCTCGGTACCTCTTTTGGTCTGCCTTACTAGGATTTCCTCCTTGAGTGAACCTTGTGCTGTCTCCACCCTCTTTTTCAGACGCCCATGACCTATGGGAGGCATGGCGGAGATGCCGAGCCTCATCCATTTGGATGTACTTGTGTGCTCGGGACATGAGTTCGGTAAAGTCTTTCGGTGGTTTCTTGCTTAGGGAGTCGCTGAAATCCTGACACCTTGTGTTTCGGATGAGGGCGTTAATGGCGACCTCCAGGTTCAAATTCTGTATATCCATGGCTACATCGTTGAACTTTTCCACGTAGGCGCGTAGTGACTCTCCCTTTTCCTGATGCACCAAGTTGAGATCGGCAGACACCTTGTTTGGGCGAATGGCAGCCACGAACTTGGCGACGAACATGTCACTGAACTGTTCGAAGTTCTGAATACAGTGTGATGGCAGGTTCCGGAACCAAATTTGAGCTGAGTCAGCTAGGGTTTGGGGAATAATCTTGCACAAGGCCGAGTCGTCTGCTGTAAGGACCAGCATAGTGTGCTGAAATTGGTCAATATGGGCTCGGGGATCAGTGTTTCCGCTGTAGGTTTTGAGGTGAGGGAGGCGAATGTTGGGGAATGGGGCGGCTAATATTTCGCGAGAGAGGAGTGATCGGAAACTGCCTTGGTATTGAAGGGTAGTTCGGTTTTGTTGCCTCTGGATTCTATCGTCCAAAAGGCGGTTGAATTGCTCGGTAGTTAGGGTGATGGTGGGGTTGGGGTTTTGGGATAATGCTGGGGTGGAGGTTTCCCGTGCAGGGGGCTGAGAAAGGTGAGGCATATTGGTGTTCTGTGGGGGCGATGGCTGGGGTTGAGCCTGTGCTACAATGGCTGATAGCGCAGCGATGAGGGATTGAGCCGTTTGCGGGGTGATGCTAGGAGTGATGGTTGGGATTGTTGTGGCTGGAGAAGCTGAGACTGGATCATTGGGTTGAGGGAGGAATTGTTGCAGCATTCCTGTCAGAGTGGTGTTGGGTGTTTGGTTTTCTGGCTGGGAAGTGTTTGGGTTGAGATCTGGGAATAGATCCATGTTCCACGCTCACCGCACCAAATGATGACAAGGAGAAAAGCACCGTGTGTCCTTAGCAATTCCGAACACCTGTAAAAAAGCAAACAATGGACCGGCGGGTTTCCGATAATGGAGTCTCCGACGATCAAATTAGAAATTCTGAGAGAGAAGATAAGATATTTTCTGGCAAGAAAATTAAGTCCCCTTTTCATAGCTGTCTTAGCTCCTTTTATAGGTGGACTTAACGCATTTCCAGGAGCTAATGGGAGGAGTTTCCCGTTTTTACCGGCCACTAACCCATTATCGACGAATCTTGAGGGAACGTGGGTTAGTGGCGGTTGTGTGTCCAACGTGGCCGAGCTGTGTTCGGGGCTAGTCTATTGCCGGTCTATATCTCGGCTAGAGACTCCCAAGGAGTTTAGCATTAGGTCGGTTTGCTGAGCTCTCTTTGGTCGAGGGGTTCGGTTTATTCCGGTTCATTGAATGGCCTAACATGCCGGTCGTTATCACATAGCAGTTTCAAACTCAATTATAAATAATGCCGTCTCAATTCAGCCACTTATTAACCTAAATGGAACTCAACGTTCACCTCCTTCAAAAATCCATCCGCACAATAGCATAGACCGAGCACATGGCAATGGCAAGATGCCACTGCCTCTGGGGTTTTTTTTTCACCCTGCACGAGCTTCCTGGTCAAATTATTTCTCGAAAACCAAAACTACTATCGAAAAAAATGCCATGACAAAGTGCAGCACTAGAAAAAAGAACACAGTAATGCAACAAGTTCTATGCAAGTTAATTTTCTCACCCTATAGCATGAAAGAATCATTGAGATGACCATATAAGTTTTTTGCAAAAGAGAAGAAAGACACTGTAGTCTCCTATTTCCATATACACATTGAACTCCATCTAGAAAGAAAATCTTGATCGAGAAACTGGGGACACAGAGAATAGGAAAAGGCATTTCTTCACAAGTCATAACAGCAAATTGCCAAGTTAGGCAAAAATTTTGCCTAGCAAATATGATTCTGGTTGAAAAATGAGTGAGTTGGCTGGACTGATTAGTTAACAAGCAAAAGCATCTGCATTATTGGTTTGATTCATAAAAATTACTTGACAAAAAATACTCAAAAAACAACACAAAATGGAATTGCATAATCTCAACTCACATGCTCATTATGGGCAAAAATATTAGCAAGCATAATGATTAATCAGTTATGTCAACATCCTATCGTAATAGTGCGTTTCAAAAATAAAAACATCCCCGAGAAAACAATAGCAAATCAGAAGGATTTCATACATGTCCCACAAAATAGGGACTCATAATTCCACAAAGGCACCTCATTCATATAAAATATATAAATAAATGTCAATTATGCAAATTGCTCAAACTACAACAGCATCCGGTAGCCCCCAGAAAAACTGTAAGGATTTAAGCAAATCAGCAAATGCATTATCACCCGTGTTCAACACGCAGAGTCAAATTTCATCCAAATTTACAGATTCTAAGTTTCCGCATGAAGCATAATCCAGAGAACCATACATAGTATGTAATTATATATCACATTGGCATAGGACAGATCCTATTACACATTTTAACCCCTGGCTTTCAACTCTGCGAGCCGCCTAGACAAGTCATCCTCATCAACCTTCTCCTGTGACTTGGTGGCCACTGCATGTGCAGCAGGCTGTGGAAGCCCAACAGAGACCTCCAATCCATAATCATCAGCTACTTGCTGCATCAAGCTGTTAACCTCACCCTCGGGTGTGGAAAGTGAGGTGGATCCAGCCATCGCATTCTCCATGAATTCTGCCTGGACCTCCATGTTTACAAACTGTTTCTCAAATTGATCCATAGTTTCTGACATCTTCTGCAAATTGCCTGCAGCAAACAATGAATTAAAATATTAACACTAACGTAACATTTTACACAAACCTAACGCCTATAATTGCATGAGCTAGTGAAAGCAACCCCATAACCATCCTACAATGCAAACTAAACTTTATCATTGCAAATGACAGGAGCAAAAAGGGTTCAAAGAACTGAGATTTCGGTTTTCATAGATAAAAAAAAATGAAAAAATTGAATCAAAGAACCAAAAAAAAAAAAAAAAGAAGTGCCTTTGTGCTAGTTATAAAACATGCAAGATATTGGTAGATAAATGCATCACTAAATCATCACATTTGCGTTAAAAGTCCCTTATACAGTCATCAATTATAAACAAAAGCTATCCTTTTTCAAAAAGGCATGACTCAACTGGTCAATCGCAATTGAGGAAAAAAAAAATCCATCTTTGAAAATCAAAATAAGAAATTTTCAGAACTAAACGATCATAGAAACAAAAAATTACCAGTAGCGAGAGAAGACTCAAGCGATTTAACGATGGAGGCCATGGACTTGTTAATGGTGGTCATCTTGGCCTGGGTATCGAGCCGAGCGACGACGGCGTCAAGCCTGGAGGCGAGCCGAAGGTAGTTCATCTGCTCAGTTCTCTTGCGAATGGCGTTCTCGGCGTAGATCCGAGCACCGTCCATATTCCCTTTCTCAATCGCCTTCTTGACCTTCAATTTCTCCGATTTCTCTTCTTTCTCGCACTTTCGGGCCTGCCGTTGCAGCGATTTCGAAGTGAATTTCAAGTCCATGATCTGATTCAATAGTTTCTCTGTGTTACCCATGACTGGAAATGAAGGAATTAGGGGTCTAGGGTTCTTGATTTTTATGATCAGTAACGAATTAAAGAGAAGCCTAAAACGAGGTACTTTTTATGCACTTAAATTTGATCATTTATTCATGTAAGCTTCGAGGGAAAGGAAGAGTAATAGATGTTGCAATTGAAGTTACAGAATTGCCCCCTTTGAAAAATACCGTGTTGCCGTGTGCGTGACCGCGCCGTCTATTGTTGTTCTATTTCGCCAGTGTGCCCGAAGGATAAATTATTTTATTTTCTCCCATAAATAATTTTTTTTAAAAGTATGCCCGCCTAGTATTTAAATTTGATTAAACTGACTAATCTGACCATATTGCCTATTATTCTATTTCGCCAATAATTAACTTCAGTAATTTTTATACACATACCGAATCTACGAATCAAATTCGGGACATAATTAAAAAAGACGAAACTTTTATTCATTTCGACCGATGGATGTTAGTTTTTTTCAAAAATAATTTAATTTACAATTAACGATCAATTTTATTTTAAAATATTCTATTTTTCTCTGAATATACAATTTTGTTTTTGATAATTGGGGTGATTGGGACCTGATAAAATATTTGAACCGCATCCACCACATGTTATTTCCATGACTTTGCCTATTTATTCAATTTTGGGTAAATTCATACGCAGAACCTCAAACTTGTCCAAATAGTTCATTTTGACACCTCAACTTGATGAAAGACTATATAAATGTTTTAAACACAAAATTGGCATAAAAGCGGAAAGGGGGAGTGCGTGATTTGCAATCTCCTTGACTTATCGACAGATGGCAGTCATGCAAATAAAAACTAACACGTGTGGGTTACCAGGTAAAAGACACGGTTAATAACGGGTTAACGGGCAAAGGAAAGCGGAGAGAATGTGTTCAGTTGAAGGATAGTGCCGCGGGACAAAGCCAGCAAAGAAAACGCAACTTCTTCTTCTTCTTCTCTAAGCAGCCTCCTTTTCCTTTGGCATCTCTATTTCTTCACTATTGATGATGTCTCAAACATCACTTTCTTGCCTACAACCATCAATCTCATCTTCAATGACTCGCTCATTCCATTCTCACTATCGGAATCACCTGAACTGCTGGAGGTCATGGTGGTTCCTGCGCCGCTATCTGTTTTATTAGCTCTTCTCTTCTTTCTGTATCTGATTCCACATGCGTTGCATAGTGACTGAAAATCCCAAACAAAATCAAAATTTATCACCAAATCCTGTTCATTACATTTATCAACTGGGCTTTTAAATTAAGCAAAACAACGTATTAAACAGAGAGTGTAATCGAGTGAAATTTATGAAGTGGGTTTTGAGAAAAACATTGCTACGAATACAAAAACCCAAAACCAAGAAGAAACAGAGTTAAAACTAAATAAGAGCAGGGAATGAAATCAAGTAAAATTTATCAAGTGGGTGTTAACAAAAACAGGGGAATCAATACAAAGACCCAAAACCCAAGACGAAACAAAGTTAAAATTAAAACAAATTTAAGCAGAGAATGAAATCAGTAGAAAATTATCACTGGGTTCAAAGAGAAATAAACCCAATATCAATTACCCATTGCCACAATCAATGTGTTCTCTCAAAATTTGATAATCATTACGACCAACTATAGGATTTCGGGTATCATAATCAGCGACAGTTCTCCCACCTTCCATATCATCAGCAAATAAAGCTCCAATGCCACCAGCATTTAATACATTTTCTAATTTCTGCTTGTATTTCGTATCAAAATGGCCCATCACCATCTTCCATTGTATCAGTCGCCACTCCAATTGATTTGGAAAACAATTACTGCCAAGAAAAAACAAAATTGATTTCACATTTCAAGCATAAATTAAACCCAATTCATAATTCAAATTATAATAAATTGACGTACCTTTTTCCATTTATCATCTCATTTGCCCATGTAATTTCTTGATTTATAAGATCAGAGGAGATCAACCTCACTAGAATGAACTCTATCAGTTGAGGTAGCTGCAACGGTAAGAGCCCAAGGAGATCCATTAACAGCAGAACCAGGACCCTTTTCTCCTTCATTACCCGCAACAGCAACGGTGAGAATTCCATTATTAAATGAATGGAAATTTGGGCGATGGGCTAGGGAGAGGAGATGCATTTTTTTCGATGAAGAACACACAATGAAGATAGCATTTATCTCCTTAATTTTTTACCGTTGGCTACGAGTGACAGAGACCTTCACGCGCTTGATTTTTTTTATAAGTTGTAATCGCTGCCATGTAATCAGTTTGGATTTAAAAGTTTCGCAATTTTAGATATTAAGTATTTATTCGATCTTTATAAAAATTGAGATGTCAAAATGAACTATTGGAATAAGTTCAAGGGATTGTATATAGGTTTATCCTTCGATTTTTTTTAAATTTACGAGATCTACTAATTTATAGTTGCATTAGGGCTGTTCATGGGTTGGATTGAGTTAAAAATACAAAAAATCCAACCAAAACCAAACCAATATAGATGGTTTAAGATAGTTTGGAGCGGTTTGGAGCGATTTTTTTATTATAATTTATAATGGTTTGGGGTGATTTTTAAACTGTTTGAATGTGGTTTGAAATAAATTAATCATTGTATTCATCATTTTTTTAGAACTTATAAAATAAAATAATAAACAAATTAATAATTATATTAAATTATAAATTGCACTAAATTTAAAAGTAAAAAATACTAACATTTATATATAAAAATTATACTGAAATATAATATCATGAATCAAATGTCCAAAAAAAAAGTATAAAAATGCTAACAGGTGGTAATGTCTCTAGTTTTCGATCACTTCCGAATTGAAAGTGCACGCAAATTTGAAAAATCTGTCAGACAAAATAAGTTAGAAAAGTTAATTTCATTTCAAATTATAACATAAAAATCATAACTTCAAAAATATACAACACCTGATTCAACCTCTTCATATGTTTTCACATTGTCCATTGCTTCTCGAAGATCAATTGGACCCGAATCCAACCAATTTTGGCAGCAAACAAGTGCTTCTACCATTAAAGGTGACAATGCACTTCTAAAAGGATCTAATATCCTGCCTCCAGTACTAAATGCTGACTCCGACGCAACCGTTGACACAGGAATAGCTAGGACATCTCTCGCTAATAGAGATAGGTAGGGATATTTAGAAGCATTAATCTTCTACCATCCTAGAATATCAAAATTTTCATGAATTTCTTCACAAGTTTCAGCTAAATACTTCACAAGTTTCACAATTTTCATGAATCAAATAACTAGAACTAGAACCCTTTTGTGATTCCCTCATTACTCTATAAGGATACTCCTTACATTGGTTGTTTAAATGAGCCCATAGAGTACTAGTTTCATGAATCTTGGATTCAGAGGCATATGATTTCTCACAATATACACATACTGCCCTAGTTTTATCTCCACATTTTATCAATCTAAAATGATCCCATATAGCAGAAGTTTTTCTAGAACCCAATCTACTACTTTTTTTCCTAGGGATGGGGCGAGGAGGACAAAAAACACTTCTACTCCCAGAATCTTCATTTTCAACCTCCATTGATGAGGTTGGGTTACTTTAATCCATGATAAATCTGTAATAAAATAAGTATTAAACATAATATTAAACATACATATGTAGTTGACATGAAGACAAGAAAAGAAATCAACTTACAACTCCTATAAAGCTGGTCTAGACAAGCCTAAATGCGAAAAAAGTTATTGATGTGAGCTGAATATCTGAATATCAAGGAAAATTAGTGATTGAGCTGTCAATCGTATAATTAATAGCATTTGATGTTAACTCTATTAATTTTATTACTAGTATATATCAAAACTTAAATTTAGAAACCGAAGATAATTGACAGCATGAAATAATATTTTTTGTTAACTTATGTCTATATTAATGGGCAAAATGCTAAACCTTTCTTTTTGGGTAAATCAAATCAAACAAAGGCTATATCACGCTTAAGATTATAATTAAGATAAACTAATAAAGCAAAAGTAGTGAATTTAGAAAAGTTAAAATTATCTTAATCCTGCAATTATTTGTTGAAAAAGTACCTGCCGACTTCCAGTTGTAGAAGCCACTTGAGACTGGATAGTAGAACCTGCGAATTACTCCCATTAATAGTTGGTTAAGCAGCGCTGCAAATTTTAATAAAGCCAAAAGCAGAACAAGATACTATTGGGCATTCATTCATCCTAATTTTACACTAAGATCCAGAATTCTCAAACAATATCTTCCAACTCAAGAAAAAACATAAAAAACAGAGCCCCTCATACACAGCAAACCTGAAAATAAATCTGTCCTTCTCTCCCTAACAAAATTACTTAACAATTGCACAAAATAGGCTTTATCATCATTTTACAAAAGAAAAAGCATAACAATAGAACATATAGAGAGGAATCTACGAAAGAAAAAAAAATCAGACATTAAATGAGCTTTTACCTCGGAAATTTTCGCTTGGATGCAAACTTCTCGATCAAAGTTGCAGTCTCTTCAGTGTGGACGATTGAAATTTGCACTCAACCTCCTAAATCTGAGGATTGGAAGACATATCAGGCAAAGATCAAGAGTATAGGAAAAAAAGAAAAAGAAACACAGATCTACTCAAACAAAAATCACATACCCGTTGAAGCAAAAGAGGCAATTAGAAAGCGAGATACAGAAAAAAACGAAAACGAAAGTGGGAGATGAGGGCATGAGATGGCAGCTGCAGGGATGAGCTGAGGAGAGTCTAGGGCACGAAGAGAGAAAGAAAGATGAAGAGAAGAAAAAGAAATGGTCGGTTTAGGCATAAACCAATAAATTACAAAGAAACCCGACCAATAATATATTTGGGACTAAAGAAATTACCCAACCCGACCACTCAACCCACCTAAACCATTTTTTTTGGTTTGGTCTGTTTAAATTGATCGGGTTGGTCGGTTTATTAAAATTGGTGAACAGTCCTAAGTTGCATCCATATTCATAATTAGAGATGTCTTTTTGACTGCTTATATCCTATATATATAATTTATTTAAATTCGCAGAATTTAAATACTGTTCAATTCAGAATCAAAAACAATTTTTTCGATTGCATCCGTTTCATATAAAAGACAATGATTAAATTTAAAATTTCATTCAAAGGAATTTATACATATTAATTTTTAATTAATTCTTGCTTTGATTGCGGAAATAAGTTCACAATTTATGTAATATTGTATATTAATTTATGTTAAGTGAGAATTTTAGAGATGATGGTACTTTTAAAATGAAATGGATAATAGATTAAAAAACAAAAATTTTTTATTCCTATGTAACTTGATCGTTGCAGAAAGATTAATTCACGAGGCAAACTATCCTATTCATTATAAGGTGATTATTATTAGTACGCTGACAAAATCAAACTATGAATGAAGTTACTGTATATTAACGTATCATCTAAAATCATGAAACAGCCAAGAGAAGGAGTTTTGTAGGAATAGTTTATATTTATTGTTGCTGATGTGTAAAATTGATTATGCTGTTGATGTGTAAAGTCGATTAGTTAGTTAGCTAGCTGGTTTAGTTTCTTTTATTTTAGCTGGTTTAGTTTCTTTTATTTGTTTTGTATATATACTAACTTTCTGTTTCTATTTTACAAAAAGAATATCACGAGAATTTTCTCTCGTTTCTTATTAAAGCTTTTCTTTGATTTGTTCATAGTATTAGAGCTTTCGGGTATGGGTTTAGGGATTGAGAGATTATCTAATCTACTAGTTCTTATTTTCTTTTGCAAGATCTATTGCTTTCTTGGAATGATTTTGTGGTCAAGAAATGGCGATCGATGACGGTGTAGTTACTAAAAGATCGACTCGTACTATCGAGGTCGATGAAGATCCATTGAAGCTTCATAGGTCCGATCATTCTGGTATGGTGCTTGTTACGACGCCATTAATAGTGGATAATTTCTTAAGTTAGAGTATCTCGATAATGAATTCTCTTGAGGCCAAAGATAAGCTAGGGTTCGTTGATGGATCCTTGATTGCTCCTGAAGTGAGTAATTCTTAGTATAAAAGATGGAAAAGGGTAGATTGCATGATAAAGCAATGGATACTAAACTCGATGAACAAAGAATTGACGGATACTTTTGTGTATTGTACTAGTTCAAAGACTCTTTGGGATGAACTTGAAGAAAGATTTGGAGACAGCAATAACAAACCATGGATTTATCAAATCTGGAGGGATATTGGTATGATTGAACAAGGTAATAATTCTATTACTACTTACTACTCAAGAATTCATAAGCTCTGGGATTAAATGGCAAGATTACAACCTATGCCTTTTTGTACTTGTGGAAGATGTACTTGTGACATGAAGAAAAAGTTAGAAGAGATTGAGTCGAGAATGAAGGTATTACAATTCCTTATGGGATTGAATTAGGGATACGACAATATTAGAAGTCAATTGTTAGCTACAGATCCTTGGCCTACTATCAATAAGGTGTATTCTATGGTTCTTAGAATTGAAAAGTAGAAGCAAATACATATGATGAATATAGAGAATCTTGAAGCCTGTGCTACGTTATCTAAAAATGCAGCAGGAGAAAAACAGAGTGCTGGGAGATATGCAAACTAAGAAGAAAGAGAATAGGCATAAGTCAGACAAGTTTTGTGATTATTGTAAGAATGAGGGACATAAAAGGGAAACTTGTTTTAAATTGCATGGGTATCCTGACTAGTATAAAGAACTCAAGGAGAAAAGAGGAAATGACAAAGGCAAAGTCAAACATGTTAATTTGATAGAGTCATCTTTTGATGAAGCAGATGATGGTAGGCAGCCGAATACTCATCAAGTATCAACTGAGTTGATTCAACAGGAGCTGAATAAAATTCTTAAAAGGAAGCAGCTTATGGATACTCGACATATGAATTATATCCAGGCGAAATATGCAGGTATGTCTGCAGTGGCTTCCTTTTCTTTCAAAAATAAACGAAGTGGCTTGTGGAATTGGATAGTTGACTTAGGAGCAACAACTCATATTTGTATTGAAAAGGATTTGTTTGATGAGTTACATGATGTTACACGGATAACAAGAGTTTATATGCCAAATGGAGTGGTAGCAGAGGTTCATAAGAAGGGAAATATAAAGCTGAATCCTAACTTGCTGTTGAAAAATGTGCTTTACATGCTAAAATTTAAACATAATTTGTTGTATGTGAGCAAATTAACCATATATTCTACTGCTAAATGTACTTTTTATCCTACCTATTGCCTTTTACAGGACCCGAAGACTGAAAAGATCATTGCACAAGGCAGAGTTCTTGACAATCTCTATTTTTTTAGCAGTAATTCTCTTTCTTTTCTTAATTCATGTAATCTTGCTTCTTTGCATGATGACCCTATTGAGGCAGATAATTCGAATATTTGTCAAGTAAATAAAATTCCTATGAACCAGGTTGATTGGCATAAGAGGTTAGGTCATCCCTCTATGATTGTAACAAAACATTTGCCTTTGGCTAATAGCACCAATAAAACTACTTCTTGTTTTGAATTTTGTGATGTTTGTCACTTAGCTAAACAAAAAAGACAACCATTTCCTTCCAGCAGTATTAAAACTTCAGCCCCTTTTGAATTGAAACACACAGACATTTAGGGACCCTATAGAATGAAATCTGTTTCTGGAGCTTTTATTTTTTGACTATAGTGGATGATTATAACAAGGCCATATGGACTTATTTGATGCAATTGATCAAGTCTCAAACCTGTGGTATTTTATCTAATTTTTTGCTCATGATCAAGACTCAATTTGATGCCAAGCTCAAGGTACTGCAATCAGACAATGGCATAGAATTTCTTGCTCACAATTGTCAACATTTGTTACAGCAACATGGTATTATATATCAGCGGAGTACACCCTACACACCCCAACAGAATGGTGTGGTTGAAAGAAAGCATAGATAAATTTTGCAGATTGCTCAGGCATTATTGTTACAAGCTTCTTTGCCAAAAAGGTTTTGGTGCTATAGCATTTTGCATGCTACTTATCTAAGCAACAGGTTACCTTCAGCTATGAATGATGAATTAGCAGCACTAGATTGAAATCATACTTGAGATTTGGTTGATCTTCCTTTGGGTAAGATGGCAATTGGTTCTAAGTGGGTTTACAAGATAAAGCTTAAATCGGATGGAACTATTTGATAGGTATAAGGCTAGGCTGATCGTAAAGGGATATAACTAGATTGAAGGTCTTGACTTTACTGAAAGTTTCTCTCCTGTAGCTAAGATAGTAACTGTTCGAATTGTTTTGGCTTTGGCAGCTGTTAACAATTGGTCTTTACATCAATTGGATGTTAATAATGCTTTTCTTCATGGTAATATTGATGAAGAGCTATATATGAAAGCTCCTGATGGTTACTCACGTGCAGTTAATGGGCAAGTATGCAAACTTAAGAAGTCTCTATATGGGCTCAAACCAGCTTCATGACAGTGGAATGTGGAGTTAACTTCAAAGTTGCTTGCTTATGGTTTTGTTCAATCTCAGTGTGATAACTGTTTATTTGTTCTTATTCATCTAGGACATTCACTCATTATTTTGGTGTATGTTAAAGATATCTTGTTGACAGGTGACTCGGATGATGAAATTCAACGGTTTAAGAAATATCTTGATGACCAATTCACTATTAAGGATATTGTTTAAGCCAAATATTTTCTTGGTATTGAAATTGCAAGAAGTCTTTATGGTATTTTTATTAATCAAAGGAAGTATGTGCTTGACATTATTCGTGATGTTGGTTTGATGGGAGCTAAATCTGTTTCTACACCAATGCAGAAGGGTGTTGATTTTTCAGCAGCTTCGGGTGAATCTTTTGATAATGTGTCTCTATATAGACAGGTTGTTGGTCGTCTTCTCTATTTGGGTTTTACACGGCCTGATATTACATTTGTTGTTTGATAAAGTACGATTTATCTTTATCTGAGATAAAAGAGAGCTAGTGGCTGGAAGATCCGATCAGATGACATAACCTGGAAGATGGAGTGCCCGATCGGACCTTGATGTTAGCACTTCGAAGCTTAAGTTAGTAGTTTTTAGAGAAAGAGTATTTAGAGACAGAGTCTCAGATATTCAATACCTGGAGCCATTGTGTTTTAGGCTATTTATAGGAGTTCTTTAGAGGGATACTTGAGTACCTTGGGGTGTAATAACTGACATTGGAATAGGTATACGGCGATATGACAGGGAGCAGGTGGAAGATATGAGCATTTATTTGTGTCAGTGGACTCGACAGGACAGGGCATCCCATTAGTCTGATCGGACACCGTGCCTTTATGTCTTGTCTTCCAACTCATACTCTGTCCTTTTTGTTGATGGGCTTTGGGCCTTGCTGAGCGTTATTGGGCCAACCTGATTGGGCCTTCAAGATATTTTTTCCATAGTTATCACTGTTCATCATTTTTCTCAATTTGTTAACTCTCCTCACACTACTCACTGGCAAGGCATGTTGCATTTGTTGAAGTATTTGAAGGGGTGTGCTTCGTTGGGATTGTTCTTTCCTACTACAAGTACTGTTCAACTAACAGCTTATTGCAATTCTGATTGGGCTGCTTATTCCGATACTTGCAAGTCAGTTACTGGTTATTGTATTTACTTGGGCAATTCTTTGGTTTCTTGGAAATCAAAGAAACAACAGATTGTCTCTAAGTCTTCTGTGGAGGCTGAATATCGCAGCATGGCTATGACTGTTTGTGAACGTCAATGGATTAGTTACTTACTCCGGGATCTTTATATTTATGTGTCTCAACCGATTCCTCTTCACTGTGATAACAAGGCAGCTCTCTATATTGCTGCTAATCCTGTTTTTCATGAGAGGACTAAACACATTGAGATTAATTGTCATGTTGTACGAGAACAATTTAAGCATGGCTTTATTGCTCTTACACATCTCTTCTTTATTTCAAGTAGCTGATTTGTTCACCAAGGCTCTTCTTGCTCCTTTTTTCACCAAATTCAGCTTCAAGTTGGGCATGTTTGATCTTCACCACGCTCCAACTTGAGGGGGGCTGTAGGAATAGTTTATATTTATTGCTGCTGATGTGTAAAGTTGATTATGCTGCTGATGTGTAAAGTCGATTGGTTAGTTAGCTAGCTGGTTTAGTTTCTTTTATTTTAGCTGGTTTAGTTTCTTTTATTTGTTTTGTATATATACTTTCTGTTACTATTTTACATAGAGAATATCACGAGAATTTTCTCTCGTTTCTTATCAAAGCTTTTCTTTGATTTGTTCAAGTTTGTTCATGTTAACCTAAGTTGTATATTGTATCGTCATGGATTTGTCATATATATATATATATATATATATATATATATATATATATATATATATATATAATTTGGCCAAAAAATCTTGGGAAATTTCAGCTCTACGTAGAACATACAAACTGAAGCTTATTACAATCCATAAACTACATGTTACACTTGCACGTAGAAACTAGGGAACTAATAAGCCTTCTCAGCATTTGTTGAACCCTCTGAAGAAGCTTCGTAGATTGAGAGCTAGACAAACGAAACCCAATCGCATCAAGGTAGCATCCTTCTCTCCCCATAAACCCTACAATTGATCCTCCATCCATTGGTAATGTAAATGGTGTTCCTTCTTCTACTCCATATGGTCCAAATGTTCTTCTGTTGCTCTTGAATGTTATGGATCGGATCACTGGGCTCATTCCAAGTACCACAGGCCAGTAATGCCCACTTGCACTCACTAAGTACTCCTCTGGATATTGCAACTTTATCTGAAACAAATTCGTGTTAATTATATGGACATTTTGGATGACGCTGATAGATAGAACATAGCTGTCTGATGGACCACAACTATTTTGTTCCAGACTGTTATATTCAGCCATAGGACTCTATATAAATGTATTTATGAATACAATTATATGGAGCTAACTAACCTCAGCTTTCTTGCTGCCTCCAACTCCTCCATGTTTGTCTGCAGTGACAGGCTTGCCCTTTTTGCATACACAACTTGAATAGAATCTATGCAATGATCATAAAGAAGAATGATTTCTCTTACTCAATGATAGATCCCATCATCCCAACTTCTCCCTCAATTTCCTCCCATGGTCCCACCAGTATGCTATTTTTCTTTGCAATTGACTGTTCTTTGCCACCTTCCTTGCTGTAATCCTGCAAATAATTCACATCCTTAAATTTGTAACTGATGCTAGCTAGATTGATATAGGACAGGAAAAACATAAATAGCAAAGAGAGATCTTGATTTCTTACCATATGGACTGATCAGAAACCTGAAGAGAAGCAAGGACTTGCTATGAAAGAGAGGATAGAATTCGAAGTAAGTTATGCTAGTATAGGGAAACCATTGGAACACGGCAGGCAGCACCAGATTCTGTTTCTGGCAATAAAAACTATGACTTTGTTTCTGTTTTTGTAGATGATTTACAACTTTTCAACCCTAAACTTTTGAGTTATTAATTATTATTCCCTCCATTTTTTTTATCAATCATTTTTATTATTTTCATTAAAATTAAAAAATAATAAATAAATTTAAATTTAGTATTAAATTACGTAATTAAAATTAAATTATCAAATTTGATTGGTTCTAACTTTATTAAAAAAACAAAATAAATTGAAAAAATAAATTAAATTATATTAAATATCTAAAAGTGATAGATAAATAAAATTTGAATTTTATTCAACGATAAGCGATAAAAAAGAACAAAAAAAAGTACATGACAGGACTATGAAACATTTCTTTATAGCTTTTCACAGGATAATGCCAGCTAGCTAGCTTCAATTAGATACATGCGCATTTAATTAAACAATGTAAATGCAAGCATCATATTCGTTTTTGCCACATATTATAACTTATAATATAAAAAAATAATTAACCGAAAAGATTGTTGGAAACTCAATTAAAAAAATCAATCATTCAATTCTTATTTATACAAATAAATGTGGTTGTCTTATCCGTCTATGAGAATGGTATAGCAAGGTTACTTTATATTTTAGTCTTATCTAAATTTTTCAACCACTAAATTAATAATTTTTCATAATTTTGGATATTTTTTATTCTCTTACTATTATTATTTAATTTTGAAATTAACTTAATTTAGTTTAATTAATATTCTGAAATTGCATTTTTTTTAAAATTTTTGGTCTATGAAAAATGTATAAAAAATTCACTGTAAAATAGAAAATAATATCTTACTCCTTTCAAATATCTTTTAAAGAAATTTATCCATTATTTTCTGTTATTCCACCTTAAACAAAAAAAAATTTACAAGGCTACTAAATGGTTATTGATAACAAAGACTAAAAAAAAAAAAAGGATGCCACTATTTTTTTTTCCTACCTCAAAAATATCTTGGTGTAGACATATAATTGGTGCCTTTTGTGCACATGTACGAATAAAAATTCCATTCGTTATACGATTCTTTTCATATACATAGATATAAGTTCTATGAAGCAATTATATGCAAGAGCCTTTCTTCGTGATCATGAACCAATCTTACCTGGGATCACTAATCCGGAGTTTATCTATAAAAAGTTGATCTAATTATATTAATATCTATAATTAATTTTTTCTATATAATACTAACTGATAGGCCTTTATTGGTAATTGCAACAATGTGCTTTTTGCTGTTCATATAGTCTGACACCGGGGTGAATATGAATTTGAAGCTTACTCTATCAGACTGAAATACATAATGAAAAAATTTAGAATAAAATTATATCATTAACTTTTTAATTAGAATCAAACTAAACTATATCGTCAATTTTATTTAAAACGAATTTAAATATTTTATTTAAAATTAAATCGAAAATCATATTAAATTATATCGAACTGTTCTTAAACTGAAATAATCGATATTTATTAATTATTATATATAATATTAATAATTTATATATAAATATTATTTATAATTTCAATTTTATATGTACTTTATAAATTTAAATTCATAATTATTTATATTATATATTTTAATGCACAAAATTAAAATAATAATTAGTTAATAAATTAAATTAAATATTTTAATTATTAACAAGATAAATTTAATTATTATAATAATTATTATATCTATATATTTTTAATTTAATTTACTTTTAATTTTACTCAACTACTACTTAATTTTTCTTTTTGTACAAATATTTATATAAATATGTAAGTTAAACAATTTATCTCATAAGTATTTTGTAAATTAATTTCATTTATTTTTAATGTCACTCAATTAGTAGTCATCTATTTTTAGTACAATAACTATATGAGTATGTAAATTAAAAATATAATTATATACAGTTATTATTTATAATGAAATTTTACCAATTAATGTAAATATATGAGTATATAGTTTTTTTTTTCAATAATTTAGCATCACTCAACTATTACTTATTTATTTTTTCATAATAGCTGTATGAGTAATCGAGTATGTAAATTAATAATATAGTTATATATTGATAAGTCTTAGATTTTCATAAAGACAAGGGTCTCAATCTCGTAGTGAGTGGAAGACAGGTTTGAGGAATAAGAGGTTGGCCCCGATCGGATCCTTGTATGTGAAACCTGCAAAGATGCTTAGCCCGGTGTACCCGAATTTCAGTATTCCAACATTCAAGTTAGCTATAGGGATAAGAGAGGTTAGAAAGGAATTAATTTACTAGGAAAGAGAGAGCTAAAAGGGTGTCGTTCTCAGATATGAACCTGTTATTTATAGTTCCGGGAGAGCTTGAAGCAGTATGTGCAACAGTGTCCCTATTATGTAGCTGGCATGGCCTATTCATGTAGGCAGCAGTGATTGGACAGTAACACGTATCAGACTTTGTCAGTAAGACATCCAATCCAATCGGACAATCTCGATTATTAGATTTTCCCTCTCAATTGGAGGGATCTTAATGGGTTTTTTCCTAGGCCTTTTTCTATGATATTGGACTGTTGATTTTATTTTTTCGGGTGTTATCAATTATATATAACAAATTTTATCAATTCATATAGTTATATAAGTATATAATAATCATACTAATTAATTTAATTTATTTTTAGTATCAATCAATTAATATTCATCTATTTTTATCACAATACCTCTATGAGTATGCGAATTAATAATGTAATTATATATAGTTATTATATATACCAATACTTTAACCAATTGATGTAATTATAGAAGTATATAAACATTTTACCAATTAATTTCATTTGCTTTTTGTATCACTCAACTAATATTTATGTATTTTTTCACAATACCTATATGAGTAATTGAGTATTTAAATTAATAATATAATTATGTACAATTTATTATATATAATGAGATTTACCAACTCAATGAAGTATTAACACAATACGTATATGATTTCATATGTAAATTAATAATATAATTATATATAGTTATCATACATAATGAAATTTTAGTTGTATATTTAAAAACAAATGCACTTGAAATTTGACAAGTATTAGAGTTCGATTAACAAGATGAGTGCCATTCTTTCTATAGTTGTGGTTTTGGATTCTAGATTCAAAATGAAATTTCTAATTTCAAAGTACTCAGCTTTTTTATGGTGAGCTTGAATTGGAAAAATTAGTTTCTAAAGTGACAGCTGTTTTGAATGGATTGATTAAAGAATGTAAAAAAGATGGAAGAAATTAATGCTGATAAAATTATAGACCCATCACTAAATTCTGATAAAAATGATAATGATGTTATTGAGTGGTTTTTGGAAAATGAGGATAAGGGGTAAGTTGTATCTCAAAGAAATTTGGATGCTTATTTGACTGATAAATTAGTAAAAAATTTTACTGATTTTGATATTTTAAGTTGATGAAAGATAAATGAGCCAAATTATGCAATTTTGGATAAGGTTACTAGAGATGTCTTGATTGTTCAATGTTCGACTGTAGTTTCTGAATCAATTTTTAGCATAGGATGAAGAATTTTAGATAAATTTATAAATTCTTTAACCCCGATTACAATTAAAATTCTTATTTATTTTCCAAACTGGTTAAAATCGGCTCAAAGGCATTAACCAAAGAATTTGAAAAGTTTGAATCAATTAATTATTATATTTATATAAATTTTTAAATTTTTTATTTAATGTTTGTATTTTTCATCTAATTATTTAAAATCTATGTTATTTTTAAAATATTGTTCAAGATTCTGAAATCAGTGTCAGTATAATACAGAGAAAGACTGTTAAATGTTAATTTTTAATTAATGTACTTTGACTTAAACTTTAATTATACTTATTGAGATATTTTAATTATATTTGTATTTATAATGTTGATGAGGTGAGGAGAAAACTGAACCTTTGTGAGAGTGTCTTTAATAAACCTCCAACTAATTCGATCATAAGCTTTCTCTAAGTTCACCTTGATAGCCATGTAGCCCACCTTTCCTTTTTTCTATCTCATAGAGTGAATAACCTCCTGAGTGATAATAACATTCTCTGTGATATAACGATCCGGGACAAAACTAGTTTGGGTTGGACCAACCAGGGAAGGCACGAGCATTTTGAGTCTGTTAGCTATAGTCTTGTTCACAATCTTATAGATAACAAAACATAAAGCAATGGGCCTAAAGTGAGCAAAAGTCTTGGGCACTTCAATTTTCGAAATAAGAGAAATGAGAATCTTATTACAACTAGGTTTTAGTCAGCCACCATGGAGAATACATTTGACCTCTTTGCAAACATCCTCACCAACCACCTTCCACTGAGATTGAAAAAATCTATGTGTAAACCATCCACCCAGGGGCTTTCCATGACTTCATGTCAAAGAGAGCTTTCCAAATTTTTTCATTAGAAAAGTCCTGATCAAACATGGTCAAGTCATAGGAATGCTCACGAGACGGGAAATTTCCGACCCCTGTGGAAACTCGTCCCAAACGGGGTGGAAATTCCCCAATTTTTCCCTCACGGGAGCGAGGATGGGGATTAAAAAATCCCCAAGGTGCATTTCGAGGACGGAGATGGGGAATGGGATATCCGTCCCGCAGAGATCTCCGACCCCGTATACAATATTACTATATTAACCTTAATTTTATAATTAATTACATATATACCATTCACTATAAATTCTCCACTCAAAACCCTAAGTCCCTAACCCCCCCATGTCCTGCCATTTCTATCTAGACACAGCTCCTCTCTCTCTCAGTTTCTCTCCAATAAAGAAATCAATCTTCGAATCGATTTGCATACCTCTTCTCTTCATCAGTCGTTACCGCTGCTGCTTGCCGAGATGTCGACGTCTACCTTTGTGATCGTCGACTGAAAACTGGTTAGTTTTCTTCTTCCTTTGCTCTATTTTCTTTGATTCTGAAATAAAATGTTCGATTTAGATGATAGTCTTACAATAGAAAGGTACAGAGTTTCATGGCTAATTTGGATCCAAATCTTGATTTTCTTTCTCCTCATCTTTCTCATTTTCTGCTTCAGTGTTTTCACTTCAGATCTGAATAGACAAGATTTTGGTTGGGAAAATGACATCATTTTATTATGTTGTTAAAGAATAAGTTTTCTTGCCTCTTATTGGTGAAATCGTTGGTGATAATTAATTTTTTCTTGATTTCACTTAAGTTCAAATCAGTGATTTGCATTGTGGCTGTTGATTTCTTATTTACATCATGACTGACTGCAACTTCTTTAACTCAAGTTGATTAAATCACTGATGAAATGGTCGATTTCTTGCCTCTTATTTCCGTTTCTTTTTTCATTTTTCTGGGTTTGTTGTTTTGGTTTAAGCTGACTCTGTATTTGCTGCAATCTGTTCTTTAACTCATATCAATATATATTTCTTTTTTTTTTTCTGTAGTGTCATTAAAAACTAAGTAGTGAATGTATTGAAATACTATTTTAATAACATAATTGGCGAAATCTTTGGATGACAATTCCTTACATTATCTGTCTCATTCCGTGGGAGCACTGATGTGTCACGTTCAGGTACTCATAGACCTCAAACCCGACAGTTCTCTTTGAATTTTGTTTTTCTTCGCCGCAGTATGAACTACTCTTGGTACTTTATAAAGTTATCCCCTTTTACTTTTATTTTGATAACTATACTTCAATTGCAGCTTTTGGAAGAGCTTAATGTGGGAGGGCTGAGACTGGATGATGATTATGGTATGTTAAACATAATGCTAAACCATTGATTCGTGCATTTCTTTTTGTCCGTTAAAAGGCTTGCTGCACAATGGTCAGAAAATTAGAAAGATTGGCTTGATTGTGAGAGGTCCTACTAGAGGGTCATGTTCTGTATTTTACAGATTCCAATTTCGTAGGAATTTTATTTTTGTTCTTATTTTATGGGTACAACTTACGTCTTACGTATTTGTTCTATATCATTTTGATGACAGAGTGGGAACGAACTTCACTTGGAAAACCAATCAGCTTTTTTCGGTCATCATTCTTAAGTCCCCTTTTAAAATCTTGCAAGGTAACTTGGGAATCAACTTGGTTGCCACTGTTTCATAACTTAGAACTAGGCATCATATTTATAGTTTTAGATGGGTTGACTCTTTTGACTTTTCCAAATCAATTGTTGCCTGTCATCGCCTGAATGTTTTTCCAAGTATAATTTAATACTAGAAGCATTGCAATTTGCAGGAAGAGTTGGAGAGGCCTCACAATGCCAAATTGCAGTAGTCGAAGAACTCGCTCAGTTGGTAATGCTTCATTTATTCTTTCGCATCTAGTAGGCCTTGTAGCATGTAGTTTGTATATAAGCTTGACAATGTAAGTTTATGATACTGAATATGTTTAAACTACCCATGCACTGTGATTAAACAACGCAATTCAAATGCATATGGTGACAACTTTAATTTACTTTCAAACTGTATATGAATATATAATTAATATTTTTATATTTAATTAATTGGTATTTCGGATTTCTATTTTGTCAGAAATCGGGATGGAAGTGGTTCAATTGAAATTTTTGGTTATTTGTATTATTGTAACTTTATTAAGTTTTAATTTCTTGTATTATTGTAATTTTATTAAGTTTTGGTTATTTGTATTTAATTTAGGATTATTAAATTTTAAGTTATATTTAATTTTAGATTTATTAATAGTTAAAATTTATATTAATTTAAATTTTGATTGATTTTAGATTTTTTATTTATTAAATGTTGTATTTTAATTTTAATTATTTGTAAAATATTATATTTTAAAATTAAAAAAAATTATTTTTTTACGGGGATCGGGGATGGGGGAAATTCTCTCCCCGATATTGGGGGCGGGGGCGGGGAATTCCTGCCACTGGCGTGGCATTGAGTGAGGGTGAATTTTCCAGTCCCGTCCCATGATCACCCCTATCAAGCCATGTCGCAAAGGAGGAAACCAACCTTTAAAATGATAGAAAGATCGATTGCTGCAGTTATCCATATACAGAGTTGAAAAGAAATCAACTGCCATCCCACAAAGAACCTTAGAATCATTTTGCTGGACTCCATTATGATCTTGCAGGAATTCAATCCGATTTTGCCTCCTTCGAATAGTTCGTTGGTGGCAAAAAGAAGTGTTTTTATCACCCCAAAGAATCCACTCCCTTCTAGATTTTTGAAACCAAAGCAGCTCTTCTCGAAGCAGGATTTGATCTAGTTTAGCTTTGAGATTAATCTCCAGTTCTTCCAAGAAAGATGACTGCCTAAAAGCAAGAGTGCATTGGATGCCAGATATGCGAGCAAGATGAACTTTTTTCTGATGAAAAATGTTACCAAAAGTGTTGACATTCCACTGCTGCAGCTTCTCAATGAAATTATTAATTGAATTAGTAAGACTAGCTTCGGAATTCCAGTTCTTATTCACAAACCCCTGAAAATCTGAGTGGGTCAGCTAGGCCTGCAAAAATCGAAAAGGTCTAGATCTCTTAGAGGCATGGTGATTATTCAGTTTCAACAAAAGAGGCCTATGATCCAAAGCAATAAAAATCAAGATGCATAATAGCAGCATCCTAAAATTGAGAACGCTAGGCAATGTTACACAAACCACGATCTAGTCTCTCATGAAGATAACCCCATTTTTAAGTAAAATCAGGTCCTTGGTAACCAATATCAATAAGATTAGAAAAGTTGAAACATTAAAAAAAAAGCCTTGCAAATACCCGTTTTATGAGGGGAGCCTCCCTCTCTTTCCTTAGTATACAGGAGAGAATTAAAATCCCCCAGTAAGAACCAAGGGTCATTGATGCACAAATTTATCTTCTGAAGAAGGGGCCAAAGACTATTCCTTATGGAGACAACAGGGTGAGCATAGATTGCAGTGAAGAAGATTACTAATTTATCATTAGCAGAAATATGCATGTGAACAAATTGTAAGTTGTTAACTAGAATATCCATACTCCAGTCTTCTTTCCATGAGATCCACCTACCCCCACTAAAGCCAGTAGCTTCAATTCTATGAGATCTAGGAAAACCAATTTTGAAAATACATTTATCCGCAATTGGACAACTAATCCTGGGTTCCAAAAGCACCACCATCTTCAGATTATAGGTCTTAATCCAGCAAATCAAAGTTCTCATGAATGAAGGGCTTTTAGCGCCCTGACAATTCCAAGAGAACCGACATAATCATCAAAATAACTGAAAGACTAAAAGCATAGCTTATTCATCATGAAGATAGGGGTTCAAAGGCTCCTCCTCCGAAAGATCATCAATATTCACATTAGCAACATTATCTTCCTTCTCTAGTTCATTATTGTCAAGAATCATTAGTTCTTTACCTGTAAGACCATCTGGAATTTCTGGGTCAGGGATCTGCTATCAAACTATTGATTTTTTGGATGGCATACGTTTCATATACAAGATGTTGATTAATTCTTGCTTTGATTGCTTAAATGAGTTCACAATTTGTGTAATTTTGTATATTAATTTATGTTAGGTGAGAATTTCACAAATGATGGTACTTTCAAAATGAAATGGCTAATAGATTTAAAAAAAAAATGATTCTTGTGTAACTTGATCGTTGCAATAACATTAATTCATGAGGCAAACTATCCTATTCATTATAAGGTGATTATTATCAGTATGTTGACAAAATCAAACTATAAATGAAGTTACTGTATATTAACGTACCATCTAAAATCATGAAACAACAAGAGTAGGAGTTTGTTCATGTTAAACTAAGTTGTATTGTTATGGATTTGTAATATATATATATATATATATATATATATATATATATATAATTTGGCCAAAAAATCTTGGGAAATTTCAGATCTAAGTAAAACATACAAACTGAAGCTTATTACAATCCATAAACTACATGTTACGCCTGCACGTAGAAACTAGGGAACTAATAAGCCTTCTCAGCATTTTTACTAGAGGCAGAAGTTCTGGAAACAGAACTGGTAAGCCTTCGGAACTTTTGTTGAACCCTCTGAAGAAGCTTGGTAGATTGAGAACTAGACAAACGAAACCCAATCGCATCAAGGTACCATCCTCCTCTCCCCATAAACCCTACAATTGATCCTCCATCCATTGATAATGTAAATGGTGTTCCTTCTTCTACTCCATTTGGTCCAAATGTTCTTCTGTTGCTCGTGAATGTTATGGATCGGATCACTGGGGTCATTCCATGCACCACAGGGCAGTAATGCCCACTTGCACTCACTAAGTACTCCTCTGGATATTGCAACTTTATCTGAAACAAATTCGCGTTAATTATATGGACATTTTGGATGACGCTGATAGATAGAATATAGGTGTCTGATAGACCCCAACTGTTCCAGACTGTTATAGTCAGCCATAGGACTCTATATAAATGTTTTTAGGAATACAGTTATACGGAGCTAACTAACCTCAGCTTTCTTGCTGCCTCCAACTCCTCCATGTTTGTCTGCGGTGACAGGCTTGCCATTCTTGTCATACACAACCTGAATAGAATCGATGCAACGATCGTAAAAAAGGGTGATTTCTCTTACTCCATGATAGATCCCATCATCCCAGCTATTCCCTCCATTTCCTCCCCATGGTCCCACCAATATGCTCTTTTTCTTTGCAATTGACTGTTCTTTGCCACCTTCCTTGCTGTAATCCTGCAAATAATTCACATCCTCAAATTTGTAACTGATGCTAGCTAAGCTCATATAGCTAGGACAAGAAACATAAATAGCAAAGAGAGATCTTGATTTCTTACCATATGGACTGATCAGAAACGTGAAGAGAAGCAAGGACTTGCTACGAAAGAGAGGATAGAATTCCAAGTAGGATAAAGTTATGCTAATATAGGGAAACCACTGGAACACGGCCTGCAGCATCAGATTCTGTTTCTGGCAATAAAAACTAGGACTTTTGTTTCTGCTTTTATAGATGATTTACAACTTTTCAACCCTGAACTGTGTTATTATTTATTACATGGCAGCACTATGAAACATTTTCCTTATAGCTTTTCACAGGATAAGGCCAGCTGGCTAGCTTCACAACTACGCACACCATGCATATGGTTGGATTGCTTTACAGTTGTTGGAATGCAGCAACCCAATCCTGGCTGCGAAAAAGAATATTTTCTTGGCAATTAGAAAAAGGCACAACATTTAAATTCCATATTCCTTTTGCAAATCAGAACAGAATATCGTTGAAAATAAAAAACCAATCTAGTAACTCCAACGGGTGGGATCCGTTTTATCAGAGATGTCTCTGGTGCCAAGCATTTTTAAATACTTGGAAGGAAGTGATTTGCTCTGGTGATTACCATACCAAATGGTCATAAAAAAGAAGAAAACAAAGATCCGTAGAGGTTGAATTCAAGAAACCTGATCAATATAGACCACGTCTACAGATATTTCTATTTCAATATTGATAACGACCGACCTGTTAGGCCATTCAATGAACCGGAATAAATCGAACTCCTCGACCAAAGAGGGCTCAGCAAATCGATCTAATGCTAAACTCCTTGGGAGTCTCTAGCCGAGCTGTAGACCGACAATAGGCTAGCCCCGAACATAGCTCGGCCACGTTGGACACACAACCGCCACTAATCCACGTTCCTTCAAGATTCGTCGATAATGGGTTAGTGGCCGGTAAAAACGGGAAACTCCTCCCATTAGCTCCTGGAAATGCGTTAAGTCCACCTATAAAAGGAGCTAAGACAGGTATGAAAAGGACTGAATTTTCTGGCCAAAAAAATACCTTATCTTCTCTCTCAGAATTTCTAACTTGATCGTCGGAGACTCCATTATCGGAAACCTGCCGGTTCATTGTTTGCTTTTTTACAGGTGTTCGGAATTGCTAAGGACACACGGTGCTCTTCTCCTTGTCATCATTTGGTGCGGTGAGCGTGGAATATGGACCTATTCCCAGATCTCAACCCAAACACTTCCCAGCCAGAAAACCAAACACTCAACACCACTCTGACAGGAATGCTGCAACAATTCCTCCCTCAACCCAATGATCCAGTCTCAGCTTCTCCAGCCACAACAATCCCAACCATCACTCCTAGCATCACCCCGCAAACGGCCCAATCCCTCATCGCTGCGCTATCAGCCATTGTAGCACAGGCTCAACCCCAGCCATCGCCCCCACAGAACACCAATATGCCTCACCTTTCTCAGCCCCCTGCACGGGAAACTTTCACCCCAGCATTACCCCAAAACCCCAACTCCACCATCACCCTAACTACCGAGCAATTCAACCGCCTTTTGGACGACAGAATCCAGAGGCAACAAAACCGAACTACCCTTCAATACCAAGGCAGTTTTCGATCACCCCTTTCTCGCGAAATATTAGCCGCCCCATTCCCCAACATTCGCCTCCCTCACCTCAAAACCTACAGCGAAAACACTGATCCCCGAGCCCATATTGATCAATTTCAGCACACTATGCTGGTCCTTACAGCAGACGACTCGGCCTTGTGCAAGATCTTTCCCCAAACCCTAGCTGACTCAGCTCAAATTTGGTTCCGGAACCTGCCATCACACTGTATTCAGAACTTCGAACAGTTCAGTGACATGTTCGTCGCCAAGTTCGTGGCTGCCATTCGCCCAAACAAGGTGTCTGCCGACCTCAACTTGGTGCATCAGGAAAAGGGGGAATCACTACGCGCCTACGTGGAAAAGTTCAACGATGTAGCCATGGATATACAGAATCTGAACCTGGAGGTCGCCATTAATGCCCTAATCCAAAACACAAGGTGTCAGGATTTCAGCGACTCCCTAAGCAAGAAACCACCGAAAGACTTTACCGAGCTCATGTCCCAAGCACACAAGTACATCCGAATGGATGAGGGTCGGCATCTCCGCCATGCCTCCCATAGGTCATGGGCGTCTGAGAAAGAGGGTGGAGACAGCACAAGGTTCACTCGAGAAGGAGGAAATCCTAGTAAGGCAGACCAAAAGAGGTACCGAGGAAGCAGCTGGACTAACAGGTCGTATGCCATCACCACTCCCCGTCCAGACAACAAAAAAGATGAAAGATTCACACCGCTAACGACATCTCGGGAACAGATTCTATCCTGGCTAAAACAAAACGGGCAGGTTAATTGGCCCAGACCTATGAGGGACGACCCAAACCGGGATCAGAACCTCTATTGTGCTTTCCATAGAGACAAAGGTCACGAGACCGAAGAATGCAGGCAACTCAAGCGGGAAATTGAGCATCTTGTTCGGAAGGGAGAGCTTGCTCGTTTCACAAAGCAAGACGAAAGAGGGAAAAGACAGAGGTCGCCATCTCCTCAACCAAACAGAACCAATAGCAGAAGGCAAACACCCGCTGGAGTCATACATATGATCGCAGGAGGTGAACAATGAGACCATTCCCGAAAGAGGAAGTCCAAGGAGGTTATGTCCGTTGGGCGGGGAAAAAGCTCAACTACAGGGGTAATCCAATTTTCAGCGGCCGATGGAGCACATGTCCGGCATCCGCACTCAGAGGCACTAGTTGTTGAAGCATTCATTCAAGACTTCCTGGTTCAGCGAATTCTGGTTGACACAGGGAGTGCGGTCAACTTAATAACAGCTCAAGCATACCGAGCAATGGGGATATCAGACAGCAGGCTCGAGGAAGTCAGTGTCCCTCTTATTGGTCTGTCGGGAGTACCTGTCCGGGTAAAAGGGCTAGTTAATCTACCTATACCGCTCGGAGACGATGCGGTGGTCTGTGCTTGCCGAGCAGATTTCATGGTGGTGGATATCCCGTTGTCTTACAACGTAATATTCGGCCGACCTTTACTGTCTGAAGTGGACGCCTGTATCTCCGTGAAAAACTTGGTGCTTAAGATCCCTACAGAGGAAGGAGTAGCCATTCTGCGAGGGAATCAGAAAACGGCTCGGGAAACATACTTGACAATGCTCAAAGGGGCCAATCAAGGCCTGCCCCTTGATGCAATAGACGTACCAGAAAAAGAAGAACGGAGGGCGGAGCCGGCAGAAGTGTTGCAGGTAGTTGAGCTGGAGCCAGGCAAGAAAATTCAAATATCAGCAGGAAAGACAGGTGCGGAGAAAGAAGCTCTACTCTCAACCCTCAGGGAGTTTATAGATGTTTTTGCCTGGAGAACCTCGGACATCCAAGGGGTTAAAAAGGACTTAGCTGTTCACTCGTTGAATGTCCGGTCAGAATGCAAGCCAGTAAAGCAAAAGAAGAGGAATCATGCCCCAGAGAGACAGATAGCCATTGAGCAAGAGACGACAACTTTGCTGGATAGTGGTTTCATCAGGGAGATATTCTACCTAGATTGGCTGGCAAATGTGGTTCTAGTTCGAAAAAACAGCGGCAGGTGGAGGATGTGTGTTGATTTCACCGACCTCAACAAAGCATGCCCGAAGGATTGTTATCCACTGCCAAACATAGACACACTGGTGGACTCAACAGCGGGTTTTGAAGAGTACGCCTTCCTCGACGCCTCGGCAGGCTACCATCAGATCCCAATGGCCCGCACAGATGAAGAGAAAACGGCGTTCATCACCCACAGGGGAACCTACTGTTATCGGGTCATGCCTTTCGGGTTGAAAAATGCAGGGGCCACTTACCAAAGGCTTATGAACAAGCTGTTCGCCGATCAGTTGGGGAGAAACGTGGAGATCTATGTGGACGACATGATTGTCAAAAGCCGAGCTACAAAAGACACATGTACCGAGCTGAAGGAGACTTTCCAAAAACTTCGGGAATCAGGCTTGAAACTCAACCCCGAGAAGTGTACCTTTGGGGTCCAGTCCGGAAAATTTCTGGGCTTTATGATATCGAAGAGAGGAATCGAAGCAAACCCAGAGAAGATCAAAGCGATCGTAGCCATGGACCCGCCTAGAACAATACGGGAGGTACAAAGGCTGAACGGAAGGATAACAGCTTTGAGCAGATTCATTTCGTGCTCGGCGAAACGGTGTTTGCCCTTTTACCGAGCCATCAGAAACCTCAAAAACTTTGCTTGGACGGAAGAATGTCAACAGGCATTTCAGGCCTTGAAGCAGTTCCTCTCAACACCACCACTGCTCAGCAAGCCATTGGCGGGTGAAGTCTTATACCTCTACCTGGCCATCTCAACCAGTGCAGTTGGTTCCGTGCTGGTCCGAGAAGAGAATGGCCAACAGTTCCCCATTTACTACACCAGCAAAGTACTTCGAGGAGCCGAACTAAATTACCCCATCCTGGAGCAACTGGCCCTCTCACTAATCACAACTACAATAAAGCTCCGACCATACTTTCAGGCCCACACAATTTCGGTACGGACAAACACAAGCTTAAGGAAGGTGTTACAAAGGCCAGAATGTTCGGGCAGATTAACAGAATGGGCAGCCCGTCTGGGAGAATTTGATGTTCGGTTTGAGCCAAGAACATCCATGAAAGCACAGGTGTTAGCTGACTTCGTTGCCGAGTTACACGAGCCCATTCCCGAACCAGAGAAAGTATCGTGGAAGCTGTATGTTGACGGAGCCTCCAGTTCGGAGGGAGCAGGGATCGGAATAATTTTGATGAGTCCATTGCTAATCAAGATCCGAGCCATGGCACACTTGACTTTTCCGGCCTCCAACAATGTAGCAGAGTATGAAGCCCTTTGTTATGGGCTGCAGTTGGCAAAAGAAATAAAGCCGGATAACCTAGAAATATTCTCTGATTCTCAGTTGGTAGTCAGTCAGCTGAAGGGAAACTTCGAAGCCAAAGATCAATCAATGATCCGGTATAAAAAGTTAACCTCTTCCCTATTGGCCGGGCTTGAAGAAAGGGGGGCAGCTTGGTCCATCACTCAGATACCCAGATCAGAGAACACAGAGGCAGATACTCTGGCAAAAAAAGCTAGTATCAACAGCTCGGTTGATACTTCAGACATCATTTCCATCATTATCCCGCACCCCACCTACGACACCTATCAGGTTCAAGTCCAGGAGCCAATGGAAGGTTGGCGCTTACCCATTTATCAATACTTGGAGTCGGGAACTTTACCAGGGGACCGAACCCAAGCCCAGAAAATAGTTCGGAAATCGAGCTTATATGCAGTGATGGACAACAAGTTGTACAGAAGATCCTTCTCCAATCCATGGTCTTTGTGTGTGAGCAATGAAGAGGGAAACTACATCCTCAGAGAGATTCATGAAGGCATATGCGGGGCCCATGAAGGCGCACAAGCCCTAGCTCGGAAAGCTCTCTTATAGGGGTATTATTGGCTGACCATGGAGGTTGATGCTAAGACTCTAGTCCAAAGATGCAACAAGTGCCAAAGGTTTGCAAACATTCCACACCAAAGCTCGGCAAAGCAGAAACCAATCCACAGCCCATGGCCTTTCGCTCAGTGGGGCATTGACATACTGGGCCCTTTCTCCCAAGCAACAGGACAGAGGCGGTTCCTGGTAGTAGCTGTGGACCACTTCACCAAATGGGTGGAAGCAGAGCCACTTTCAACCATTACACCGGCAAACATCCTCAAGTTCCTGAACAAAAGCATCATAACAAGGTTCGGTATCCCCCACACAATTATATCTGATAATGGCAAACAGTTTGATTGTCAGACTTTCAAGAACTTCTGCTCGGAGCTGAAGATACAGTTGAACTTCACCTCGGTTTACCATCCGCAATCCAATGGAATGACCGAAGTGACGAACAGAATTATCTTATTCGGACTCAAGAAAAGGCTTGAAAGTGCCAAAGGCCTGTGGACCGAAGAGCTCAACAACGTGCTATGGGCCTATCGAACATCGCCCCAGTCAGCAACTGGAATGACACCATTCGCACTCACATACGGTACTGAAGCAGTCATTCCTTGTGAGATAGGGATCCAAGGAGTCCGAGCATCTTCCCCCAACGCAGAAAACAACGGGGGCCTGAGGTATAATTTGGATCGGCTCGAAGAAAGGAGGGAGTACGCCCAGATACGTTCTGCGGCATACAAGCAGCGCATGGCGGCTTACCACGACCGTAGGATCAAGCCAAGGTCCTTCAAAGTTGGGCAAATGGTACTAAAAAAGGTGATGTCGGCTTCCACATCAGCAGGAGTTGGCAAGCTGGATCCTAACTGGGAAGGGCCTTACATAGTCTGGGAAGCAAGTCAGAATGGGGCTTACAGGCTTGAAGACGCCTCGGGAAAACGACTCCCGCACTCCTGGAACTGATTCAACCTCAAACCATACTATCAGTAGCACGGCACACATCGCGCCATACTTTGTAGTGGTTCATGTTCCATCTTCTTTAATTTCCTATCGTGTCGTTGTTTCTTATTCTCTACCACATTTGATTACCACGATGTTTTATCCTTATGGAAAGTCCGGCAGATGTTTCTGCCTGCCGGACTCAAGATTAATGAACAACATATCCTGGGCAAATTACTTTGTCAAATTCATAACAGGATATATCCGCAGGCTCGGCAATATCGCCAAAATCGCCTTACTATCAAATCAAGTTCGGCACCACACGCTGCTAAACTTGCCAACAAGGCTAAGTATGCCTATAGTTATAAGGCTCGGCAATTTCGCCAAAATCGCTGTATTGACAAATCAAATTCGGCACCACACGCCGCTAAACTTGCCAACAAGGCTAAGTATGCCTATAGTTAAAAGGCTCGGCAATTTCGTAAAATTCGTCTTATTATCAAATCAAGTTTGGCACCGTACGCCGCTAAGCTTGTCAACAAAGCTAAATACAACCACGGCTAAATGGCTCGGCATCGCCGTCAAAATATCACAATCACTGAATTAAGTTCGGCTCTATTCGCCGCAAAACTTGACTTGCAAAATCACTCGCATTAAAGGCCGAGGCTCGGAATCATCATCTTAAAAGCCCGACCCACCAATGATGCTCAGTCTCCTTAAGTACACTGATTACACCGACTTAAGGCCACAGGCAGCCAGGTGTTCCGAATCCCTTGCACCGAAGTTCCGGACAAAAGGTACGCGTCAGGCCGCATTCACTATTTAAATAGCCCTTTCCTCGGGTAATGTCTTTATTTAATTAAGTGCGATTCGGCGATTATATGTTATGCCGCAAAAACCGATCTTAAGTTAATTAAACCGAACATGAATAACAAACTTAAGACATAAGGGAAAAAAGCTCGGATTTTTATTAATGGGAAGGCGCATTACAAAGAATTAGTCCTCATCTGGATACACGTCATCCAGGAAAGACAGGTCAAGATCGGGATATCTTTCCTTTACAGTTACAGAAATTTTATTGCTGAACGCCATGCACTTCTCTGCCAAAGTTTCAGCATCCAGTTCCTCCCGAGCCTCCTCCCTCTTCTCCCACTCTGCCTCTTTCTCCTTGTATCGGTCGAGTTCAGCTTGCAGAGCGGAATTGGACTCCTTTCCCGCAGTCAAAGCGGCTTCCAGCTCGGCCACCCTCGTGGCAGTTTCCTCAACTTGCTCCTTGGCCTTGCGAGCTCTTTCTTCGGCCTGCTCGTGTACTTTACGAGCCTTCTCCTCAATTTCGCCCATCTTCGATCTAATGGCGCCAAAGTGGGAGTCGGCCCGGCGATGCTTCGCAATTAGATCATTCATTTTCGCGATCGTCGCACCAATCAATTGGGAGCCCTACAAAACACAAAAATATACGTATAAGGGGATTCTCGAAAGGAAAACCATAAAGACGAGTCTGAGCTACCTACCTCGAGATGGTGCCTCTTTAACCGCTCAGCCAAATTCTCGGCTTTCAAGGCAGTGAGAGGAGCAACTTCCTTCGGCACGCACGACGCTACATGCACAAAAGTGCTGAAATCAGCATCCTGGGAGGAGTATTTATCCCCCATAGCCTCCCAAAACTCGTGGAGTTCGCTGATGTTGGTCCGGAGCTCTTTCGGCCCCCTATCTTCACGGCTTCGGATCTCAGAGGGCGCGGCAACGTCAGCCTCAGCAACCGAAGTCCCGCGCAGCTCAGCAATTGGAGTCCCCGAGACCTCTACGATGGTGGCTGCCGTCGGAGTTTCGGGGGGAGGGTTAGCCTCCTCCACGACCACGGGCGTGCTTGATGAACCGGCGGCGAGCTTCTGCTATTTTGCTCTCATGATCTCCGCAGCTCGACTCGTCTTCCTCATAGCTGCAAATAGAAAACAAATTAAAACAACCGATCAGTATCCAGAATAGGAAAGCATCGAGCACTACCTTTTCTTGGACGAGAAAAGGTCTCCGAACCGCAGGGATCCAATAGACTCTTCAGGTCCCACTTGTCACGGGCCAGCTCCCTCCAACGAGATAGGATCAGCTCTTCTTCACCGGAGAGCCACAAATTACCGTCGTTACGGTTTGTGTACCTCCCCCACATTGTGCGCACTTGGAAGTCAGCTCGTACTCTCTCCACCAGGAAGAACCGATCCTTTCACTTTTTCAGGAACTTCGGGTTCCCTATAGACACCCCATATTCGGGCCGAGCTTGTATGTAATTGTGGTCCTCGGTACCCGCTCGGAGACCGACCACATGTGTTGCTCGGAACAAGTTCAAGGTGAGCTCTATGCCTTATTCCACGGCCCAAATCTGGAGAGCGGATAGAGTCCGCCAAGCGTTGGGGTGGAGTTGCCCGATAGCCATCTCAAAATATCTTAGCACGCTCACCTCGAAGCTCGTCAGAGGGAGGCGAACACCGGCCTTCAGTTGCGCCTCATAAATCGCTGTCTTCCTCTTGTTGGCAAATTCAGTGTTCGGCCTCTGGGAAGTGCTGGGTCTGCTAACGAAATAGTCAGGCTCCGAAGTTAGTTGGGCAAGGAGAGAGCCGAGCTCCTCCTCTTTAACTGTCGAGCCTATGCTCCCCACTCCAGGTAGTCGACGAGGAGCTTTCTTCTTCGACGACGTAGTAGTCCGGCTTGTATCGACAGGTGGTACCCCCTCACTTGAAGAAGAGCATTTACTCATACCCGGGACACTGCCACTAGGAGCATCCCCACCGGCCCTGACTCCTTCACTCGAAGATCTCTCCGAACTCATGGCAGAAAAGGTAAAAAGAAGCACAAAATGTTAAGGAGGAGGGTGGAAAACAAACCTGATAAGAATAAACGCAAAATGTTGCAAGAAGGAATCAACGACTTCGACGCTCCAAAGCAATAAACACAGAGGAGAAAGCAGAAACGGAAGGAAGTGAGCGAAAGCGAAAATGAAGAATGGAAAGGGAGGATTATATAGGATGCTACAATGAATCCGAGCCATACACGTGGCAGAGGATCCGCACTTAGAATAGCGTGATTAAAGCTGCACACTCAGATCGAGATATCATTAGCCGTTAAAGACAATAAAGTAGTCGTTACCCCCGGTAAAGTAGGGAGCTATAAATGCTCTCCATTAAATGCACGCGTGGGAAACGGCGTCACCTTGTAAAAGCGCGTACGGCAAGGCAACCCTGCCATACACTACCCAACACCTGGTCACATATACCGATCCATGCGACCGAACTCCAAATCATAGTTCGGTAATCACTAAGAACTCAGGCTGCCGTACTAGCTCATTCGGCACATTCGCCACGAGCTCGAATCCGGCATTACTAAGAAACTTGTTCGGCGATTATCCGTCAGGTGCAGACATAAATGTCGCTCTCTAGGGGGGGGACTTATGATAACGACCGGCCTGTTAGGCCATTCAATGAACCGGGATAAACCGAACTCCTCGACCAAAGAGGGCTCAGCAAATCGACCTAATGCTAAACTCCTTGGGAGTCTCTAGCCGAGCTGTAGACCGGCAATAGGCTAGCCCCGAACATAGCTCGGCCACGTTGGACACACAACCGCCACTAACTCACATTTCCTCAAGATTCGTCGATAATGGGTTAGTGGCCGGTAAAAACGGGAAACTCCTCCCATTAGCTCCTGGAAATACGTTAAGTCCACCTATAAAAGGAGCTAAGACAAGTATGAAAATGACTGAATTTTCTGGCCAAAAAAATACCTTATCTTCTCTCTCAGAATTTCTAACTTGATCGTCGGAGACTCCATTATCGGAAATCCGCCGGTTCATTGTTTGCTTTTTTACAGGTGTTCGGAATTGCTAAGGACACACGATGCTCTTCTTCTTGTCATCATGAACAAAAATAGAAAATGTCATATGTTGGAGAGGTAGATGTCTTCAGCGAATGAATCCAGTCGGACTTGATTTCAGTATCAGCAAGATCTTGATTTTGACATCTTCATATGCATTTAATTTGCTGCAGTTGAAGGAAAATAACCTAAAGCAAAGGAGAGAATTGATTGCATAAATATATCATCAGCAATGAAACTCTCATACCTCCATTACTAAAAAGAAAAAAAATTTGACCACATGATTAAGCAGTAATTGAAATGCATAATCAAGTTTAAATTCAGTAACTTTGAATGGAATTGTTAATTGGAGAAAGCAAGAGAGGGCCTGTTTATTAGAGCCCATAAGTTTTTGGGCCAGCAGGCATTAGCTTGTTAAATTGGGCCTGATAGAGCCCTAATCCTCCATTAGTAAATTTTTCTAATTCAAGTCTTTTCCACAAACGAGAATAATCGTATCCTTTGATGGAGTTAATAGGTTTGCCACCTCCCACTTGCAATATTTAGTGTTATGTATTATTTAATAAAATTTATGGCTAGTTGATTGACTTCATTTCTTATAAAAACAAATGAATCCTCGTCATGATAGTTAAGAAAGAATGGCAGTTAATGTAAATAAACGCCAATCATTTCTATTGCCAAACTTTGTTTGTTTCTCATGATTTCTGTCAAAAAAAAAAAAAGAACTCTTCATGATTTTATTAACAATTTTACCTATAAAAAACTAAAAATTACGTGAAATAAACTCTAAAAAAAAGCCAAAATTAAGTTATATGGACCTAATTAAAAAAAAAAAAATATATATATATATATATATATATATATATATATATATATATATATATATATATATATATATTATCAATTTTAGGTATATAAAGATCGTTCATTTTAAAACTCGAATCCAAAGTCTCCGATTAAAGGAAAAAACATTTATGCCAATCTCATTTTATCTCTTTTCGCCATGCAACCGGAATGATATTTTTTCAGCATTTTTAATTTTATTATTGTTAAAAATTATACCTGAGTTATTTTATTATTGTAAATCGAAAAAATAAGAACTACAATATTATTTAAATAAAAATTTATTTAAATAAAAATTAAATAACAACAAATGAAATTAACTTATTTTACTTTTCATCGTAGCTTTTTTTTTTTTTCTTGTTCTCTTAAATAATAAATAAGTAAGTTATTATCATTAATGAGTCATTTCACACGCCAAAATCCCAACATTAGTGATAACGAGTTCGTCATTTTCCACTCCAATCTTTTCAATCTTAGCTTTTACTTGAAAGAATTAAATAATCAACTATCCTAAGCATCGCCATTGCTGTCCCCCACTAATAATTAATTATGCATATATCATTAGAATATAGATATTATATACTATTTTTCTTTCAACATGTTTATTTACGCTGACGTATTAGACTATTTGTTATTCAATTGATAATATAATAAAAGTACTCTTTGGTATTTAGTGGGCAAAAGATAAAAAAAAAAAAATAGCAACTTCCTATTTTTATAAAATTGAGTAGATGAAAAGAATTTTTTGGTAGTTTAAAAGTGGCGGCCGAGTGCTAATGGGGTGCTTGTCGATTCATACATTTATACCGTTCAATTAGATACATGCGCATTTAATTAAATAATATAAATGCATGGATCACATTCTTTTTTGCCGCATATTATAACTTATTATATAAAAAAATAATTAACCGAAAAGACCATTGAAAACTCAATTAAAAAAATCAATCATTCAATTCTTATTTATAAAAATAAATGTGGTTGTCTTATCCGTCTATGAGAATGGTATAGCAAGGTTATTTTATAGTTTAGTCTTATCTAAATTTTTAAACCACTAAATTAATAATTTTTCATAATTTTGTATAGTTTTTATTCTCTTACTATTATTATTTAATTTTGAAAATTAACTTAATTTTAGTTTAATTAATATTCTGAAATTGCATTTTTAAAAAAATTTTTGGTCTATGAAAAATGTATAAAAATTTCACTGTAAAATAGAAAATAATATCTTACTCCTTTCAAATATCTTTTAAAGAAATTTATCCATTATTTTCTGTTATTCCACCTTAAACAAAAAAATTTACAAGGCTACTAAATGGTTATTGATAACAAAGACTAAAAAAAAAAAATGATGCTACTATTTTTTTTTTTCCTAACTCAAAAATATCTTGGTGTAGACATATAATCGGTGCCTCTTGCGCACGATGTTCACATCTATATACCATTCATGCTCATTTCAAGTTCGAAATATCATTTGTACAAATAAAATTTTATCTCCATTGCATGATTTTTTTTCATATAAATAAATATAGGTTCTATGAAGCAATTATATGCAACAGCTTGTCCTTACGATCATGAACCGATCTTACCTGAAATCACCAATCCCAAGTTTACCTGTAAAAAGTAGATTTAATTATATTAGTATCTATAATTAATTTTTTCTATATAATACACAGATAGGGTTTCATTGGTAAGTGCTACAATGCGCTTTGTGCACATTACGCGCGATTTACTGGATCACGACTTTATATATTTCAAACTTTTTAAATTATGATTAAAAAAAAGACATATATTCCAAGCTGGAATTTTTAAAGAGAAAAAGAAAAAGAAAACGACATTATTAACAAAAATAAAAAATGACACATTAGACATTACATAACCTAACGAATTAATTCTGAATAGGCCATTAAGCTATGGCGAAGTGATGTAAGAATGAAAAAAAAAAATTGGGGAAAAATTAAAATTAAAATTAAATTAAAGCACGTGAAAAGAAATTGAGAATTGTCACATGGTTTTGGCGATAACGATATGGTGGTGACCACACACACGGTCGCAGAAGGAAGCCGTAGCTTTATAGCCGCCAACTCCATTTTTATATAAACCACAATCTCCCATTCCTCTGCTCGTTGAGTTAGGAGACTAAAGAGAGAAAGAGAGAGAGAGTCCATTTCAGACACCCACAAAATAGTCCCACCACGAAAATTGCTTCCCCTCGTTCTCTGCTTTTCTTAGAACTACTAATTAACAGCTGCCCAACAACAACTGCACTGTCCAAAATCCTACCTTTATATTAAAGTTCGGTTCTTTGCTTTTAGTTCTCTGTGAAATCATGAGTCTTTTTTGTTGGGTTTCTCTGGTTTTCTTCTTGCATGTGTCGAATCATGTTTCGAGCTTTGATCGGTTTTCATCGGATATCTCAACAAGGTTTCTCAATTATGCCAAGAGAAAAGAGATTGTTGATTGGATGGTCGATGTCAGGAGAAAAATACATGAAAAACCAGAACTGAGTTTTGAGGAATTTGAGACCAGTAAGCTTATTAGAGCAGAATTGGATAAAATAGGAATTAGATATAAACACCCATTGGCAATTACTGGCGTTGTTGGCTTCATTGGGACGGGTAAACCTCCTTTTGTTGCGTTAAGGGCGGACATGGATGCTCTTTCTATGCAGGTTTAATTTATTTTTGTTGCATTAGTTACTGTTGCCTCCTTTACCTCTAATTATGATAATTGAGTTTTTCTCGAAGAATAGATAATTTTACTCTCATGAACATTTTAAGTGATAGGGGTTGTCAAGAAAGTGATATCCTGATCGATGTTTATTAATTTGGACTGAAATTAGTTTAGGTTGATTTCCAACTATTTTGCTAGACTTTGATAAGTTTATTTGAGATAATACCTTAATCATGTTGGTCTTATGGAGTGAAAAATTATTCGCCTTTTGAGTATATAGTTTGGGTATCTTAATTTAACAGGAAATGGTGGAGTGGGAGCACAAGAGTAAAGTTCCAGGGAAGATGCATTCTTGTGGGCATGATGCTCATGTGGCTATGCTTCTTGGTGCTGCAAAGATTCTTCAAGATCATCGTGAAGAGTTAAAGGTCTGTTTCTCTTTTTAGTATCTAGCATTTTCTAAAACGAGTAGCATCTTGTATCAGTCTTTAGTAGCACTAGATCCCATTATCCTGACCAATACATTTACAATGGATTTGCCAATCTTATCTGCTTAAGAACTTTTTCATTATTTTGGTTTTAGAAAACATCCAGTGAATTTGGAGTCTCGGGGAAAATGGAAGAATAACTATATATTCTGTCATGGGAACTTTTTGACTATAACAAGCATTTTCAATACTTGGCCCAAACTGTCATATGAAAGTAATTCATTGGTTTGCTGAAATTTCATCCGGAGATTGGCTTCCGAGCGATTAAATTTCATCCGGAAGTAGGGCAAAATTTGACCTGTATTTCATTGATTAAATAAGAAAAAGGTAGATTGTGAGGATTTATTCACATCTATTAAATATATGTGTGTCTCTTGTGTGGGTGTGTGCGAGTGCAGAAAGGAAATAAAAGTAAAGATGTACATTTCTCAGCTACGCTATAATTTGTCTTTACTCTGGTTTGTTGTTTCTTTATTAGGGTACAGTAGTTCTTGTTTTCCAACCAGCTGAGGAAGGAGGTGGTGGAGCAGAGAAAATGATAGAAGCAGGAGCATTAGAGAATGTTGAGGCTATATTTGGGTTGCATGTTGATCCAAGGTTGCTAATAGGTTATGTGGCCTCAAGACCTGGTCCTCTATTGGCTGGGAGTGGCTTTTTTGAAGCAGTAATTGGTGGAAAAGGAGGTCATGCTGCTATTCCTCAGCACTCAATAGATCCAATATTGGCAGCTTCAAATGTCATTGTCAGCTTACAACACCTTGTTTCAAGGGAAGCTGATCCATTGGACTCGCAGGTAGATTTCATTTCCTTCCTGTAAGCCACCGGCAAATTCATACTCTGTTGTTGTTAGTTATTCTGCTTTTGTTGCTTTTGGGTGTGCAAACCATTGTATATGCTTATATTGCCTATTTGCTTCATTTGAGGGTTGATGCTTCCCCTATTGTGCTAGTTAATGATAAATTCACCATCTTCGGATGGTCTAGCATACTTGTCTTCTGTACGCAACTTGGAGGTTGTTATTTTACAAAGTAATTTAGGATGCCGAGAATTAGCATTTAAATTCTCAGGGGACAATCTCTTTTTTTTTTTATTTTTTATACATCCACTGATTGGACATGGAAGATTTGTACTAGTTGAGATATACTTGCAACACTTCTAATTTAATTTAACATAACTATCCAAAAATCTACCAGTTGTCCACTAGGGAAGTATAATCTTTGACTTCTTCAGTTTGTAGAATGGCGAAATTTGGGTTGTCATGTCAAGGGATATTTTGTGTTATTCCTATGTGTCATTCTTATTATTGTAATTGCTACTACTGTACATAATTTGAGAAATGACTTACAGGTGGTGACAGTTGCAAAATTCCAGGGAGGTGGTGCATTCAATGTTATTCCAGATTCTGTTACAATTGGTGGAACCTTTCGAGCCTTTTCAAAAGAAAGTTTTATGCAACTAAGGCATCGAATTGATGAGGTATTTTAGTTGAACTATGAATTTTACAATAATCATGTTGCAAAAGTTTGTTTGTTTTTTTTTTTTTTTTAACTATTATATTCTTCATGATGATAGCATTAAGTGTTTTGATATGGAATAGATTACTTTCAACCTTGTAGCATTTTTGTCCTTTCATTTCTGATACTCCACAATTACAAAGTGCTTCCTGTATTCGACAACAGGTCATCACTGGGCAGGCTTCTGTGCAGAGGTGTAAAGCAAATGTTGATTTCCTTGAGAAGGAGAAACCCTTCTTTCCTCCTACCATAAACAATAAAGAGTTGCATGAGTACTTCAGGATTGTTGCAGGAGACATGCTTGGTATTGACAAAGTTAAAGACATGCAACCGCTGATGGGATCTGAGGATTTTGCCTTCTACCAAGAAGCGGTCCCTGGTTACTTCTATTTTCTTGGAATGCAAAATGAGACAGGTAAACAGCTTCAATATGCACACTCGCCCTTGTTCGAAGTCAATGAAGATGTCCTTCCTTATGGTGCTGCACTTCATGCGTCATTGGCTGCTAGATATCTTCTTGAATTCCAATCAGAAATTCCTTTGCCAGAGAAAAAATATCATGATGAACTGTGAAGTGCTTTTTTGTGACTTCACAATCACGTATGCTTCCTGTTGACTTGAAAGCATCTAAATTTTTTCAGGTCAACATTCTGGCGATGCGCATGTATATATAGCTTATTCAATCTGCGAATATGCATAGTTTTTTTAAGTATTTGAAACTCGTCAATCAATATGAAAATATATCATTTCCCCTATATTTATGGAAGAGCTTTTCAAACCATTTTAGTTAATGTCTGAATTGGTTTGGTTCAATTTGGCATTTTGGTGTGAACTGAATAGTGCTTAGACCTAGATTCAGAGATGCTTGAGTGCTGCTAGATCCAAATTCACTATCAACAGCTGATCTGAAGGAGTTTCATGGCAGCAGAGTAAGGTTTTTCAATTATTATGTGAGCCCACCCCAACAGCAACTGCTTTGTCAAATGATGATGGTGATATCAAGTTCAAGATTCATTCTTTTCCTTCGGATACCAATTTAGCAAACGGTAACTTGAAAAAGAGGAAAATGAATCAACAGTATGAATTTTATGATGATATTTTTTGTCTTCAGAAGAAGTGACCAGTTGTTGGTGTAAAAAAGTAGACACTTTTATGATGATATTTTTGCCTGCAGAAGTGACCAGTTTTGGCGTGAAAAAGTAGACAAGGGATTTGCATGCATAACTGCTTACCTAAATCTGTGTCCCAGGTCCACCTTCAACTACTTGCACAAGTTTGGTGCATTTAAGGTGGTCCGGTCCATTTTGGTGCATTTAAGGTGGTCCAGTACATTGATAAATTAGAATTTGTTGTAATAGAAAACTATGAAAATGTGTCTTTCATGGTGAAATAGATTAATGCAAATTTAGAACTGCGTATCAAGTTGACTCAAAAGTTTAGTTTGTTTACGTTTGAGTCTGGTTATTGCCAAGACCATCATGCTCCTTTTGCCTCTTTAAGAGTATATTACAAATTCAACATCAGTCAGAGCCCTTTTGTTTGTGCAAAGCTACAAGGACAGCCTTCACTTTTGAGTGAAAATCCTCATCACACATAAAGTGGATGTGAACCTTAAAAGAAATGCATTCAATCAAGTAGAAACATGGTATAGCTAAATAAAAATGTTTTTAAGAATATAAACCGAGTATGTATACATCTCAAAAGCTTTCTCATCAATATTTGATATATTCCTATCAACTCATTCTGAAGTATAATTTGCCCACGTCTATCATAGACAGGGCAAGCCTGACAACCGAACTCAGGATGCCCAGGGTGAAGCTTCCCAAAACTAGTCTGTCTAACCAACCAAGCTATGTCAAAAGTCAATACCCAAAAACTTTGGATGCTATATCTAAAAGAGGCTCCAAGGCACTGGGAGCAAATTTTCTGGCAAAAAGAAAACAAATAGTTGTTGGTTGATTATTGTAATCGCACGACTGTTTTTCAAATCTCTTCTTGAAGAATTCATCTGTAATATCAGCCTTTCCAAATGTCGCAGGATGGGCGCCACCCCTTGACCAATCTGTCCAGGTAAGGGTCCTATTTGCCAAGAGATGTGGAACTTCAATGGTCAGCATTGTAGGGAAGTAGTGCTCGTCCACATAACATGCAGGCTTGCAACCGTCTCTGAACTTGGGGTAGTATGTGGTATCCTCAATTATGTAATGTGCGAGTCTCCGGTTCACTTCAAACCACTGAGATCCTTTACGCCACTGATGGAGAGAGACCTCTGGCATCAAGATCGGATTATAGCGTCCTCTACCATATGGGCTATCTTCATCAAATGAACCCATGAAACTGTGGCGTGATCTGGAAATATAGCGGTAGATAATGCTAAAATTTTGGAGAGGAATGCATGCCTCGGACACTAGGACAAACCACTCATTGGAAATGTCGAGCAAAGCATTTGCTAGGAGCCTCCTTTCAGCATCACACATGCTCATCTTTCCCCACTCTACCAGCTATACAGAACAACACGAAAGTGATTATTCATTAGTTAATATATTAAAGCAACTGCTAAGAAAACACACCTCTAGCCCAGCAATTATTCCATTCTCCAACTTTCATAAATTTCAAACTCTAAAAAAAAAAAAGAAAGTCAAACGTGTTCATCAAACAGTATTGTATAGCATGTATTTCTTGTTTTCTCCACAGAGAGATATTTCACATCTCCCAATAGTTCTTTTTTTGTTTGACAAAATGTTTTAATACTGTTCAGTACATTTACCATATGTCGTTATAAGCAATTTCAAAAGCCGATCAAGTGAAAATGAACATGGAGTAGCTCAAGTACGGTATGGGATTTTGGGAAGAGGATGAGTTCCATGCAAATTGCTCAACAAAAGCTTGCTCTTGAAATGCAGATAGAAACAAAAGGAAATATCGTAAATGATCAAGCAAGAAGCAAAGAAGTACCACATTTATAAGGGTCACAAACTACAAAGCACGTTGAAAAGATGAAAGACTCTACAATTATGTAGCGTGGTATTGTATTTCCAGAAGGTGGTATTGCTTCCCCTTCAATCAACAGAGCCACAACCTAGTCTAGATCAACAATTAAATCACGATTCATGAAAAAAGCAACAATGATTTGCTCTCCCTCAGTTCTTCGGATTAATACATAAATCCAGCTCCAATTTTCTTCTCTAGACACTACAAACAAGAACGTAAGCTCTCTTCTCAAGTGAAGAAACATGCTCAGTTGACAAGTATTAGAGGCGATTAGATATCTAGGGCAACCTATTTTTGGATGGCAAACATGAAATGCATATGACATTAGCAGATATGTTAAAATGCATTGTTTACTCAGAATAGCTATTGCATGCATGTCATGACTATGTAACGGCTTTCCATTTACTCCAAGTAGTCAACAATTAATATGCACACAATTCTGATAAAAGGTAAACAAATCAATACTCACAAACAGCATATTTCATTTGCTGTACAGATTGAACTTTACACTCCTATTATTGAATACACGATCAACAAAGGCTGTTCACTAGCATTCATATCCAACATGAATAGATGCATAAGTCCTTTTCAACTCTTACGAAAAACAATAGCAGGAACCATTCACAATTACACGTGGCTGGAGCAAAGAATCTCAAGAATCAGTTTCACAAATATAAATTACCTACTTTGTTTGAGTGCATCATTCAGATGATGATGCCTTCATTTTTTTTCCTTTTTTTTTTGCACGAGTAAATGACTTGACAAGAACAAAAACCCAATGTGAAGGCCATGATTGGCCTAAAACTTTGGAATTTGTATACTGCAAACGATTGAAGTCCTGGGGCTGACGCCTACACTCGATTATAATTATCATTCAAGTACGGTAAATTTCCTCAAATAACTCCACAACTGCAATAATATCATATACTTATTGCCTAAGTAGTCAAGCATGAAGTTAAACTTTCATGGATAGATCAAAGACCAACTGGAACATACATGACAATAATGGCTCTGCTGGCTTCATATAAAGTTAACCCTTCGTTTGCAATATAATTACCAATTCAATAACTGGTTCTAGTGGTTTGCAATGTCTCTCTGATATTTGGCTAGAAAGAAAGAACAAGCACTCATAATCTTTATATAAGAATTATTCTTAATAATCTTAAACAAACTTTATTGCTTAGCTACTATTCGCCAACAGCAATTGTCCAATTTACAGAGTAGCTATGCTAACAGCTTCTTGATGAACAAAGCGCCTAGCTTGCTTAGCAATAAGCAAGTCTCAATTTTGTGAAGAAATCTAATCACAGCCCAAACCTTCAAGATCAGTTCGAGGTCCCATGAATCCTTTGTAAATATTCTGCTGAAAATAATATTACGCTATATTCTTTGTAATCATTCTACGTTGCCACCCTTTCCCACTAAATCAAAAAAAAGCCCAAGGATACTATAACCAATCATTACCACATGAAAAGTACAAGATGCACGCAATAACCAACAAATCAAGGTTGAGAAATTCTATAATCGTCTATCTCAAAGGGTCTATACTAGATTTTGACATCTATAATTTATATGAATATAATAAAATTGGCGGTTTGCTACACCAAAAAAATGTGAATTTTCATCAAAGCAACGTTCTATCGACAAATTATGAAAACAATTCAGATTTATCAAAAGAAAAGAAAAGGAAAAAAAAAATAAAAATAAATATAGCACAATGCCAATAGATGTATTAAGAAAAGAAATTGCTAAATACCTGACTTGGGATTTGTCTGTTGTAAAACACGGATGAAGGTGTGAAGTTTGCAGCATAAGATGGAAATGAATGAACATAGATTGAATAAAGCCCCTCATGCCCCTTGAAAAACCTCTCCCAAAGGGGTGCTAATGGCAATGGTCCCTTTGTCAAGAACATGAAGGCAATCTTTGGAACTCTCCTAAAAGGGTATCCCTTTAATCGGGGAGCAAATGAAGCACGCCAAAACAATTCAGTATCATTCATCTGATGCCACGTATTTGATGGAGGCTTAATCCAGTTCTCTATATCATTTGGTTCCTCAAAGCATGGGAAAATTATATTGGACTTTGCCACGGCATCAGGCAAATTTTGAATACCAAAATATCGAAACATATACATACTAACGATTGAAATACCTAGAGCCAGAACCAAAAAAGCCAACAAAATTTGAAGGAGTTTCAATGGCAAAGGCCTGCTCTGATTCAATCTTACAGTAATAGCAGGCTCCTTGCCGTCCTCCAATGCCATCTTAAAACCAATCTTGGATACAGTAATTAAATCTCAAAAATAATCTATGTGCATCAAACCCTCCCCTAATGACAAAGCTAGGATTCCCCAAACAGTCTCTCGTAAAGCAAAAGGAAGAATCAGCTATGATCACTGCCAATTTAGTTCAAAAGAAAAGGAAACCCGTGTAAGAAGAGAACCAAATCATCATAAAGAAGGAAAAAGAACAAAAAATCAAATCTTTATCAAATGAGTATGTGAGAAACAAGGGATTATGGGGCGAGAAAGAAGCAATTGGACAATCAAACCACTTATTCTACTTTCCAAGAATCTTGGCAAGTATGGAAACATCAAGGGAAATAATTACGGTAAAGGACCAACAGAAACAGAGAGAAAATGCATTGTTACCATAAGAGCTAAGGAGAGTTTATAAGATTGAATAAATGAGAGAAACGTTTAGGAAAGCAATTTAAGAATCGATTCACACTTTCCAGCCTCCAGCTTTCAAAAGTTGCAAGCTTTTATTAGAAGAGAGAAAGAGAGGAGAAGAGAACATTAAGGTGATCTGATAGCAACGTTTAAAACTTTAAGTAATAGGAGGATGGGAAATTAATGAAACTGAAATTGAAGTAGAAGGAGAGTGGCAAAGCTGCGTTTGCCGTGTGGGAGTGACAAAACCTAGGAACTATTTCGTGGGGATTTTGTCTGGTTCTTTCAAATTCCGGCCTTTTCCACACTACAAGGTGGGCCATCCCTTTTCTTTTCTTTTCTTTTCTTATACGTATTTTCATCTCCACCATCCTTCTAATTATTCTATTCTTTTCTCTTTTATGTAATCCTTTAGTTTTTTTTTTATTTTAATATTTATTAGAATGAAATGAAAAATAGATTTGTGATTAATTAAGGATTAGAGTTTAGTTTTTATAGTAATCCAGCTGACATTAGATAATAATTTAAGATTAATTAATGTTTTGCTATATTTTAAAACATCAGCCTCTACTCTATAGAGATTAAAAATTCTCCATTTCTATTTCAAACAACTTCAAATTTAGTTAAAATGTTAATACTGTTCATAAAACATATTATATTTGCCAAATCTTTTCTTTCTCCTTAGAATTTTCATTTAGTTGCTTTGGCTTTGCCAACTTCAGAAAACGACTGATAAATATCTAGCTAGGAAGTTGAACCGAAGAAAATTCAAAATAAGCAACCATTGTCTGTTTCAATAGTAAATATTTGAAATTTTATTAAATAAAATTTCAAATTTAATTATTACCTCGTACATTGCATGCAATTGGAAAAATCATTTACAATTATGAATATAATATTATCCGACTTTAAATTAGTTGATTTTTTAAATTTTAAAAAATCAAATTGAATATCAAAAATCATAGATTCCAAAAAAATAAAAAAAAACGAAAATTAATTTCCGAAATGCAAAAACCAAATTAAATAAAATAATAGAGTTACAACCATAAAACTTACTCTCTCAATCTTAAAAATAGTTCCATTTTCTTTATGAACTAACGTAGTTGAATAAATGCATTTTTCAATATATTCTTACATTATTTAAGAGCGTATTAATAAAAAAAAAAGTAAGTGGGGTATAATTTATTATAAAAAAAATCAAAATTGGGGCTCTTTTTGAAAATGACCTGAGTAAAAATTAAGTCTAATATCCAATATTCATTGATAGAATTGATATTTAAAATTCAAAAGAAACAACTATTTCTCGCATCAATTCCGTTGTAGCAGTGGTGTGTGTGTGTGTATATATATATATATATTGTTACATGGGAGAGAGTGAGCTACAACTCTAATTACAAATTTTAAATTTCAATAGAAGAAATCATATTCGGGATTTTTTATATTTTTAATCGGGAGAATTTTTTTAAATAATATATATTTTTTAAAATTTTTGATTTTTAAGATATGTGAGAAATTATTTGGAGGAGTAGAGTTATTTATGAAGACGCAACGAAGTGTTGCGTTATTGTCAGAGGGCGGATCCACGTGTAGGCAAACTAGAAAGCACTGAAAACGCAACCACTCCTTGCATTGTCAGACTCTAAAGATGCAACATTATTCAACGTCTTCATTCACGTCCACTATGCTCCATGGAGCCCATGCACTTTGACACGCAATACGTGGCTGCGTTATTTATATATCCGGTGGGCCATGCGTCTTTAGGAGCTGTAGGGTGAGGCCTGGACACACAAATAACGAAGCCACGTGTTGCATTTTCTTTTTCTGTAGGGCTGACATCACGACACAGTCACGTGTTGTATTTTTTATTTGATTATTATAGTTCTACAAATAATTTCTAACATGCTCTATTTTCACAAATTTTTTATTAAATAGCATTATTTAAAGAAGTTTCCTAATAAATTCTGTTAGTTAATACATATATATGTATATTGATGAAAATGCCTTTAATTTGTTAGTATAACAATTCCCTCGTAATAATGGTCATTAGCTTAAATGAAAAGTCAGCTTCCGAGGCTAAGCTTAGGCTGTTTGGTAGTTTGGTATTATCAGGTACGTTAAACCAGAAGAGGGACCTGTTTGGTAATTTGCGCCGAACCAAGTTTCAAATCCTTGTTTTATTATCCGAACAAAACAAGAAAAATCAGTATCATGTCCGCCGTATTATTTCTTGCGGTCTTAGCAGAATACTTCTATTTTTTTTATTGATAAGCCATTAATATCATAATACTGTCTGTTAAGTTGATTATTATGCTGACTAAGCACAGTAATTAAGTTGATTTTTTCGGATATTAATTAAATTGATTTTTAATTTGGTGGTCCTACAAACAACGTTTTGGCTTGGAAGATATAGTATGCTACGATGAGGAGTAACTAAGAGAAACTGTTCTCTAGAATTATTGAGAACAAGGAATAGATATTTTAATAGGCAATTTTTTTCAATGATGTCTATTTTATCTGTTTGAAAAAAGAGCTAAATACTGAAAAATAAATTAAAAAAAACTTTTTGATTTTCATTAATTATGCTTACTTTTTTCCATAATTTTGATGGGATGCCTAAAATTAATAAACTAGAGGTTTAAACTTGTAGATTCTAATTGAAAAAATTAAACAGAATTGATGAAATCGAAAATGTTTACAAGAATATCAATTATTTGGATAATTTGGCCGAATTAACAAACAAAAATAACCATAAAAAGTACTTATTTTGAACTAATCGAATCATCCATTTACCATAAAAAATATATTTTTTAATTTATTATATTCCGTCCATTTTAAAAGAGAAAAGGTATTAAAATAATCTTAATGTTTTTTCAGAGAAATTGAAAGGCCTCTAAAGTATTTTTTGAACAAAAATATTCCTTAACTTCTAAAACTGATACTAAAATATCCTTTTATTAATTTGCCTTTTGTTTTAGGATAATGGTACTAACATAGCACCATGTAAGTGAGAAACCTACCATTAAAGATTTTTGAAAAAAGATATTAAAATTCTCTTTTATATTTGCTCAAATAAGCTAAAATGTCTTTAAATTTTTTTTGAACAAAAATATCCTTAAACTTATAAAATTGGTATTAAAATTTTAGCTTATTTGAGCTTAAAGGGTAACAAAACTTATGTGTCATGTAGTAGGACTTATTATTATTTATGTGGTAGACATACAAGCAAGTTTATGCCGTATAAGCACCATGTAAGCGCATAATCCACAATATATTTTTTTTACTCTTTTTCCTCTTCTCTCCCAAGCACTATCTGTGCTTTCTCCCTCCAACAAATGCCTACTTTAGGGATTTTTTGTGTTTTCTAAAGGAAGAAAGCACATATAGTGCTTGGTAGAAAAGAGGAAGAAATGAAAAAAAAAATTATTGTAGATCGTGGCACTAGAAATATATAATGTTTGTTAAGGTAGGGTTGTTAGGGTTATTTGGGTTGGGTCGGGTGATGAGATTTGATAATTTTCGAGCTCGAGTCGAGTTAAAACATTCCACAACCTGATCCGACTGAAAATTACATATATAATTTTTTTTTTCATTTTGTATTTCGGTCCCTCTCTCTTGCTTCCACATCTCTCCCTCTCGATATCTCCTTCTGCTTCTCTGTCTCTCTTTTACATCTCTCTCTATCTCTCCTTCTGCTTCTCTCTCTAGCTCGCTCTCAACTTCCCCCTCTCTTTGCTTCTTTTTGATTTGCCATTGCCAGAATCTTGATGAGGATGAGATGGAGGCGATTTTTCCATTGTTGGAGTTTGATGGTGGAAGGGTAGATCTAGATCTACTATTTTGTTGTCTTCTTAATCTAGATCCAGATCTACTGCTTTGATGGTGGATGAGGAGATAAAGATGGATATAAACTGCTTTCTCTATTATTTTTTTTGGGATTTTGTGTTTAATTAGATTTGGTATTTGGGTAGTTTTGCTTTGTTGTCTTCTCTGCTTCTGCTATTTTGATAAAAAAACAAACTTTTTATTTTTCAAAAAATCACGAAATTTAATCAATCAAAATTTTCTTTTATATTTATTTGATGAAAATCATTAAATTAAAAATTAGATTATTTGAGTAATTTAAAAGGACAAGAAAGAGTGAAAAAACTCATGAGTGGATCTGGAAAAAAAATTGCATGAGCTCGGGCTGTTCGAGTTGGTCTGGCCGAGGCCCAAAAAAAGTGGCGTTAATTGAATAGGAGCCCGAATATTATTTAGGGTCGGTTTGGGCAGGAAACTATTCAATTTTTCGAGTCTTGAGTTATTCAGGTTAGGTTCAAGTTGACTCAAATCTGATCGATGTACATCCCTATGTGGCATAAATCTGCTCACATGTTTACCACATAAGCAATAACTAGTTTTATTAATGTGACATATTGACTCTGTTACCTTAAAATGGACGACAACTTAAAAGAGGGATATTTTAGTACCGATTTCATAAGTTCATGAGCATTTTTATTATAAAAAAAGATTTCAGGAAAATTTTAGTCCATTGGAAAAACATAAAGGGTATTTTAATATCATTTTCCAAAAACATTTAATGCTAGGGCCCTTACTTATGTGGTGCTACGTTAGCAATGTTACCTAAAACTAATGACAGATTAATAGAAGAGTATTTTAGTATCATTTTTAAAAGTTAAAGGGTATTTTTGCTCCAAAAAAAACTTTAGCAGCATTTCAGCCGGTTTGAAAAAATATGAAAGACATTTCAGTAACTTTTTCCATTCTAAAATAATAATTCAATTTTTAACCTGTTTCAGAATATAATTCACTTGCAATTTATATTAATTTTTATATCATTTTTCAATTAAAATTTGGAACTTTGATATTTGATATCTTAATTTTATATCTCTTCACTTAGGTTCAAATTAATATATGATAATTGGTATTTTCAATATTATACTAATATTAGTCATTAGTTTAGTTTTTGCAACAATAATCATATATAATATAAACTAATGGCAAATTGTTGGTAAAATTTTTGGTGTTGGTGATTTGAACTTGACTTTTGCAAAAGCAAAAAGTTTTCTTTTTTGGGTGAAAATATGGGCTTTCAAGTCAATAGAATGGCATTGGGCTTAAATCCATGCTTTTAATTTGCACATGGGAGTCGATTATATTTCGCGGTTGCCGGAACATTTTCTCCATCACAGTTTGTCTTTCCTCCTGTCGGACAAGCTTTTCGTTCGAGTGTACTCTCGAAAAAATGGTATCAAGTGGTCAACAATTTCCAGATTCTGGAATCTGATTTTTCGGCTCTCTGTAATATGATAGATTTTGAGACTGGGGACGGTGTAAGAGAGGAAAATAATGGAATTGGATGACTGCTGAGAAAAATTTGTTAAGGCAACGCAAGCTAATGACAAAGTTTAACAAGTTTGAACTTGTAATTCCTGACAACTCTGGAGGTCGAGAATTGGCAACCGCGACGAACGTCCAACCATTTGTTGGTATTTAACACCAATCAAATTACTCACGGTGTTCAATCACTGTTGCAAAGCATTGAGATTGAGGTTTCAGAGAAAGGAGGTATGATAAGTATATGGCTTTCTTTCTTTCTTTATTTGTATAATTACTATCAATTACAACCATCTCTACGATTCGTTTGTCCTTTGTTTTCAGTGTTGCGCTCTTCCAACAGAATTGAGACAGGCCCTAGCCCCTGCATCATCTATTATAAAAGAATTAGATCTTATTCTTCACCGAGACTTCTCACGTCGTCCAGTTGCCGAGCTTGCGGATGCCATGCTCTGGATTGCTCCTCATGTCGAGAGTCTATCAATAGAGTCCGCGATTAGATCTTCTTCCAAGGTATGCTATGTTCTCAATCCAGAATAATTCTTAATATGCAACTTATGACATTCTTATTCATCAATAATTTGCTTACTATTGTTTGTCATATATTTCAGTTATCGTATAAGCAGTCAATTTGAGGTCCTATTAGCAACGAACTTCATCAACCAAAGGCTCTGTTCAAACTAGAACTAAAGCTAGAGACATAGCAGGCAAAATTTTTCACATACATAAATTGTCCTTCAGTAATAATCAAAACTAAACTTTAACATCTGCAAACAACATTCAGCTCACAAAGTTGTAATTTTCTATCTTGAAAGTAACCAACAAACAAAAGCTTTCACCTAAAATGAAAGAAAACTATATAATAATAGAACCAAAAATAAAAAAGTTTGATATCTTTTCATAGAACTTCACCATATTACATCGGCAGAATCTCAATTTACTTCGTTGAGGAGTTGGGTCCCCGCTTCTTCCCAAAGCCAACAACTGTGAACACAGAAAATAAGCACCAGTCAAGAAATACAACATTAACTAATACAACCTCAAGATTAAAGTTTAAAACTTGTAATAAATTGAATTTCAAGTTCAAATTCAATTTATATGGTAATTAGGCAACAGGAGGAACGATGAGTTTATTAAGAAAGAGAACAAAGATAAAGAACAGACCGGCAGTGACGAAGCGGCGATTATACTGCATGCGCTTATAGGCACGGCCTCTGGGCTTCTTCTTCTTGTCTTGCTTAGCAACCTTTGGTGTTTGGCCTCTCACCTTCCCTGCACGTGCCAGTGATCCGTGCACCTTACCTGCACCACAAAATCAAAACTCCCAATTTTATCACACCATTCGATTTGAGAATACGAAGCACCCAAGATAGAACAGAACAATTTAGGTTTTAACAGAAAAATTTAGGTTTTACCCATGATTGATTTGCTGCTTAGTGATTCGTAGAAGACACGATAACAGAGAGACCTCAGAGAAGAAGAGAAAGGAGCTAGCTTTGTGTTTTCAATTAGCAGGGGTTAGGGTTCTTTTATGAAGGGTGCGGTCGAGATTGCAGCTCCCCGGCTAAGGTTAGACTAGTCTATTTGCAATTTTATTAACGTTTATTGATATTGATTTATAAAATTATTAACTATAAATATATCTGTTAATTTTAATTAAAATTAATTAATAGGTCTATCAATTTTGATAAACCATAACTTTTAATTAAAAAATTTGAAAATATAAATACATATAAAAACAATTTTATTTATAGAATGTTATTATAAATATGAGATAAAAATGTAGATATTAAATGGATCATGGATAATTATTTAAAGTAATATATTATATAATAATTTTTAAAAATATATAACAATCATAATTCAAAAGTCAAAACCTATTTATATTTCTATTTATATTCTAAATAAAAATGTACTTACAAAGTTTCGTGATTTATAAAAAATTATATATGTTGTGTTTAGGCATTATAAATAATTTTTTGAGAAAGAAATATAATTAAATATAGGAAAAAGTAATTAAATAATTTAATGTTAAATATTATTATTATTATTATTATTAAAGAGAATAAATTGAATAATATATCCTTTTTTTAACCCTAGCAGAAAGAGTCATTTTAAACACTTTTACTAACTTGCCCTGCTCTAATTTTCAAAATAACCAAAGCACCCTTTATCCCGATATCCAGCGTTTTCCTTTCTCATCTAGCGAGACCTGCTACTGCCATCGGCATGGCAAACATACAAACGCATACTTTCAGACACCTATCAACCGCTTATCCATGTCTGCAAAGACTCCAAAAACATCAAAAGCTGCACACTTTAGCCTCAATTTCTCCTTCTTCTTCTTTCACGGAAAACCAGGAACAGCAGCAGCAGCATCATAGGCAACGGGAAAGACCCCGGAAGAGGAGACTTGAGAATAATAACAACCACAATAAGGATAACATTGAATCAAATGCAGATGATGTTAAGTCTAGTTCATATTTTCCAAAGAGGGGCCAGACCTTGGAGTTGGTTTGTAAGTCTTTGGCATTCAAGGGGAAGGGTGTTTGCAAAGTGGAAGATACTGGTTTTGTTTTAATGTGTGACCGTGCACTTCCTGGTGAAAGGTTCATTGGCCGGGTCACCCGCAGAAAAGGAAGTTATGCTGAGGTTGGTTGCCTTTTTCCTTTGAAAAATAGCAGCTTTATCTTGCATTTGTGCTGTTGAGAAAAATTAACATCGTTTGCTTTAGTTTTTTGAAAAATGTAAGAAAAATATGTGCGTTTGAGTCTTTGTGAACTAACTTTATTAGGAAAGATGGTCAGATATAGCTAATGTAATTGAGGTGGGTAATTGGGTTCAAGCTCTGTTTATTTCCATGAAGTTTAAAGCACTTGTTCATTACTAAGAAAATAGTTTTTTAGTATTATATATGTAATTTTAGTGATGTGGACTTGAAGGAATGACTTCTACTGTTGTTTAATTGCCCTCCTATCTTAAAGCTTAAAGGAATTCTACCAATGGATGGATATTCTTTAGGAGTTGCATATTCATTGCATTTTCTTGTATAATATCATTCAGAAAGTTCTAAAATTTTTTCAGAAATTAAGGTTTAAAATTCTTCGCAGAAATTGTGTCTGTGGAGTTGAGTAATGTGTGCGCGCATCTGGACCGTTGGATTATGTGTGTCCATTTGATCTAACAGTCGTAATGTGCACGCACCCTATCTCAGCCCTGTGGTGTTTCCTCTGCTGAAGAAAGGAATTTGTCAACAAAGGTCCTGTTAATGCATAGCTTAAACTTCAGGGTTAACAAAAAGCCATTGACTGCACAAGGGACTTGTTTCCGTTGTGCTTTCACTTTGTCCTTATTATTCCTGGCTGTAGCATGATTTAAGGAGAGGATGCAATCCTGGTTATTTATTATTTTATTTAAGTGGTGATGCTGTTTGGTTTTATGATAAGGGCAGGTAACGAAGGTAAAGACAATATCTCCTCACTGGAACCTTGTAGATGCCCCTTGTGAGTATGCTTCATATTGTGGAGGTTGTAAGACACAAAACTTGTCTTATGAGGCACAGATCAAAGCTAAGGAACAGCAAGTCTATGAATTGATGATACATGTTGGAAAATTTTCTGATATACATCCAGAATTCTCGAGCGCCGTGAAGCATATTGTTCCCTGTGATATTCAATTCCATTATAGAAATAAGGTTAGTGCAGAGCACAAAAATTTAGAATTGGCTGCATCAATGCCTTATTTGGTTACTGGGAAAATGGGAATCAGGACGGATTTCCTTCTTTTACTTCTAAAATCAGCACAATCAATGCAGGCATATAAATAAATTCCCTTGGTAGTAGTTCATAGCATAAAATATTGTCAGAACCAATCAAAAGCTGGATATAACCTGCATGTTGCCTGACTGTGTAATGTAAGCATAAAGAAGAAAAGGGAAATATTATGAAATGATACAATGATAGATGCACATGCATTTCCTGAACTGTTCAAATGCTGAACATGCATTTCCTGAACTGTTCAAATGCTGGCATTATAATCTTTATGGTGCCTTAACAGTGATTGAGGAGGATAATTTTCAGGCATCAATAGACGGAGTAGTCATGCAACTATTTCACAGTTGTGCTTGTAGAGTGTGGATGTCCCAATAATCTCTCACATTGATCATGTCTAGTTATTTGAACTACACTTTGCTATTCTAACTGCATAGTTCAAAAATGTTTTATCTGCTAATAACTCTGTTGGCAGATGGAGTTCTCATTTGGTTCTCAAAAATGGTTGCCTAGAGAGCTGCTAGGAGAGACAAAAGATGGCATTGAGAATTATGCTTTGGGATTGCATGCTCCAGGCTTTTTTGACAAGGTTCTAAATGTTGGCAAATGTTTGTTACAAAGTGAGCCTGCCAATATGGTATGATTGTTTCTTGCTTATTACAAACATGCATATGGATTTTTCAAGGTATTCTGTTCATATACTGTCATTTACCTATGGCTACTTTTTGAGAAAATTTTAGCCAGGTTGTATCAGTTAAACCAGTGATCTGCATTTGTGGATCTCATTTAAAAAGTCATGTTATATGCTCATGGTGTACAGCAGCTAATGTTTTCTAGATGAATAAGAATCTGTTGTTTCATGGAAGGTTTTATAAAAAAGCATCCTAGTTTGAATTAGGTTTGAGAAGTACACTTTCCATGGCATCAGCTTATTGGTTAATATGACACCAAAGTGTTACAGTGCTGGGCTCACAGGGACACATTAGTTAATGGAAAAGGAAATGGAAATAAATGTGGAAGCAAAGCAAATATAAAGCATCTATTGTCGTTCTTCCTGATCTGGATAGTCAACTTTTGTGATTATTTTAAATGAATGCCCTAATCTTCACTTGCTATTGAAATTAATTTAAGAAGTATTTGTCATAGGACTTACGTAAGACAAAATGTGCATTTTGTGCCAGCTCTCACTCTTATATCTACATTGCAGGTTCTGGCAATGATTCAGGATTGTTGGAGAGATCCACAATTCAGACTAACTCCATATGATGTGAAGTCTCATGCTGGGTTTCTCAAGCACCTAATGCTAAGAACTGGAAGGTATGATTAATTCTGTCAGCTTCCTCAAGGTTAGTTGCTTCATATTAATACTTGCACTGGAAAGACACTCAATTCTAAGGTTATGTTGCTGAGGGGGAGGTGGCGGGAGGCTCAAATTTTAACGTTGGAAATAAATTCACTAGTGATTGAGAACTCACATATACATGTTTAGTGTGGAAAACTATTGTACATGGGATATGAGTAATGATTTCCAAATAGGCCTAAGTCAGCTATGTGCCTCATTGTCATAACTGTAGCATAAGAAACAACTATTATAATTTGGCTAGAACTTGTAAGCCAACATGAAAACATGAGAATTCACTTTATGAAGAGGCTGAATGGGAAGTTTTTGGAGTAAGCCTTAGGTAGATTTACTGTTATGCTATAGGGGCATTTTTAACAAATGATGAAGGGCTGAGGATGGTCCTCTACCATAAAAATCGATTGCCAGTATTTTGTGTGCTTCCCATGAAATAATCTTTTCGTGCTCAGGAAATCTTATCATGTAACTAGTTTATAGTGATGCATGCTGGCAAAGTCAATGTGCAGTCTTCTGTCCTTAGGGTTATTCTTTTAGTTCTGATATTATTTTGTTCATTTTGGTTTCACAAAGGTTTCAGAATTGCTATTCTAATTACCTTTCTTAATTTTTTTTCCCTTTAAAAATCATAACTTATTATGTATGTTTCAGGAATTCTGAAACTGGTTTGCTTGAGCTAATGGTTAACGTTGTCACCTCTACCTACAAACCAGAGCTGCTGAAACCTCTCGTTGAAAAGATTTCATCTATTCAGGAAGTGGTTTGTATGGTCAATTCCTTTATTTTTAATGATTCAATTAAAACTTTGAAGATTTCATCTATTCACTCTTGGTACTTCCAAACTATTTATTCCCTTTTTATTCTTTCTTGATAACTGGTAGGTGAGCGTCATGAATAATGTAAATTCTTCTGTTGGCAACACATCTGTTGGGGAGCAGGAATACACTCTGTATGGAAAATCCACCATCACAGAGAATTTAAGAGGACTAACCTTCCAAATTTCAGCCAACTCTTTTTTCCAGACAAATACACATCAGGTAGATGAAGTAGCATTAGCAAACACATTTCGCCTTGATGCATACCATCCATAACCAGCAAATGAAAAGATTTCATACTGTATAGGCTGAGGTTCTGTATAAACTCATTGAAGACTGTGCTGGTCTCAGAGGAGATGGCTCAGAAGTTGTTCTTGACCTATTTTGTGGCACTGGCACCATTGGACTGACACTTGCCAGAAGGTTTGTCTTTTCTGTTCACTCAGTTCCCAATGGAGAGTAACACCTTCTCACTTTATTTATTTTTTTCTTTTTATCTTTTCTCTTCTTGCTTTTCCAGGGCTAAACATGTTTATGGCTATGAAGTTGTTCCTCAAGCAATATCAGATGCCCGTAGAAATGCTGAGCTTAATGGCATCACTAATGCTACATTTGTGCAAGGAGATCTGAACAAAATTAGTGACAGTTTTGGCAATGATTTTCCAAAGCCTGACATTGTCATTTCAGGTTCATCTCTGCCTTTGTATCTGAAGTTAAACATGATTTTTGCTAGTTCGGTCAGTGGTGTGAAGAGACTGCCCCTAGACAATTTGTGTATTATAGTGTAGCATATTTAAGGGTCATGCTTTGTTGTCTGAGTTGTTTAACCCTGAAATTTTGCAGATCCAAATCGTCCTGGTATGCACATGAAGTTAATCAAATTTCTTTTAAAGCTTAAAGCTCCACGCATTGTATACGTATCATGCAATCCAGCAACTTGTGCACGTGACCTCGACTACCTTTGCCATGGTGTGGTATGTAGTCTTCCCGACTTCTCCATTTGCGAAGATTGTGACCATCTGTAATCTTAATCTCTGAATCTTGATGCAGAAAGAGCAAAATATAAAAGGTTGTTACAAACTCAAAAGCCTACAGCCAGTGGACATGTTTCCTCACACCCCTCATATTGAATGTGTTTGTCTGTTAGAGCTTTGCTGACCATCAACCGAATCTCTTCGCCACCATGTTTGAAGGCTTCAGCTCTCGACTTAATTCTCTACAGGAATCTCTGAAAACAGAAGGTGATTTTGCCTCCAAAATTGAGGAGGCATGTCCAAGTTGAAAGTGCTGGGATGATACCTAAACCTTTCAAAAGAATGGAGTTATGCTTTTACCGGCATTTTAGCATCTTGAAGAGAAATTTGTACGGCCGAAGCTGGTAGCAGATTCTTTCTTACCCTAGGCACCATTTTTCTCTTAATACAGCGGTAAATTTTGTGCAATAAAATCCATTATGATTTGTCATAGACACCATCTAGGATGGTATTTTTTCAGAAGCCTCATTTACAGTTGAGAATTCTTGTAATAGATTCTTGAAAATCAAGGTTTGAGATGGTAACTCATTTTTCCTTATATGAACATTTCTCATGTTGGTTCTAGTTTGGAAGATGACTTGGAGAAAACTTGTGCAGAAAACAATCTAAATACTTTATTCTTATGTTGTTTTCACTCTTCCATATGGTATCTCTTTTTCTTAATGTTTTTATTCACTTGGCTTGTAACATTATCATAAATACATCTTTTAGTTTTAATTTTTAAATTTTAATATATATACTATAATATTTTCTTTTTCTTATATGTATATATATATAAATTCCCTTTTAAACTATCACCATTTATCAGATTTTTTTCCTAAATTAATTGCATGCCATATTATCTTTCTAAACTTTGTTGAAAATGTCATATTATCCCCCAGTAGGACATGTGTCATTTTACAAAAAACACATGAAAAACACGCATCAAATAGTAATTGAGAGATAATTGGACATTTTTAGCAAGTTTTAGGTAGGTATATAATTTAATATTTTCAATAGTATAAGGTGAATTTTTTATATTTTAAAAAAGTTTGAGTGGCTAATATGATATTTTCAACAAGTTTAGGGGAGTAGTCTAACATATAATTAATTTAAGGAAAAAATTTGATAAACGACGATAGTTTAGAGGATAATTTATGTATTATCCCTATATATGTGTGTATATGTATATAACATATACAACCCTCGATGCTCTATATGCATTGTAACCATTATAAAAACACGAAACAAGAAACTAATCTAATTAACAAAAAAAGATAAATAAATCATATAAATCTGGATAAAATAGGAAGGTAATTAATGAGCAATGGTTATTTAATTTCCAATTGTGAGATGGTTGTTAAGGAAAAGTCCAGCATATCAATTTCTTTACCTCATTCCTTGTATGGCTGCGTATTAAAATTGTTGCCAAAGATTATCATTCTCTTCCTGACTTCCTCTATATTTATATTTTGTAGACTGAAAAAACACAAACATTTCACATTCATGCAATGGCTGGTCATCAAAATCATCGCATCAAAACTCAGATATTTTCGTTATTAACATTTTCTTATTATTTTTTAGGCAATATATTAGCTGATGGGATAAAAAGTTCAAGTTCAATCATAAAAAATTACACCTTAGTGGTTCGCAACAGTTTAATTATTTATTTTCTTGGTTTGAATTTAATTTAATTTAACTTTATTGTTTCTTAACTCAAGTCTTGCAGGGTGAGAATGGGGACATAATTGACTGTGTTGATATACATAAACAGCCAGCTTTTAGTAATCCACTTCTCAAAAATCACATTATACAGGTTATTTTTTAAGTACTGTATGCATTAATTAATTAATTAATATGTAATTGGTTTTAAATTATATATTAATATTAATTTAATTGAGTTTGATTCTACAGATGAAACCCAGTTCATCCCCTAACACACGTTCACATCAAAGACTGGAAAACGAAAAGGAGTTGTTTGATAATATCAGGAAAAAGTATGGAGAGTGTCCTGAAGGAAGAATACCAATTTTAAGAACACAATTATTTAAGGACCGTAAAACTGCACCAATCTTTTCTAATACAACAAATCCAAATTATATAAATTTGGCACCTAATCTCCCCCGCCATGAGGTAATATTTCTTCTAATTCTAATTTTTTTATTTCTTTCCCAAGGATTAATATATATATATATAGAGAGAGAGAGAGAGAGCTATAAATTTTGATTTGATCTACAAACTCGATCCAATTCGCTCACAAAAGTGTGATTCAAACCCAACTTGCCAATCATTTGCAAAGTAATTCAATGTAACTCAATTTGTTATATGTATAATCCGATCTATTTTATGATCTATTTTTATTATTTGTGATTTTATAATTTTTATATAATGTGAATACAAAATCAATTATTTCTATAAGTTACATATACACAATTATTTGTTTTTAATTAAAAAGATTAAAAATGATGTTATAAATCCTGATATGTTTAAAAATGACCTATTTGGATCATGACTTAACTCGATCCCACATCAATCATGACCTACAAAATTTTGATCTATTTATAATTCTACCTAAACTAATTCAACCTAGTTTTTTTCTAATTTATTGGCTAACATAATTTGATGCATATTATATTGTTGAAGTCCATTTTTTTCTTTAGTGTAATATGGCATAGTTAACTTGATTTGTGGTAAAAGTTTGTTGGGTAAACAAGTATGCGATAGTTCAAGCAAGAGATACAATATACTATGGAGCAAGTGCAAGGCTTAACAACTGGAATCCAGCAACTTCTGATGGAGAATTTAGCTCTGCTCAAATTTGGGTTCATGCTGGTGCCCAACAAGATTTGAACAGCGTTGAGGCTGGCTGGCAAGTAAGTTGCACTTGCACACACACCCCTTTCTTTTCTTTCAATTCCCCAGATTTAATTTTCAGGAAATTCTGAGATTAAATTTCTCTCTCTCTCTCTCTCTCTATGTAAACATAAATAATCCAGGTCAGGGCTCCTGATACTAAAGCAAGGTTCTTTATTTATTGGACGGTAAGTTTACTTCAACGGTTCATGAGGACCACTCCTTTGATCCCTTTTTTATATAAATTTAAAGTCTTCATGCTAATTAAATATTTGAGCTTCAGCGTATATATAATTTTAGCTGGTTTAATGATCAGAGAGATAATTACAAAGAAACTGGTTGCTTAATCATCAGTGTCCTGGCTTTGTGCAAACCAACAAGAACTTTCCCTTAGGTTCTATTCTTGTCCCATCAGTTTACGGCGGGGGCCAGCTTTCTCTACCTGTAACTATATTCAGGGTAACATACATTACTATCACTGTCATTTTATTTTATTCGCCTAGAAAAAACTTTAGTATTTGAATCAAATCCAACTTTTAAAAAAATTTAACGGAAATAAATGAATTGTATTCGATCCGTCGGGTTCAATTCAATAGATTATAACAGTTTTTATAATTTATATATATTAAAATATAAACTATTAAATAAAAAATTACATTTGAAAATTAAACGGATATAATTGAATTGAACACAGAAAAAAATTGAATAAATTATACGTTTTCTGATTTCGGTTCAATTTGGCAGAGTCCTACTTGTCACTGATTAATAATTATGTCCAAGAACTTTAATCTGTATCCAATTTTAAATTGATTTTGGGTGTCGTGGATTTACAAGGATATGGAGAGCGGGAATTGGTGGGTGAAGTTGGCAAATGGAGAATTAGGGTATTGGCCAGCGGAAATCTTCACAAGTCTAAAAGAACCTGCAGATGTGCTTACATGGGGAGGAGAAGTACTTAATAAGAGAACAAATGGACGTCACACGTCAACTCAAATGGGAAGTGGACATTTCCCTAACGAAGGATTTTCAAAAGCTGCCATAATTGACAAACTTCAATATATTTCTGATCATGGTACGGCAGTTGATGCTCCCATGCTTACACCAGTCATTGTTTCAAACCCTTCTTGCTATGACTTGCACATTGGAGGACGTGACAGAAATCTTGGAGTTAATTTTTTCTATGGGGGTCCTGGATTTTCAGATAATTGCAAGTAGACCCTAAATTATTGTATTAATATATATAACTAGGGTTTCTACAGTTTTCTTTTTTGTTTTTATTAAATAAAACTACATGCATGCAGTTTATCTTTTATTTTATTTTCTTTAATTAAAATGCTCTGCAAGTGATCTTATCTTCATCCAACATGGAGACTAATAAGAATATATATATATATATATATATATATCTGATAAATCTGATTTAAGTGGAAGCTAATTAATAAGCAACTATTATTTGATTTCCAATGTATGACAGGAATGGTGGCGGAGGAATCCAATATATCTAATTTAATTTTTTTTTTATTTTTGGCTCTGAATTAAACAAATAAAATTAATGTATTAATCCTTAGGCGTTATGCAAATTAAAACAGCACAGCGTTCCTCATTACTGCAATGGCTGATGCTAATTGTCATTTCAAAGGCAGGACTTCCCATATTTCAAACAATAAATCCGTTGAAGGGATAAGAAGTTCAAGTTCAGCCACGAAAAACTTGTTCATAACTACTACTATAACTGAATTGAACCTGAAATACTTTTTTCTGTTTTATTTGAAATTCAATTTTTCAAGTTTGCATTTGTAATTAATTAATTAATTTATCACTATATATATATATATATATATATATATATATATATATATATATTTATTTATTTATTTAATTCAACTATTCGTATTCGTATTGACTGCAGCTCAGCATATTAAATAAATACTTCTTTTAAATATTGAATTATATATATTCAAACAAATGCACAATTATGAAAAAGTAAAAAACTAATAATAATAATAACAATAATGAATATACCCGACCTGAATTTGACTGTTGCAACCCGGTTACCAAGTCTAAATCCAATATAATTAATTTCCTTTTCCCTATTGGAATAATTGATTTCCATTTTACTTCTAATTTAAAAAGGTAAGTAAATTATGATTTTTTTACGGAAAAAAGTAATTAAATTCTGGTAATCATAGAAATAAATATAGTCTAATTAAGAAATTGATTAATAATAAAAAAAATCCCAACTTAAATATGTAGTAAAAATTTTAGTGGAAAGGCACAGCAAAAGCTAATGCTAGTATAATGGGATACGTACAGATTCTTTGCATGGTCCTTTATAATGTTAGCAGCTAGCTGTATATTAAAAATATTTCTTTCTTAAATTTTTTTTGAAACTATATATATTAAACATACATCTTAGTCCTTAGGTTTTATGGAAAAAATTGCAAATTAAGCTTTTCATACTTCTTCAATGGCCAATGAGAATCATCATTACATTTGCAATGTCGGAATTTGGATTTTTTTTTTAAATAACATTTTTCCATATGTTAAACAATAAATTTGTCGAAGGGACAAGAAGTTCGAGTTCAGCCATGAAAACTTACACCATAGTGGTTTGTATTATCTCTTTGCTCAATACAAATTGATTTTTTTTTTGAATAATTTATTTTCCTGCTTTGAATTTTTGAAAGAATGAAATGCTTCTCTTTTCTAACTTAATAATTGCAGGCTGAGAATGGAGAAGTAGTTGATTGTGTTGATATATATAAACAGCCAGCTTTTAGTCATCCACTTCTCAAAAATCACACTATACAGGTAACGATACAGCGTCGATAGATTTCCACTAAAAGGTTTTCGGTAATTTTCAAAAACTGATAATAATGAATTGATTAATAAAATTGATAGTAAGATGTTAATCCTTTTTGCTTCTGAAAAAAACGAAATTCATACAAATCATCAAAATTTGATTGTGGGACACAAATAATCTAAGGCTTAAGGGTTAAATGTGCCCATTGATTTTGTTACAATAGTGAATCAAATCCTTCGTATTTCGCTAAGGTGAATTTCACCCTTAAAAAATTAAAAATAGAATAATTAATTAAGCTTTTAAATAATAAAAAATGCTCCAATTATATCTTAATTGGAATAAAGTATTTTACTTATTTATGTCGCATTAAAATGTTAATATCATGAATTCTTAATTTTAGTTAGCGATTTCAAATATGGCACAGCTCCAACCATTAAGTATTTTGCTAGTAAAAATGAAAAGTTTATTTGACCCAATTTGATTCTTTAAGATTCAAATTAGCCAATGGAAATATGTGTGACTTATTTGACTATTGAAATAAACTGAAGCAGGCTATTTGGCCTTTCAGCCTGATTCCAAAAGGATAATTAATTTGATATTACAGATGAGGCCTAGCTTTGGTGCTGATGAATTGAAAGAAGGAAAGAAAGAAGAGATATTTCAAGTATGGCAAAAGTATGGACTGTCCAAAAGGAACAATACCAATTGCAAGAACTCAGATTATGGAACGTAAGACCAGACCGCCCCAGTTTCCTAATACAAAACGACATCCCTCGTCATGAGGTAATATTAATTCCAATTATATATATACATTTTTTTTTTCCTTCAAAATTCTGATTTATATTTCTTTTATAAATAAGTATGCCCAAATCATCGAGGCAGGTGCGGGTCCATACTACGGAACCGGAGGAAATTTTGACTTATGGAAGCCAAGTGTAGGATCTGATGGAGAATTTAGTTCATCCCAAATATAGTTTGAAGCAGGTTTTCGTCAGGATACCAATACCATTTGAGGTTGGCTGGCAAGTAAGTTCCACATCATTCAATTCAATTTGTAGGAAATTATTATAATTTGGTTGGATATGTTTGAGAAATTAAAATAATTTTTACAGGTTCGGTATAATTATCAAAATCCAAAGCTCTTCATTTTTTGGAAGGTAATAATTTACTTCTATTTGCTCACCACTCCCTTTTTTTTTTTTTTGTTAACAATTTTTGAATATATATATATACTATGGGCAATTTATAGGCAGATAATTACCAAGAAACAGGATGCTACAATCTTGAGTGCCCTGGATTCTTGCAAACCAGCAATAAGTATGGCTTTGATTTGGAGATGATTCCTGTATCGTCCGACAATGGCACAAGTGGGTAATTGTTGGATACAATCCAAGTCCCATATCCCACATTGAAAAATTAAGGGAGAAACACCTTGAATATAAGTGTGTCCACCTAACTCCATTAGTATGAGGCCTTTTGGGAGGAGCCCAAAAACAAATCCGTGCGGGCTTGGCCCAAAGCGGACAATATCATACTAATGTGGAGTTAAGGGGATGCTTGGCGGTCCCAACAAATGGTATCAGAGCCCAGGTTCGGAGATGGAGCCAACGGTGGACTGCGTTGTGTGGGATGTCCTCGGTTTGTTCGTACGATTGGAGATTCGTGTTTGGTGCCTTGCGCCGAAAGTCTTCCTGGTATTGTGATGGCCAGGCGGCGTGTCCCGTTGGTTGAGAACGGCGGTGCAAGATGATTTGACGAATCAGTGGATTATCGTTGGAGGAGAGACCACGTGTTGTGTGGTCCTTGGTTTGAGGGGAGGATTGTTGGATACAATCCAAGTCCCATATCCCACATTGGAAAATTAAGGGAGAAACACCTTGAATATAAGTGTGTCCACCTAACTCCATTAGTATGAGGCCTTTTGGGAGGAGCCCAAAAACAAATCCGTGCGGGCTTGGCCCAAAGCGGACAATATCATACTAATGTGGAGTTAAGGGGATGCTTGGCGGTCCCAACAGTAATGCATATATATAATCTTCTACTTATATATTCATTTGTAAACCGAGCTAACAACAAATACATTTTAATGTTCGTCAGGAAATGAGCAATGGAAATTGGTGGCTGCGGGTGTATGACGAAAGAAATAGGTTACTGGCCAGCCGCTATCTTTACAAGTCTAGGTGGACCTGCAAATTTCATAAAATGGGGAGGAGAAGTAGTGAATAACCGAGTAAATAAACGTCACACATCAACTCAAATGGGAAGTGGACATTTCCCTAACCTTAAAGAAGGACTTTCAAAAGTAGCTGAAGTTTACAATATTGTTCATGTTGATAATATGGGTAACATAAGAGATGCTGAACATACTTTTCGATATGCTTCAAATTCTTCCTGCTATTTCGTCCAGATTGGAAATTATGACCCTGTAAAAGGAACCCGATTTTATTATGGAGGTCCTGGATATTCGCCACAGTGCCCTTAGACCCCCTAAGAAAGAAAAAAAAATAAACTAGGATTACAAGGCAACTTGTCTGAAATGTAGATGCTTCAGAGTAGTCCTATTTTCATTGAATAAGATGTATTTACATGCTCTTATAATATGTGTAATACAGCTACAATGATACAAAAGTTACATTTTATTAGACTAGCATGAAACCATCATTTTCATCAGTATGTCTAGCCGGATGGAATTCTGATAAACTAATCGCACTGTTTTCTTTCTTCTTGTATGGACTGAAAAATCCGAGCTACTGATTCAGTTGCTAGTCTAGGGTTGCATGGAACAACCTTAATCACACGTATCCGCTGCTCATTACTTTGTGCATTTTGATCTGATGCCTGAGCTGTTGGTTCCGTAGGAAAAAGAGGAAGTGGCTGGGCTTTAGGCCTTTGAGAGAGACTACTTGCCGTACTTCCATGTACCTCACTTTCCTTCAATGCTTGAACTTTTCCGGCACAGAATGAGATCCCATGACTCATCTGACTTGACACGTTACAAGAGTTCTGATGCAGGAACGTGGAGTTAACATCTGCAACCGATAAATGACCATCGTTTTTTGACTCAGGTGCAGCAAATGGGCTCACCTGCTCGACTGCTGAGCCTGAAACAGACTGACTCATGATTGGCATGCCACACATTGGAAAGTATGTCTGCCTGGATGGGGCGAGACCAGGAAGGATTCCAATCCCTTGTTGGTGAGAAGCTGGAACTCCATAGGCTGCATTCACAAAACCTCCAACCCCAGTCGGAGGAGAGCAGTTAGCATAAATAGGTGCCGTATATCCTGAATGTGGAGGACATGGCCCTGTGTAGGGCTTGTAAACAAGACCCTCAGAAGGTGACATGACTGGAACTAGCCACTGATGGCCAGGTCCAGGGAAACACCATGGAGATGTTGTAGTATTGGTAGCAACAGCAGCAGGAAATGTGCCTCCTGAATGAGACTCGAGATTTGGTTGCTGTATAAGAAGTCCTTTATTGGTTTCAACGTGGACAGAAGGAAGGCGAAGCTTCTTAGCGGCATGTTCATCAGCGAATTCAGAGCTCCAATATGGCTTCTGAGAATTGTCTTTCTGTTTAACAACCACTGGTGGTTGTTCAATGGCACAAACAGAGGAAACCTTTTTTGCTGGGGATGATTTCAATAATGCATTTCCCAAATAAATGGTATCGTCGTGCAACAGATCCGGCGACTCAGCAATCAATTTTTGTACCTGTACCAAATCAACACCATACAGTGGGTTTTTCTTTCCACAGAAATCCAAGAAATCATATGCATATCTCAGAGTCAGAAAAGGGATAGCACTTGGTTAGGCAATTGCTACATACCTTCAGGAGCCTGTGTAATTCAAATACTTGCACTCTGAATGTTCTTTGCTGACTGAAAACAAAACCGCAAAAAAGGTAGAGTGAGTGCAAATACCAGTTAAGGTTAAATAAAACTTACAAAAAGACAGAAAACTATATAGGATTAAATATCAGCTTATGTGCTATCACCATTCCTATAATATATGTGGTATTTACTAGCAAAATAGTTGATGTTCTTGCTGAGAGGGAGTAATATGCTTACTAGATTAGACCATTCTTATAACATATATGATCATCTATGTGCCAGTGAGCACTCTGCAAGACAGTTGCGTGTGGGATTAGTGCCTCACGCATAAAAGTCAAGCTGAAATATCAATGCCATTTTTATGCAAATGCACATTCTAACAAAATTTATGTTTTGACAGCCATCTTACAATTATCATCGGGAAGTGAAGGAAAAATTGTAAAGTTCATCACGATAAATGTCATAAACTCATTGGAAAACTTGGATTTCCTAAAGTTCAGTTCCTGTGACAATTGAGCAAAACAAGTTTTGCTTGATAGACTGAATGACCTAGCATCACTACTGACAGAAGTATTATCAACTCCATTTTCCTTCTTAATAAAGTTGTTAAATTAAGCAACAATTTGACAACCATTATCATAGATGATTACTATTCAGATTCTCATACTAATACCTAATGTACTGAGCGAGAAACTGGGATACAAGATGTTTATCAGCCCACAGAATTCCAATTTTCAGTTCAAAAACTATGTGCTCTAAGCAGGATGTAGACTCTTCAAATGTGTTACATAATTTAAAATGAGACCAACAAAACTATAGCCTGTAAGATTAAAGAGAAAGATCATGAGTTGATTATTCCATATAAATGTTCATGAAACATAACTCGTCTCCACATATCTTGTTCAATGGCCTGCTTATGCTGAAAAGAGCACAGGATGCAAGTGAATTAAGAGACAGTGGGAGACCAAAGTGCATAGTTTCAAAGATATATCCACCTAATCAAAAAAGAGATCAAAGTGCAGTGTGTGGAAATTAATTCCTTCCTAATTGTTAAATATACTCTTCTAGGCCCATTTTCTTCTCATAAATCCAAAGGTTGCCTGCGTACAAGGTTGAGTGCTCTTTATAATCTATCAGCCATCTAACTTCAATGCCTGTGGTTGGTTTTAGCAGAGTGGGTTGTTAAATACGTATTGTTCTAGCCCCTTCTTTGTCATATTATTCGAAAGCACTTGCCCTATATCTAATGTGCTTTTCTAATTATCAATTTCTTCTCCTCTTATATATATTCTGCTCCATGACACTTATCAAACCAAGCATTGCTTGCCGTATGATAAAGCAAGACAACTCACAAAAACAAGCATAACTTAAGTTTATATAATTATGCATGTGAAGGAGACAGCATTATTGTCTGATTTTGACCAAATTCACCTACTGAAATTTATGAAAAAAGAAATTGGTGAGGCACAACAGTACAAACTCGATGAAAATTAAATCCAAGACAGGAAGTAAATGATATCAGGGCAGACTACGGAAGATTCTTAGAATTTTTACTCCATGAAATTGAATAAAGACAGCTAAATCCAAAAAGCATTCAATGAGTCAGTGCATAAAAGGTGGATAACAACAATACAAGGCAAATTTTCACTTTGATATCAAAAGACAGAGCTTTAGAAAGCAAAACAAATTCCACAAGTTTGATATTGAGTTTCTGCAATTATGTGAATAACAACTAGTAGATGGGGTACTTACTCAACAATAGCTTTTCTCGCTTTCCAAAATTGTTTCTCGCCTATTGCTCTTACAACATCATCAGGAGTTATATCCAAAGCCGATAAAGAGTGCACCATGGAGGTTTCTGATAAATCATGTCTTGGATCATCCCTTCCCAAAGATCCATCCTTTTTGTCTTCATGGTTTTTACTGCCATTCTCAATCACAATATGCCTTCTCTTATCAACTCTAAGAGATAACGTAGAACATGACTCATTTGTCACCTTGGAAGCATTTTCCTTACCTATGCCTCCAGCAGATTCCACCAAAAACTTATCTTTATGGGCTGTTTTTTCCTGCACTAGAACAAAATCTCGATCTAATTGTGCATTCGCACTATGCAAGCTTTTTAAGAACTCCAACGAATTCCTTCCATATTCCTGATTGGAAGAGAGGTGTGCTCGCTTCACAGGTTCAGTACCTTTAACTTTGCCTGAGGGACTTAATGCTGTCTCTGCTGAAGTTTTATCTGATTGATCCTGACAAGCATTGGACATTTTTCCATTCTCTTCAGTTTGGTTCCTCAAAAGTTCTCTTGCCTTTAAATCTGTAGTGCCAATTCCACCCTTCAACTTTTCAGAAACATTTTTAAGCTGCATTGAGAAACTTAAATTCCAGCAAGGTTGATTTTCTTGGTCTTTGCTATGGTGACTGCTGCTAGAATGCAGCATGGCTCCAGACAGGACAGAGCTAGGAACTCTTAAATCATTTGCATCTCCAGGCTTCTTAGGTGAGAAATTTTTGAAGTTGGAACTGTGTGATGGAATAGAATTGCATTTAGCAGCTGATGACAATGGCTGTGTGGAACTCAAACTTTGATCATCCATGGAATTTATGGATTTCCACTCATGACTTACCATCTTAGTGCTTTCCTCAACTCCGCAGGAGTACTGAGTAAAAGAATTGTCAGAACGCAAAGGTGCAGGAGCGTTGCTGAATGGGGTAAAAGCTTTTCTTTCAAAGCCACCAGCCTGTGAATATGAATCATTTGAAACCCAAATTAATCGAAAACAAAAAGGTATAGAAAGTCACATTACCCAAAAGTACAGAGTCATTTATTCTATTTAAATGAAAATCAGAAGGTCCTAAATTAAGGCAATAGTCAACTAATGGAGTATGCTTTTGAGGCTGAACTTTTCACCCTGAGCTTTTGTTAAAATCCATCACACATCCAAACTTATAGTTTTATCAATTAAATATTCACTACTTAAAGATTATAATGTTATGATGTGCTAACTCCTGAAGGGCAGATAAAAGGATATATAACAAACTTATTAGCTGTTATGTGTATTGCTCAAAGAGCCAAGCCTATGATATATTGCCCGTCAGTTATATCAAATATAGTCCACGTTCAAAACTACTCATGATCCAAATGATTGTCATTGCCAATAAGCGAATCAAGAAATCAAGCAAACTACTTGTTCATCATCTATATGCTAACAAGATAATTCCAAGCAAAGGAAAAAAATAAGCATCCATGAAATAAAACTCAAATGGCTGGAGGACATTGAAGAAACCGAGGTGCTCTCATTGTTTCGTGGAAGAGGCATAATGATTGCTGATCCAGAGCCAAGCCTTTGAGAAGGGATACTGAGCTGTTCATAGAGAGCCATCTTGTTCCTAGGAGGTGCTCTTGGTCCCCCTTTCTCTGTATCATTAACGTGAAGCCTAGGAAACATAGGCCCTATCACTTTGTCCTCATCTTTTGGACCTCTCATCCCTCTGTTTTGTCCTCTTTCTTCACCCAAATTCTACTCGCTAGAACTTTTTCTATCAGAAAATTCAGAGTGAGATACAACTACCAAATTGCCAAATCAGATTCCTCATCAAGGAAACACAACAATACTGAGGATTAATCATAACCATCTTGGATAAATCCAACGATCAAAACCAAAATATTTGCCACTCAGAATCCACAAAATCTCCAAAATCAATAAAACTTCCAGAGGAATACTTTTCTACCAATTCAACCGTGAAAAATCACAAATCAGGTCTACCCAGATAGCCTAAGCAGCCAGTTGATGCATAATTAGAAATTTAATAGTTTATGAAGATCAATACACCACTAAAAGCAAATCTCTTTCTGATTGAAAACTATTAATAAACAGCTCGAGCGCATAGAATAATACTGAGGAAAACATAAATATCCAATTGCCCAAAAATAAACCGACATCACAGAATCCAATCCTAAACTCAAATTACAAGTACCCACAGTTAACCAAACTCAAAAAAAACCAAACTTGTACCTGAAATTCAGGTGCCAACGAGGAGAAAACATGACATCACTGGGAAAATGTAATTTGGCGCAGATTAAAAGAGAGAATGGAGGAAAGATTTGAGGTCAAAACAAAAAAAAAAGTTGAGTGGAGATAGAATCAAAGGACATATGTAGCAAAAGATAGATTCGCTAGAGAAGTTGGAATTCCAGGAGAGGGGCTCACCCAAAAGCTACAAAGAGAGAACAGATGTGGACTTTTGTAGGTCCCAAAGCGGATAGAACTCCATGTTTGCCTAATCCTTACATTGATTTTCTCTCCAGTGCTGCCTTTTACAGTGCCTACAAGTGTTAGATCCTTAGACCCACCACCATATTTGTCCAATATTTACTGTAAAAAATTGATATAAAAACGTCATGATTAAAAATTCCTTGTACCTCACTGTACTTTATTCTCTTAAAAGTATTGAAGGATCACCAAAAGTGAATGAATAAAATAACTAAGCATTAGCTCTAACAGTCAGATATTTCGATATCTTAAAAAGCTTAGACCTTTTATAATACCAAAAATCTCTCCAAGTGTAGGATTTAATAATTTGAATTGTGAGAACTGTTAAAAGGTGGAAGAAAAGCAAGAAAAGTGGCCGAAAAATGTCAACTTTTTTTCTAAAAAAATAGAAACATATCTTAATTCAAGTTGAATGAAGACTGGGTCTCTCTGACATCTGAGTAATTGGCGAACTAAACCTAGTTTTATGGCCACATGTTGTTTTCTTTCTTAAAATATGGCCAATCTTTAACCAAAAACTCGTCAAAGATTGAGATCACTTAGCCTAAAGTGTTCCCTCCAAATTCTTCACCACGCGCGCTTCGGGGCGTGACATCACTGCCCAATCACAAAGAGGTCTCTCTAGCCACATTACCTACAAAATACGCTGTCTATGATTAACGGCAATTGATAGTGCGTGAGGAATGGACTAACTCTTTTTATATTATTGTTTTATCTCATCTGTAACATGAAGATTGAGCGTGGCTTTCTGTGTTAACCATATCTAAATATCACACGTGATAGTTATTTATTGTTTATGAATTAGTGTTGACATTTGGCGAATTTGTTTTAATTTTCAAGACAATTAATTTCTAATTTTCAATTTGCTCCAATTTTATTACATTTATATTTTGTTTTTTTGGAAGAAGAAAGAAAATAAAAATAGATTACATTAAAATCAGTCTGGAAAAAAATATTTCATGGCATCCGAAACCAGGATGTTATTCAAACCAACAGGATAATAAGTTTGTCAGACAAATCGAAATTTCTGATTGAACCTCCAGTTAGCAAAATAGTTTGCAGTAGTATTAGTTTTCCTATAAATATGGTTGAATGTCTAATTTTATTACATTTTATTTTTATATTATAGATCTTTTGTGTGGAAATTTTTTTAATATGGGTTAAGTTTTTTAATTGGTTTTTCGGTTACGACACAATAGTTATTTTCATTCTTTTTACACGTATTAATGGAATTTAATTAATATCATATTCATCTTTTTATACATTATTGAGAAAATTTAATTAATGTGGTTGGTTTAATTTATTTTTTTTAAATATGTTTCTACATTTTATATTTGTTGATTACATATTATGCATATTAGATGGAAACGTATAAGATATTTGACAAATTAAATTAGTTTTAACATAATTGGATTATAATTAGTGGAAATATAGAATGAAGATGGAGAAATGGAATAAAATCCAAACAAATGCGCCAAACTATGAAAAGAAAAAGTCTAAAAAAGGCATTAAATTAAATGATAGGAAAATAAAAATTGTGGAGTACGTACTCGAAAAAGAAAAATAAGAAACACCAAGGAACTCTTCATATTTTTCTTTATTTTAAATGGTAGTGGTGTGTACTGACTAACAAGAATCATATTAGCATCCATTAACACACAACAAAGTTGGAATCAAGTACTGCACCTTCCATAGTTAGGACCCTAAAAACTACTCAATACTCTCCCTTTTATATAAATAGGCACTTTTTTTTATCTATATATATTTGTTTAAAATTATAGTTCATTTTTTGATTAATATGCAATTTTGCTCTTGAATTTTATCAAAAAAATGCAATATTACTCTTAAAATTTATTTGCGTGCAATGTTGCCTCTAAAGTTTAAAAATCGAAATAATGTTGTCTCTGAAATGATTGCTGGCGTTTAAAGATTTAACACGTAGTGCTCAAAAATTTGATCAATTTTCTTTCAGAGACAACATTGTACGTAAATAAACTTTAGGAGCAACATTGCTCTTTTTGCCAAATTTTAGAGGCAAAAATTGCACATTAACCCTTCATTTTTTATACTATAATTACTTTCCAAATTCTCTAATTTATTATTATTTAATATTCATTGTAATCAATAAATATTAAATATTACTCATTCCGTCTTATTTTAAAAGGTACTCCGTCTATTCTCTTTTATCTATCATTTTTAAATAAAATTCAAATTTTATTTATCTATCACTTATAGACTTCCAATATAATTTAATTCTCTTTTCCAATTAAAATATTTCAATTTCATAAAAAAAAACTATAGCTATTGACAAAAATATCTTTTTATATTTTCAAGAATTTTATTTAATTTTAATTAAAAATAGAGAGTGATAAAAAAGAAAAATATTTGATAAGGTGTATAATAAATAGAGATATCTATGTAAATTTATTTTTCAAATTTCAAAAAGTACATTTAAAGTGCGACAAAATAAAATAGGAAAAATAACCTTTTAAAGTGAGACGGAGATAATATATCATACTTCTCAGTTCTCACACATATATTTAATAAATATAGAGATATATTAGTAAAAATACAAATAAATTATATTCTTACAAGAACATTAATTGTATTTTCAGAAAATAAAAATAGAGCTCAAAATGAAAAAGTTAGCAACCTTCTGGGCATGCTTAAAAAAAATGGTCATAGAAGATAATCATCCAGAAAACTTTGTTTTAGATGCCAAAAGTGTAAAAGGAAAGAAGAGAGTATGTTCCAGCCACTAATAAAAAAGTTAGCTTTTGCCTTTAATTCTTTTCGCAATGACGATGGTACGTTAATATTGAACTAAAATGAAAGAATATCGGATAATTTTCGAAAGAAGATATTCTAACAGTTAAATGAATTAAAAATAAAATAAAATAACAAATACTATGTGAACTAAAAGAGCTTACATGATAAAATTGAGAGATTTTATATAATGTTTGATAATAGTACGATATTAAATGAATCTTGTGTTTAGTGCTCTTAATGGCATATAATTAATGGTCTCACATTGATAAGTAACGTTTGTAGCTTACAACTTATTTTTTAAATGACCATTACGGGAGTAGTTTGGATAAATCTCTCTGAGCTTATCTTATGAACTTATCACACAAGAAAAACAAGGGATTTCATAGCCAACACCAAAAAAGACTTGATTTTAATATCCTCAGTGACATTTATAATTATAACGGTATACCCTAAACATGCTTAACCTGTTAATTTTAGTAATTTAATGATACTCCCTTCGTTCTTTTTTATCTATCATTTTTGTTGTTTTCACTAGAATTAAAAAATTATAAATAAATTTAAATTTAGTATTAAATTACGTGATTAAAACTTAATTATCAAATCTGATTTTATTGAAAAAAAAATAAATTAAAAAAATAAATTAAATTATATTGAAAGTATAAAAGTGACAGATAAATAAAATTTATATTTTACTCAAAAGTGATATATAAAAAAGAATGAAGGGAGTATCTTTTAATTTGTTGAAAGAAAAAAGGAAGTGGGCTTGAGATATCAGACTTTGGGTGGACTTGGGAAATTGGATGACTAAAACCCAGCTCTGTGTATTTGGGCCGAAAGTAATTGTTATGGACTAAAATGTTTTATTGGACTAACATAGCAGAAATGCAATGCTGAACATTTTTTACAAAATAAAAATTAGGATATACTTTATATTTTTTTTTCTTTAAAAATAAAAATAATACTTTATATTTTTTTATTCATTTTATGATTTTTTTAGCCATTTGTATGACTAATTGAAATTTCTGACAAAAAATCTGACTACTTGAAAATATAGACATATATATTATTATTAATTTATTACTTTTCAATGTGAACCGCTGCACAAATTCAACTAAATTTCCCCAACTTTTTTTTTTATTTTTTTATTTTTTAAATGACACATTCAACTTTGTTTGTTTACAATAACTTCATAGCCCAATTCACCGGATATGATTTTTTCAAAATTCGAAATTTCTTAGTTGTTATGCAACCCAATATGCATTCCACCAACGTAATGCATGACGATAAATTGGTAATTGCTAGGATATATGTTACGGATTATACCCCTAATTAATAAATGTAATATTATATTAAAATATATGGTAAGGCCACCCTCATGTCAAATAATACTCGACTCTAAATTAATAATTCTGTAAATTTGAAAAAATTAAATACCAAAAGGTCACAAACCAAAAAAATATGTGTGAGTAAATTATAAAAATGCAAAAATATTATTATATTTTCTCAATCTGTGTAGAAAAGGAAAGCGTATATTAAATTGGAAAGAAAAAAAATACTATTGATCTAATTTGGATCAAAGTCCCTGTGATATATGGGACTTTTTAAGAAAAATATTGTAAAAAAAAAAGAAAAGAAATAGAGGGCGGAATGAAACATAATTAGAAAAAAATGGGTCATATAAACAATAAAACCACTTTCGAATTCTTTTCTATTTTTTTTTAAATTATCCATTATAAACTGTTTAACAGGTCACTAAATTCTATAATAATGAAATCATTGATTCCATTAACAATTTTAGCACGAAATTTTACATCTGCATATGCATATGATTTCATTAACATGCCATATCAGCATTTCGGAAAAAATTATTACTGAAAATCGGTAAAAATAATTTTTATACAAAATAATGCAAAATTTAGTAACAATTTTGTTACGAAAACTAATTCAGTTGCTTTTAAATTATTAGGCAAAATTTCATTAACATGCCATATCAGCATTTCGGAAAAAATTATTACTGAAAATCGGTGAAAATAATTTTTATACAAAATAATGCAAAATTTAGTAACACTTTTGTTACGAAAACTAATTCAGTTGCTTTTAAATTATTAGGTGTAAGTTCAGTAATTATAAGTAAAATTAACTCATTTTTTTTCCTAATCTTTACATTGTTTTTTTTTTTTAAATCATGATATATGAGTCATTATTTGATAAATTGCAGAATGAATATAGCTAGCTGGATTCAAGGTGTAATTAATTAAGAGCTTGTTTGGTTTGTGGTATGATATTGTTCATTAATGTATTGTTCTCTAGAGTACAATATTTGGGAGCATAATTCTTCTCATAGTATTGTACTCCATAATTTTGTTCCATCATTGTTAAACCATGATTTTGCGTAATTTTGAGAATCACCAAAATGATTCTCATATTTATTTTTATTATTTTAATTTTATTACTTTTACTTTTTACTATAATTAATTTTACTAATATTTATTATGATAATTTAGAACTAATATTAATTAATATATTATATATGATAATTTAGAACTAATATTATAAAATCACATATAATCATATAGTTTTTTTAAATATCGTATCGTTAAAATTATACTGTATCATAATGTACTATACTGTATAATATATTAATAAATTACAGACTATCATCAACCAAATGGACCTAAGTGTTTGCTGCCCTTGATAGCAGGGCATGCAAAAAAAATGTTTTACCACAATAGCAAAGAAAGCAGAGGCAATGTGATAATGCAAAAAATACAAGCGGGAGTCAGCGTCATCACCCTGGGCAGTGGGGGCAGCTTGACGAATTCTAGAAAATGTAGGGAAATTGGCATTTCATTTTTTGAAGTGACAAGGATATTTTCTATCCCTTCCTCTCTTGGCCCCTTTTTGGGCTGTTGAGGTATATATGCCATTCGATGCGACAAATCTTTCACTCTCATTTATATATTCATTTACCACCGACGCTTTTAGTTTTAATCCTCTCCCAACTTCATATTATCAATTATCAAATCTACGTGATTAAAATTCAATTATCAAATCTGATTGGTTATGTTTTTATTGAGAAAGAAAAATAAATTAAAAAAATAAATTAAATTATATTGAAAATTTAAAAGTGACAGATAAATAAAATTTATATTTTACTCAAAAGTGATATATAAAAAAGAATGAATGGAGTATCTTTTAATTTGTTGAAAGAAAAAAGGAAATGGGCTTGAGATATCAGACTTTGGGTGGACTTGGGAAATTGGATGACTAAAACCCAGCTCGGTGTATTTGGGCCGAAAGTAATTGTTATGGACAAATGTTTTATTGGACTAACATAGCAGAAATGCAATACTGAACATTTTTTAAAAAATAAAAATTAGGATATACTTTATATTTTTTTCTTTAAAAATAAAAATAATACTTTATATTTTTTATTCATTTCATGATTTTTTTTAGCCATTTGTATGACTAATTGAAATTTCTGACAAAAAATCTGACTACTGAAAATATAGACATATATATTATTATTAAATTTATTACTTTTCAATGTGAACCGCTGCACAAATTCAACTAAATTTCCCCAACTTTTTTTTTTAATTTTTTTATTTTTTAAATGACACATTCAACTTTGTTTGTTTACAATAACTTCATAGCCCAATTCACCGGATATGATTTTTTCAAAATTCGAAATTTCTTAGTTGTTATGCAACCCAATATGCATTCCACCAACGTAATGCATGACGATAAATTGGTAATTGCTAGGATATATGTTACGGATTATACCCCTAATTAATAAATGTAATATTATATTAAAATATATGGTAAGGCCACCCTCATGTCAAATAATACTCGACTCTAAATTAATAATTCTGTAAATTTGAAAAAAACTAAATACCAAAAGGTCACAAACCAAAAAAATATGTGTGAGTAAATTATAAAAATGAAAAAATATTATTATATTTTCTCAATCTGTGTAGAAAAGGAAAGCGTATATTAAATTGGAAAGAAAAAAAAATACTATTGATCTAATTTGGATCAAAGTCCCTGTGACATACGGGACTTTTTTTTAAAAAAAATATCGTAAAATTTAAAAAAAAAGGAAAAGAAATAGAGGGTGGAATGAAACATAATTAGAAAAAATGGGTCATATAAACGATAAAACCATTTTCTATTTTTTTTAAATTATCCATTATAAACTGTTTAACAGGTCACTAAATTCTATAATAATGAAATCACTGATTCCATTAACAATTTTAGCAAGAAATTTTACATCGGCATATGCATATGATTTCATTAACATGTCACATCAACATTTCAATAAAAATTATTACTGAAAATCAATGAAAATAATTTTTATGCAAAATAATGCAAAATTTAGTAATAATTTTGTTACGAAAAATAATTTAATTTTTTTTGAATTATTAGACGTAAGTTCAGTAACTATAAGTAAAATTAACTCATTTTTTTCCTAATCTTTACATTGTTTTTTTTAAATCATGATATATGAGTAATTATTTGACAAATTGCAGAATGAATATAGCTAGCTGGATTCAAGGTGTAATTAATTAAGAGCTTATTTGGTTTGTGGTATGGTATTGTTCTTTAGAGTACAATATTTGGGAGCATAATTTTTCTCATAGTATTGTATTCCATAATTTTGTTCCATGATTGTTAAATCATGATTTTGCCTAATTTTGAGAATCACCAAAATAATTCTCATATTTATTTTTACTATTTTAATCTTATTACTTTTTACTATAATTAATTTTATTAATATTTATTATGATAATTTAGAATTAATATTAATTAATATATTATATACGATAATTTAGAATTAATATTATAAAATTACATATAATTATATAATTTTTTCAAATATCGTATCGTTAAAATTATACCGTATCATACTGTACTATACTGTATAATATATTAATAAATCACAAACTATCATCAACCAAACGTAACTAAGTGTTTGCTGCCCTTGATAGCAGGGCAGGCAAAAAAAAGTTTTACCACAATAGCAAAGAAAGCAGAGGCAATGTGATAATGCAAAAAATACACGCGGGAGTCAGCGTCATCACCCTGGGCAGTGGGCAGGCTGCTTGACGAATTCTAGAAAATGTAGGGAAATTGACATTTCATTTTTAGAAGTGACAAGGATATTTTCTATCCCTTCCCCATGCCCTCTCTTGGCCCCTTTTTGGGCTGTTGAGGTATATATGCCATTCAATGCGACAAATCTTTCACTCTCATTTATATATTCATTTACCACCTACGCTTTTAGTTTTAATCCTCTTCCAACTTCCTTCACTTGTTAGATTGGCTTCGTTTTGAACTTGGATTTCATTATAACAATTCTATAATTTTAAACAATATTTTAATATCCATAAATTGATATTCACTATCCGACAACGAACTATATAATTCGAATTTTTTAAGTTTGAATTATAGAATTTGAACTTTTATCTGAATATTAACTGTTATTGATAATTAGCTGTCATTTAAAATTAACAATTCAACTCATTTAAAACGATATAATTAGATATTATATAAAAACTTTTAAGTTTATTAAATTAGCTCTCCAAACTTTAAATCAAGCTATTTCTTATATTTTATTTTTCTTCTCAAGTTAGTAATTTGATTATTAAAGTCTTTTTTAATGGAAACTATCAATTTTTTTTTAAATAAATAACTAGAATTGATAGACAATAATCACTATTTTTTAATTATTATTATAATGCAGACGTTCGTAGCCAAATTACAACCATAAATATTACTAAAAAAATTTTAAACCATGTTAAAATCTCTAATACTTTTATTCGAGTGCTAACCACTGTATTTTTGTTGTATTCCCTATCTACATTAATACACTATTCTATCTGTTTTTTTTATATGTTACTTTTGAGTAAAATTCAAATTTTATTTATCTGTTACATTTAGACTTTCAATATAATTTAATTTATTTTTACAATTTATTTTTCTTTTTAAATAAAGTCAGAACCAATCAAATTTAATAATTTAGTCTTAATCACATAATTTAATATTAAATTTAAGTCTATTTATAATTTATTAATTTTAATAAAAATAAAAAAAATAACTGATAAAAAAGAATGGATGGAGTATAAATTAACATCACAAAGGATTCAATAAGCAGCGTAATTAATGCTCAACTGGGATATATACATTGAAACAAATTAATAACGAAGATGTGTTGCACTAAATTTGCAAGCCACATTAGCTATAGGGATAAGCGTAGATGCATGAGAGGGCAGTATCAATGTATCACATCAACTTAACGGCTCACAATAACACCAAGTTGAAAAATCTGGATAAATTAATAAAATCATAGACAAGCAAGGCACAGGCAGTGTAAACTCCAGCCTCGGCGGGCAGTGTAGTTGTGAGGGTAACAGTTGAGTTCCTTGTCCAGAAATATTGCCGACATGGCGCTTGACGCAGATTCTATGAACTGAGGGGAGTCGTGTTGTGGGGCTATGGTGATCCTAATTAGCCGACCTGTTTACAATCTTAATATTTTCAAAGCTGGTTCAGTTAATCGGTCCATGCCTATTCAAGCTCTCATGGACCACTTACCTTCATTTATTACTTCCTACCTTCCTGTGCCTATTCTTTCTGGTTTTTTCATTCAATTCATTTCTATTTTCAAGCATTTAATTCTGTTAAATTCCATTAAATTGTTGCCTTGATTGCATAATCCATTGAATATTGGGCCTGGATTGAACCTAACTGTAAAATGGGCCGGAACATAACTAATGAAGTTGATAATTCAGAGTGGATTCAACTCCTATTTTTAGTCCGAATTCATCTAATTCAAACATGATTGATAAGACTGCACTGATCAAGTGCAAGAAATGCAAATAAAAGATGATAGAGACCTTGATCAAGATCATGAAGATAATGTTCTAAAACTCTCCGATGAGATGGTCCCAGCTCCTCCACCGTTTTGATTTCCCCATGTGGGAGACGGCTATCTCTACAGGTGACCATCCAATCACTGCTCTCCACGTGTGAATAAGTGTGTTTAGTTCACGTGTGGGCAAGTACCAATAATAGAAGGTAAGAGAACCGGAGATTGTGGGGTCTACATAGTTCATCATGGGGACCACCCCACACGAACATCACCGCATTGCTATATCCAGCAGAGCGGAGCCGGCTAGCCGGGAATGAGCCAACAGCTCACAAACGGTTAAGGGATATTGCATAAGTAACGCGGGAAGACACCAAAAATTGCTATTAATTCTGATTTCGACATTTTTATAGACTACTTGTCGCGTACCGAAGTTTTCTGCTGGCCCCGTTTGATGTTTGATTAACGGTTAAGATGTGATGGTCAGTCATTATTGCTCAACCTCTCTGCTAACAATTTAACCGTTTGCCCAAAATTATAAGAGAAGTTGAAGGTTTATTTATTCCTTTCAAGTTTTATTTTTTACTTTTTTTTTCTGCTGAAAAAATGATAAAAAGTCGAATATCTGTTTATTCACTTCAAAAATAAGAATATGATTTTTTTTTAAATTAAAATGAAAGTGGTTAAATTAACTACGAAAGTAATTACAAAATTAATTTTGGAGCAAACTAATCATTAATTGCAAATAAATCCGTAGACAAATAGACTCTTATTCCAAAATAAAGATAACAACGGTTGAAGACCTTCGGCTATTAAAAAAAAATTATTAAATTGGAATTTGAGACATTATTTTGTACTCTATTTATGTCATTAATTAAATCACTAGCATGTAAAATAAAATTCAATATTAAAATATTAAATTTGAACTTTTGTTTTTATGAAAATATTTGATGACACTTATAATAATCAATAAATTTTAAGTAATTATATAACTAAGAATATCTCAATGCTGATTTCAATTATATATTAGAAGATTTCAAATTTGAGTTTTCCACTCTATAAAAAAAAATTTCATTATTAAAATATTTTAATTATTGGATGCCCCATTGTGATCGTATTGTTTCCTAAAAGCTACATCAATGAAATTCAAGCAATTATATAGGACCAAGAAAATCTTATTTCTCATGACTGTGTGTGTGTATATATATATATATATAATATTATTTCTCAGAAGACTTTTTTTTTTTTTTGGAATTTGGAAAATCTCGTATAATTGGTACACTTTATTCATTTCACAGGTGAAGAAAATCATAAATTTATAAAACAATTTCATAGTAGTAGTATAATTAACACACTAGAAATGAAGTAGCTAGCTAATTCCTAATTAAAGAACTGCATTGGTACGTGAAAATCCCAATAATTGATATGCAAATGCATTAATGGTCTGGTTCCTTCATGTGCCTAAAAAAAGACGTGCTCGGGATCATATACATAGCTAGTGGACATTTCTTTTTTGCTTCTTACATAATGTTTAATTCTATATATATGCATACCATCAATTTAACAAATATATATACAATTTGGTGATCTGAAGGCATTTCTTTTTTGTTTCTGAAAAAGGGATGTAAGAAAATTAGCAGAGTTGACAATAAGAGATTGTTAATGTTGGCAAAAATTTATACTGTGGGAACGCATTCACTGAGCTGTAATCATGGGGCGCATGTGGGCAGGACTCAGAACCCAGTTAGACGCCCCTCTCTCTCTCTCTCACTTTCTCTTTCAAAACTTTCTAATATATATATTTTACAAGAGATGTCCATATTTTCGAATTAATTGGGTTAATAAATTTTAAATACCGAATGAATTTTATGAATAAAAAAATACAATAAAATGAAAGAACTAGGTAGCTAGGGAGCTTTTTTTCTCTGACTGTATCCTCTTGCCTGCCAACAACTCTGATGTCCTAAACTTTCCTCCACTACTAGTTCTAATTTTAAAATGGCAATCCTATGAAACAAAAGATGTACTTGCTCTTTCTTTTCAGGTTTTATTTATTTTCTATTTTGCGGATATATTTCAACTACTATAAAAATTAATTATTATGGACTGTCTTTCTATGTATCTTCACCCTTTTTACCATATATGTTTGTTAGTTCCTATGGCCAATAGTGTCTGGCCTTATATAAGCTTATAAAGGTCACCGGAAATTCTTATGCTGATATTACACATGTCAATGTCATGGTTTTTGTAAGCTTGAAATACAGACAAAATGCCCTGTGGAATTAGTACATTCATTTATTAGAGGCTAAAACGGTAATAAAATAATGAGAACGGTCTCTTAAATTTCGATGTAGATAAAATTTAAGCAGTCAAATTATTGACCTAATCTATTTTAAATGCAATTATTGAAAAGGTGAGAAGAAGTGTAATAGAAAGTGAAAACATTAATATTTTCTTTATAGTCATGATTAAAACTATGATTAAGCAAAAAGCTCAAGGAAGAAAGTGCACTGTCAAAAGATCCTTATTCTTTCACCCTGTAATGTTTCAGTTTTACTGAAAGTTCACAGTGCGCATGGAACTGTATGACCAAACCAAAGAAGGGCCAGAGCTTCCCCATTTAAACAATTAATAATTAAGATTCAATTAATATATCTTATATGTAATGTATGCTTCTCTGAAATCTCATGCTTCCCATCTGCAAAAAAATATACTCTTTACATCCCCCACCAAACTGACCTTATCTTTTCAAAACCCATTACTTCTCCTTTCAACTATTTTAACTATATTTTATTCATATTTTAAACGTTTTCAAGTACTCCTCGTTCTTCCTATCTATATAAGCCGTACTCATTAAGAAACCATAACACTTTATCAGTATTTTGACATAGTCGAGGTCAAGCTTAATTGCTCTCTTGGTTTACATTTTCTTGAGGTATATCTCTTTATATTCTTGAATTTTCTTGAATAAGAGGTTATTTTTGTCTTTATCACAGTGTTGCTGACAAGATCTTAGTTTCTAAAACTGACGTTAGCGATGGCTGTTTTGTTGGTGATCATCTCAGTTTTTATTCTGCAGAAGTAAAGAAGAGGTGGTTAGTGACAGTACCAGATTGTACAGAGGAGGGTAACATAAAGAAAGCTGAAGTTTGTTTAAAGCTTTGGCTCTATTATTTGCAATTAAAAAAGAAAAAGGACTTTCTGGCAAATATTTGTTTTTTCAGTCTAATTGGCTACTTTGGGCATTCTGCTGGATCTGGAATTAATTGGTAGGTTTTATATATTACTCATTGCCTCTTCAACTATATAACCCGACTGTTCTTTCTCTCTTCTGAATTTGCCAATTCTTGGTATTTATATATAGTGATTTTCTTGATCCAGGAAGATCCATGGATAGTTTGGGATGGGAAGATTCGCAAGTTCTTCCAAACCCATGGAGCAATAATCCACATTCATCCCCATTGTGGAGCAACCAAGAAAGCCTATTTGGTAAAATGGATCTCCCAGAAGACATTTTCAATCAAATTCAGGAACTACAAAAGCCAAATTCTGAAACAGTAAGTGAAATCTTGGTAATAGATTTACATATATGTTATATAAGTGGTAGCTCTAACATTAAGTTCTCGAATTGATTGCAGCAGCAAGATGCTCAAGAATTGTACTCTAATTCTTCATTGATGAACAATTTGATCTTACCAAACGGAAAGGCTGGTGTTTCGACAGAGTCGCTGGATTGCTTGCTCTCAGCAACGAATAGCAACACAGACACATCAGTGGAAGATGATGGGATCTCAATGCTCTTCTCATCAGATTGTAGAAACTTGTGGAATTTTGGGGCTAATAGTGCAGTCTCATCTGGTGAATCGGAGAACAATAATTGCATTAATACAAGGACCAAAGAATTTCATTGTCTGGATGAAACTGCCTCAACAGATAAAAAATCTTCACAAACTAATTCTAAGCCAGTTTCTATAAAGAGAAGCAATTATCCGTATTTCGATCTTCTTCAATGTGATACGGAAGGTGGATTCAAGCTGATTTCAGAACAAAAGGCAAAGAGATTGAGATCGGAGAAGCGGCCAAGCTCATCAAACATTAACTTCCAGCAGCCAAGTTCATCTATAAGTTCATCAATTGAAGAGCCTGATCCAGAAGCAATAGCACAAATGAAGGAGATGATATATAGAGCAGCAGCTTTTAGGCCAGTGAATTTAGGGTTGGAAGTGGTGGAGAAGCCAAAGAGGAAAAATGTAAGAATATCAACCGACCCACAAACAGTGGCTGCAAGGCAAAGAAGAGAGAGGATAAGTGAGAGAATTAGGGTTTTGCAGAGGCTGGTCCCAGGTGGGAGCAAGATGGACACCGCATCAATGCTTGATGAGGCTGCTAATTATCTCAAGTTCTTAAGGTCACAAGTCAAAGCACTAGAAAATCTTGGCCACAAGCTTGAAACAGTAAATTCTCCGTCACCAAATGTTGCTTTCTCTTCTTTGCCATTTAATCACCACTCTTTATTTCCCATGCAAACTCACTTTTCACTCCAAAACCCTAATCATATTCACCACCCTCAAAGTTGAAAAAAAAAAAAAACTGGATCCTTAATCATCACACTTATCATCATTTCCATCTCCAATGATTAAGTATCCAAAGCCCATTTTCTAGCCAAAAAAAAAACAAGTACAAAAGCTACTCCAAGATCCTTTACCATAATCTTCATCATTGCATTCCTGTGATCAAGACTTTTAGAAAAAAATTCGCTCATGATAGTTTAATTTCCTAATTATCATCATCATTACATCCACCTCCCAAGAGAAAAAGAGAGTTTCTTTTTATTTTAATTTTCTTGCAGTGCTATTTTCTCTACTGTTTTTGCTGCTTCCACTATAAAAAGCTTAGTGGAAATGTGGGTGAAGATGTTAGTGGAAATAGTAAAAATTGGAGATGGAAATAGTTTAGATATAATTGCCTTTTTCATTCAAAAAGGCATAGCAATTATAACACCTATGATTAAGATGAAGGGCTAGAAAGTGATTAGCACTTTAGTTTGTTTTTTAATACTAGTTTGTTTAATGTATCCAATGTACTTAAAGCTCACCTTTCTTGGAGATCTTTATGATGTTTTTTAATGTTAATTTTGTTATCTAACCAATGTAAGAGACATTCTCTTAAGAATTGTGAGGTCCAGTCAGTGGTCCTGTCTCCTTGATTCAATCCAAAGCGTGCCCTTGAAAATCACCCCAAACCTCATTGCTTAGCACATGTTTATGCTTCTTTTTTGGCAGGAGGTTGAATTTGTTACGGTTAAAAAAAAAAAGAACAATACTCTTCCCCCGATTTTAAAATTCAAGGATTCCTCGAATATCAATCAACTAATGATATTGATCATGATGATAGAATTGATTATACAGGGGTTTGGCATAAATTTTGATATTTGTGTTCTTTGTCTTGTAATTGTTCAAAAAATAAACTTTGATCTAACTAAGAAGCATTTTTTAATTAATTAATTTTTAAGTAGACAAAAGAGTTACAATTTTATATTCCTCAATTGTTCATAAATATTTACACTAAAAAATCAAAATCAAACGAGCTTTATTCTTCGTTCCACACGAAGTTTATATTTTTATTGAGTTCATTTCAGGACGAATGTATTATCTTTTTAAAATATATATACATGAAAACTTATTATTAACAAGAAAAAGAAAAAAAAAAGATGATTATTCATATTTGAGGTTTAAATGCATAATGCAATAGTTGTAAAAACATTATAGTATATGACCAATTTGGAAATGAATATGATGGAAGAGATTTTCCATAATTTGTGTGGTTGGGGCTGCATACTATATTTAGACATTCTGTTGTGGAAGAAACCTAAATCATCTCTCCCATCCAAGTTGGCAATGGTTACAGGGGACCCAAAATAACCAATTTGCGTGTGTAGAAATCAAAAGGAACTCATATTTTTGTAGGCTTTCACAAGTGGGAAATTTGACCACGTACTTGTTAAAACAGTTATGATATGGTTGTATTGTTTGGGACAGCTACGTTTTCTATTACAGCACCAGTGGCTCAATCAAAACACCTAAGCCATCTATCTTCTTTTAAGCCTGTAAATAAAATAAAATATGAAGGGAGCATTCATTGATTCGTTGCAACTATAGGAAAAGTATTCAATATGTCTATTCTTGAATTATTGGTCCGCCAATCAGAAATTGTAAATGGGCACAACTATGTTTGCTTAATAACATTTTCTTTTTCTTCATCTTGATTGGGGCTCGCAAAATTTGAAAGATTTAATTTTTTGGCTTTCTTCTATCACTTGGCAATTTGAAGGAAAGATAGCATATTATATTCTTTTGCTTATTTCAGCCATGAAGAATTTATGGTTCTTTTTCTTTATTTACATTATATATATGCAAATTAAATATATAAAAACTTATTGATACCATTTATCTTTCTTGAGCTGTAGATTAATTAAATGATATAACAAATTTTTATGCACGTTAAAAAACTTGAGAAATTTTGGATTTTGCACGGTTAGGGTATATAAAGAAGCCGATCATATATACAAACAATTTATGAGTTCTGTTTTGAGTGATCAGGGAGACATTTAAAGAAATTTGACGACTCGCAAAATTTATATAATATATAATTTTTAAATTTTTTTATAAGAAAAATAAGAGGTTAAACTTGAAACTTCCTATTATATTGAGATCAGATTTACCGCAGGAACATCTTATTAAATATGCCTTTATTATATACTCCGTATACATTTCAATAGCAAGATGACCGTTTTAACCATATAAAATGTAGAAATTCAGGTAGAGTCATAATGTGAAAGGGGAAGTGGGCTTTTTATCTTACTAATAGGCGTCAGCAATCGGTGTGGCGGACCCCAGTTTTGTCCTTTGGCAGACGGCAGTCAGAGACTGAAGGTCCACTTTCCCAGGCTACAGTAAAGCCCATTAAACTTTAAATACTCTCCCTCTTTTGAAGACTTACTTGGATTTATTTACGAGTAAATGTACTATTTTAATCCCAATTTTTGTTTCTGGCACTCTATTTTATCCCTCTGAGTTTGTTTTTAGAGTTAAAATGTCCCTCGTTAATATGGGCATTTTATTAGAACCAATTTTAATGATTATCGGAGCATTTTTGCATTATCTTCAACAAGTATAAAAGCATTTTAGTATCATTTTTTACGACAATATTTGAAACAACTATAAGAATATTTTATAATTCTATTATATATCTTAAGTTATTTTTAGGGATAAAATACTCCTAAAAATGGAAAAGAGTACTAAAATATATTTGAGCATTTTAGTATTATTTTTAATAACTATATATAAAGGAATAGAAGGGTTTAACAACTATAAGGAAATTATTGCCCCAGAACTAACTTGAAAAGCAAAATAAAGGTCAGAAACCAACGTGGCCAAATTTCAGAAGTTGGTCACATAGCAATTGTCCGTCTCAGAAGGTACAAAACGCTTTCAATTACAATAACTGTTCATAACTACCTAGCTAGAGGTGATAGTTCAGTCTGCACATTGACAGTCATGAATTCAATAGAGCTGTTGGATTGAGTACTATGCCCCGCTCTAAGCCGACCCATTTCTATACTTAAACAGTCGTTCAATTCCATAACTACCTGATTCATTGTTGGCCTTCCAGCTGAAGAAGTTGAGACACAACCCACTGCTAATTCCACAGCTTTCCACACTGAATTAACTTCGAAATTTCCTTCTAATCTTGGATCTGCGATACTTTTAATATCTCCATTTTCAAGCATTGCGCTTACCCATTGACTTATATGAGTCCTTTCTCCAGTTTTAGCTATCACATCTCGCCCTGTTATTATCTCCAAAAGAACAACCCCAAAGCTATACACATCACTTTTGTCTGTTAACCAGTTGCTCACATAATACCTGTGCAAACCAAAACACGTTTGATTATTGTCCAGTTCAACCAGTAACTCATTGAACCCACCATGTATTTTTTTTTCCTTTTCTACTTACTCTGGGTCCAGGTAGCCAGGGGTGCCAGCAACTACGGTTGATACATGCGTTCCACCTTCAACAGGGAAAATTCTTGACAGACCAAAATCAGCCAGTTTTGCTTCGAATTTATCATTTAATAAAATATTTGGGGCCTTCACGTCTCTGTGTACAATTTGTGGCTTACAACCAGTGTGCAGATACTCCAATCCTGCATTAATGGAAACTCCATGCATATTAATCAACTCCATCAATTAAAATCAGGAGCTAATTATCTGAATAAATATTACTTCCCAAGGTTTTGAGTTTAAAGCATACAAACCTTGTGCTGCCTCAAGAGCTATTTGGAGTCTAACCTCCCAATTTAATACATTGGTGCCACCAACTGCATTCACAATAAAAATAAAAATAAAAATAAAAATAAAAATTGTGTTACAATTCCGCATAGGATAAATTGCCTTCTTTTGGTAATTTTTTTTTAAAATACTAATAATAGAACAGAAAACCTGAGAGATGGTATCCTAAATTTCCATTGGCCATGTACTCGTAGATTAACCCCATATTAGTGCCATCATCGCAGTAGCCAACAAGAGTAGTCAAGTTCCTGTGATGCACTCTCAAAAGAAGCTTGACCTGTTAACGAAGTTGACATCAATAAAGGAAGGAACAACATAGTGAATCAAAATTGAGCTTTAAAATTTGTAGGTTACCTCTGCGTGGAACTCTTTATACCCTTGAACTGAGGATGGAGACAACATCTTTACAGCTACTTGAGAACCATCATCTAAGGTCCCATGGTACACTGTTCCGAATCCCCCTTTACCAAGAACCTTGGCGAAGTTATTTGTAATCCTGACGACTTGAGAATAATCAAAATTTCGGTTCTTCAACTCCATTGGTTCGTTTCTTTCATTGCTTATTCTATCTTCCACTGTGACAACTGGTGAACGTGCAAAGTACCGGCCGCATACAACTGCCGAGGCAATTGCTACGAATAAAAATGCAGCCACCGATGAAACTACTGGAACCACAACATTCTTTTTCTTTTTCTTGCAGGAAAATGGACAGAGCTGTTGATTTCCACTTGCACTAATTGATTCAAATGAGACAGCTAATTTTAAGGCCTTGTAACTTAGAAATAAATCTAATTCATCTCAAATTAACATAAATCTTAATTTGGATCCAGACCTTAGAAATAGGGAACCATTTTCTGATCTTTCCAAGAGTCCAACTGGAATTGTACCTGTAAGCTTGTTTTCTGACAAGTTTCTGCGGAAATTTAAATATCAGAAGTGAATCTTTTGATAATGTGCGATTAGAAATTTCCACTTTTAGCCTCAAATTCTCAAGAAATTTACAGGGTTTTCAAGGATGGCAACCGAGAGAGAAATTCAGGCACTGATCCAGACAAATTATTGTTTGATAAGTCCCTGACGTTGCAAAAGAAAATCGAATCAATCTCTATATCACTAGGCCGTTGATTCATGATTGAATAGTACTATACAAGGACAAACACTTTGACTTACAGTGATTCTAGTGATTTCAGATTCGCAATATCAGAAGCTATCTCACCGTTTAATCCACTAGACGATAAATTCCTAAATGAATTATAAACAATTAATAATTGGAGACACAATCAGAATTAAGTAGGAAAAATTTTAAATTTACATACAAGGATTTGATTCTAGGTGGTGCATTATCATTGTAGCTGCAATTTAGACCTTCCCACGCATAAGCTTGAGGAGCACATGGATCGCCTTGCCAGTTTTTAGTTATTCCATATATTGACTTGATTTTCGAGATAGCATCAACTGTGACATTAAATTTTTTCAGAAATATGCAATTGGCAGCTCGATTTCTATACATCATACTTGCTATGATAATGCACAGGATAATCAGAACAAACATACCATCATCTTGGTCCGTCTGCAATTGTGACAGGTCAACAACAGAATAAATTTCAATCGCGTTGAGTAGAGGGGGCTGTGTTGAGTTATCGATTTTGAAGAGCGAGAAGGTATAGTTTCCTCCTTTGATGGGTAAAGTGCTATACACAGTGTTACTATACAAGTAATCAGGAGAAACAGGTCCATACCAGATCTTGCCATCCAGGGAAATGTTGAAATGCCGCGATTGATTGGCTTTAAGCTTTACAATTTCAGCAAAATGCATGTAAACATAAAATTGGACACTTTGATCCTGTGTGTCTATAAAAAGTTTCATTTCTTCACTGGCATTAGTTGGGATGCTTGCAGTCATCAGTACAGTCGATGGTGGCCGATAATCAGTTTGACTTTGGGCATCAATTCTCTGTTGAGTACTTATATCGGTCCATTTGAAGTAATAATGATCAGGTGTCCATAAACGATCATAAACGTCATCAGGATACCTGCAGAAGTTGATGCAGAGTTTAAATTAATAAGTGAACAATAACATTTACCAGTTGCGGAACACTCTGGAGTATAAAATGCCTAACCTGACAGGTTTATTTGTCACAGAACCGAAATCCAACCGGGCAACTTTTGCCAATGCTCCTGACAGCGATACATATGTGGTATTTTTCAAGGGCCTTAGCTCTAATGCTGATATGAAAGGCGTGCCAGATCCAGTATTGACAAGACAGACATGAATATAGTTCAATGAAGGGACATGTATGATCTCTTTATTTACAGGAAGAGATGCATTCAGGATTTCCAATGTGACCCATTTATTAGGTCCTAGATACAGATCGAAACCCGGCAACTTATTTAAGCCATCGTAATTTCCATACAGGAAAGTGGTTCTGATCAGATATTTAGTACCTTTAGCAACTGCCACATTATAGCAATTTCTGTCTCCTTCAGGAAAGCTCCTGACATACCATAATTGTTGGTCCGTTTTATTTGTACTGAAACCAGCTGCTACGGTTTTGCTTATACCTGCATCGATGAACGATGCATCTGAAACATAATTTAGGCTTGTTGTTGCATCAGTGTAGCCAGAATTATCTGGTAAGCCACAATCTATGCTAATGAAACCTGATAAAGACAGAGCCAAATTAATTAGTTCACGAATAAAATGAAAGGAAATTTGAACTGTTATAAAAAAAAAAAAAATCATGAGATATAAACCTGATTGATCCTGGGCATTGATAAGAATTTTAAAAGCTAAAACAAAAAGAAATCTGAAAAGTAAATGGCTTAAAGTCTTGTTCCGCATCATTAGTTGTTCTTGTTTAGAAGAACAATTAATTGAATTTTTGGATCCAAAAATATTATGGTGATATATATATATGTGTGTGTGTGAATTGTGGTTTGTGAAATGGTCAAATATTCTTGCAACTGGGAGTATTACTTTAATCCATGATTTAATCATATCCATTCCCTAATGTCGACCTCGATCAATTATATCTCTGAGTCAATGTCAACGATATTGAAGTTGGAAAAGCAAATGGAAAAGGGACAAAACAATTGAAGCTCTTGTAAGATCAAGTAGTATATTCAATTTTTTTTTTTTTAATTTTGTTGTTTGTTCCTAAACTTTTGACATTGTATCAATTTTTAACAACGAAAAAGGAGATACTTATTTTATATTTAAACTTGGTAAAACTAAGAGCAATAATTGCTAATTGCCATTTCATTTAGTCATGAAAAAGAAAAGAATATTTTGTCAACTTGACAGCAATGAAAGGAGAGTTTCAAATTTAGAAATTTAGAAAATTAACCAAAATCGTATAATATTTTAAATTATCTTGGTCATCAGGCCTAACGCTAATTTTTATAACGAAGTCAGCTTTGGGGTAGGTATGATATACAAGTGGAAGTCAGCATGTACATGCAGCTTTTTTGCATACTTCTGAGAAACTCCCTGCTTCATTTACGAAGACTTTCAGTTGGAAATTCCAAAAGGAACTTACAAAGAAATTCCTCATCTTGGATTCTTTTTTGATAATCTGCCTGTAGAATTTAAAGCAAGTAGGAATTTGATAAATCTTAGATTCTTTTTTGACAGTCTGTCTGTAGAAAAATTCTCAACTGCAAAACAAAGTTCAAAACTTACCTAATATGCACAACTGTTAATTAGCAGTTCCTAGAAAGTAAATGGATACAATCTGTTTCTCTCTTCTTTTTCATGAAAGAAAAGTAATTTTCATATTCAGTTTCACATTTGTAATTGCAACCGTTAACTTTTTAACTAGAACCAAACCGAATTGTACCATTGACTTTATTTGGAATAGATCTGAATATTTTACCTAGAATTGAACCGAAAATCGTATTGAACTGTACTGAATTGTCTTGTACCGAATTGTACTGAAAGAATCAATATTTTTTAATTATTATATATAATGCTAGTAATTTATATATAAATATTACGTATAATTTTTATTATATATGTACTGCATAAATTTAATTTCATAATTATTTAAATAATATATTTTAATATATAAATTTAAGATAATAATTAGTTAATAAATTAAACTAAATATTTTAATTATTAAGAACAGAAATTTAATTATTATAATAATCATTCTATATATATAAATATGAATATGAATATATAACTAAAATAATTTATATTTAATTTAATATATCTTTAATATCACTCAACTACTATTTTATTTTCTTTATAAATATTTATATAGATATGTAAATTAATCAATTTATCATAGAAGTACTTTATCAATTAATTTAATTTACTTTAAGTATCAATTAACTAATACTCATATATTTTTAGGACAATACCTATATGAATATCTAAATGAATAATGTAATTAAATATATTTATTATATATAATGAAATATTACCAATTATTATATTATATAAGTGTATAATTATTTTACCAATTAATTTTATTTATTTTTAGTGTTATTCAACTAGTATTTATATATTTTCGTACAACACCTATATTAATAATGAAGTTGTAAATCAATAATGTGATTATATATAGTTATTGTAGATAAAAATTTTATCAATTAATATAATTATATGAGTGTGTAATTATCTTATCAATTAACTTTATTTATCTTTATATCATGAATGATTAAATGTACTTATATGAGTACATATACTTTCAGTATCACTTAACTAATAACATTCATTAATTTTTTCACATTACCTATATGAGTAATTGAATATTTAAATTAACAACACAATTATATACAATTATTATATTAATAAAATTTTACCAATTTGTGTAATTATATATGTATATAATCACTTTAACAATTAATTTTATTTTCTTTCAGTATCATTCAACTAGTATTCATCTATTTTTGCACAATATATTTATGAGTAATTGAGTATGCAAATTAACAATATAATTATATTAATGAAAATTTACCAAATAGTATATATATATATATATATATAATCACCTTATCAATTAACGTATTTATATGAGTATATAATCATATTAGCAATTAATTTTGTTTCCTTTCAGCATCAATAAAATAAAAATCATCTATTTCTGCACAATACTTATATAAGTAATTAAGTTAAATTAATAATATAATTGTATAAAATTATTATATTAATGATATTTTATCAATTAATTTTATTATATATAATGAAATATTATTAATTAATGTATTATACGAGTGTATAATCATTTTATCAATTAATTTTATTTATTTATAGTGTCATTCAAGTAGTATTTATATATTTTTGTACAATATTTATATTAGCAATGGAGTTGTAAATCAATAATGTGATTATATATAATTATTATATATAATAAAATTATGCCAATTAATATAATTATGAGTATGTAATTATCTTATCAATTAACTTTATTTACTTTTATATCATGAATGATTGAATATACTTATATGAATATAAAATCATCTTAACAATTGATTTTATTTATTTTTAGTATCACTCAAATAATATTCATTTATTTTGTGCTCTAATATTTTTTTAAAATATTTATCTTCATAAATAATGATTTATCTAATGAATTATTAATTTTATTTGTTTTAATTAGGAGTCATGAAATTTTAATTTTGGCAAGACTTTTAAACTTTAGTTATAATTCTCTAGTGAAGATAAATGATGACTGGCTTGACTTACTTGTGGAAATTGACGTTGATGATTTATAACTAATTTCAACATCAAATGGTTTTTTTGAAATGTTATTTTGTTACGTTATTTTGTTATGTTTGTGATGTTCAAAAACTATGTAGAATAACAATTTTTACAATGTCTCTGCTAGTAAACATGGAATATCTCACAAAGTAAAAAAAGGAATATAAAAAAACACTATTGCAGATATGCACATTTCTTTTTGAATTCTTTAATACACATAATATCATTTAATAATAATATTCTTTACAATCCTATCATTCCCACCCACCCAAAGCTCTCTTCTTTTTATGTACACAACAAACGAGAAACATGCTTTCATCTACAAAACCTTCTTTTGCTTTTATAGTCTTAAGCAGTATCTTGCATTCATCTACAATATGAGCAAGAGATGTGATAAACTCTGATACTAGTTTACTAATTTGGTGAATATGTTTCAATTAGAAGTTCGTTTATTATTATTATTATTATTATTATTATTATTATTATTATTATTATTATTTATGTTTTTGTCGTCATGAACTATCAAATTTAAATGTTGTTAGTGAACAAATTAAATAAAGCTGATAATAACAATAGCAGAATATCTGAATTTTCTTATATTTGAATTTTATTTTTATTATCTAAATTTTCTCTTAATTAGAAATTAATTGAGTTTTATATTCAATTTTCAATATTTGTATATATTTTTATTAATACATGTTTGCTTATTTGATTCTCAAATAGAGCATCATAGGTATTAATAATTTAATAGATATATGGACTAATAAATGACTGCTATTTTTTATCTTAATATCTTAAAACATGCAAAATAAAAAAAAATATTAAATTATCCGAAATATCGGATTATATTGTATTGTATTATTTTGTACCAAAAGAACCGAAGAATCGTACTGAATTGTACCGAATTATTTCGAATTTTCAAGATAGTTACAATACTTAATTTTTAAAATATTCGAAATTTCAAAACAATACGGAGATTTGTAAATCCCCGAATTGGACCATACTGTGTACACCCATATCCATAAAACCAATAATTAAGATAATCCCAGCTCAAGCTAGCCCTATCAAAGACACGATTAAATATTCTATGTTATAGTGTTAGAAAATATTGCTCGGTCGATAAAATAGTTAGAGTGACCGATATATTTTTTTCACTATGATTAGGAAACTCGAATACGCCTTCCGTAGTGTGAGTAGCTTGCGTTTGAGTTTTGGACCTCGCTTATTTGAAATTTCAAGTGAGTGGTAATTACAGTACACAGCAGGTTTGTAAAAACATCTTTTTAAATTTCGATTCAAAATATTTTAGTTTGTTAAATTCTATTTTATTAAAACGTCAGTATTTTTTTATCAACTGAATTTATGTAATTTACCTTATGTTAACTTCTTACAAGTTTTTATGAATTTTTATTGTATTAGTCTTTATGCGAATTTCAGTTGTTATCTATTATTTTGATTTAACTAGTATTTTTATTCATTTAATTCTTACTTAAATTGAATATCATCTATTTTAAAGATTTAGATTCTGGGAATAGGTTTCTAACTTATTCTCTGTTTGTTATCCATTTTAGTAAATGATTGATTTACCTATATGAAATTATTTGAACTTGTATCGAATTTATCTGTATTACAATTTATCTGGATTTATTTTTTTTTCTGCTTTGAAATTATATCTATTTTTTTATTTGAAATTATGTCTGGTTTCTGCTAAATATCGGTTATATGTTACACTAGTGAAAATTTATTTTAAACCGATATATGTGATTAGTTATTATTTGTATCTATATCTGGCTCAATTTGAGCAATATGTTATCTAACTCTGTATCTTGTTTCGCCACGGATATCACATAATAGGAAATTGCATAACTTGTTGTCATGCATCATATTTCATTGACATCTGCATTAGAAGTATTGGATGATATATGTGGTGGGAACATCTGTTATTTGGCCTTTGGTGGTGTGGAGTATCATCACCCTGTTGAACTGTACTGTGATTTTGATATGTGATTTTGAACTATTAATTTATTTAATTAAATTTATTATACCTACTACATGATTTATTATATGGTTTATTATTACTTTTTTAGTTATTGAATATATTTTATTCAATTACTCTGAACTTTTGCCTTTTCTTAGTCCGTTGTGTGCTGTAGTTATCATTCATTGAGTTATAGTGCTCAAACCACGCCCGCTTTATTCTTTTTGTTTTGCAGATTAGTAGTTTTGTTCAGCTAGTTTTAGCTTTTATCCTTTTGTTGGAAAGGAGCTTATTTTCGGATGTTATTGGATTTGGATTAGACCATATTATGTTTCAATTAGCATGTTAGTGGAACTTTAGAATCTCAATTATTTTCGTTGTATTCTATAGAGATTGATCAATAGTTTAATTTGGATATGTAATTGGAGTTTTAACATTGGATTTTGAATCTTAGCACTTTTTCTTATTGAGGAATTTTTTATGGATTGGATAATTTATGTAGTTTTCTTAGTTCGTCAAGGCTTACATGAACTATTATTTAGGTAGTTTATGCGCCGGTCATGACCGAATTTGGATCGTGATATAAACTGTCATGTACATGAAGGTAAGTGATAATAAAACACTAAAAGTGGCTAACCTGGTGGTTTGGTTGGTTATCGAACCATAATCAAATTGATTGAGGAGAGCGAGTGAGCCAGATTGGGTTACATAAGTGCCATTTCTTAAAGGCCTAATTTCCAATGCTGAAATGAAAGAAGCCCTGGAGTTTATATTTACAAGACAGACATATACATCGGAAGATGAATAATTTCTTTGATTCTAGGAATGGATACATTATCTGCACAGTATCCCACTTATTAGGCCCAATATGGAGATCAAATGAAGCGAGTTGATTTAGAGCATCATAATTTCCATAAAAGAAAGTAGCTCTGACCAAATATCTAGTATCTTTAGTAATTGTTAAATTATAGCAATTTCTATCTCCTTTAGAAAAGCTTATCATGTACCATAGCGGTCGGTCAATGGTATTTGTACTATATTCTGGAGCTATGCTCTTCCTTGTACCTGTGCCAATGATGAATGATGCATCTGAAATATAATTTAGACCTGTTTTTGCATCAGGATAGCTTGTATTGGCTGGTAAGCCACAGTTAAGGCTAATAAAACCTGAGAGAGAGAGAGAAAGAGAGAGAGAGAGAGCATGGTTGGTCTTTAGTGAAAGAAAATATAAATTGACATGAAAATTATGAAAATTATATGCAGACCTAATTGATCATGACCATGAACTAGAACTGTAAGAGCTGAGATACCAAGAAATATGAAGATGAACTGGCAAAAGATCTCCATTCTTTAATTGATTTATATTCTTTTCGGGGACAATATAGATTTAATAGCATGCTCATTTATAGCCCAAATAATACAATAAAACTAATTAGTAAGTGACTAGGTCGTCCCAAGGGGACATCATATATAATAACTACGGAAAAATATCTCCAAGGTCCAGTCAGGTTGGCCCAACAATGCTCACCAGGGCCCAAAGCCCATCAACAAAAAGGACAAAGCATGAGCTGGAAGACAAGACATAAAGGCGCGGTGTCTGATCGGACTGATGGGATGCCCTGTCCTGTCTAGTTCACTGACATAAGTAAGCATCCATACCTTTCACATGCTCGCTGTCACATCGCTGCACACCTACTCTAATGTCAGTTATCACGCCCCAAGGTACTCAAGTACCCCTCCTAAAAAAGTTCTATAAATAGCCTAAAATACAATGGCTCCAGGTATTGAATATTTGAGACTTTCTCTCTCTCTAAATCCTTTTTCTCTAAAAGCTACTGACTCAAGCTTTGGAGTGCTAATGCTTGGATCCGATCGGGCACTCCATCTTACAGGTTATGTCATCCGATTGGATCTTTCTGCCACCAGCTCTCTTTATCTCAGATAAAGACAAATCGTGCTTTATCATTTGATATTTTCGTTGAGAGAAAATGGCAGGTTCGAGATCCAATGAACACATAGCTTCTGAAGAGTATAATCACAACAACCAGGGTAGATTTAAACCCTCATAAAGAAGAGAAAGGTCCCCTAGATCCCCTACCAGGGGTAACCTCATCCTAGATTTCAATGATACAGCCACGCGACAATCGAAAGATATCTCTATTACTATCCGGGACATGTGCGCCATTCTTAGTGACTTCACTAAGAGCATAGTCCAAACTCTAAAAAAGGGAAAAATTGTAACTCCCCAAAACTTGAATTGATTATAGTTGGTGAATAATACCTTTTGGTACCAGTTTGCAAGGATTAATTATTAAGAATTCGATATAAGTTAACATTACTTTTGGGTCTTAATTTAATAATTGTTAATTAAATTATATTATGAAAATTAATATAAATAGATAATAATAATAATATAATAATAGATATTTTAATAATAATGGTAGATATTTTAAGAATCTCTAGAAGAACTATTTAGACCACAGATAAAAATAATTATAATAATAAAAGGTGGGAGTTAAAAAGGTTAGGTGTGTGGTTAAAAATAAGAGAAGAAAGAAGTTAAAAAAATGTACAGAAGGAGCGAATCGGGAACAGGAAAGGGAGGTGGTGAGATGCAACCCGTCGGCTGGTCTGGCTGCCGCTACTCACGATGCCGATAAGGGAGTTTCAGACCGCCGCTGCCATGCCATCTCCAGTCTCTCCAGCCATTGTCCATTGGTGGCTCCATTCCGATTTTTCCCCCACCACCACCGAGCTTCCTTCCCTCTTTTTGGCGATTCCAGACGGTGGTTGAGGGGGCCGATGGCACCGATGGGATCCCGAGAGCCAGGCACTTCTTCGATGTCCTTCGATCCTCCTCTCTCGCCAGTGGAAGGTAGATCAAAAAGAGGGACACTACCAGTGGTTTTTGTTAGATCCTGATAAAAATTAATGATGATGGAGCGCGTGATCACCCATCGTGGAATTTTTGAGCCTAGATCTTCTAGTCGGCATTATCGGTGTCTTTTCGGTGAGCCTCCGACAAAGCTCCGGCGAGCCCAAGAATGACAAAATGTAGAAAAATACGGAGATCGATGCTAACGGGTATGTTGATACAAACTACCCTTAATTTCATTTAATTTTGAATTATATGGTAAATTTTTATATTAGGCAACTATATAAATTTAAGAAATAATGAGAAATAATTGGAGATAGTAATAGAAAATAATGATATAGCATGAAATAGATGAGAATAAAAGAAGAAATTAAGTAATTAGTTGGAAAGCTAATTGATGTCTAATGATGTCCATGAAAATCTTAAATAAAATATGGTGATTTATTAGGAATTAAGTGCAAATATAACATTCTAACTATAAATACATGTGTTATGATGGAATTGAGTTAAAGATAATATATGGGTATGAAATTATATATATAACACAATAAAATTCATGAGGGTAACAAAAAGATATTTAAATAAATTAAGTGTCAATTATATATATACTAACATACGTGGTGTTAGAAATATAAATAGCCTAGAACAAAGCATGAAGAGATTGGTGAGTGTTAAAAATTATATGTTAGTCGAATTGTATATAATGGTATACGAAGCGAAGAATTGATATTAAATAGTACTTTACGTATAATATATGTTATACTAATTTAGAGAGGTATAATTAGAATAATTCGAGTTAAATAAACTTAGTAACATAATATGCATTATAGGTATATATATATAGTAATGTAACCTAGTATGACTATATACATAAGTGAATAAAAGCAGTGAAATGAATTAATATAAATTAATAAGTTGGTAAATTAATGTAAGATGAACATAAGTAATGTGAAAAAATAAATTAAAAGTATTAGATTACATAATGATTGAATTAAACTCCTATAATTAATATAACAGAATAGGTCAACTTATTGGAAGTATTTAATAAAAATTGAGTAATATAAGATACAAAGAAATAATTTTCGAAAAATATATATAATGGCCGAAATATATATATATATATATATATATATATATATATATATATATATATATATATATATATATATATATATATATATATATATATATATAAGGGGATGTAAAAGGTGTAAATAATGTTTGGTTGAACAATTAACAATAATTAGGCAAAATAAAGCATAAGAAATGTAATATTGTTAACTGAGTGAAAAGCAAAATGAGTCAGGACCTTAATGACATTATATTTACATAATGTGAAAAGTTAATAAAGTTTGGGATTTATTATGTATAGTTATTTCACCATAAAATGACTATAAACGGATAGATAATTATGTATGATATGAAGTTGAAAAGAGAAACAATTCATAAATGGAAAGAAAAATTTATGGATGCCCGAATGATGAACATGAGTAAATTTTATTATTTATTTACAGTTATCTGATGATGAGTGTCGCACCCTTCTCGGAACAGTCTTTTCCGATGCGAACTTAACAGAAATCAGTAAGTCTTTTTTTTTCCAAACAATTCCAAACCACTTGAAAATACTCTTACAATAATTCTAGAAATAAACAATAATATTAGAGACAATTTAAAGCAATACCAACCATTATACCAAACTTGTACTAGCCATTCATCCATTAGAGATAAAAATATACATTCAATATACAATTCAAACTTTTACTTTAATCGTCTAGGTATATACATGCCAAAAGCATAAACCAACTAACACAGAAATCTTCTCTTTCGATCGGGACCTTCAACGTATTGTGCTCCCGCAACCCTCCAGAACCTGCACGCAGTAAACACTACGTGCTGAGCATTAAATATGCCCAATGGTGACTACTAATCCAAGAATTTCCCAAACATAAACATAATTACATACTTTATGCTACTATTATTCTTATTTCATTTAACACTTTCTCTTACTTTTATTAACATTAGTCATGTTATTAGCTTGTATTTTGGTAATCATGGTTCTTTGTTTCCAAACTTTCAACTTTATCTTACAGTATCTTCTTAAGTAGATCAATATTGGATTTACCTTTTATCTTTACGTTAATCTTTACTATAACTTTTACTTTTTATCAGTACTTTCATTTTTATCTTTTAGCCAAAGCAAATTAATTATCATTTCATTTAGCGATGTGTATTGGTACTCGTGTCTTTACTAGTACCAAAATAATTTACTTTTAATACTTGTTTTACTAGTCAATTATTCAATTTATATACTGTCTTCACTTTTTACTATTTATTTTATTACTTTACTTTAACTTTAATCTAATAATTACATTACTGTTAAAAGGCTTATAAGCTTCATCGCAAAGCGATATAGCTGCTTTGGAGTACTTGCAGTCAAAACTTTCTTTTCTTCTTTTATACATTTACCCATAATTAATTATCTAATTAAAACTTGTATCTTTTACCTTTCCCCCATTACATAATTCTATACCTTTATATCGTTTTACTTTTTAGGTAACTTATCTTTCAGAAAGGCGTTATCTAAGCATTAAGTTCACTTTTTGTCATTATCATCCCTTTTTAACCTTAAGCAGGACAATTAATATTATTTTGCAGACTCGTAATTATCTTTACAGTGGTAAATGGTACAAGAATTACTAATTAATTAAAATTATCTTTTTCACATAAAATAAGATATATTCGAATTTCTTGTAAAAGCTTAACTAAACATTGATTTAATATCTTATTCTTATAAAAAATTTCTTTTCTTTTTCTTACTAATTACACTTTCCAGAAATCTTTACAGATTTATTTTGACTTTGCATTTTATTTCAAACGAATCGTTTCGTTATAACTTTCTGTATTCAATTCAATGAAACAGTACTTATTTATTCATTTCGATGTGCCCCTAGTGCAATATAACAGGTTTTCCACAAAGGATATACGGGACTGGACCCAAAGGTTCCACGTAGCTGATAGAGAAATGATCTCGAAAGATCAAGTCTCGCAAAACAGATACAGATACACTTTCACATAAGCTATGGAGATCAAAGATCCCAACCATAGCTAAGCAAGTCGCTATGACTTGCACCGCGGTACAGAGGTGTCCCTATGGCTAGCCAATTATATCCAAAACAAGAATCATACTACCTGTCTATCGCTAAGGGCAAACATAATAAATATCATTGCAAACATTTTTGAACATTTAAAACTTTTAATTTCTTCCTTTTGTCTATTACTATACGTTATTTTGGTCAAATGTACTATTTCGTGCCTTTGACTATCCAATAACTTTTTATTCACTTTCTCTTTTCTGGTCACTTTTGTGAATTATCATTTGATAATTCACTCGGATACTTAAACTTTAAATTATGGCATTATAATTCATATTTTTCTTATATTCTTTTGTATAATTCTTTACGAATTACTTTCCATACTTTTAAACCTGACATTTTTACAATTTTTCCTGTTTCAGTCCCATTTTTCATTTATTCGGTATGCCGACTTTATTTCGTCGGCGGAATAATTTTATAATTATTTATTCTTTTAATACTTTTTGTTGACTAATTTATTTTGATAAATCAGTCACATCTTTATTTTTCTTTTTTTTATGCAATTAGAAATTCTCTTAATACAATTTATTATTTTATATCCCAAAAGTACGTAGTTTGACTTTTTATATTGGATTATTAATTTCAAGTACATAATTACAATTTTACCATTGTAATCATTTATTTACATTTTTATTATCTAATTTCTTCCATTATTCATCTTTTATTATTTATTCTTTATTTTACCATTTTCGGGTAAAATTACATTTTAGTCCCCATACTATGGAAACTTTATCTTTTGACACAGTTAGAGCTGCGAAATTACCATTTTGCCTTTATTACTAATTCTTCCTTATTTTACTCGTTAATTGTTCCCTTTGGCAAAATTACCATTTTGTTCCAAAACTTTTATTTTCTTTCACTTACGTCCTTTTTCTATTTAGAACTCATTTTATCTTTATTTTATATACGTATTAATTTATTTTCATCATTTTCATTTATTTAAGAATTATTTACCAATAATTCATTTTTCTTATTATTTTCATGACCTAATAATTACTGCGAAAAATCTGTCGGTTGACTTTTATTTCTCGTCATTAACATTAATTTATTTTTCGTATTTATTCATCACTTTAATCATTTTTACACAATTTTGCATTGCTACTTCAATTATTTTCATTATACATAGTCACATAAAAATTTCAATAAAATTCCAATAATTTTGATAAATTCCAATAAATTTCATTTATGCATTATTTATTGGTCATTATCATTTTTCATCAAAATAATCATGTAATTCACAATAAATCACAAGTTTAATTATATACATACACTATAAATAATCATAAAAATTCTCAAATAATTTCTAACTATTCTCTAAAAATTCATAAACATCATTTATTATGTTTATTGTTATTTTAAGCCAACATATATCGTTTACATGCAAATTTCTCACCATTTTTCCTTATTACCATTTTCGGCCACAACCATTTTCCACCTTAAAAATTTTCTCTCTTCCATTAATGCCTTCATCTCATTTCCTCTCATGCTTAATTTCATTTACCCTAATATAATTGCATTTATTAATAATTTTTCACATTTTTACCTTAATTACATAATTAAGAAAAATTCATATTAATAGGAAAACTAAAGAATTTTGTAGTCACTAACCTTTTTCCATGCTTAACCTTCCTTAAACTTCATTTTTCTTCACCTAAAACCAAGCAAAACTTCATTCTTCATTGCCATCACCCTTTGGCCGAAATCTTTAAGCTTCCTAACCTCAATTTCTTGTCCTCAAATGAACAATACAAGCTCATAATTAGCTTAAACATCTCAAAAACTATAAGAACACATTAAAAACTCAATTAAAACTACTTGGATTTTTAAGTTCTATCTTACCTCTTTTTCTTTCTTCACTTGATTCATTGCCTTCCCTTGCTCAAATCACTTGCTTAAGATCACTAGGGTGATCTATAGAGCTGGAAATTCATTTCTTATGTTGGGGTTTATGAAAGATTTGGGGTAGAAAAAGGAGAAATCATAGGGAGAGAAGGAGAAGATGTGGTTCGGCCACCTGAGGAGACAATGCTGGAGGTTTCTGGAGATAAACTCCAGATATTTGGCTCTATTGATACCCTCTTTATGGGCCAAAAATGGGGCCAAATTAATGGACTTAACCCATTTTGTTCTTAAGGCCCATTTAGGCCTTTCTAAAGCCCAATTAAATTTCTCTCTCTTTCAAACTTTAAATCACTTCAATTTTAATTTCATAATTCTTAAAACATCAAAAATAGGTAGGACATAAATTTTCAGCTCAATCGGAGTCCGTTATCGGTCCGATTCAAATTTATCGGTCCGATTCGACAACTGCCGGTGTCACCGAAAAATTTCATTCTCATTACCAAAATATTCTACATAAAAATTCATGTAGGCACGCGAAATCTGGCGATATTCGGAGTTCGTTTACTATTTTTAATTATTTAAGTAAAATCAAGTCCTTTTCCCCATCAGAGAAATTGACTCACTACCTTTTTTCGTATTTTTGACTTTTGGAGGCCCATTTGACCTCAAATTCACTTCAAATTTCAACCATAGACTCACCATGACTATTCCTTTCAAATGGTCCAATAAAATATTTTCGACTTTCGGGTGTCCTGTCGGCCCGAAAAATACTATTCACTACCGGAAAGTACTATTTACAGCTGGCCCGGTGTTGAGGCCATTACAATGAGCATCTATGTAATGAATGCATGATTGATGAGCTTAATTGAATATATTGAGAGCATGATGTGACTAAAATAGAATAATAAGGAAAAATAATAAAGCATAAGTGTGATAAGAAATGAAAAATTTAATAATGCCCTTAGTGTCCGTGAAAAATCCAATTCTTTGGATAGTATGGCTAGCCATAGAAATTTATTCTGCGGGATACCATGAGTTTATATGATAGTTGTCATCAGAAATGACTATGATACATGAGATTGGATAGCCGGCTTATTATATGTATTAGTACTGGGGCTTTGGTGTCGCACCTAGTGATGGGATCCCCCTAGTATACCGTATTTACATCCCGTTTATCCAGTTCGTGATTGTTCATGACTAGGGACAAAATGGTAATCTTATATAAAATCGAGATGAAAGAATAATTATGATAATTGGATGTCATAACTGTAATTAAATGATAAATAATGTGAAAAATAATATCAATGAGATAAGTAAGGGCAAAATCATACTTACGTGATAAAATAAGGATAAATTGGTCAATTGAAGCAAGAATAGTGAATAAATAAGTTAAAATAGTTAAATAAGATAAAAGGGACAAAAATGTAGTTAGTTAAAAGTTAAGAAACTAAATTATAAATTTATCATCTTTGAGAAATTCAAAGAATTAAAAAGGTAATTTGTGCATTGAAAATTAAGAAAAAGTCAAATAAAGCCAAATGAGTCAAAATGTAAGTTAATTAGAGAAAATTATAAATTTGAATATTAATATAGCAATTAAAGAAATCAAATTGAATAGACAAGTTAAAAAGGATAAAATCGTCAATAGTAAAAATTTTAAGGACCAAAATGTAATTCGTCATCATGAGAAAAATTTTAGGATCTAAATTACAATTTATACACTTAATTTAAATTAAAGGCCAAAGGAAGTTAAACCAGTCAAAGATGTGATCAAAATTGGTCAATTTAAGGAAAAATTAATTTCGAAAAAATTGAGAAATTAATTAGAAAGAATAAGTGATAAAGATAGTTAAAGTAAATTATGAGTATATTAATTAAGGATAAATCATGGATTTATATAATAGAAGAAAATTAAAAGGATTTAATTTGTGACTTTCTATTTAATGAAGAAAGATATGAAATTAAATAAGAAAAATATATTGTAAGGATAAAGAAAAGTAAAGAAGGTCGAAGGAATTAAAACGAAGAATAAATAAATTTTAAGGATAATGAGTAGTGAGTCCAGGGACCTAATTGAAATTTTACATCCAATCGAGGATTATAAATAATTTAGTGAAGAATGAGTTACGTATAAGAGAAAGTAAAGACAAAGAAATAAATTCAGAATTTAATTAAATAGAATATGAAGATATAAAGGGAAGAAAATAAATGATATGTTTATTGAACTGTAACTAATATCAAAAGAGAGAATTTGAATGAATTTTTATAAACGATGAATGAAATCATAATATGGTCAAAGGAAGAATAAAAATAATAATAAAATATGAATTTGTAAAATGGAGCTAAGAATGGAAATTAAGGATTAAATTGAAAGAAAATAAAAGTCATAGCGAAAAAATATTCAAAAAGAAACGAGTGATAAACTAGTAGTTTTGAGAAAATAATTAATGGAACATTGATATAGCTGGACAGAAAAATGTAAATTCTATTTCGAACAAAAGCAAGAACTTAATCGAAAATATAAGAGAAAATGAGAAAATAACAAGAGAATGAAGTACGACAAAGTACTAAATAACGAGTGAGAGAAGAAGATTGGAAAGAGAATAAAAAGGGAATGTTACAACTAATGAATTTTGACTAGTGAAAACTTATTGTATAACTTATAGTGGACCAATATAGATCTCCAAATAAATTAATAAAAGAAGGACAATTTAAATGAAGAGACAGGCAAGAACCAGTAATTAAAAATGGAAATTTCAAGGGCATAAGCATTATGTAAATTAAAACTGTGATAACAAATCAATAAAATATTGGAAGATAAAATTAGTCAAATGAATAGACTTGCTTAAGATAATAAAGATAATAAAAATTGGAAATAAAATTTTAATCGAATGAAATTTTGAGTAGTTGTATCCACCACTAAGCACATAGTTGTTTAACGTGCGGTTGTTGACTGCGCGCAGGAACAGAAGATTTTGGGATATGAAGAAGAAATTTCGAATGGCATGTACATAAAGATATTGGGATCAAATAAACTGATGTAGAACGATTTTATAATTAATATATGGTATTTTATATTTACAGCTATTATTGTATTAGTAAATTATTTTGGATTAATAGATATATGTGTATATTTGGCTAGTATCTCTGTATAATTTACGGATATATGGATGAGAGTAAGGTGTTACAAAAATGCCCATGACTTTTGAAAGAGGACATGAAGTGGACTTCATGGCCGAAGACTTCGAAAGAAGAAGGAACAAGGGGATTTCCATCAACGAGCCAAGAGATCGTGATAATAGGAGGGTGGGGGGCCATAACCCCAGGTAGATATGACAAAGGGAAGGGGACAATGTCCTCAAGCAGAGATTCTCCATACATCCCCAGTAGATCTTCCATCTCGTCCATTGGGGACAATTTATCTCTCAAGTGCACGCCAAATCGCAGCCACACGAAAGGACGGAGATATGAATTTGCCTCAACAGCCATGAGTAGGGAGGACAAATGGTTCAAGTAGAAGCTCAAGCAGTTTGGCTTGACAGGTTCCAAAAAAGGCGTGTTCGAGGGAAACACCTGCTGCAATACAACCTCCCCATTTTGCAGGAAAATCACAGAGTCAGAGCTACCTCCCAGGTGGAGAGACAAGATAATGGACAGGTATACAGGTAAGATTGATCCTGCCACTCATCTTGCAGAATATCTAACAAAAGTCCAAGTGTACACCTACGACAAAAGAATTGCCTACAGGATATTTCCTACCACCTTGGGAGGAGATGCCCTCACATGGTTCCACGAGCTTTCGCAGGGATCAATCTAGGGATGATCACGGGGTGGGGCAGGGCCAAGGATTGCTCCCCCACTCACTACCCCGTCAGTGGTGGGGATTCCCAGCCCTCGCCCCCGCCCCCGCCCCCAATATCGAGGAGGGAATTTTCCCTGTCCTCGCCCCGCGGGGATCCCCGTCCCCCATAAAAAAATTTAACAAAAATTTTCATCAAACCTCAGAAATCATTTTCTGAGTAGCCAAGCAAGGCATCTAAGCCATTTAACAAAAAGAAAATCAACATAAAACGAGAAAGAGAAAAAAAGATACAAAGAGGAGGCTTAGATCTGCATATAATCTCATCTAAATTTTAATCTAACGTGTGAAAAATGTGTGCAGCACACCAAATTACTACTATTTTTGAATAGGATTGTTGACAAATTCACGAATATAGAAATTTCATTTTAATTTTACTTGTCCTCTTTGCGCGTCTAGAAAAAATAATTAATAATATAGACTAAGTCATAGAAATTAAATATAAATACATAAACATAACTCGATAATCACAAATATTCTTGGATGCATTTATCTGTTTTGCTTTAATATCTTTATCGGTGTACAGTTTTCGATCATAACCATCATCATGTACCCACCAAACCAAGATTATTCTGATGCCAAAAAGTACTCAAACTCATCTGCACCGGCCACCAAAATCCCTGTGAGCCACTATCATAATAATTTAAACGAGAATCCTCAACATCCTCTCCATCATCGCCGGTAAGAAGCAGAAGGAGAGTGGTCTTTAGGCCTTTGTGACTGCTGCTCTGATTCCAAAACTTGTAAGTTCCACATCCGAATTGGTCTTTCCCTTGGAGGCGCCTACACATCATGCTCTAGATTTCTTCTTTGAGTTTATAGTGGCTTATTTTTGCTTCTCTTCCGATTTTGTCCCTTGGCCTTGGCCAGATCATTTTGTCCCTTGGCCTTGTCCTCATATATATATATATGAGTGTATATAGAAAGAGAAAGAAGCAAGAAAGAGTAGATAGAGAGACAAAGAGAAAGAAGCAAGAACCGGCTGTGTAGATGTGAGGGAGAAGAGAGAAAACGGCAGAGAAAGAAAATGATGTTAGGGTTTTAATTAGGGATATTTATATAGAATGACACATATGTAAATAACTAGAAAATTAAGGGTAATAATATACATCGGGGCGGGGATCCCCACGGGGCGGAATCCCCATTCCCCATCTCCACCTTGAAATGCATCTCGGGGATTTTTTAATCCCCATCCCCGCCCCCGTGGGGGGAAAATCGGGGAATGAATGGGGCAGGTCCTCGCCGAGGTTGGGGATTCCCCGCCCCGTGAGCATCCCTAGGTCAATCACCTCTTTTCGATAACTAAAGGAGTTGTTCATACACGATTCATTGTACAGACACAAATGCCAAAATCTGTGAGTGATCTGTCCAACCTCTATCAGAGGAACGATGAAATTCTTCGAGACAACATTGACATATTGCAAGCCATAATATCGGAGGTGAGGAATGTAAGCATACAGATGGCATCCACCGCTTTAGCCAACGACACTGTTGATAGGCCGTTATTTGAGTCAATTACAACAAGGCCGCCATTAGCTTTTTCGATCTAATGGAGAGAGCTAGGCAACACATTCAGCTAGATGACACCTTGAGGTCCAACTGAGGCAGAAGGAGCAACGTTATAGACAGGCTCCAGCACCTAGACGGACGGTCATTTAACCGAACTCTAATATTCAAATGGATTGCAAGGAGTTCTGAGAGAGCCTCCACTTTGAGAAATTTGGGAAAAAGAAAGGAGGAAGAATGATTCAGGTCCGATCGGGGTACTGGTCAGCAGGCTTGAACTTTCACTCCGCTCAATACCAATCCCGCACAAGTGTTGATGTGGATCAAGAAAAATCACCAAAAGATGAATTGGCCCAAGAAGATGGACGAGAAGAGCAGAAGGACCTAGAACCATAATAAGTACTACAAGTTCCACAAGGTTGTCGGTCACACAACTGAAGAATATCACCAGTTGAAAGAAAAAATTGAGCGACTCTTACAAAAAGAGTACCTCAAGAGGTTTTTAGGTCCGACTAGAGGAGCAAGTCCCTATAGATAGTCAAACCTTAATAAAGATGATTCTGATGACGATGACGACGAGCAGAGAAAATCAAAGAATACAGATCCACGCCGACTGTATGCCGATATCATAAATATGATCACTAGTGGGTCGTCCTATAGAGAGGATCTATCCAGAAAAAGAAATGGGAAAGGTGTCTATGTCTCTCAAACATCCGAACGGCCAACCTTAGTAACCATATCCAGTGAGGATGCACGAGATGTAATGTTTCGTCAAGACGACGCCCTTGTCATCAGGGCGCGAATCAATAATTTTGATGTAAAAATGATATTGATGGATAACGAAAGTGTTGTGAATGTGCTCACTCTACAAGCCTACAGAGCAATGGGGTTGTTGATCGAAGAGCTCAAGCCGAACGCTATACCACTGATCGGACTAGGCAATGCCACAGTGCCGATGGTAGGATCGGTTGAGTTATTCGTCGAGCTCGGCCAGGAAGCCCTTACCTACTCCTGCAAAGTAACATTCATGGTTATTGATATGAATTTTACTTATAACGCCATTTTTGGCAGGCCTCTACTCTTTCAAACTGGAGCTGTCACTAGCATCCGCTACATGGTAATGAAAATCTCGACCAAGGGAGGTGTTGCCATCCTAAGAGGTGGCCAAAAGGCATCGAGAAAGGCCTATATTGCCATGATCAAGCACCATAAAGAAGCCACAATGGTAGAACTAGGGCTAGAGCGATTTGAGCAAGCGGAGGATCGGAGAATGGATCCTGTGGAGGAAGTCAAGACAAGGACACTTGCTAAAGGTAAAGTCGTTCAAATTAGTACCAGTATGAATATGAAGGTCAAGGAGGCTATCATATAAGTCTTGATGATCAACCAGGCGTCCTTCGCCTGGAAGCTGAAAGACATCACCGAAATCGACCCCAACGTGATCACCCAAAAACTTAATGTGGATCCAGCTTACAAGCCGACCAGGCAGAAGTTGTGAAGGCATGCTCCCGATTGGAGGAAATTTATTTCTGAGGAGGTAGACAAATTATTGAAAGCGGGTACAATCTGAGAGGTTGACTACCTCGAGTGGCTCGCTAATGTTGTTCTGGTAAAGAAGAAGTTAGGGAAGTTGCGAATGTGTGTTGACTTTATGGACCTTAACAAAGCATGTCTGAAAGACAGCTATCCCTTGCTAAGTATAGACCAACTGGTGGACACCACTGCTGGTTACGCCATCTACTCCCTCCTCGATGTGTATGTTGGATACCACCAAATCATGATGTGGTTATTGGATCAAAAAAAGACCAGCTTCATCACGGATGATGGCACCTTTTGCTACAAGGTCATGCCATTTGGATTGAAAAATGTAGGTGCCATATATTAGCGTTTGATGAACAGGATTTTCAAAGATCAGATCGGATGGAATGTGAAAGTCTATGTGGATGATATGATCGTCAAAAGCAAAAGCCCCGAAGAACATCCTACCGATTTAGCAAAGATTATCAACACGCTAAATAAATTTCGGATGAAGCACAATCCAGAGAAGTGCATTTTTGGGATGCCCTCAGGAAAATTTTTGGCCTTTATGGTCTCCCAAAGGAGCATTAAAGCCAACCCCGATAAAATAAAGGCAATCTTGGAGATGCAACCATCGAGCAGTGTGAAGGATGTTCAAAAGCTGAACGACAAAATAACAGCCCTTGGAAGGTTCATCTCCTTTTTTGCCAAACGGTGCACTCCCTTCTTCAAGAAATTGAGGAAAAATAAAGCTTTCAATTGGGATGCAGATTGCAGCAAGCCTTCGATGAACTAAAGAAATTTTTCACCAACCCGCCGTTACTCAGCCGATCGCTTTCAAGTGAAAGTTTGTATTTATACTTGTCAACTTCTAGTGAAGCTGTTGCAGATATCCTAGTTAGGAAAGAAGGAACCCAATAGCTACCCATCTATTATGTGAGCCTAGTGAATAGGGGCCCAGAATTAAAGAAAATTCCGGTTAAGCAACTCATCATTACCCTCATGATGTGCATAAGGAAGCTAAGACAATATTTCGAAGCACACACGATAGTGGTCCGATCAAGTCAACCAATCAGAAAAATTTTCAAGACCCTGGACTTGGAGGAAAAAATAGTAGGATGGGCAATCAAGCTCCAATCGTGGGACGTGAGTTACGAACCTAGAAAAGCAATCAAGGCTCAAGCTTTGGAGGACTTCATTACTGAATTTGTTGGCAAATTAGTAACCAGTCAGCCCCAACCTATTAAATGGGAAAAGGTCATGGATGAAGCTCCAAATGACAACCAAGGAGGCATAGGTATCGTAATAATGGATCCTTTGGGCATTATCATAAGGTACGCAATAAAACTCAGCTTTAAAATTTCAAATAATATGGCAGAGTATAAGGCATTTCTGTAAGGGCTGAGACTGCTCCATACCATCCGACTGGAGTTCATCATCATCAAAAGTGACTCATAGCTTGTGACGAGCCATGTCTTAGGCACTTTTGAGGCCAGAAAAGCTAACATGATACAATATCTGGCAAAGGTTAAGGTAACACTCAAGATGCTGGAAGAATGTAGATTCGAATGGATCTTACAGAAGGTGCCAAGAGATCAAACTTTAGTCACCGATCGGCTTGCCAAAATGTCTGCTTCCGAATAAGGGATGGTGGAAGAAAATATAACCATCATTGAGCAACCGTCCTCCTCCTTAGACAAACCAGAAATGATGAAAATTAAGCTAGCTCAAGAAATGTGGATGAGCTCCATCAAGTGGTACCTACAAACATGGCAATTACCTGAAGATAAAGAGAAAGCCCGAAAGGTATCTCGAAAATCCCTAAATTACTTTGTTATTAATGGTGAATTGTTCAAAAAAGCTTTCAGTCACCCTTGGCTCAAATGCGTGATGGAGGAGAAAAGAGACTACATCCTAAGGGAAATCCATGAAGGCATTTGTGGAGCACACGAAGTTAGTAGGGCCATGACAAGGAAAGTACTCCAAATTGGATACTTTTAGCCAAGAATCTTCAAAGATGCTAAAGAAAAAGTAAGAAAGTGCCAGCAATGCCAAATCCATGAGAGAATCATCAGACAACCTGCAGTAGACCAGCAGCCAATCGAAGTTTCTTGGTCGTTCGACCAATGGGGCCTGGATATCCTAGGATCCTTTCCCCAAGGGAAAATGCAAATGAAGTTTTTTCTTATTGCCATAGATCACTTCTCTAAATGGATCAAGGCAGAGCCTCTAGCTACAATCACAACAGAAAGGGTCAAAAATTTTACATGAAAGGACATCATTTACGGGTATGGCTTATCCAATATTTTTATTACAGATAATGGCAAGCAGTTCGACAGCTCGATCTTCATAAAATTTTGCCAAAATCTCAATATCAGCCTTAAGTTCATCTCCATCACCCATCCCTAAAGCAATGGGATGACCGAGGTCTCCAATCGAACACTCTTGGAAGGCCTAAAAAAATAACTGGGCGAGGCAAAAGGCAATTGGACTAAAGAACTGCAAAGCGTCTTATGGTCTTATAGGACCTCTCCGAGAGCTGGCACTCATCAAATGCCATTCTCTCTTGTCTACGGCTCCGAGGTAATGATACCTGTAGAAATCGATCTCTCATCCTATCGATCAATATTTTATTCTGATCAGATGAATATCTTGGATAGATGTCAAGATTTGGACCTGGTTGAGGAAAGGAGAGAAAATGCCTATGCCAAAATTGCTGCCTACACACAAAGAATTGCTAGATACCACAACACAAAAGTAAGGGCAAGAACCTTCAACGTGGATGATCTAGTGCTCAGAAAGGCAGATATAAGCTCGGAAAATACCAGAGTTGGGAAGCTAATGCCAAATTGGGAAGGCCCCTATGAAATCTCCAAGGTTCTAAGCTCCAGTACGTATAGATTCAGAACCCTTAAAGGGTCGGATATTCTCAGAAGCTGGAATGTCGAAGTACTCAAGAAGTATCATGTATAATCATGTATCAAATTCACATTCAATAAAGAAAATTTTCTCCATTTTTCTTCATCTTTGAAAAAAGGTATGTTTTCATTTATTTGTTTTTTAGTTTTGATGTTTGTTTGCAGGTCATTTGTTTTACTCCATTCTACAAAAATCCCGATTGTCGGTCGTAGTTCGTCCGATCGAAATTAAGGGATGATTATTCGCTAGGCTCGATGCTCATCCCAAGCCCAAAATACGAAAGCTTTTCTTCATTATAATTCCATCTCCCTCGCTAGGCTCGATGCTTATCTTAAGCCCAAAATGCGAAAGCTTTCCTCTACCATAAGTTAGTTTGCTAGGTTCGACATTATTCCTGAACCAAAGATGCAGGACGCCTCTATTTAATCTCCACCAACTCATTCGCTAGGCTCGACGTCTATCCTGAACCCAAAGTGTATAGGATGGCAATTGAGTCAGTTATATCTCCTCAGTACTTAATGTACGAAATCGCCAAATCCATAAAACAATGTATGATTCTCCAACGAATAGCCGATCTTTATATTTGATCGGATGATACTTCAATCAAATAAAATATTGAAAAATCACCTACTGCACTTGACGCGATAAATCTATTACAACTCACGCCTGAATGAAAGGTTTATCTTTTAAATCCGATCGGATCAAGTGATCGTTGATCCTAAAGAGTTGTGTACCACAGTGCTTGAAAAGCATCTTATGATTCAGGAAGTATTATACTTAGTCAAATTTCCATACTCTCCATGTTTGATCTTATATACTCTCCTTGGCTGATTTTGTACATTCTCCATGAATGTTTCTATTTATACCATTTAGTTAATTTTATAACAAATCTTACTCAAAATGAGAATTGTAGTATGAAGGCACAATTGGAAGGCAAAGTGAATTTTATATATATATGAGGAATCTTTACAAGTTACAAGGAAAGGAGAAAGTTATTACAAAGAAAAAATTGCAAGGAAATAAAAAGCCTAAGCCTCTATATCTATAATCTCTATTGTTGTAGAGTTTGGCTCGGTAGCAGGCTCTACAGCAGCCTTAGTAAAAAGTTTGTCCTTTTCAGGATCCGCTGGTAGAGAGATGATAACTTTAGGCTTTGCTGGCAGAGGGGCAATGACATTAGGCTCTGTTGGTAGAGGAAGAACGACTTCAGACTCAGTTGGCAAGCTAACACCTACCTGTGATACTAAAGGCACTTCCTCTATCGTTTCCTCAGTCTCTTCGATCGGAGGGGCCTCATCATCATCATCGCTCGAGGGACGATTGAAAAGAACCCATGGGTCCTCCATCCAGTCAAGATCAACTTCAGGAAAGTGCTGTCTGGCAGCATGAATCAACCAAGTTAGCAGCCTCCCTTGGGCCTCGCCTAACTGATCAAGGACCTCATCCTTTTGAGCATCTAGCTCTTTTGCCAATTTCTCATGCTAAGATGCCTTCTTCTCTGTAACGCCCTAAAACTCGGGTCGATTAATAGTTGGGAAATAATACTTTTGATACTGATTTACTAGGGTCAATTTATTAAAAATGTGATATAATATTAGTGAATATTATCTTTAAGTTTTTTATTTTATAATTTAAACTAAAATATATTTTAGTAATAAATAAGAAATTAAAGTAAATGAACGTAAATAATAATAATTAAAGAAGAGAACAAAGATATTTGGGGCAAAGTTTTCTTGAAGTCCCTAGAAATATCTAATATAAAAAAGGGGTTCCCTAGATATTTTGGGTAATAAGTTGTGGCCACCAAGAGAAACAAAAAGAAAAAAAAGAGGAAGAGTGAATCGGGAAAAGAAGCAGGAGAGATCGGATGAGGGAACGTCGATTAACGATGCAGGCTACCGGACCCACCGCCGTTCGTTCCTATCGTCGACCACTAGCGAAGCATCAGTTCGCATGGGAATGCCGCTGCAGTGCCCCTTCCATTTGCCATTCTTCTCCCCTCTGCTGTAGCGTCTTCCCTTTCTTCCGATGAAGTGAGGCGGCTGACGGAGACACGAATAATGCCGGTGAGTTCCCTACAGCGAGGAGTTCCTTTTTGCCATCCTTCGCTCCCTTCCCATTGTCGGCAACGTGAAGATCGGAGAAGAGAAGCGGTTGGCTATTTTGAGGGAATTTCGGCCAAATCTGACGGAGATGGGGTACGTGATCATCAAAAATGGGCCTCTGAAGTTTTGGTCTCCATCGTGGGAACAACAAGTCATCACCGACGAAGCTCCGGTGAAATTTCGGTGACGGTCCGATGAGCTTAGGTACAGATAAAATGATGAAAAAAATACAAAAATTGGAAGAAATAGGTATGTGATTACCAAATTTATTTCCAAAAATTTAACTTAAATATGTGAATTGTTGGTTAGAAAAACAAGTTTAGTTTATGGTTATTTAATTAAATTGATGTGTTTGGTTGATATATGATTGTTGAATTAATTGCAAATTAGTTGTTAGGAATAAAATTTGTATTAAGATGTAATGAACCCTTTGTTATTTTCATAGTAAATTTGATGATGAAAAAGGCATAAGAATTAAGTTAGAAACCACAAATAAGAGTATGTCCAAGGTAGAATTTCTTTTTAGTTTACGGAAATTGGCTATGGCTGCTAGTTGTAGCCTTATAAATTCAATTGGTCGACTAAATTGTATATTTAATAATAATATAAAATCAATATGTATAACTAAGAATTTTAATGAAATAATGAGTTGGAAGTTGGGTAAATTCTATCTGTCATTTGCTGGTTAAGATAACCGGATTTCCATATATATCCCTAAAATTTGGAATTTCAGTTCATAATGAGTAAATTGAATTTTTGCCTTGTAAATTTTTCCTTGTTAAACTAAATGCATTCGGGTAGGAATTAATTTTTCGTGTGTTTAATTAGTTAACTGATAATTATAATGGATATACACTTGTTGAGTTAAAATTTCCATTGAAGTATAAAGTATGAGTAAACATATATACATATAGAAAATTTGGATTTAAAAGGTAATTGCCTAATTTCAATGTGGAACATGAAAAATTGATTAAATTCACCTTATGATCTAATTAGTGAAAACGTGCATTAATAGATTTAGCTTACGTGAGTAAGGAAAATGAATCATAAAGTTTAATTAATTAAACCTTAATTGGATGGTTTCTATCGTAAAATTTATTTGTATATAGATGCCTATATATATGTTTTGATGGGGTGAACAAACTGATATATATATAATTCACATTTTAACAGTTTGATATACGAATAAACATGATAATGAAACATACCAATATTTGATTAAAATTTTCAGTATAACTTTGGAACTAAGATAATTATCTACGTTATTAGGTTGTCTATTGACAAAGAATGCTTCGGTATATATTGATCTAGTATCTTTATATTTTAACATTAGGCTACAAAAGTTATGTGATTTCTCTCAAATAGGATATAAGTTATGTGCTTATTGTTTGTCTATAACTTTGAATTTATTTTAAAGGTTCATATTAAATGTTGATCTAAGATGGTTAAACGAAATATATGATTAGCACACATGTATTTTGATTATAAACAATGGAACATAATTAACTACATGTATGGTAATATACATCAAACCTATTTTGATTATAATGGTTTTGACCTCTATGGTATAAGGCATGATGAATACATAAGTATGATTGGAAATTTATGCGAATAACTTAAATGAAACGACTAATGGATAGCCTACAATTTGATGATAATTGAGTCTGAAAGGTGACAAGTGGAGCACTGTGGTGCCTTGGTAGCAAATGACTTTATTGTGAAATATAAAGGCCATAACTATGAATGAAATTGCTAAATATTCACTGCATGTGCATGGATGGAACAATGCTATGCCAATATACATAAAGATTGAGTTTAATTATATTTCGTTAAAATGAATGAAAAAATGTGAAATATTATTAAATATCAAGTTTGTATGAAAATAAATTGCGGTATAAAGTGAGTAATACATTGTGATCAAAATAATTAAGATGTGAAAATATAAATTGAATACATCATGATCTAAAGGAATGCTTGAATTATGTGAGTTATGTTATAGCATTAAACACATATATACAAGAATTATTAAGTATCAAGCTTACATGGGAACAGTTTACGGCATAATGAAATTGATATATTGTGCTAAGAACAAATAACGGTATAAAATAGAAGCATACCGAAATATTTGAATGCCCTTACTGTTCAGTGGATAACCAGGACCTTAGGATAGTATGGTTAGCCATAAGGGCACTTACCCCATAGATTTCTGATTCTATTACTGTTTCTGATATGGGTATTGTTATTGTATAGGACTGATATTACCCGACATATTCTGACATGGGTATTGTAACTGTATGGGACTGATATGATGGGATTGATATTAGCCAGCACATTTTGATATGATACTGGAGTAGAACATCATGCCTTAGTGGTAAGTTCCCTCTAGCTTATGGGATATTCTACTCCGTTTATCCAATCTAGTGGTGACCTACTGTTGATAACTAGGGGCAAAATCGTAAATAATTTGCATAAATGGAGTTAAAAGGATAATTAAAGTATTAGCAATGTTATAAATATGAGTAAAAATAACCCATAAAATATTTAATAAAACATAATGTACTCATTATTTGAATGTTGTAATAAGAACTTAAGTATTGATATGACATTATGAATTGATTCTGAATGTGATAACTAGCTCGAATATTAAATAATATGAAGAATAGAAACATATATATAGGTGTGTGAGAGAGTAAGTTAAAGAAAACTTGTTCAATTATGTCTGATAATTTGATACAATTAAACTATGAAATGTTATCTGAAACAATAATATATGTGACTCACAAACCACATGTATGAGATTATGTATGTTATGATGTTTATATTGAGTATAAGTAGTTGTTGAAGAATGATATACGTGCACATATGTTGATACCAAGAATAATAGAATAACTTATGGACTAAGATAAACATAATTAGATGCTATAGTAAAACTATGTCTTATTGATTATAAAAGTAGGTAATGATTAACGTGTGGGTATGGAATTGAAAATGAAGTCTTATTTTTTAACTGCTCGGTGATTGTTTGCATCATAATCAAGAACTTAAAGTCCCTATGTGTATTTTGAACTGGTAAATGTATATGAAATTGTTAAATTTATCTGATAAATATGTAAGTGTGTTAAAAAATGTTAATACTTTGTATATATATCCATCGAGAAATAAAATTGGTAGTCACCACTAAGCTTTTAGCTTAGTGCGTGGTTTTTTTGTTCTTTTTTGCTCGTAGGTTGATTCGATATTCAGTATTCTCAACGTAAAGGAAGGAAACCTTCATAGGTTGTTGCAGCTAGAATGGTGAAGAATCAAAGATACAGATCAATTATTTGTTATTTTTATACTTTGAAACTTTGGCATGTACATAGGTATTAAGACTGTATAATTTAATTGTAATTTATAAGTTTCTAGTTGAGATTTAATATTGTGATATTAGCGTAGACGTGATGATATTTTGTGTAAATTATTAAGAACAAAATATCTGAGTATTGCACTAGTAATATCATGACAGGTAGATTAGCTTAATTAATATTGAGGAGGATGAAAAAAATTTGAGTAGGAGTTTGATTGAGGCTGTGGATCTTGATGATTGAATTTTAGAAGTGTTGTGTTGTATTTTGGTTTACAGGAGACTGTAAATATTTAGGGGAGGTTCTGCTGAAATTTTTAGTAAAATTTAGAGTAAGAAATTAGAAATTGATAATTAAAGCATAAAAGTTTTCTTGATTTAGTGATATTCAGAGCAAGACCGATTTGTTACATCCGTATTCGGTTTGTTTATCAGACCGGGTATAGGGTGTTACATTTAATGGTATCAGAGCATCGGTTTAGGCGTTTTTGTGCATAGAGCAATAGAATTTAGTTAAGATAGAAGTTATGGTACTTTGTTTACCTGTCAGTGACCTTGATAATTGGGGCAGTGATTTAAATATTTTTGCATGGGGATGGGCAACTTGCATTGCCATTTTATGAAAAAGTGCATCTACATAATGATACATTCATAAAACATTTTGCATAAATTGCACTAGCATCATTTCATTTTCCATGACTGCATAAATTTTGTATATATGCCCCAATCGAAGGAAAACTGATAGGTGGCTGAGTTTATTAAAGCAAGGAATGATGTGGATTAGAATTAAATATAATGAGTATATAGAATAAGGGAAGAGATGTTGGGATTATAAAAGGATAGTATGAATTAAAATCGACTAAGGTAAGTAAATATTAAGAAAGTAAGTGAAGAATAGTGTGTGTACATGCCAAAATAAATGTTACAAAGAAATGTGATTCAAGAATGAATCCATTTTCAATTAAGAGTGGTATAAGGATAAAATTTCACTTGCTTGAATAGACTTAAGCAAGGAAGTATTGTTTATCATTAATGTTTTGGTTAACTCTGTGATTAGAATTTCTCTAATATAACGACGGGTTAATATCGAAATAATATTCTGATAATACTTATGACTAATAGTTAATCGAGATCTACATAAGGTTGTATTTGTAAAAGGAATATGAGATAATGAAAGTTCTGCTAGAATTTATTATAATTGTTTTAATTGTCAAGGGACTATTTTAAACATAAAAGAGAAGTTTTAAGAATACAATATGTCGGAAGAAGCAGTTGATTGGAAATGAGAAAAATGCAATGTCTTCTACATTCATTGATTAGAGTTGAAGTTCTTACTGATTCAGAGGTCGTAACAATGTAGCATTTTCTCCTAAAGGGTTGGACTATTAAATCTCAATCCTTATATGATATGGAGCCATAATTTGTTGATTTTAAATATTTTGTACTACAAGGGAAGAGTTGTGTATACATAATCTTCCTACTCAGAGAAGGCTTTCCATTCTCCCACTGTTCTCACAACCTATACATGAAGTATTGCCATTGACAAGTCATGGTAATCTTCATGGGATACAAGGACACAGTTATACTAATTGCAATCTCACACTAAGAATGTTAAATTGACTAAGAATATTTGCAAGACTATCGAGAATGGTGAAGAAAAATCATCTCTTAGAACCCAAAAGTTTAGTTTTGACGAATGTCACAAATTATATTTGGTGTAGACTGGCAGAACAAAAATTTTGCCAATTTAATTGGTTGAAATGCTTTTAGGTTTCGTAAAAATCATACAAAGGAAGTTGAAATAAATAAAGTCGATAGATATAAATTACTTGGTAATTCATTCCAGATTGATATTGTACCTACCATCTGTTAGCTTTTGAAAGATCTATTTCCCTGGAGATATTGGTTTTCTCCCTTCTTTTGAGATTGGTAGTGTAAAAACTGCTTCGTATATGTTGGGAAACGTTTTTAGAATGGAGTGTCGAATCGAGAATTAGAAATAAACAAGGATATTTTGAGATATCGATGAGAGCAAACCAATCAGATAAGGAATTTGATTGATATTATGGATGAGTAATAGCTAAATGCTGATAGATTAGAGCAACTAATAAACTCCTTTGAACGGGTTTAGTCCTATTGTTGGCAGAAGTTTATATAATAACCTAGTTGATGACCATTGCTACTTCACTATAGTCTGGAAGATAAGAATTTCCTTTCCTCCCTAACTTGTTAAATATTAAATTTGGTCAAGAGTATAATAGTAAGAAGTTACATAAACCTGTGTATAATACAGAGTTTTTAGGAGTATCAAAGGAAGACAAGAATTTTTCCTAGCTAGAATTGTAAATTAAGAGAGAGATGTACTCCTGTGTTATGTTTAGCCAAATAAATTTCGATGATAAATTTTTTTTAAGTTTTTGATTTTATAATTTAAACTAAAATACATTTTAGTAATAAATAAGGAATTAAAGTAAATGAGTGTATATAATAATAATAAAAGAAGAGAACAAAGATATCTAGGGGAAAGTTTTCTTGAAATCCCTAGAAATGTCTAATATAAAAAAAAGGGGTTCCCTAGATATTTTGGGAAACAAGTTGTGGCCACCAAGAGAAACAAAAAGAAAAAAAAGAGGAAGAGTGAATTGAGAAAAGAAGCAGGGGAGATCGGAGGAGGGAGCGCCGCTCAACGATGCAGGCTACCGGACCCACCGTCGTTTACACCTATCGCTGGCCACTAGCGGAGCATCAGTTCGCCTGCGAATGCCGTTGCAGTGCCCTTTTCCGTTTGCCGTTCTTCTCTCCTTCCACTGTAGCTTCTTCCCTTTCTTCCGACGAAGTGAGGCGACTGACGGAGACATGAATAATGCCGATGAGTTCCCAGCAATGAGGAGTTCCTTTTTGCCATCTTTCGCTCCTTTTCCATTGTCGGCAACGTGAAGATCGGAGAAGAGATGGCAGGCGGTTGGCTATCTTGAGGGAATTTCGGCCAAATCTGACGGAGATAGGGCTCGTGATCATTAAAAATGGGCCTCTGAAGTTTTGGTCTCCATCGTGGCGACAACAAGTCATCACCGGCGAAGCTCCAATGAAATTCAGTCGACGGTCCGGCGAGCTTAGGTACAGACAAAATGATGAGAAAAAAATATAGAAATCAAAAGAAATAAGTATGTGAATACCAAATTTATTTCCAAAAATTTAACTTAAATATGTAAATTGTTGGTTAGAAAAACAAGTTTAGTTTATGGTTATTTAATTAAATTGATGTGTTTGGTTGATAAATGATTGTTGACTTAATGGCAAATTAGTTGTTAGGAATAAAATTTGTATTAAGATGTAATGAACCCTTTGTTATTTTCATAGTAAATTTGATGATGAAAAAGGCATAAGAATTAAGTTAGAAACCACAAATAAGAGTATGTCCAAGGTAGAATTTCTTTTTAGTTTACGGGAATTGGCTATGGCTGCTAGTTGTAGCCTTATAAATTCAATTGGTCGACTAAATTGTATCTTTAATAATAATATAAAATCAATATGTATAACTAAGAATTTTAATGAAATAATGAGTTAGAAGTTGGGTAAATTCTATCTGTCATTTGCTAATTAAGATAACCGGATTTCCATATATATATATATATATATATCCCTAAAATTTGGAATTTTAGTTCATAATGAGTAAATTGAATTTTTGCGTTGTAAATTTTTCCTTGTTAAACTGAATGCATTCGGGTATGAATTAATTTTTCCTGTGTTTAATTAGTTAACTGATAATTATAATGGATATACACTTGTTGAGTTAAAATTTCCATTGAAGTATAAAGTATGAGCAAACATATATACATATAGAAAGTTTGGATTTAAAAGGTAATTGCCTAATTTCAATGTGGAACATGAAAAATTGATTAAATGCACCTTATGATCTAATTAGTGAAAACGTGCATTAATAGATTTAGCTTAAGTGAGCAAGGAAAATGAATCATAAAGTTTAATTAATTAAACCTTAATTGGATGGTTTCTATCATAAAATTTATTTGTATATAGACGCCTATATATATGTTTTGATGAGGTGAATAAACTGATATATATAATTCACATTCTAATGGTTTGATATACGAATAAACATGATAATGAAACGTACTAATATTTGATTAAAATTTTCAGTATAACTTTGGAACTAAGATAATTATCTACATTATTAGGTTGTCTATTGACAAAGAATGCTTCGGTATATATTGATCTAGTATCTTTATATTTCAACTTTATTCTACAAAAGGTATGTGATTTCTCTCAAATAGGATATAAGTTATGTGCTTATTGTTTGTCTATAACTTTGAATTTATTTTAAAGGTTCATATTAAATATTGATCTAAGATGGTTGAACGAAATAAATGATTAGCACACATGTATTTTGATTATAAACAATGGAATATAATTAACTACATGTATGGTAATATACATCAAACCTATTTTGATTATAATGGTTTTGACCTCTATGGTCTAAGGCATGATGAATACATAAGTATGATTGGAAATTTATGCAAATAACTTAAATGAAACGACTAATGGATAGCCTACAATTTGATGATAATTGAGTCTGAAAGGTGACAAGTGGAGCACTGTGGTGCCTTGGTAGCAAATGACTTTATTGTGAAATATAAAGGCCATAACTATGAATGAAATTGCTAAATATTCACTGCACATGCATGGATGGAACAATGCTATGCCTATATACATAAAGATTGAGTTTAACTATATTTCATTAAAATGAATGCAAAAATGTGAAATATTATTAAATATCAAGTTCGTATGAAAATAAATTACGACATAAAGTGAGTAATAAATTGTGATCAAAATAATTAAGATGTGAAAATATAAATTGAATACATCATGATCTAAAGGAATGCTTGATTTATGTGAGTTATATTATAGCATTAAACACATATATGCAAGAATTATTAAGTATCAAGCTTATATGGGAACAGTTTACGGCATAATGAAATCGATATATTGTGCTAAGAACAAATAACGGTATAAAATAGAAGGATACCGAAATATTTGAATGCCCTTACTGTTCAGTGGGTAACCAGGACCTTAGAATATTATGGCTAGCCATAGGGGCACTTACCCCATGGATTTCTGATTCTGTTACTATTTCTGATATGGGTATTGTTATTGTATGGGACTGATATTACCCGACACATTCTGATATGGGTATTGTAACTGTATGGGACTGATATTAGCCGGCACATTCTGATATGATACTGGAGTAGAACATCATGCCTTAATGGTATGGTTTGTAATGGGATAGACACCGAGTCAGTCGTGAATAGTACTTTCCGGCAGTGAATAGTATTTTTCGGGTCCGAAAGGACACCCGAAAGTTAAAAATATTTTATTGGACCGTTGGAAGGTAATGGTCATAGTGAGCTCGGGGTTGAAATTTAAAGTGAAATTGAGGTCAAATGAGCCTCCAAAAGTCAAAAATACGAAAAAAGTAGCAAGTCAATTTATCTGATTGGGAAGGGGACTTGATTTTTCATAAATAATTAAAAATAGTAAACGAACTCCAAAAATTGCCAGATTTTGCATGCCTATATGAATTTTTATGTAGAATATTTTGGTGATAAGAATTGAATTTTTCGGTGACGCCGACAGTTGTCGAATCGGACCGATAACGGACTCCGATTGAGCCAAAAATTTGTGTACTAGTTATTTTTGATGTTTTAAGAATGATAGAATCAAAATTGAAGTGATTTGAAGTAAGAAAGAGAGAGAATTTGGATTGGGCCTTAAATGGCCTAAAATGAGCTTTAAGGTTTAAGTGGGCAAAGCCCATTGATCAAGCTCACTTTTGGGCCCAATAGGAGGTATATATAAGGGCAAAAATTTGAAGAGTTTTTCAGATTTCACCAGCTGCATCTCCTTCTCCTTCGGTGGCCGAACCAAGGCCTCTCACTTTCTCCCTTTGATGCTTCTTCTTTTACTCCAAATCTCCCATAAACTCCAACATAAAAGATAAAGTTCTCTCTCTCTAGGTCATTCTAGTGGGCCTCAATCAAGTGATTTGAGCAAGAAAAGACAAAAAATCAAGTGAAGAAAGAAAATGAGGTAAGATGGAACTTAAGAAATTAAGTAATTTTAATTGGTTCTTTAGTGTTTTCTCATAGTTTTGGGTGCATAGAGGTTGGATTTGGTGTTACTTTGAGCTAAATAAAATGAAATCATGGTGTTTTATTGAAGGAAAATTTCGGCCAAGAGTAATGGCGATGAAGAATGAAGTTTTGCTTTGTGTCAAGTGAAGAAAAATGAAGCTTAAGGAAACTAAAGCATGAGAAAAAGATAAGTGACTACAAAATCCTTTGATTTTTCTTTATTGTGAATTAATTCCTTTGATGTAACTAGGTTAAAAATTTTTAAAGTTGTTAATTAATGAAAATTGTTTAGGGTAAATGAAATTAAGCTTTAAAGGATAGGAAATGAAAGCTAAAAAGAAAGAAAGAAATTTGTTTTGGATGATAAGTGATGGTGGCCGAATTGAAGTGTAAGAGGAAATGATGAGAAAAATGCATATAATTAATATATGTTAGCTTAAAATAATAATAGATTTGATAATTAAATCTATGAATTTTTGGAAAATATTTGGAATCTATTTGGGAATTTTTATGATTATTTATAGCGTATGTATACAATGAAAATTGTAAATTATAGTGAATTAAGTGATAATTTTAATGAAAAATGACAATAAATAATAGATAATGCATAAGCAAATTTTATGAGAATTTATAGAATTTATGAGAATTTTATTAGAATATAAATGTGAAGATGTATAATGAAAATAATTGAAATATTAATGCATAATTGTATAAAAATGACTAAAACGATGAATTATTATGAAATTAAATTATAGTCATTGGAAATGGAATAAAAAGTCAACCGATCAATTTTTTGAATTTTTACTAAGTCATGAAAATAATAAAAATAATAAATTATTGATAAATAATTCATAAAATGAGTGAAAATGATGGAAATTATAAAATAATGTGTACACGAATTTTTATGCTTTATTAGAATATTTTTGAAATAAATTATTGATTATGTTTAATTAAAATCTTGAATTATTAAGAAATAATTCAATAAATAAGTACGTAATTATTAACGAACGCAAAGTAAATTGCTTCAGTGTAAAAAGTAACAAAAAAATCAAATTATGCATTTTTGAAGTATAAAATAATGAATTATACTAATAGAATTCATAATGGTGTAAAAAGTTATAAAATAATGCGTGACTAATTTATCAAAATAAATTAGTCAATAAAAAGTATTAAAAGAGTCAATAATTATAAGATATTTAGCCGACGAAATATAAGTTGGCATAGCGAATGATTGAAAAGTTAGACAGTAAAAGAAAAGGAAAAATCGTAAAAGTTCAATCCTTAAATTATTAGAAAATAATTCGTAAAGAATTATACAAAAAGAATAAAAAAGAATTGTAAGTTATAATGCCGTAATTTATAATTTGTATAAAAGATCGAAAAACCCAAGTATCTGAGTGAATTATTGAAGAATAATTCACAAAAGTGACTTGAAAAGATAAATTGAAAGAAAAGACAAAAAGTTATTGAATAGTTGAAAGCACTAAAAGAGTGTGTTCGATCAGAAATAAAGTGTAGTAATAAATAAAAGAAAGAAATTAAAGATTTTTAAATGTTTGAATATTATTGCAAATATAATTGATTATATTGCCCTTAGCGATAAAAATGTGATGTTATTCTTGTTTAGAATATAATTGGCTAGCCATAGGAACACTTCTGTATCGCGGTGCAAGTCATGGTGACTTGCTTTGCTATTGGTAGGATCTTTGATCTCCATAACTTCAGTGAAAAGTGAAAGTGAAAGTGTATCTATTTTCTGCTCTGTGAGACTTGATCTTTCGAGATCATTTCTCTATCTGTTCAATGGGACCTTTGGGTCCAGTTTCGAGTATCCTTTTTTGAGAATCTTGTTATATTGCATTAGGGGCGCATCGAAATGAATAAATCAGTACTGCTTAAACGAATTAAATATAAAAAGTTATAATGAAGAATGATTCATTTCGAAGAAAATGCAAAGTTGAAATAAATTTATAAAGTTACTCGAAAAGTGTGATTAATAAGGAAAAAGAAAAACAAAGGTTTTATAAAAATAAAATAATAAATAAAGATTAAGTCAACATTTTATAATAAAAAATTATTTAAATTGTATTTTATTTTACATGAAAAAGATAAATTTAATTAATTGGTATTTTCTGTACCAATTACTATTGTGAATAGTGACAAGTTTGGAAAATAATATTAATTTTCTATTTAACGTTAAAAAGTAATGGCAATGATATTAAGTGAAATTTGATGCTTAAGTAAAAGTATTTCTGAAAGAAAAATTAAATGAAAGGTAAAATGATAAAAATGCATAGAATTGTTCAGTGAGGAAAAAGTAAAATATATAAGTTCTAAACAAATAATTAAACATAAGTAAATGTATAAAAGAAGGAAAGAAAGTTTTGACTGCAAAGTGCTCCAAAATAGTTATATCGCTTTACAATAAAGCTTAAAGGCCCTTTAATTAGTGATGTATTTATTAGTTAAAAGTTAACGAAAAATAAAGGAATATATATCAAGAAGTGTAATTAGAATATACATTGAATAATTGAACAATAAACTAAGAAATAAAATAGTTTAATTTAGTACCATTAAAGACATGAGTACTAATATACACTTTATAATGAAATGAAAATTATATCGTTGTGGCTAAAAAGATAAGACGAAAGTAAAAGTAAAAGTTATAGTAAAGAATAAGTAAAGTAAAAGTAAATCTGATAATGATTCACCTTAGAAGATAGAGTAAAATATAGTTGAAAGAGTGAAAAACCAAAGAGTAATGATCACTAAAGTGCGAGTTAATAATAAAATTAATGTTAATTAAAGTAAGAGAAAATGTTAAATGAAATAAGAATAATAGTAGCATAAATTATGTTATTATGCTTTATTTTGGAAAATTTTTGGATTAGTAGTCACCACTGGGCATATCTAGTGCTCAGCACGTAGTGTTTACTGATTGCAGGTTATGAAGTGTTGCGGGAGCATAGTACTTAGTGGAGCCAGATCGAAAGAGAAGATTTTATATAAGACTGAGTTATGTTTTGGCATGTATATACTTAGACTATTAAGGTAAAAGATTGAACTGTATTTGGATTGTATTTTGATTTATGATTATTGATGGATGAATATTTAATGTAAGTTTTTGACATGAAGTTATTTTGTTTATGTTTTAATTGTTTGCATGATTGCCGCTTGATTCGGAATTAATGTAAGGTATTTAAAGTGTATCGAACTGTTTGAAAAAAAAACACTTACCGTTTTCGGCTAAGTTTCGCATCAGAAAGAATTATTTCGTGAAGGGTGTGACATGGTCCCTCCAGCTTATGGGATATTCTGTTTCGTTTATCCAGTCTAGTGGTGGCCTACTATTGATAATTAGGGCCGAAATTGTAAATAATTTACGTAAATGGAGTTAAAAGGATAATTAAAGTATTATCAATGTTATAAATACAAGTAAAAATAACCCATGAAATATTTAATAAAACATAATGTACTCATTATTTGAATGTTGTAATAAGAACTTAAGTATTTATATGACATTATGAATTGATTCTGAATGTGATAACTTGCTCGAATATTAAATAATATAAAGAATAGAAACATATATATAGGTATGTGCGAGAGTAAGTTAAAGAAAACTTGTTCAATTATGTCTGATAATTTGATACAATTAAACTATGAAATGTTATTTGAAACAATAATATATGTAACTCGCAAACCAGATGTATGAGATTATGTATGTTATGATGTTTATATTGAGTATAAGCAGTTGTTGAAGCATGATATACGTGCACATATGTTAATACCAAGAATAATAGAATAACTTATGGACTAAGATAAACATAATTAGATACTATAGTAAAACTATGTCTTATTAATTATAAAAGTAGGTAATAATTAACGTGTGGGTGTGGAATTGAAAATGAAGTCTTATTCTTTTAACTGCTCGATGATTGTTTGCATCATAATCAAGAACTTAAAATCCCTATGTGTATTCGGAACTAGTAAATGTGTATGAAATTGATAAATTTATCTGATAAATTGGTAAGTGTGTTAAAAAATGTTAATACTTTGTATATATATCCATTGAGAAATAAAATTGGTAGTCACCACTAAGCTTTTAGCTTAGTGCGTGTTTTTTTTTTCTTTTTCGCGCGTAGGTTGATTCGATATTAAGTATTCTCAACGTAAATGAAGGAAACCTTCATAGGTTGTTGCAGCTAGAATGGTGAAGAATCAAAGATACAAATCAATTATTTGTTATTTTTATACTTTGAAACTTTGGTATGTACACAGATATTAAGACTGTATAATTTAAGTGTAATTTATAAGTTTCTAGTTGAGATTTAATATTGTGATATTAGCGTAGACATGTGATGATATTTTGTGTAAATTATTAAGAACAAAATATCTGAGTATCGCACTAGTAATATCATAACAGGTAGATTAGCTTAATTATTATTGAGGTGGATGGAAAAATTTTGAGTAAGAGTTTGATTGAGGCTGTGGATCTTGATGATTGAATTTTAGAAGTGTTGTGTTGTATTTTGGTTTACAGGAGGCTGTGACTATTTAGGGGAGGTTCTGCTAAAATTTTTAGTAAAATTTAGAGTAAGAAATTAGAAATTGATAATTAAAGCATAAAATTTATCTTGATTTAGTGATATTCAGAGCAAAACCGATTTGTTACATCCGTATCCGGTTTGTTTACCAGACCAGGTATCGGGTATTACATTCTCAGACAGAGCTGTCTCCAGAGAATTCCTTTTTGCCCAGAGGAGGTCACGTTCGGATAGAGCCTTATCCTTATCTGCGTTGGCCTTGCCTCTATCTGTATTAGCTTTAAGGTAGTCTGTTGTAAGTCATGAGCATTCGCCCATCAGCCTGCCCACCTCCTCCTCGTACTTCTTACACAAAACACTATCAGCAGCAAGGCGTGCCACATCCCCCTTCAAGTGGTCCACCTCGGTCTTGGGCTAATCGGGCTCTTTCCCTCTTCAACTCCTATACCTAAAACCTTAAGAGCATAACATCATTTTTTGTTGCATCACTGGCGGCTTCAGCTTTTTCTCCTCTGCCGAACGACATCCTCCCACTTCGCTCGGGCATAGGCCGCCATGCTGTGCATGCGAAGCCTTCTTTTGATTAGCTATGAAAAGGAGAAATATTGTTAAAAAGAGAGAGAGAGAAGGAGAAGGCAAGTATTACATCCAGACTTTGCTGTTGAAATAATCCGAACTCTCGGGAGAGAAGGTTGAGCTCCGCCATTGCTTTGAAGTCACTCTCTTGAGCGAGGCCCTGGCTAATGAAGTACGATACACCCCTGTTGGTTACTGACCAATCTTCACCAAATTGCTCATTCAGAATGACATTGAGGGAAATGCCTCGCTTTTCTTGAGCTCTCCCTAAGGGCCATCGGGTCGGTCCGCCTTGAGCTATTTCCTTGCCTTTTGCTACGATCCGAGCATCCATAGCAGATATAGTTTCAACAGCCCGCTTCTTGGTTGCCTCTTCGATCCTCCTCTGCGCTACCTCATCTATTGATGCCTCCTTTTGCTCAGTAGACGAGCGAGGGATTAGGGATGATTGTGGCTCTTCCTCGTCAGATTCGTCCCTCAGTTGTAGTCACCTCGGTGGATGCTGTCTCACCACAATCAGAGGGGGAAATGATGGTCCTGAAATGGTTAAGAGAGGATGGGTCATGGGGATAACCACAACAGCAGGAGATGAAGTCGCTTTAGCAACAGGAGGAGCAGGAGCATTCGCTGCACTCTTGGAAGCCCGAACCTCGGAGGTAGGCAAGATCTTCCTCTTCTTAGATCTTCTTTGCTCTTTAACCAAATGGTCAGTCTCCCTTTTGGCTTTGGCCCGATCGGCTAGTTGCTTTGCAACCTCTTCTCCTCTCGCCATTTCGCTTGCAGCTGCATTACAAAACCAAACAAAGATAAGTACTTCATTCAAAATTTGATACATGTGATAAATGCACATGCAATACATGAATTGGCAAAATATATGCCCTTCTTCCTTACTCCAACTATAGTGCTCACGTTCTGCACTTTCGCCAGCTTCGAAGCTAGAAGACCCATACAGTGTACTGAGGAGATAGCTGGAGTCGTAGGGTCTTTCATGCCTCGCCACAGCAGCAATTAGTTTTTTGATGTCATTTTTGTAAATGGACCGATCGACAGTTTGATCCCTTAAGATGGTTGCTCCTTCCGACAGGATCAGCAATACTCCAAATCCACCAGCCATCCCCACTAAAAAGTACCTCTCCCTGAAGCCCTTTATTGAGGAAGGAACTATGAAGAGCTTTCGATGCTGTCAGCTGGTGAGAAAGTACTCCGACCCATCACTCCGACGGGATATGTAAAAGAAATGAGTGAATAGATCCAGAGTCAGAGCCACCGCTTCTATCTTACATAGAATTTTAAAGCAGGCCAAGTCCTCTATCCGTTCAGATGCAACTGATTAGGGGTAATTCCATAATCCCTAAGAATCGCCACTTCAAATGCACCGAAGGGAAGCCTCATTCCAGCATCCAAACTATACAAATGGCAGATGAATCACTTGTTTTTTTCACGGCCAAAAGGCCCCTCTGTTATTGCCATGGAATTCGAACAGGCCATCACTGATACTTTTGCAGGAAAATGGTGCTGAGAAGGAATTCTTGCCACTTCCTCTTTTGTCAATCACGAAGGATGAGCAAGAGGCTCCCGATTCTTTTCATCCTCGAGGAAACTTCTATCTATTGGTTGACTACTGCTTGAAGCCATTTTTGGTAGAGGGGGAGAAGTAAATAGTATATGCGATGAATGAAAAAGAAAATCAAAGGCAGGGATTGTTTACTTGGATAATCTCGTAGACACTCTAAGAATCTCCAAAATTTCAAGGATTTTCCTTAGGAAGTTTTTGGCAAGGGTTTCCAAATAGCAAGTTCACAAAGAAAGTTTAGCAGAGTTTTGTTAAGGATCGCTGAAAAGTGAAGGAAAATCGCCTCAAACTTGCCAATTTATAGTCAAAAAGCTTTTAGGATATTCCAAATTCCTACCCGTTGGATGGACGCCACGTGTTCTTGATCTGTTACTGCGGTTACGAAGAGCGAAGTGCCATTCTAGAAACACGCGCAACATTAAATGCAAAATAGCTGTATGAAATGAACGGACGCGTCTCTTCAAATGGGCACATCCCGAAAATTTAAAAACCTTGCCAAAAGACTTAAATCGCCCGATTGGATCCTTTGGAGGGGGGACAAGTGATAACTATGAAAAAAATATCTCTAAGGCCCAATCAGGTCGGCCCAACAACGCTCAGCAGGGCCCAAAGTCCATCAACAAAAAGGACAAAACATAAGCTGGAAGACAAGACATAAAGGCACAGTATCCAATCGGACTGATACAAGCAAGCACCCATACCTTCCACCTGCTCCCTATCACATCGCTGCATACCTACTTCAATGTCAGTTATCACGTACCAAGGTACTCAAATACCCCTCCCAAAGAACTCCTATAAATAGTCTAAAATACAATGGCTCCAGGTATTGAATATATGAGACTCTCTCTCTAAATACTCTCTCTCTAAAAGCTACTAACTTAAGTTTCGGAGTGCTAATGCCCGGATCCGACTGGGCACTCCATCTTGCAGGTTCTGTCATCCGATCGGATCTTTCTGTCACCAGTTCTTTTTATCTCAGATAAAGACAACGTGCTTTATCAATATATAACAGTAAATGTCGGTCTCAATGTACCGAGATATCTCGAGTTCAAATCTCCTCTTCTCCTTCCTCCTCTCTCTCTCTGTATATATATAAGGCGACTAGGTGAGGTCAACAGTAACTCTGGGTTTAAGTGTGTGCCCATTAGAGTACCAAGCGAATAACTGAAAATTATTACTTTTAGCTTGCAACAACTTTTAAAATTCAATCTTTTAAGAAGTTCTTCCAAGCTAAAGAAGCGATTCCCCTAAAATTGGAGATAGGGGCAATAATTAGCAATCAAATTAAAAACTCAATCGCTAAGTTTAACCCAATGGCTTATTATAATTATAGGTTTTCTTAACACCATATCATAAAATCATAATATACTTTTTAGCAACGGATTCTGTCCCTAATAACATTCGTGTTATTTTTTTTAAACTCATAATATTATAAATAAAAAAAAACACTAAAATAAAGAGTAATAAAAAGAGAAGGACGAACTAAATTCAAGCATAGGTTTCCCCATTACATCCGATCTTAGCGTTCCTTCACTTCTATTGGCAAAAACATTATTTTTATCCGAAAAATTGAAACTAAATGAGGAAAATAAAAAAAAAAAACATTCCTAATGTAATGATTTACACATAATAAATCTACCCTAGCTAAGTAATAAGTCATTTTATTAGCATCCATATGCATCCAATGCAAGGACAAAATCGAAATTAAAAAATGAGCCGCTTTATTAGCATCCTTCTTGTTATTGTTATGTTTTAGTTTTGCCACAAATATAACAACATCGAATTTGAAATATTTCAATACAATAAAATTAGCATCTGTTAAAATATCAGATTGAAGACATTTGTTGCAAAAGTTAGTTGTAGCGCTCAAAGTTATTTTGATTCGGCCCTGAACTTTTGTAGGTTTCTTTATATATATAATTGCACAATATAAAAGTGAATTTGAATTTGTACTCTAAAATAAATATTATTCAAGATTGATATATTATAAAATTCAAATAATTATTCGTCTAAAAGTCTTAAACCGTTATTTTTATTCAAATAGTCTTCGTTCCAATATGATAAAATAATTGGAAATTTCTTACATATGATTAAATAATGAAACATGCCGATTTATTACTATTAAGTCGCCTTCTTTAGCCAAGACTCTTTGGATTTTATTCTTATTCTTGTTCTTAGCCTTATCTAATTTATTTTATTTTATTTTATTTGGTTGAACATTTCCCTGAAATTTCCGTAGAATTTGTATTTCTCTCGCTGTCATTTAAACTGACAAATTTAAATAATGTTAAAAATTAGAATTAAAATTAAGTCTTGGTCAATATTTCACTGGTTATGCTAGTTGCCCCCACCCACCCTTGGGACTAGAACGAAAGAATAATAATAATAATAATAATAATAATAATAATAATAATAATAATAATAATAATAATAATAATAATAATAAGAAGTTGTTCTTGTTTAGAAGAAAAATTCATTTGAAAGAGCAATAATTGCTAATTGCCATTTCATTTGAAAGTCATGAAAAAGAAAATAATATTTTGTCAACTTGACAGCAATGAAAGGAGAGTTTCAAATTTAGAAATTTAGAAAATTAACCAAAATCGTATAATATTTTAAATTATCTTGGTCATCAGGCCTAACGCTAATTTTTATAACGAAGTCACCTTTGGGGTAGGTATGATATACAAGTGGAAGTCAGCATGTATATGCAGCTTTTTTGCATACTTCTGAGAAACTCCCTGCTTCATTTACGAAGACTTTCAGTTGGAAATTCCAAAAGGAACTTACAAAGAAATTCCTCGTCTTGGATTCTTTTTTTGATAATCTGCCCGTAGAATTTAAAACAAGTAGGAATTTGATAAATCTTAGTGATAAAAAGGTCCAATTAGGTTAACGCAACAACATTTGATATGACCCAAATCTAATAACAAAAAGATAAAACGTGAGCTGAAAAACAAGACAGGAAGGCATGATGTCCGATCGGATTGGTGGAACAGCACGTCCTGTTAGCCCACTGACACAAGCCAACGCCTATACTCTCCACCTGCTCCCTATCACATCGCCGCTCATATGCTGCAACTGTCGGTTATCATGTCCCAAGGTACTTAAGTATCCCTCCAAAAAACTCCTATAAATAACCTAAAACACAATGACTCCAAGTATTGAATATTTGAGACTCTCTCTCTAAGTACTCTTTCTCTAAAAGCTATTAACTTAAGTTTCGGAGTGCTAACGCCTGGGTCCGACCGGGCACTCTACCTTGCAGGACAAAGCAACCGATCAGGAATCACAACCACAAGTCCTCTACTTCAGATAAAGACATCTCGAGCTTTATCATTTGGTGCTTTCGTTGAGAGACGATAGCGGGTTCAAGATCCAACGCAAACGAAGCTTCTGGAGACTGTGATCGCAACAGTCAGGGCAGATCTAGGCCTTCAGAAAGAAGAGAGAGATCTTTCAGATCCCCTACTAGGGGTAACCTCTTCCCAGACTTCAACGATGTATTTATGCAGCAATCAAAAGATACCCCTATTACTATTAGGAACATGTGCGCCATTCTTAGTAACTTCACTAAGAGCATAATCCAAACTCTAAAGAAGGGAAAATGCCCAGGACTTCTGAAAGAGGCCATGAAATGGACTTCATGGCCGAAGACTTCGGAAGAATATGGAACAAGGAGATTTTCATCAACGAGCCAAGAGCTCATGATGGTAGAAGAGTGGGGGCCAGAACCCCAGGTAGATACAACAAGGGCAAAGGGACAATGTCCTTAAGCAGAGATTCTCCATATATCCCCAGTAGATCTTCCATCTAGTCTATTGGGAACGATTTGTCTTTCATGTGCATGCCAAATCGTAGCCGCACGAAAGGGCAAAGAGACAAATTTGCCTCAACAGCCATGAGCAGGGAGGACAAATGGTTCAGGTAGAAGCTCAAGCAGTTTGGCTTGACAGGTTCCAAAAAAGGTGTGTTCGAAGTAAACACCTGCGGCAATACAGCCTCCCCATTTTTCAAGGAAATCACGGAGTTAAAACTACCTCACAGGTGGAGAGACGTGATAATGGACAGGTATACAGGTAAGACTGATCCTGCCTTTCATCTTGCAAAATATCTAACAAAAGTACAGGTGTATACCTACGATGAAAGGGTTGCCTGCAGGATATTCCCCACCATCTTGGGAGGAGATGCCCTCTAGTGGTTCCACGAACTCCTGCAGGGGTTGATCACCTCTTTCCGACAACTAAAAGAGCTGTTCATCATATAGTTCATTATATAGACGCGAGCGCCAAAATCTGCGAGCGACTTGTGCAACCTCTATCAGAGGATTGATGAAAGTCTTCAAGATTACATCGAAAGATTCCAAGCCACAATGTCGAAGGTGAGAAATGTAAGCGTGGAGATGACATCCATTGCTTTAGCCAATGGCATTGTTGATAGGCCGTTATTTGAGTCCATTACAACAAGGCTGCCAACCAGCTTTTTCGATCTGATGGAAAGAGCTAGGCAACACATCCAGCTGGATGACGCCTTGAGGTCCAATTGAGGCAGAAGGAGCAACGTCATGGATAGGTTCCAGCACCCAGACGGACGATCGTTCAACCGTGCTTCAATATCCGAGCAGATTGCAAGGAGTCCCGAGAGAGCCTCCACTTCGAGAAATTTATGAAAAAGAAAGGAGGCAGAGCAATTCAGGTCCGAATGGGGTGGTGGCTAACAGGCTTGAACTTTCACTCCGCTCAACACCAATCCTGCACAGGTGTTGATGTGGATCAAGGAAAATCATCAAAATGTGAGCTGGCCCAAGAAGATGGATGAAAAGAACAGAAGGACCCGAAATCATAATAAGTACTATAAGTTTCACAAGGATGTCGGTCACACAACTGACGAACGTCACCAGCTAAAAGAAGAAATTAAACGACTCTTACAAAGAGGGTACCTTAAGTGGTTTGTAGGCCCGACCAGAGGGAGTCGGACCTCAAGAAAGATGATTCTGATGACGATGATGACGACGAACGGAGAAAATCGAAGAGTGCGGATCCATGCTGACCGTACGTCGATGTCATAAACATGATCACTGGTTAGTCGTCCTATAGAGAGGATCTCTCCAGAAAAAGAAAGAGGAAGTGTGTTTGTCTTCTAGACATCCGAACGACCAGCCCCAGTCACCATATCTAGTGAGGATGCACGAGATGTAATGTTCTCTCACGATGATGCCCTTATCGTTAGGGCATTAATCAATAATTTTGATGTAAAGAGGATATTGGTGGACAATGAAAGTACTGTGAATGTACTTACCCTACAAGCCTACAGAGCAATGAGGTTGCCGATTGAAGAGCTCAAGCCAAATGCCACACCACTGATCGGACTAGGCAATGTGCCAGTGATAGGATCGGTTGAGTTATTCACCGAGCTCGGCCAGGAAGCCCTCGCCCATGCCTGTAAGGTAACATTCATGGTCATTGATATGGTTTTTGCTTATAACGCTATTTTTGGTAGGCCTTTGCTCTTTCAAACTGGAGCTGTTTAGCTTATAACGTTATATGGTGATGAAAATTTCGATCAAGGAAGGCGTCACCATCCTAAAAGATGACCAAAGGACATCAAGAAAGGCCTATATCGCCATGATCAAGAACCATAAAGAGGCCATGATGGTAGAACCAGGGCTAGAGTGACTTGAGCAGGCGGAGGATCGAAGAATGGATCCTGCAGAGGAAGTCAAGACAAAGACACTTGCAAAAGTCAAAGCCGTTCAAATTGGTGTCAGCATGAATACGGAGCTCAAGGAGGCCGTCATGCAAGTCTTGATGATCAACCAAGCATCCTTCTTCTGGAAACCAGAAGACATCATCGGAATCGATCCCAGCGTGATCACCCACAAACTTAATATGGATCCAGCTTACAAGCCAATCAGGTAGAAGTTGTGAAGGCACGTTCCCGATCGGAGGAAATTTATATCTGAGGAGGTGGATAGATTATTGAAAGCGGGTACAATCCGAGAGGTTGACTATCCCAAATGGCTTGCCAATGTTATTTTGGTAAAAAAGAAGTTGGGGAAGCTGTGAATGTGTGTAGACTTCATGGACCTTAACAAAACGTATCTAAAAGACAACTACCCCCTGCCAAGTATAGACCAATTGGTAGACGCCACCGCTGGTCATGCCATCTACTCCCTCCTTGGTGTGTATGATGGCTACCACCAAATCATGATATGGTTGTTGGATCAAGAAGAGACCGGCTTCATCACAGATGATGGCACCTTTTGCTACAAAGCTATGCCGTTCGGATTGAAAAATACAGGTGCCACATATCAGCGTTTGATAACACAACACGATCGTCAAAAGCAAAAGCCCCGAAGAACACTCTGCAAATCTGGCAAAGGTCTTCAACACGCTGAATAAATTCTGAATGAAGCTCAATCCTGAGAAGTGCATTTTTGACATGCCTTTAGGAAAGTTTCTTGGGTTTATAGTCTCCCAAAGAGGCATTGAAGCCAACCCCGACAAAATCAAGGCAATCTTGGAGATGCAACCACCGAGTAACGTGAAGGAGGTTTAAAAGCTGAATGGCAGAATAACTGCCCTCGGAAGGTTCATCTCCTCCTCAACCAAATGGTGCACCCCCTTCTTCAAAAAATTGAGGAAAAATGAGGCTTTCAATTAGGATGCCGACTGCCAGCAAGCCTTCGATGAATTAAAGAAATTCCTCACCAGCCCACCACTACTCAGCCGACCGCTTTCAGGTGAAAACTTGTATTTATACTTGTCAACTTCTGGTGAAGCTGTTGAAGGTGTCCTAGTCAGGGAAGAAGGAACACAATAGCTGCCCATCTATTATGTGAGCTAAGTGCTCAGAGGCCCAGAATTAAAGAAAGGACCAGTCGAGTAACTCATCATTGCCCTCATGATGTGCACAAAGAAGTTAAGACAATATTTCGAAGCACACACAATAGTGATCCGATTGGGTCAACCAATCAAAAAAATTCTTCAGACCCCGAACTTGGAGGAAAAAATGGTGGGATGGGCAATCAAGCTCCAATCATGGGATGTGAGGTATGAACCCAGGAAAATAATAAAGGCTCAAGCTTTGGAAGACTTTGTCGCCAAATTCGCTGGCAGTAAAATAACCGATCATCCCCAATGTGCAAAATGGGAAATGATTATAGATGGAGCTGCAAACGATACCCAAGGAGGCGCATGCATCGTAATAATGGGCCCCTTTGGAAATTGTCATAAGGTATGCAATAAAACTCAGTTTTAAAATTTCAAATAACATGGCAGAGTATGAGGCACTCCTTCAAGGGTTGAGACTACTCAATGCCATCTGAGTAGAGTCGATCATCATCAAGAGTGACTCCTAGCTTGTTACAAGCAAAGTCTTAGGCACCTTCGAGGCCAGAGAAGCCAACATGGTACAATATCTGGCAAAGGTCAAGGCAGCACTCAAGATGCTGGAAGAATGTGGATCCGAATAGATCCTACAGAAGGTGCCAAGAGATTAAACTTTAGTCGCCGATCTGCTCGCTAAGATGTCTGCTTCCGAACAAGAGATGGTGGATGAAAACATAACCATCATCGAGCAATCGACCTCCTCCTTAAACGAACCAGAAATGATGAAAATTGAGCCAGCTCAAGAAACATGGATAAGCTCCATCAAACGTTACCTACAAATAGGGCAGCTACCCGAGGATAAAGCAAAAGCCCGAAAGGTATCCCGTAAATCCCGAAATTACTCTGTTATTTATGGTGAATTATTAAAAAAAGTTTTCAATCACCCCTAGCTCAAATGCGTGATGGAAGAGGAAGGAGACTACATTCTAAGGGAAATTCATGAAGGCATTTATGGAGCGCACGAGGCTAGTAGGGTTATGGCAAGGAAAGTACTCCAAACTGGATACTTCTGGCCAAGTATCTTCAAAGATGCCCAAGAAAAAGTAAGGAGGTGCCAACAATACCAGATTCATGGAAGAGTCATTAGGCAACCGGCAGCGGACCAGCAACCGATTGAAGTTTTTGGGTCGTTCGACCAATGGAGTCTAGACATCCTATGACCCTTTCCCCAGGGAAAAAGGCAAATAAAGTTCCTCCTTATCGCCATCGACCACTTCTCCAAATGGATTGAGGTAGAGCCTCTAGCTTCAATCACAATGGAGAGGGTCAAAAATTTTGCATGGAAGGATATCATTTGCAGGTATGGCTTACACAATATTTTTATTACAGATAATGGCAAGCAGTTCGACAGCTTGATCTTTAGAAACTTTTGCCAAAACCTAAACATCAGCCTCAAGTTCACCTTCATCACCCATCCCCAAAGTAATGAGATGACCGAGGTCTCCAATCGAATGCTCTTAGAAGGCCTAAAGAAATGTTTGGCCGAGGCAAAAGGCAACTGGACTGAATAACTACAAAGTATCTTATGGTCTTACAGGACCTTTTCGAGAGCTGGCACTCATCAAACGCCATTCTCCCTTGTCTATGGCTCCGAGATAATGATACCCGTAGAAATCGACCTCTCATCCTATCGGTCAGCATTCTATTCCGATTGGATAAACATCTTGAATAGATGCCAAGATTTGGACCTGGTTGAGAAAAGGAGAGAAGACACCTACGCCAAAATCGCTGCCTACAGACAAAGAGTCGCTAGATATCATAACTTAAAAGTAAGGACAAGAACCTTTAACATAGGTGATCTGGTGCTCAGAAAGGCAGATATTAGCTTGAAAAATGCCGGAGTTGGGAAGCTAATGCCAAATTGGGAAGGCCCCTATGAAATTTCCAAGGTTTTAAGCTCCAGTACTTATAGACTTCGAACCCTCGAAGGGTCAGATATTTCCAGAAGCTGAAATGTCGAAGTACTCAAGAAGTACCATGTATAATCATGTATCAAATTCACATTCAATAAAGAAAATTTTCTCCATTTTTTCATATTCGAAAAAGGTATATTTTCGTTTATTTGTTTATTAGTTTTGATATTTGCTTGCAGGTCATTTGTTTTACTCCATTCTATAAAAATTTCGACTGCCGGTCGTAATTCATCCGATTGGCATTGGAGGATGATTATTCGCTAGGCTTGGTGCTTATCCCAAGCCCAAAATGTGAAAGCTTTTCTCTATCATAAGTTAGTCCACTAGGTTCGATGTTATTCCTGAACTAAACATGCAAGACGCCTCCATTTAATCTCCAATAACTTATTCGCTAGGTTCGATGTCTATTCCGAACTCAAGATGCGAAAGTCTACAAATGAGGCCAAAGTCACCATGATTATTCCAATCGGTAGATATAGACATTCCGACCGAGGTTCTCCAAACGAGTAACTTCCTTAAACCTTTTAAGGTCAAAATTTTTCATTCGGCATAACTTATTTGCTAGGCTTGATACAGTTGAAGATGTGAAAGTTGGAGTCCATTCATCATCGGGATAAGTACCTTCGCTAGGCTCGATGTTCATCCCGAGCCCAAGATGCGAAGTGCACCCATTTAATCTCCATCGATTCATTCTCTAGATTCGAAGTCCATCTCGAATCCAAGATGCGAAGCTCGATAATTGAGTTAGTTATCTCTCTCAAACACTTGATGTGCGAAATCGCCAAATCTTCAAAGTAATGCAAAACCGAAAGGTCATTCGCCATGAAGATTCTCCTACGAATAGCCACTCTTTATATTTTATCGGATAATACTTCAATCGAATTAAAGGCTGAAAAGTCACCTATTGCACTGGACGCTATAAATCTAAGTCACAACTCGCACCTGAATGAAATATTTATTTTTTATTCCGCTCGGTGAAAATGATCGTTGATCTTAAAAGAATTGTGTACTACAATGCTTGAAAAATATATTATGATTCAAGAAGTATTATACTTAGTCAATTTGCCATATTCTCCATATTCGATTCTATATACTCTCCTTGGCTGATTTTGTACGTTCTCCATGAAGGTTTCTGTTTACTCCACTTAGTTAATTTTATAACAAATCTTGCTCAAAATGAAAATAGCAGTACAATAGCACAATGGAAGGAAAACCAAATTTTACATATATGAGAAATTTTACAAGTTGCAAGGAAAGAAGAAAGCTATTACAAAGAAAAAATTACAAGGAAAAATTCTAAAATTCTATATCTACAATTTCTATTGTGATAGCGTTCGGGTTGACAGCAGGCTTTATGGTGGTGCCGGCAGAAAGTTGGCCAGACCCAGCAGCTTCATCAGTGGTAGGCTCTACTGACAAAGGGGTAATGTCTTCAGGCTCTATTGAAGAGGGAAGAATGGCTTCAGGCTCGGTCGACAAACTAACATCTTCTTGCGATGCCAAAGGCACCTCCTTTGCCGTTCCTTCGATCTCTTCGATCTGAAGGGCATCCTCCTCATCGTCGCTAGAGGGAGGATCGGGAAGAGTTCCCAAATCCTCAATCCAGTCAAGATCAGCCTCGAGAAAGCGCTGCTTGGCTGCATAAATCAACCAACTTAGCAGCGTCCCTTGGGCCTCGCCTAGCTAATCCAAGACTTCCTCCCTTTAGGCCTCCATCTCTTTTGCCAACCTCTCGCCCCAAGCTACCTCCTTTTCTGCCAGATCTGTTTTGAGGGAATTCCTTTTCGCCCGGAGAAGGTCATGTTTTGACAACTCCTTATCTTTCTCTACGATGGCTTTGTCTTTATCCGTGTTGGCTTTGAGACAGTCAGTGGTAAGCTGTGAGCACTCACCCCTCAACCTGCCCGCTTCCTCCTTATACTTCTTGCACAAGGCACTGTAAGCAGTAAAGCGCGCCACATCTCACTTCAAGTGGTCCACCTCGCTTTGCCGAGATTTGAGGTTTTGGGCTAATCGAGCTCTTTATCTCTTCAGCTCTTCTACCTCAGACCTTAAGTGTAATGGCCTCAACACCGACCTGACCGTGAACAGTAGATTTCGATGGTAAATAGTGCACCCGGGCCGTAAATCGGACCCGGAAGTGAAAAATATTTTATTTAACCATCGAAAAGTATTGGTCATGGTGAGTCTGGGGTTGAAATTTGAAGTGAAACCGAGGTCAAATAGGCCTCCGAAAGTCAAAAATACGAAAAAAGTAGCAAGTCAATTTTCCTAATAGGGAAGGTGACTTGATTTTGTATAAATTTTTAAAAATAGAAATTTGACTCTAAAAATTGCCATATTTTGCAGCTCTTAATAAAATTTTATGAAGAATATTTTGGTATAAAAAATGAATTTTTCGGCGATATCGACAGTTATTGAATCGGAACAGTAACGGACTTCGATTTAGCCAAAATTTTGTGTAATACCTAATTTTGACGTGATAAGAATTATAGAATCAAATTTGAAGTGATTTAGAGTGAGGAAAGGGGAGAAATCATTTAGGGCTTGAATTAGGTTATTAATGGGCTTTAATTAGTTAATTAAGCCCAATAGCCAACCCAAGCCCATTTCACTCAAAAGAATTGGTATAAATAGAGAGAAAAGTCTAGAGAAAGCCATCATCTTCTTCCTCCTCTCCACTCTTCCTCCATGGCCGAACCTTGCTCCACCATCTTTGTCTAATTTTTCTTTCATCCTCTCTCCATCTCACACTAAATTTAGCCTTAGGATAGTAAGTTCCACCTCTCTAGTTGAGCTTAGTGCCCTCCTCCCTTCAAAACAAGGAAGAAAAGCAAGGAAAATCAAGAGAGAGAATTTAGGGTTTCATTTGAGGTAAGTGAAACTAATGAGTTAAAATTCTTTCTAAGGTGCCTACTTATATTTTTGGGTGCCTAGATTTCATTTTTGATGTCAATTTTAGCATTTGAGGTCAAAAAAGTAGAGTTTTGATGTGTTAATATTTTGGCGTCCATAGGAAATCAAGGAGAAGTGCAAGCTTTCAAGGCTAAAGGCAAGGAAAAGAAAACTTAAGCAACCTAGAGCAAGGAGGAAAGGTTAGTGACTAATAAATCTTAATATTTCCTTTGATTTTGGTTAAGAAATCTTTATGTAACTTAGGATAAAAATGATAAAATGATTTTTAATTAAAAGTAATGGTAGATTAGTGCTATAAAACCTTAAATAAGTGTGTTTAAATGCTTAAATGAATTGTTAAATGAATATATGGTGTAGGTCCTTTGTTGGCCGAATGAAGCATTAAAGAAAACTAAGGTTTATTTTGTGAATTTTAATGATATTATGCTTCAAAATCATAGTAGAAATGAAATAACATGTCTAAGAATTTTTGTAAAATTTATAGAAATTAAATGAATATTTTAGAGATAAGTCTCAATTATGTAAATATGGGAATTATTGAATTAATGTGAAACAATGTGCAATTTGACGAAAAAGTGAATAATTTCGGTGAATTATGGTAGAATAATTCACAAATCATGTGAAGGAATTGAAAAGAGTAAATAATAAGTAAAACAAGTATAATTAAGTAAGGAAATAATAAGAAAATAAAGATTTGATTGAGATTTTGTTGAAATTATGCCCTCAGAAATAGTCTGGCAGTAAAAGCCCTGCTCAGGATATAATTGGCTAGCCATAGGGACATCTGTACCGTGGTGTAAGTCATGACGACTTGCTTTGTTATGGTAGGATCATTGATCTCCATGGCTTTTATTTGTATCTGATATCTGTTCTGTGGAAAAGTGATCTTTAAGATAATTTTTCAGTTTGTATGTGGTCCATGGGATCCATGTCTCGAGTATCCGGTCTGAGAATTTTCTGTCGGTACTGTACTACAGGCATGGAAGTGATAATAAGTTAAAAGAAGTGAAAAGAAAGATAAAAATAAAGTTTTAAGTGAAACAAGGGCTTAAATGAAAGAAAATAAAAGTTTAGGGGCAAAATGATAATTTTTCCAAATTGGACAATTAATAAGTAAAAATAATTAAGAAATAGTTAACAAGGGCAAAATGGTAATTTTGGAGACCTAACAGTATCAAAAGATAAAGTTTTCATGGTATAGGGACTAAAATATAATTTTATCCGAAAATGGTAAAATTATGAATAAATGATGAATAATGGAAGAAATTGTATAATAAAAATGAAAATAAATGACTATAATGAAAAATTTGTAAATATGAGACAAAAAGGACAATTTTGTAATTTAGCAAGGTTTTAAGGATTAAATTGAAAATTCGTCAAAAATTGAGTAATAAATAAGAATAAGTGCAAATAGTATAGATAACAATTGTTTTCCTTTGATTTTGAACAAAACGTGTTTACTTGTATTTACATTGAGAAATTAATCATATAATAGTAGCGTAAGAAAGAAATAAACATTATTAAAGAAATTATTAGGATTGTTAGTCACCGCTGGGCATAATTTATGCTCAACATGCAGTTTCTGATGCATGCAGGTACCGAGCTGGAGGAGCAGTAATGCACAACTGAAAGAAGTTATTTTGTTGAGTAGCTTAAGTAGGTTTTGGCATGTATATAAATAGACAGTTATGTATGAATACATGATTATGTAAAGATATGTAGACATATATGTGTGTGTGTGTGGTTATGATCTGTTTTGACTTAATGGTGGATTGATGGGAGTTTTGAAGAATGAGATGATTGTTTTGGAAGTATTGTGCCTCTCAGAGGCTGTGATTTGTCTGTTTTTCAGGAGGCTAGTTAGATATACAGCCGTTATATTGCCAAAATTTTATTATATAAATATTAACCCGGGACAGTTATAGGTCATCGAACACCTAAGTTAAATTTGTAATATTAAGTATTGGTGTTACTTAAAAGTTAATATAAAAGAAAAATTTTTTTTACCAGTTTGCGCGCACTGTTCAGTTATATCGGAGTGATAAGGGTGTTACAATTTTATTGGTATCAGAGCAAAGGTTTAGGCGGTTCTAAGATCGGAGTGGGTATGAATTGATTTATCTGTATATGCATGCCAATTATTTTTGGGAAGTGAGTGTTTTGGAACTAATGTGCATCTGCTTCTTTTATTTTATAGTGAAAAGATGTCTACTGACCAAGGACAACAGTCAGCTGACAGCAGGAGCGAGGCATCAAGTAATATTGGGCGACAAGAGGCCCCACAACAGAACCCGCCACCTGTGGCACCACCTTCTTTTCCTCAGCCAGATTTTCTTAATTTGATGGCTGACTACATTCAGCAGCAACTGCAGGCAGCTCTAGCTCCGGCGCAGCCTCAGCCAACAGTAGTGCAGGTTCAGTCAGCCCCACCTAGGCAGAGACCTATTCTGGAACAATTGAATAGATTGGGGGCAAAAGACTTTGCTGGAAGAGAACCATTGACACCTTCAGTGGCTGAAGAATGGTTATACAAGATAAAAAGGTTGTTTGAGATAACCCATAGTCCACTGGAAGAAAAATTTGAAGGCGTTGTAGCATTACTTCAGGGTCTTGCATTCATCTGGTGGGATTCAATTAGAAGACATACTTCTGCAGATCAGTTGAGTTGGGAGTTTTTTGTGGACCAGTTTGAGAAGAAGTATATTGGGTCTGAGTATAAAGCTACTATGCAAGAGGCTTTCTGGAGATTAAAACAGGGGAACAAGACAGTGACAGAGTATAAACGAGAGTTCGAGCGGTTGAGTGCTTACTTGGATGAAGGCCAGGCTACAGAGGAGAAATTGTGTTAAAGATTTGAGAGAGGCATGCATACCGAGCTTAGACAGATTATTGGAGCTCAGAAGTATCCCACTTTGCGTGCTATGGTTGAAGCAACCATAAAGTTAGAGACTACATAGGCTGAGCAGGCTGAGAGGCAGTCCCGGTTTCAACAAAAGAGAAAACAAGGGTAGTTCAATGGTAAAGGAAAGAAGGCAAAGGGATCTCAGGCATCTTAGGGGACAGTCACAGGCAGCAGTAGGCCGAGGTCAGGGAGGTGTATCTCGAGGTAGAGATCCGGCTGTTAATACCCCTCGAGACAGAGATAGTGGTTTTGCAATGGCTTGTGAGCACTGTGGTAAGATTCACCCCGAAGAGTGCAGACTTCTGACAGGAGCCTATTTCAGATGTGGGTCCAGAGATCACCGGATCAGAGAATGTCCTGTCATGCAGACTGCCTCAGTTAATTCATCGATATCAGGTACAAGATCTTCAGCTCCTAGGGGTCGGGGAGCTGCCCCTCATACTTTAGCCTCTAGACCGATTGGACAGACGTCACAGGGTCAGAGGAGAGCATTGGGTTAGACTTATGCTATCAGAGCCCGTGAAGATGAGGATGCTCCAGATGTGATAGTAGGTAAATTTTTCTTGCTGTCTGATTCAATACATGCATTGATTGATCCTGGTTTCACACACTCCTACATTAGCACTGCTTTAGCACGGGATAAAGGGATGACAGAGGCATGCTTGGACTAGGATATCTTGGTGAGTAATCCTCTGAGGCATAGTGTGGTGTTAAATAGGGTATTCAAACAATGTCCTATTAGTACTCAGGGACATATCTTCCTAGCAAACTTGATTGCTTTACCTTTTCACGAGTTTGACGTGATTTTGGGGATAGATTGGTTATCCGTGCATCAAGCGACTGTCGATTGTAGGAGGAAGAGAATTACCTTAAAGCTCAGTGGTGATCGAGAGATTACAGTGGTAGGTATGAGGATTGATTTCTTGTCTGATGTGATATCTGCCATTGCTGCTAAAAAGTTGATTAGAAAAGGATGTATGGCTTACTTGTGTTATGCAGTGGAAGCAAAGAAAGTCAGTCCAAGGATGTCAGAAGTGCCTACTGTCCGAGAGTTTCAGGATGTCTTTCCTGATGAGTTGTCAGGCTTACCACCTGACAGGAAAGTAGAATTTTTCATTGATGTTGCTCCAGGTACTGCACCTATTTCTATTGCTCCCTATAGGATGGCGCCTGCAGAGTTAAAAGAGTTGAAAATTCAGTTACAAAAATTGTTAGATAAGGGGTTTATTAGGCCCAGTGTTTCTCCCTGGGGAGTGCCAGTCCTATTTGTAAAGAAGAAAGATGGCACGCTCAGGTTGTGCATTAATTATAGGCAACTGAATAAAGTTACTATTAAGAACAAGTATCCTCTCTCTCGCATTGAAGACTTGTTTGATCAGCTTAAGGGAGCAGGTGTTTTCTCAAAGATTGACCTGAGATCAGGCTATTACCAGATGAAAGTAAAAGAAGCAAATGTACCGAATATTGCTTTTCGCACTAGGTACGGCCACTATGAGTAAGTCATGACTTTTGGACTTACAAATGCTCCGGCCGCCTTTATAGACTTGATGAATAGGGTTTTCCATCCCTATTTGGACCAGTTTGTAGTAGTTTTTATTGATGACATTCCGGTTTACTCCAAGACGCCAGAAGAGCATGATAAGCATTTGAAGATTGTTCTGCAGGTCCTAAGAGAAAAATAGTTATATGCTAAGTTCAACAAATGCGATTTCTGGTTAAATGAGGTGTCTTTTTTGGGACATGTGATCTCGGCAAAAGGTATTAAAGTGGATTCTTCGAAGATTGAAGCGATTCTTCAATGGAAACCACCCAAAAATGTTACTGAAGTGAAGAGTTTTCTGGGTTTAGCTGGGTACTACAGGAGATTCATCAAAGATTTTTCTACTATTGCAATACCTTTAACCTGATTACTACAGAAGAATACTAGATTTGTGTGGACTGATGCTTGTCAAGAATGCTTTGAAAGACTTAAAAGTATGTTGACTGAAGTCCCAATTCTTACTCAACCTGAATCGGGTAAGGATTTTGTGATCTATAGTGATGCATCCAGGAATGGATTAGGCTGCGTTTTGATGCAAGAAGGTAAGGTGATTGCATATGCCTCTCGACAGCTAAAAACACATGAGAAGAACTACCCTACCCACGATCTGGAGTTAGCGGCCATTGTTTTTGCACTGAAAGTTTGGAAACATTACTTATATGGCGAGAAATGCTATATTTACTCAGATCATAAGAGTTTAAAATATCTACTTACCCAGAAAGAACTCAACCTTAGACAAAGGCGCTGGTTGGAATTGATCAAAGATTATGATTGCTACATCGACCACCACCCAGAAAAAGCTATTGTAGTAGCCGATGCACTTAGCAGGAAATTTATGTCAGGTGATGTTAATACCCTTAAGTAATTAGTATAAGTAATTGTTTTGCATTAGTAATTGATTGTTTTGTTTGCAACTCTCCAAGCTATGAATGTCCATTTAAGTTTATCTTCGGATGGGGCTTTAGTAGATGAATTACAAGTAAAGCCTGACTTTGTTTATCAAATTAAGACTACTCAAAAAGAAGATGATCGGTTGAAAAGTATTAAAAACAGGCTTCAGAATGGCAGTGTAGAGAATTACTCCTTAAGTGATGATGGAAGCCTCTATTTCGAGCAAAGGCTTTGTGTCCCAAACCAAGAAGAGTTGAAGAAAAATATCCTAACTGAAGCACATCATAGCAGCTATGCTATGCATCCTGGAGGCAATAAAATGTATCAAGATTTGAAAGCTTTCTATTGGTGGCCAGGTATGAAGCGAGATGTGATAGAGTTTGTAAGTAAATGTCTGATCTGTCAGCAAGTAAAGGCTGAGCACCAGGTTCCTTCAAGGTTGTTGCATCCTTTGTTAGTACCAGAGTGGAAATGGCACCGAGTAACCATGGATTTTGTGACAGGCTTGCCTCTGACTCAGAAGAAACATGACGCCATCTGGGTGATTATAGATCGACTTACTAAGTCTGCTCACTTTTTGCCAGTGCGAATGGACTATCCTTTGTCAAAACTGGCGAAATTGTAAATTAATGAGATAGTAAGATTTCATGGAGTGCCATCTTCCATTATTTCTGACAGGGATCCGAGGTTTACTTCTCATTTTTGGCACAGTTTTTAAGATACTTTAGGTACGAGGCTTCACTTTAGTACAACCTTTCACCCTCAGACAGACGGCCAGTCTGAGAGAGTGATCCAGGTTTTGGAAAATATGTCAGATGCTGTATCCTAGAGTTTGGCATCAGTTGGAAAAAGCATTTACCTTTGGCTGTGATCCGTGATTCTGAAGAAAAAGTTCGGGTCATTAAAGGTAGATTGAAAGAAGCTATGGATCGTTAGAAGTCCTATGTTGATTTGAAGAGGAAGGACATAGAGTTTCAGGTTGGAGATCGAGTGTTCCTGAAAGTATCTCCATGGAGGAAATTCTTGAGATTTGGGAAGAAGGGCAAGTTGAGTCCTAGATTTATTGGCCCTTATGAGATACTTCAGCGAGTAGGCCCCGTAGTTTATCGATTGAAGTTACCTTCGGAGCTAGAAAAGATACATGATGTGTTTCACGTGTCTATGCTCCGTAGATACAGGTTGGATCCTAGTCATGTGATTACCTCGGAGAAAATTCAAGTGGCTGATGATATGACCTATGAAGAGGAACCAGTGAAGATTTTAGCAAAAAAAGTCCGTCAACTTAGAAACAAGCAGGTTTCACTAGTGAAGGTACTGTGGCACCACCATAACGTTGAAGAAGCTACTTAGGAACCAGAATCAACTATGAGACGATAGTATCTCCACCTCTTCACTACAGGTAAATTTTGAGGAAAAAATTTCTTTTAGTGGGGGAGAATTATAATGGCCTCAACACCGGCCTGACCATGAACAATAGATTTCGATGGTGAATAGTGCACCCGGACCGTAAATCGGACCCGAAAGTAAAAAATATTTTATTCGACCATCGGAAACTATTGGTCATGATGAGTCCGGGGTTTAAATTTGAAGTGAAACCGATGTCAAATAGGCCTCCGAAAGTCAAAAATACGAAAAAGGTAGCGAGTAAATTTTCTGGTAGGGAATGTGACTTGATTTTATATAAATTTTTAAAAATAGCAAATGGACTCTAAAAATTGTCATATTTTGCAGCTCTGAATGAAATTTTATGAAGAATATTTTGGTATAAAAAATGAATTTTTCGGCGATGTTGACAGTTGTCGAATTGGACCAATTTGGTTGAATCGAACCAATAACGGACTCCGATTGAGCCAAAATTTTGTGTACTACCTAATTTTGACGTGATAAGAATTATGGAATTAAATTTGGAGTGATTTAGAGTGAAAAAAGGGGAGAAATCATTTAGGACTTGAATTAGTTTATTAGTGGGCTTTAATTAGTTAATTAAGCCCAACAGCCAACCCAAGCCCATTTCACTCAAAAGAGTTGGTATAAATAGAGAGAAAAGTCTAGAGAAAGTCTAGGCAACCTAGAGCTATGAGGAAAGGTTAGTGACTAATAAATCTTAATATTTCCTTTGATTTTGGTTAAGAAATCTTTATGTAACTTAGGGTAAAAATGATAAAATGATGTTTAATTGAAAGTAATGGTAGATTAGTGCTATAAGACCTTAAATAAGTGTGTTTAAATACTTAAATGAATATATGGTGTGGGTCCTTTGTTGGCCGAATGAAGCATTAAAGAAAACTAAGGTTTATTTTGTGAATTTTGATGATATTATGCTTCAAAATCATAGTAGAAATGAAATAACATGTCTAAGAATATTTGTGAAATTTATAGAAATTAAATGAATATTTTAGAGACAAGTCTCAATTATGTAAATACGGGAATTATTGATTTAATGTGAAACAATGTGCAATTTGACGAAAAAGTGAATAATTTCGATGAATTATGGTAGAATAATTCACAAATCATGTGAAGGAATTGAAAAGAGTAAATAATAAGTAAAATAAGTATAATTAAGTAAGGAAATAATAAGAAAATAAAGATTTGATTGAGATTTTGTTGAAATTATGTCCTTAAAAATAGTCTGGCAGTAAAAGCCCTGCTCAGGATATAATTGGCTAGCCATAGGGACATTTGTACCGCAGTGCAAGTCATGGCGACTTGCTTTGCTATGGTAGGATCACTGATCTCCATGGCTTTTGTCTGTATCTGATATCTGTTCTGTGAAAAAGTGATCTTTGAGATCATTTTTCAGTCTGTATGTGGCCCATGGGGTCCACGTCCCGAGTATCCAGTCTGAGAATTTCTGTCGGTACTGTATTAGGGGCATGAAAGTGATAATAAGTTAAAAGAAGTGAAAAAAAGATAAAAATAAAGTTTTAAGTGGAAAAAAGGGCTTAAATGAAAGAAAATAAAAGTTTAGGGGTTTGGCATGTATATAAATAGACAGTTACCGAGCTGGAGGAGCAGTAATGCACAACTGAAAGAAGTTATTTTGTTGAGTAGCTTAAGTAGGTTTTGGCATGTATATAAATAGACAGTTATGTATGAATACATGATTATGTAAAGATATGCAGACATATATGTGTGTGTGTGTGGTTATGATCTGTTTTGACTTAATGGTGGATTGATGGGAGTTTTGAAGAATGAGATGGTTGTTTTAGAAGTGTTGTGCCTCTAAGAGGCTGTGATTTGTCTGTTTTTCAAGAGGCTAGTTAGATATACAGCCGTTATATTGCCGAAATTTTATTATATGAATAGTAACCCGGGACAGTTATAGGTCATCGAACACCTAAGTTAAATTTGTAATATTAAGTATTGGTGTTACTTAAAAGTTAATATAAAAGAAAAAAAATTTTACCGATTTGCGGGCACTGTTCAGTTAGATCGGAGTGATAAGGGTGTTACATTAGGAGCATAACTTCCTTTTTCGTTGTATCGTTGGCGGCTTCAGCTTCCCTCTTTTGCCGAACGGCATCTTCCCACTTTGCTCGGACATAGGCCGCCATGCCGTGCATACGAAGTCTTCTTTTGATTAGCTATGAAAAGAAAGAGGAGAAAATAGTCAGTAAAAAAAGAGGAAGGAGGAGAAAAGAAGGATGCAAGTATTACCTCCAGGCTCTGCTACTGAAATAACTCGAACTCTTGGGAGAGCAGATTGAGCTCCATCATCGCCTTGAAATCACTTTCCTGCGCAAGGCCTTGGCAAATGAAGGATGGCATGCCTCTGTTGGTCACAGACCAATCGTTACCAAATCACTCTTTCAAGATGTCCTCCAAAGGCGGAGTCCGACCCTCCTGAGCTCTCCTTGAAGACTATTGAATTGGCTTGCTTTGAGCTATCTCCTTGCCTCTTGCGGCGATCTGAGCATCGACAACGACTATAGCTTTGGTAGCTTTCTTCCTTGCTACCACTTCGATCTTTCTGAGCGTTGCCTCATCTATTGGTGCCCCCATCTGTTGAGAAGACGAACGGGGGATAAGGGACGGTTGTGACCCTTCTTCGTCAGATTCATCCTTTAGTTGCAGTCGCCTAAGTGGATGCTGTTTCGCCATAATCAGAGGGGGTAATGATGATCTTGACATGGTTAAGGGAGGACGGGTCATGGGGATAATTGTGGCGGCAGGAGATGAAGTCATTGCAGTAGCAGGAGGAGCAGGAGCACTTGCTGCACTCTTGGAAGCTTAAACCTCGGAGGCAGGCAGGATCTTCCTCTTCTTAGATCTTTTTTCCTCTTTAGCCAAACGGCTGGCCTCCCTTTTGGCTTTGGCCCGATCGGCTAGTTGCTTTGTAGCCTCCTCTCTTCTCGCCATTTCGTTCGCAGCTGTATTACAGAACCAAACAAAGATAAGTGCCTCATTTAAAATTTGATACATGTAATAAATACGCATACAATATATGAATTAGCAAAATATATGCCTGTCTCCACACTCTAATATTAATGCTTACGTTCTGCGCTAATGCCAGCATCAAAACTTGAAGACTCGAATAGAGTGCTCAGAAGGTAATTGGAGTCGTAGGACTGTCCATTCCTCGCCACGACATTCATCAATTTCTTGATGTCAGTTTCATACATAGATCGACCGACAACATGATCTTTCAAAATTATGGCCTCTGATGATTGGATAAGTGGTACTCTAAAACCACCAGCCATCCCTACTAAGAAGTATCTTTCCCTGAAACTCTTTATGGAGGATGGGACAGTGAAGAGCTTTCGATACTGCCGGCTGGTAAAGTAATACTCCGGCCCATCACTCCGATCGAAAATATAAAAAAAGTGAGTAAAGAGGTCCAGAGTGGGGGCCACTGCTTCTATCTTGCACAAGATTTTGAAGCAGGCTACCATCCTGCATCCGTTCGGATGCAATTGGTTGGGGGCAATTCCATAACCCCTAAGCATTGCCGATTTGAACGCAACGAAGGAAAACCTTATCCCCGCATCCAAGCTCCATAAATGACAGATAAACCATTCGTTCATTTCATGGCTAAAAGGTCCCTCTGTCACTGCCATAGAATCAAGGCAAGCCATCACCGACACCTTTGCAGGAAGGTGGTACTGTGAAGGAATTCTCGCCACTTCCACTTCTGTCAATAGCGAGGGATGAGCAAGCGGCTCCCGATTCTTGTAATCCTCAAGAAAACTTTTGTCTATTAGTTGACTACTGCTTGAAGCCATTTTTGGTGGAGGAGGAGAAGTAAAAGAGTATATGCGATGAATGAAAAATAAAATCAAAGGCAGGGATTGTTTACTTACCTGGGTGATCTCGTAGACACTTTGAAATTCTTCGAAATTTGAAGTACTTCCCTCAATGAAGTTTTTGGCAAGGATTTCAAATAGCAAAGTTTACAAAGAAAGTTTGGCAGAGCTTCATTAAAGATCGCTTAAAAGTGAGAAAAAATTGCTTCAAACTTGCCTATTTATAGGCAAAAAGCTTCCAGAATACTCCCAAGCCTTCTCGTTGGATGGACGCCACGTGTTCTCGATCCGTTACCAAGAACGAAGTGCCATTCTAGATACACACGCAACATTAAATGCAAAACAACTGTCTGAGCTGAACAGACGCATCTCTTTAAATATGCGCCTCCCAAAAATTCAAAAATTTCGTCAAAAAGCTTAAATCGCTCGATCAGACCATTGCAGGGGGCACAAATGATAACTATGGAAAATACATATCTAAAAGTCCAATTAGGTTGGCCCAACAACACTTGGCATGGCCAAGCCCAATAACAAAAAGGCAAAATATGAACTGGAAGACAAAACAGGAAGGCGTGATGTCCGATCGGATTAGTGGGACAGCACGTTCTGTCAGCCCACTGACACAAGCCAACGCCCATATTCTCCACCTGCTCCCTGTCACATCGCCGTTCACTTGCTCCAATTGCCGGTTATCAAGCTCCAAGATACTCAAGTATCCCTCCAAAGAACTTCTATAAATAGCTTAAAGCACAATGGCTTCAGATATTGAATATTTGAGACTCTCTCTTTAAGCAATCTTTTTTTAAAAACTACTAACTTAAACATTAGAGTGCTAACGCCCGGATCCGACCGGGCACTTCACCTTGCAGGACAAAGCATCCGATTGGAAATCGCAGTCACAGATCCTCTACTTCAGATAAAGATATCTCAGGCTTTATTATTTAGATTCTTTTTTGACAGTCTGTCTATAGAAAAATTCTCAACTGCAAAACAAAGTTCAAAACTTACCTAATATGCACAACTGTTAATTAGCGGTTCCTAGAAAGTAAATGGATACAATCTGTTTCTCTCTTCTTTTTCATGAAAGAAAAGTAATTTTCATAACAGTTTCACATTTGTAATTGCAACGTACTGTTGGTCCTTTTATATTTTACTGTATTATTAACTAAATTAATGAATTGGTATAAGGACATAGCCTCCGTAAGAACGATAATTAAGATAATCCCAGCTCAGGCTAGCCCTATCAAAGACACGTTTAAAAGAAGAGAGGAATATTTAAGTTATGAATTTTAATAAATGGTTGAAGAAGAATGTTTGCACGTGGTTTAGTTGATTTTCAGTTCAGGTTTATATTATGATTACACAGGATTTATTTCAACGGAGGCCACTAGACTTATGTTTTAATTACCAAGCAGTGAAAAAAATTATTGCTAATGTTTTAACTACAAAACAATGACAACAAATTTTTGTAACGAGATAATAACTCAACTGGATTTTTTTTGTTACATCAAATGCTTAATATCTAATTACAAAAATGTCATTGGAAGAAATCAAACTTAAAATCTTCTGTACTTTTTTATTGAGATTCGGCCATCAGACCAACATTTAGCGGTTATTGAATAATCTTATTAGCAAGTTATTTTAGCTCAAAAATATTTCAAACATTACCGGAAATCTAATAAAAAAAGAACCCCATTGGGAATATTATTTTATTTCATGATTATTGTTGCAAAAATGCAGTAAACAATCACTTTGGACTTGCACAGTTAACTAATTGTAAAAGGAAAAACAATAGTCCTACAGCGAACAATCACTTTGGACTTGCACAGTTAACTTGTAAAAGGACAATAGTCCTAGTCTACCTAGCAAGGGGAGTTGTATCAGACATAACTTCCATGTAGCCTATTGCTTGGCTCTCATTTCTCGGCTTCTTTCGGGCTGTTTCGGCTGCTAAGCACTCATTCAATTCTGTAACCACTTGGCGCATAGTAGGCCTACCAGCAGAAGTTGGAGATACACAAGCCATTCCTACTTCTACAGCTTTCCACACAGAATTTGTGTCAAATTCTCCGCCTAAACTTGGATCAACAACATTTTTAATATCCCCATTTTCCAGCAATGCTTTTACCCATTGACTAATGTGAGTGTTTCTACCATCTATCACTGCAATCACTGGCCTTCCTGTGATTACTTTTAAGAGAACCACCCCAAAGCTATACACATCACTCTTCTCTGTTAGCCAATTTGTCACAGAATACCTGCAATCCCATATTGATTGTATAAGCTTTCCTTTATATACTAAGTTATTTGATTTTGCACAAACTACTTACTCCGGGTCAAGATACCCAGGGGTGCCAGCAACAACTGTTGATACATGAGTCCCACCTTCAACTGGGAAGGATCTAGAGAGTCCAAAATCAGCAAGTTTGGCTTGGAATTTATCATTTAATAAGATGTTTGATGTCTTCACATCTCTGTGTACAATTGGTGGCTTGCACCCATTGTGTAGGTATTCCAATCCTACATTCACATTCCACCCTTATTAGTTCCCTAATTGTAATTGAAATTAAAAACAAAGGCTATGGCTGACCTTGTGCTGCTTCGACGACTATCTGCAGTCTGCTTTCCCACCTTAATGCATTTCTGTTTGAACCTGCATTTATTAATACATTGTAAAAGATGCTAATTAGTTTTATAAACAGCCCAGTAATGGAATTTAATTAATAAGAATTAACCTGACAGAAGAGTTTCTATATCTCCATTAGCCATGTACTCATAGATGAGGGCAATGTTGGTTCCTTCGTTGCAGTACCCAACGAGAGTTGTCAAGTTTCTGTGATGAACTCTCAGAAGAAGCTTGACCTGTCAACGCAAACCATATCTTTGTCCAATAAACGTGAATGTATTAGAAAAAAAAGAACATGAATTGGTAATAGTAGGTACCTCAGCCTGAAACTGCTTATAACCTTGGGCTGATGATGGAGATAGCATTTTGACTGCTACTTGATTATCATCTAAGTAGCCATGGTAAACTGTTCCAAATCCACCCTTACCAAGAACTTTCTTAAAGCTATGAGTTATACTCACAACCTCAGAGTATGTGAAGTATCGTCCTTTTGATTGTAGTGCCTCGTATTCAATACGGGTTTTTCCATCCTCTTCTCCACCAAGTGATGCTTTAATAATACCTTGGCTTTTCCTTTTCTTAAGGAAATGAAATGAGGTAGCCAATACAGCTATGACAATGATCACTCCAGCAATTGATGCCACTACTGGGACAGCCAAGTTCTTTTTGTCACGCTTGCATGAACTTGATCCACATAGATTTGGATTTCCACCAACACTTGAAGTAAAAAATAAATATACATTTCAACAAAATAAATACTTGGAATTTTGATTACAAGGGTGATTCCCGATCATTTGTTACAGATATGATTTGCATACCTTAACTCTAGCAAATTCTTCTCTGACTTTTCAATGAGTGAAGCTGGAACCGAACCGCTTAGTTTGTTTTCTGCCAAGTTCCTGCAATGAAACTCCAATAAGACAATTAGGAAAGGCATATGTTGCTCCCTTTGAATTCCTGTCCTAATTAACTTACAAAACTTTCAAGGATGGCAACCGCGAAAGAAAATCAGGCACTGATCCAGTCAGGTTATTGTTTGATAAATCCCTGAGATTGAAAGAGAAAAGTTTTTATGGTAGTGATATATTTAGAGCAGACTATTTTATTTCAGACTTACAAAGTTTGTAATGATGTGAGACTGGATATGGATGATGGAACTTTGCCAGTCAGTCCACTTGAGGATAAGTTCCTGAAAATTTTCAGTCCTGTAATTAAAAAAGGTGCAAATTAAAAATTATACGCCTAGCCAAAAAAATCAATAGACGTACAAAGATATGATCCTAGGCATATCTCTTTCACTGTAGCTGCAATTGAGACCATCCCACGAGTATTCCTGAGGAGCACAAGGATCTCCTTGCCAATTTCTCTTTATCCCATACAATGACTTGATATCAGTAATCGCATCAACTGATTACACAAAGGCATACAATTACCACCGGTTAAAATATTACAAGTACTATAGACTGAACCAGAAAATGTAAATGGCAGAAAGAGCCTACAATCTTCTTGGTTTGATAAGGATTCTGAGAGATCAAGAACAGAATAAACTTCAATTGCATTGAGAATTGGTGGGAGGGTTGAGTTTCCAGTTTTATATAGTGAAAACTGAAATTGTTCTCCACTCAACAATGATTGGCTGAATACTGTGGTTGTATACAAGTAATCAAGGGCTACAGGCCCATACCAGAGCTGTCCATTTAAAGAAATGTTGAATTTCCTGGACTGGTTCTTTACAATTTCAGCGAAGTGCATATATGGCAAAAACTTTAGAGAAGTGTCCTCGGAGGCTATAGAGATGATCATTGGCTCATCAGGATTTGCAGGTGTGGCTACAGTCCTCATGACAATTGATGGGGGCCGATAATTGTTTTGAGCTTTCAAATCAATAGTTTCTGTTGTGTTTATCTCTGCCAACTTGAAGAAATGATAAGGGAACCAAATTCGGTCATAAACATCGTCAGGATACCTGCAGGCATTTGCAGTTGGTGACCAAGCGAGAACAATATCGAGTTGATCATATTTAACAGTTTGCAGGTTTAAAATTTGTTTACCTAACAGTCTGATTTGTTGTTGAACCTACGTCTAACCTGATAAAGAGATTCAATGATCCGAATTCGGTATTGTAAGATGCGTTCTTCAGGGGCCTGAGTTCCAATTTTGACACAAAAGGCGATCCAGAGCCAATGTTGACCAGGCAGAGAAAAATGTAGTTCATGCTAGTCAAATGTATGATCTCCTTGGTAATAATCATAGATGAATTGATCGTATCGACTGTTTCCCATTTCTTAGATCCAAGATGCAAATCGAACTGAGGTGCTTTGTCTTGATCATCATAATTTCCGTACATGAACACAGCTCTGATCAAATACTTGTTGCCCTTTTTAAGTCCAATCTTGTAGCAATTTCGGTCGCCTTCAGGAAAACTCCTGAGATTCTGTAGCTGCTGGTCTATATCATATGCTCTATATTCTGTTGAAATGCTCTTAATAGTGCCAGTATCTATGAATGCAGAATCCGAAACATAATTTAGGCCTGTTTTTGGATCTGAATAGGTCGAGTTATTTGTTATCCCGCAATCAATGTTGATGAATCCTGAAACATATTTTAATAAAATTTAGTAAGTTCAACTGTGTAGGTGAAAGAGAGGAAACAGACCAAGAAATATATGTCATACCTGATTCATCCTGAGCTTGAATCATTTGTGTCAGAAATATACTTAGCAATGTGAGGACGACTTTAAATTTCCATACAACAAGAAAGAAATAATTGAATAAATTGTCTGATTTCTGATAGATTTTCGTGAAGAAAGAAAGATGGCTACCAATTTTTTTTTTCTTCACAGTAATGAATAATTGAATATAACTTTAAAATCATATAATTGCTCACCAGGGATGGCATTCGCATTAAGCTTCTTATGAGTAAGTAGATTAGCAGCTGCTATTTTCGGTAGGAAAGCCAGCCTCCGTTGTACAACCAAAATCATTGTTGGGACATTACTCATTTTTTGTTTCTTCTATTTTTTTTTTTCAGAGTTCACAAAACAGAATTCATTAAAAAAGAAAAAAAGAAGAAAAGTCAACGACATATAGCCCGGAATTTTATTTTATTTTATTTTATTTTTATTTTTATTTTTTCTCGGTGATTCCCTTGCAACTTACAATTACTTGTGTTCACTTTAAGGAGAGGATTATATTTCTTCAATTCTATGTGATCACCACTCACTAAAATTCGGTTAGCTGAAATTTCACAGTGGTAGACGATAATACCTAACAATTTTGTATTAAATACTTATTTCCTTTAAAATAAAATATAAATTTTATTTATATTTTATTTTTAAATTTTTAATGTAATTTAATTTAATTTTTCAATAAAATTAAAACTAATTAAATTTGATAATTTAATTTTAATCACGTAATTTAATATTAAATTTAAGTTTATTTATTATTTTTAATTTTAGTAAAAATAATAAAAGTGATAGGTAAAAAAAATTAAAAAATATATTTGAATTTTATTAAAAAAAATAAAAAAAAATGTCAATGCCAATATTCCACGGAAAGTAGGTGAGGACTTTGTTAAAGAAATAGTTTAAAAAAGATCCCATTAATTTCAACGTAAAGCTGGTCGATGCAAAGACTTTTGGGCGTTGATGATCTAGAAGTATGCTGTTTTCGTTACCAGAATTTGTGCTTGTCGATGGGCTACCTACTGAAAATTTGTACATATAGTAGAATATCAATATTGAATTTTGCACAAATCATTTTTTAAATTAGAAGTCAAGTCAATCTTGGCTTGTGTTTTAAAAAAGAAAATTTCTTTGACCATTCCAGTAAATCTTTGAAGTTGCTATGAAATAAACACACCAGGATAATGCAGTTATTTGGACTGGACCACTCTGAAAAGAAGTCCCAACTATATTTAAGGCTTAATTCGATGAAGCCCACACAATGAGCATGATCCACTTCATGAATATGGATTGGGCCCAGCAGCCCCAAAGTTCTAGAAATAATTTCATTGATCCTTTTCATAGGCTTGGCTACCATCCCAATCCCACCATATAACACAGACGTAGGGGTGAGCATTTGGTCGGTTCGGTTTTGGACCGAACCGATTCAACCGAAAATCGAATTTCTGGAAATTTAAGAATCGAACCAAAACCGAAGTATATAGAACCGAAAATCGAATGGATCAAAATAATTTTGGTCGATTCGGTTCGGTTCAACTGGTTCTGGATCATATTTGGGTTTTTTTTTAATTAGGCTTTTAACCTAAATAGGTCCATATATCCAACAAAATAAAACCAATTAAAAATACATACAACATAACTTAAAAATTACACTAAAAAATAAAAATTAAAAAATTTTACAACACATAATTCAAACATAATTTCTAATATATTCCATTAAAGAATAAAATAATAAATTAATTTACAACCTACTACTATTATTATTATTACTTCTACTACCTTAACGTTTATATAAAATTACATATAGAGATCAATTAATTATTAATGAAACAATAAAATTGAATCCAAAACTATTAATCAATTATTATTGGCAGCAAAATCCGGTCATATAAAAAGAATATCTCTATATATTTTTAGTAAAAAAAAATTTAATGATCAAACTAGTTAAAAAAATATAGATAAAATGTATTTAAAAAACATAGCTTAAAGAGTTTCCTTAGTTAAGAATTTTTTTCTTGACTACATTAAATAAATTCGAGTAATTACTTAGTAAGTTGGACTTTTTAAATATTTGTAAATCTCATATCACAGCTTAAGAAAAAATGATTATACAGTTGGATTATCCATCATAATTTTAAAAAATATAAAAACGAATAATCTAAAATAATTAGATTAGTTAATCATATTTATGAATTTGCAAAAATATAGATTTTATTTTTCTTGATTTTGTTTCTTCTCGAAGCTTCATATTCAAGTCTAAGTGTCTAACTAATTTCTTTTTTTTATTTTATTTTTTTTAATTATCACACATCTTTTTTTCATATAAAAAATAATACTAATAATTAGACATGATAAGCTTCGCTACTTAACTAAATCCTGATTTAAATTGAAAATTTTTTAAAGTGACAATTTAATGGGATAAATTCTTTCAAAGGTGACAATTTGATGTGAAGGAAAAAGTAATATTTTTAAGATTGACAGAAAAAAAAGAAAAAAAAAGGTTGAAGACTTAAAATTTTTAATTGCAGGTTTAACTCAACAAAAGATGTTGGGATAATTAAACAAAAATATTTGAAATAATTTAAGATTAAAATTTTATCTTAAAGCGTATAAATGAATTTTAACTTTTTAGAAACAAATTTACTTTAATTCCTCCATTCATAGTTCCATTAAAATTAACTTAAAAGTCTATGTTCTATTTAAAGGAGTATTAATTTCTATATTAATATTTTAATTCACTTCTAAAACTAATACTCTACTACTTAATTTAATAAATTAAGAATTTATATTTATATTTTAATTCAATTCTAAATTTTAATTTTAATTCACTTGTAAAAAAATTGATTCTACTACTCAATTTAATAAATTAAGGATTTAAATTTATATTTTAATTAACTTCTAAATTTTAACTCACTTATAAAAAAAAAATTAAAGTAAAAAAATTGAGAACACTAATACACTACTACTCAATTTAATAAATTAATGATTTAAATTTATATTTTAATTCACTTGAAAAAAATAAATTGGAAAAATTGGAAAATAAAAAATATGCAAATGATGTCTATGTTGGGATTTGAACTCGGGATTTGAACTCAAGACCATAGAGTAAGTCTTATGCCACCACTAAGCCACACTTTTCACTTTGATATAGCAACACCATAAAATATATATATTTAAAAACTTTGATTGGTTCGGTTCTTTCGGTTTTTAAATTTTAAAAACCGAACCGATAAAATCGATTTATTTTTTCGGTTCTGAACCGAATGAACCGAAAAAACCGAACCAAACAGACTAAAATCCATTCACTTCGGTTCGATTTTCGGTTTCGATTCGGTTTTGCTCAGTCCTACACAGACGCCTAATTTCCTTCACTGTGCCTCGCTAAGTTTTCCTTCATTGTTTTATATGGAAAGGTATGTTTTGTTTCCGCTATCTTGGCAAGGGAGTTAGGTCAGAATCCGCATTCAGGTGAATAGAATTCTTTGAGGGAGGAGAGTTATGTCCGTCCCTTGTTCCTGCGATCTCTGTTGCCAAACAATCCTTTAATTCCATCACCACTTGGTTCATTGTCGGCCTTTCAGCAGAAGTTGCAGAAACACAAGCCATTGCTATTTCCACAACTTTCCAAACAGAATTTACATCAAATTCTCCATTTAACCTTGGATCCACCACTTTTTCAACATCTCCATTTTCAACCACGGAACTAGCCCATTGGCTCAGGTGTTTATTCTCTCGGATATTCGATAACACAGGTTGGCTTGTAACTATCTCTAATAGAACAACTCCAAAGCTGAACACATCGCTTTTCTCTGTTAACCAGGTAGTCACATAATACCTGCAACCAAAAAAATTACTTTTTGCTCAATGCATGGTAATTTCATCAAGAGTCAATAGTTTAACGGATACTAGATAGCTATATGATAAAACCGTTATGTTCTGATTGTTCTCATTAATTGTTCTATTCTAATGGTTCTAGTCTGATTGCATCAGCAATTAGTATCTTTTGATTGAACTGCACCTAAAAAGAGGAATTTTTGTCTCAAAATAATTTTGTATATTTAATAATATCTCTCAATCAATTTAACTAGACTCACTCGGGATCAAGGTAACCACGAGTGCCAGCAACAGCGGTTGACACATGAGACCCATCATCAAGCGGAAAAATTCTGAAAAGACAAAAATCAGAAAGTTTGGCTTGGAGTTTATCGTTCAATAGTATGTTTGTAGTCTTTACATCTCTGTGTACAATCGGTGCCTTACAGCCGTTATGAAGATACTCTAATCCTGCACCGTGCAGTTCAAATTTCATGCGAATTAAGTCAATCTGCTAATTTTATACAAAGAAAATTAGAATTATGAATATTATATATTTGTCAACCTTGTGCTGCTTCAAGGGCTATATGAAGCCTCCCTTCCCAACTTAGGACGTTTGAGTTGCTATCTGCTTGCACATAAAAGGGAAGAAGGTGTTATGTAAAACCGCAATTCGCATGCATAATTACACATAAAATAAGAGAGGAAAGAGAACAGACACAAAAATTTAATAAGATTCGGGTAATGATGCCAACATTTTTGGATAAAAGCACAGATAAATTTCTGCTATTAAATATAATTAGAAAGAGTACAGATCGAATTTTCTTATAAATCCAAATAACTCCCTGATTTCCTGCAGGTCAAATAGGCCTAAAAAATTGCAGAATAATACGAAAGACCCATACAAATTGCACTGCAAACATTTTCCTTTTTAATTCTTCGAATTAAGAATACATAGGAAACAAGTTTTTAGTGGCGAACCTGAGAGAAGACGTTTTAGATTTCCATTAGCCATATACTCATAGATGAGCCCTATGTCGGTGCCCTCATCACAGTATCCGACAAGGGTTGTGAGGTTCTCATGATGAACTCTCAACAGAAGTTTAACCTGCAAGTCGGATGAAATCATTGTTAATTAAAAACCATGCTTTGCATTTAATTAATTAAATAAAAGTAATAAACATACCTCGGCCTCAAATTCCTTATAACCTTGAACTGAGGATCGTGAAAGCATCTTAACAGCTACCTGGGTGCCATCTAGGTGTTGGAAATATTGGTTTAATAAGAAACACACAACACACAGTACTCACACACTCAATTATGAGAAGAAGGAATTTTAAGCTGAAGAAAGATGGCTTTCTATTATTCTTGACTCTCTTGAATTATAAACGAATACAAAGACATTCTTTATATAGAGAAATTCAAAAACAGTTAACTGCATGATTTGCAGCCTTTATTTTATGTTGAAGAATAGGACTTCTAAAAACAAACTACCTACTTCCTAAAGACTCGGTCACTGAGGTTTGAATCAATCTTCAACATCCTCCCTTGATTCAAACTCAGTTAAACCCAACTTCTTTCTCAGACATACAAACTTCCCACAGGGCAGTGCTTTAGTTAAAATGTTAGCAACCTGTTCGTCAGTGTCATAATACTCCAACCTGACTTCTTGCTTGGTTACTAACTCTCTCAGAAAGTGATGTTTGATTTCGATGTGTTTGGTCCTGCTGTGAAACATAGGATTCTTGCTAAGTGCTATAGCAGAGATGCTATCACACTTGATTATTGTTGCTTCAGTTTGTTCATGTCCTAGCTCAGCCAACACTTTTCTCAACCATACTGCTTCACACGCTACTCCAGTCCCTGCTATATATTCTGCTTCACATTTCGATAATGCTACTGTATTATGTTTCTTTGAGTTCCATGTCACAGCTCCTGAACCAAAAGAAAAACAATAACCAGATGTGCTTCTTCTGTCATCAACACACCCTGCCCAGTCGCTATCACTATATCCCATTAACTTCAACTCATTCCTGTGGTTGTACAACACTCCAAGATTAGTTGTACCTGCAATATATCTCAGGATCCTTTTTACCGTTCCCATATGATGCTTGGTAGGATTATGCATAAATCTAGACACTACTCCAACCGAGAAAGCAATATCTGGCCGAGTATATGTCAGATAAATCAGTCCACCTACCACACTTCTGTACATCTTCTCATTTATTTTCTCTGATCCATCTTCTGCCTGCAACTTCTCATTCACATTCATAGGCGTAGTGATTGGTTTGCATTTCTGCATTCCAGTTCTTTTTAAGAGACCTTCAGCGTACCTTTTTTGGGAGATAAAAATTCCTTCCTTCTTTTGCTGCACCTCGACTCTAAGAAAATAGTGCAAAAGGCCCAAGTCAGTCATTTCAAATTTGCTCTTCATAGCCTCCCTGAACTTGTGTACAGTGGTATCACTGGAACCGCAATATATCATGTCATCTACATATAAACACACAATCAGTATGTCAGCTCCTTCTTTCTTCACATATAACGTTGGCTCACTGTTGCTTCTTGTAAATCCATACTGTGAGAAGTAATCATGAATTTTCAGGTACCATGCTCTTGGCGCCTGTTTCAGCCCATATAATGCTTTATGCAGCCTGTATACCTTTTCTTCTTCATTTTCTTTAATATATCCATCTGGTTGTGTAACATACACCTCCTCATTCAGCTCACCGTTAAGAAATGCTGATTTCACGTCAAATTGGTGCACTTTCCATCCCTTGTAAGCTGCTACAGCCAGCACCAATCTGATAGTCTCAAATCTGGCCACAGGAGAGAAGGTTTCTCCTACATCGATCCCTGGAATCTGCAAGTATCCCTTGGCTACGAGCCTTGTCTTGTGTTTATGAATTGTGCCATCTGCATGATGTTTTGTTTTGAAAATCCACTTCAGCCCAATCGCACGCTTCCCATGAGGCAAGGTTGTTAACTCCCAAGTGTGATTCCTTTCGATGGCATCTATTTCTTCTTTTATGGCCTCCTCCCATTCTTTTTGCCCTGCTGCTTCTTCATATGTTGTGGGTTCAGCAGTGAATAACGCAAAAGTGCAGGACTCATATATATCTCTGAGTAGCCTTGTTTTCCTAATTGAGGTTTCTTCCGTGTTTTCCTCTTCATCATTGTTAACTGGGCCATTTGTAACTTCTGGGCTTTTAGTTGGGCTTCCTATCTGATACCCAGCTGTTGATTCTTCCTCCTCAGGCTGGAATGCGTGTTGTTCCTGCTTCTCTTCCCAGTTTCATCCTTCATCTTCATTGAACTTCATATTCCTTGTAATGACTATACTAGATAATCCTAATTACTGTTACTAATTACATTCACTAATCCCATTAATACTATGACTTATCTGTTAATGATGCATATATGAGCATACATACATTCATTCTATGCATGTCATGCATGATCATGGACTTATACTTTCACATGTTGTTGAACATTCTTTACATAACTTTATAATTACATGCCTTTATATATACAAATACATTAGATGTAACCAAAAGAGATACAAAATTAATCTCAAACATTTAAATGCTACTTCTAATCTGGTGTTGGCTTGGGAGATTGTTGGCTTTGTCCCTGAACAAAAGTTCTACACTCTAAACCTACATGGATAAACACCCGTGCTAAGCTATAAAGCTTAGTGGGGAACAACTAATAACATGCTTATAATCACTCATAATAATTATTACTAAGCATTTATTTCAATAAAATACAATGCATTTACTGGATTATTATAAAATATAACATTTTTCATTAATCAGAATAGTAACAAATTTTTAACTGTATATGCATATCATTATTTGCATTAATAGCCTGCGTAAATTCCTATGGGTGTGGATAACGGGTGCAATGAATACCCGAAGGTATCAAAACAAAAGGATACCCATAGGTATCTAAACAGAAGTCTCACGTAGAGACAAACAGAAGACTCATACGAGTCAAACAGAAGCAGCTGCGATAGAAACCCTATAGGCTTGCCTATCTATCCACAACCAAGTCTCTAAGTGCAGGCATAACTTATCATATTTCATATATATCGTGAAATTTCATCACTATTATTCCATATAGCATTAACAAATGCCAATCCTGATAACAGTATGCATTCTCCTTTCCATGGCACAATTAATAATCATATACTGCAACTTCCTTAAAATAAATTCATGTATATTTCTATTTGAGCAATAGAACTCACCTTTCAATCAATAAGCAACCTTGCATTTATAGAGAATACATTTGCTACATAACTGTAATTTAGGATAATTTATAAGCTTAGGAAGGGCTTAGACAAGTCTGTACCTAAAAGAAATCAAAGATATACAGTTTTCAAAATACAGGGGAGGGTCACGGTTACTAACAATTCCTAGTAACCGTGAGACCTGACTTGCAATAAGGGTCACGGTTACTACAAGTTTCCTAGTAACCGTGAGCCATACTGCTCTTTAGTTCTGGACTAAACCGAACTACCTTACGGTTACCAATATTTTTATAGTAACCGTGAAGTAGGGTGGTGAACTCGGGTCACGGTTACTAAGAAGAATTCCTTAGTAACCGTGAGATAGTTTGGGTTTTGTTTCTGGACCAAAAGCTCATTACCTCACGGTTACTAAGCTTAGGGTAGTAACCGTGAAGTAATGCTACGAGACTGGGTCACGGTTACTATGTAACTTTAGTAACCGTGGTCCAGTAAATACTTTTGGTCTGGACTGAAAATTTAGGCACCTCACGGTTACTATGAGATTCATGGTAACCGTGAGCCTTAAACCGCCTCGAGACCGATTTCCAATCTCGACTTCTATACCATTTTTGACCTGAAAAACAACAGTTTTAGCCAAAATGGCCTTCAACAAATTTGTAGGCCTAAGTTTCTAGTTTTGAAATCACCAAAAATTATTTCAATAGGAACTGTAAAACTCCAGTTATTCAAGAAAAACCACATATTGTTCATGAAAGCAAAAATCACAACCATAATCAAGTTTCAATACCGATTTCCACTATCATGCAGTGAAAATCAGATTTCGATCTCTTCTAAAAAAATCAAGGCATGCAAGTCTAGTTTCTATACCAACTAGAATTTCATCATTTGAACAACTATAGTTCAAGATATGAGCAAAAGTGTACAGACTGGTCAAGTGATCTTTAAAACAGATTTTCATGTTTTCAACCAAAACTTGCATATTATCAACTCTAAACCCTTCTAAGCTTCAAATCATCCATAAAACACATGAAAAAGGCACTCAAGATCTCTCTTAGGACAAGTCAATATATATATACACATACAAAACCCTAAATTCCCATACCTTGTCTGAACTCCACCTTTCTCTTCAACCTTGAAGAGTTTTCTTCCCTTTTGTCTTGCTTGATTCTCCTTCTATAACACATAAGACATCTCTATGAAAACCTATCGAGCTATACAATGAAACATACATATCAAAGGAGGAATAAGTTACCTTAACCCCAAAATCCAAGTAAATCTTATTTCCTTTTTACCAAAACCAAGAAATCTAGAGAGAGAGAGAGAGGATGAGAGAGAGTTTAGGGTAGGAAAGAGAGGTTGAAGATGAAGATTGAAGGATGAAGGCCAAGTGGTTGGCCGGCCATCACTCCCTCAAAAATATCTCCCTCCTCTACACAATGATTGGCCCAAATGTCATGTTTTAGCCAAACTTGCCATTTAGTCCCTTAACTTTCCTTTATTTCTAATAATACCCCACAACTTACCCTTAAACTTTTCAATTAAGTCCTTTTTTATACATTTATATTTAATTAGGCATAAACACTAATACTTAATTAGTGATAATTCTTCTAGGGGATATTGAGGGGCATTACAACTCTCTCCCCCAAAAAGAATTTCGTCCTCGAAATTCATACCTGTACTGAAGAGCTGAGGGTATTGAGTCCGCATGGCTGCTTCAGGTTCCCACGTTGCTTCTAGTACTCCATGGTGTTGCCATAACACTTTGACTAGGGGGATTTCTTTGTTCCTTAATTGTTTAATTTCCCTGGCCAGAATCTGTTTAGGCTTTTCATCATACGTATAATCAGTTCTGACACTGATATTTTACACTGGTATGATGTGTGACTCATCAGATCGATACCGTCGAAGCATAGAAACATGAAAAACATTGTGCAACTTTGATAAATCACTGGGAAGATCCAGTCGATACGCTACCGGTCCAATTCGTTCCAAGATTTTGTAAGGACCAATAAATCAGGGATTGAGCTTTCCTTTCTTTCCGAATCATAGTACTTTTCTCTATGGGGACACCTTTAGAAACACTTTATCATCTACCTGATATTCAATGTCCTTTCTTTTCAGATCCACATATGACTTCTGTCTATCGCTGGCTTCTTTCAATCGTTGCTTGATAAGTTGAATCTTTTCTTCGGTATCTTTAACAATGTCAGGACCTGTCAACTTACTTTCAGCTAACTCCATCCAGCAAGAAGGAGTTCTACATTTCTGACCATAGAGAGCTTCATATGGTGGCATATCAATGCTAGGTTGATAGCCATTGTTATAAGCAAACTCCATCAAAGTCACATATCTATCCCAACTTCCAGGAAAATCTAAAACACAGCCTCTTAACATATCCTCTAACACCTGTATGATTCTATCTGACTGCCCATCAGTTTGAGGATGAAAAGCAGTACTAAGAAGGAGCTTTGTGCCTAAGGCTTGTTGTAGACTTTTCTAAAATCTGGAAGTGAATCTTGGATTCCGATCTGAAACAATTGAGATTGGTACCCCATGCGGTCTAACAATCTAGTCTACATACAATTCAGCCAATTTGTCCATTGAGTAATTGGTTCGAACCAGTATAAAATAAGCCACCTTTGTCAATCTGTCCCTTATGACCCACACTGCATCATATTTCCTTTGAGTAGTGGGTAGACCTGTAACAAAATCCATAGTGACATTGTCCCACTTCCACTGAGGAATGGGAAGAGGATTCAGCAATCCCGAAGGAAGTTGATGCTCTGCTTTTACTTGTTGACATGTTAGACACTTGGAAACATACTCAGTCACATCTCTCTTCATTCCTGGCCACTAATAAAACTATTTCAAATCTCTATACATTTTGTTGCTTCCAGGATGCATGGTAAATACTGTACTATGGGCTTCTCGCAATAATGCTTCCTTCAGTTCTTTAACATCTGGCACACACAAATGATTTCGATAGTAAAGACCACCATCAATCCCAATAGAATATTCTATCGGACCTCCTGCATGAACTGATTGAGCTAAATGTTGTAACTTTACATCATCTGATTGTGCATCTAAAATTGTCTGCCTGAGATTAGGGCGAGCTCGTAATTGAGCTAACAAAGCCCCATCAGATACCAATTTCCATCTATAACCTTGTAATAACAAGGTTGCGATCATTTTTTGGCTTAAAGCATCAGCTACCATATTAGCCTTTCCTGGGTGGTAGTCGATTATACAATCATAGTCTTTAAACAATTCTAGCCATCTATGCTGTCTTAAATTGAGATCTCGCTGAGTAAGCAAGTATTTAAGACTCTTGTGATCTGTATAGATTTTGTACTTCTCACCATAAAGGTAATGCCGCCATATTTTTAAAGCAAACACAACTGCGGCCAATTCTAAATCATGCGTCGGATAATTTTGTTCATGAGGCTTCAACTGTCTGGATGCATAAGCCACTACTTTACCCTCTTGCATTAGCACGCACCCTAAACCATTTCTCGATGCATCACTATACATAGCATAATCTTTACCCGCTATTGGTTGGGTAAGAACTGGAGCTTCAGTTAACATCTTCTTTAACTGATCAAAACTGGCTTGGCAATGGTCTGTCCACTCGAATCTAGCTTCTTTCTGAAGTAACTTAGTGAGCGGAGAGGCAATGACTGAAAAACCTTTCACAAACCGCCTATAATAGCCGGCTAAGCCCAAGAAACTTCGGACTTCTGGCACATTTCTAGGTGGTTTCCAATTTACAATAGCCTCAATCTTTTTAGGGTCCACCCTGATGCCTTCTGAAGACACCACGTGGCCAAGGAAAAAAACTTCTTTAAGCCAGAATTCACATTTGCTTAACTTGGCATAAAGCTGTTGTTCTGTCAGAGTCTGCAACACTATTCTCAAATGCTCTGCATGTTCCGATTCATCACGAGAATAAACCAGAATGTCATCTATAAACACTACGAAAAACTGATCTAAATAGGGTCTGAACACCCTATTCATTAGATCCATGAAGGCTGCAGGTGCATTAGTCAACCCGAAGGGCATTACTAAGAATTCATAATGACCATATCGAGTTCTAAAGGCAGTCTTTTGCACATCCATGTCTTTGACCCGAAGTTGATAGTATCCCGACCTCAGGTCAATTTTAGAAAACACTCCTGCACCCCATAACTGATCAAAGAGATCCTCAATCCGAGGTAAAGGATACTTGTTCTTCACTGTCACTTTGTTAAGCTATCTATAGTCGATATACATTCTCAAAAGTGCCATCCTTTTTCTTAACAAATAACACCGGTGCGCCCCAAGGTGACACACTGGGCTTAATGAAGCCTTTATCTAACAACTCTTGTAGCTGAACCTTTAACTCTTTCAGTTTTGTTGGTGCCATTCTGTAAGGTAATCTCGAGACAGGAGCCATTCCAGGCAAAGTCTCAATAGATAGCTCGACTTCTCTCTTGGGTGGCAAACCCGAAAGTTCCTCAGGAAAAACATCAGGAAACTCATTAATCACAAGAACATTTTGAAGATCAACTGTCTCCCTCTTAGAATCAAGAACCAAAGCTAGATATGCCTCGCATCCTTTTCTAAGGAATCTTTTCGCTTTCATAGCAGAGATAACATTGGTTAAGGGTTTTGACTTAATACCCTGAATCAATGTCTCTACTTCCCCATCATTCTTAACCAGTACTGTTTTAGCTTTACAGTCCATTATGGCATAATATCTAGACAGCCAGTCCATACCCAGGATTACATCAAATTCATGGAAAGGTAAAACAATTAGGTCAGCTGGGAACTCTCTCTCTTGAATTCTAATAGGGCAATTTCTATAAACTTCATTTACATGCATACTGTGGCCCAAAGGACTAATTACACATATATCATAATTCATGTGATCAACAATAGATATATTTCTACCTAGCTCCCCATTACAAATATATGAATGTTTAGATCCCGGGTCTATAAGCACATGCACATCACTATTAAAGAGGGAGAATGTACCAGCTATGACCTCAGGAGCATCAGCATCTTCTCGACCTTTCATAGCATAAGCTCGAATAGGAGGTGTCAGAGCAAAAGGTCGATCTATAGTCTTAGAAACATTCCTGGACTGGGCTCTAAACTGGCCCGATCCACCTCTGCTTCTACCTCGACCTCTACCTGAAGAGGGTGCATTAGAAGCTCCTCGATTACTCTGTTGACTCGAGACTTGATCCTGCGGCATAGGACAATTGGCTATGAAATGCTCCATGCTGCCACATCTGAAGCAACCACCCGTGAGCATTCTACAAGTGCCCCAATGTCGCCTAAAACAATAAGTACATTATGGAGCTTGGCCTCTGCCTTGTCCTGATGCAGTACCTCTACCTGATCCCGTTGAAGAAAAAGCCCCCTGCTGTCTACCTCTAGATGCAGGGCGATTTCCAGATGACATTGGTTGATCTCCTTGAGTCAACCTCGATCTTTTCCCGGATGAGGAACCACCCCAAGAAAAACTTTTTCTTCTTTGCTCTCTTTCTCTTTTAACATTCTCTTATTTCTCAACTTGGATAGCTGCTTGAACCAGCTGATGATAATCCACAGGGTGCAAGGAAATAGGCCCTATCAAATGATCCCTAATTTGATCATTTAATCCATCTTCAAACTGGCGACACTTAAAAGTCCCAGTTAGCATTGGTTTTGGTGCATACTTACTCAAGCGACTGAATTCTGCTTCATATTCAGCCACTGACATACCTCTCTGCTTAAGATTCAGAAACTGCTTCAACCTTTCATCTTTATAAGCTTCTGTCACATACCTCCTTTTAAACTCGGCTACAAAGAATTCCCAAGAGAGGGAATCAGGTAGCTGAGGTTGAGTCTGAACTAGTTTCCACCAGTCATAGGCTGCTCCCTGAAGTAAGGATACAGCACAAGTCACTTTTGACTGGCGGGGCATTGAACCTCTGTAAAAACCCACTCCAATCTTTTAAGCCATAACTCAGCTTTCTCAGATTCTTCCCAAGTAAAGCCTAGAAACTCTTCTGCACCATGCTTTCTGATCTCAGAAATTGGAGCCTTAGGTGCAGTCATCCTTTGCAAAATTTAAGCCATATCATGGAAAATCTTCAATAAGGCTTCCCCAGACTCAACAGCAGCTACACCACTTCTAATAGATGCAGAAGATTCCGACTGAGAAGGATTCGATTGACCCGGTAAATTACTCTCAGCCGACTCATCTACCACTTCACGATGCCTTTCCATCTCTAACTATATCAAAGAAATACAGGGACAGCCACAATCAGCCAACAACAACAAAATTCTATATCTACGACACTTGAAATTCCTATCGGCCAGAACCGCCTAAACCAAGGCGCTCTGATACCAAAAATGTAATGACTATACTAGATAATCCTAATTACTGTTACTAATTACATTCACTAATCCCATTAATACTATGACTTATCTGTTAATGATGCATATATGAGCATACATACATTCATTCTATGCATGTCATGCATGATCATGGACTTATACTTTCACATGTTGTTGAACATTCTTTACATAACTTTATAATTACATGCCTTTATATATACAAATACATTAGATGTAACCAAAAGAGATACAAAATTAATCTCAAACATTTAAATGCTACTTCTAATCTGGTGTTGGCTTGGGAGATTGTTGGCTTTGTCCCTGAACAAAAGTTCTACACTCTAAACCTACATGGATAAACACCCGTGCTAAGCTATAAAGCTTAGTGGGGAACAACTAATAACATGCTTATAATCACTCATAATAATTATTACTAAGCATTTATTTCAATAAAATACAATGCATTTACTGGATTATTATAAAATATAACATTTTTCATTAATCAGAATAGTAACAAATTTTTAACTGTATATGCATATCATTATTTGCATTAATAGCCTGCGTAAATTCCTGTGGGTGTGGATAACGGGTGCAATGGATACCCGAAGGTATCAAAACAGAAGGATACCCATAGGTATCTAAATAGAAGTCTCACGTAGAGACAAACAGAAGACTCATACGAGTCAAACAGAAGCAGCTGCGATAGAAACCCTATAGGCATGCCTATCTATCCACAACCAAGTCTCTAAGTGCAGGCATAACTTATCATATTTCATATATATCGTGAAATTTCATCACTATTATTCCATATAGCATTAACAAATACCAATCCTGATAACAGTATGCATTCTCCTTTCCATGGCACAATTAATAATCATATACTGCAACTTCCTTAAAATAAATTCATGTATATTTCTATTTGAGCAATAGAACTCACCTTTCAATCAATAAGCAACCTTGCATTTATAGAGAATACATTTGCTACATAACTGTAATTTAGGATAATTTATAAGCTTAGGAAGGGCTTAGACAAGTCTGTACCTTAAAAGAAATCAAAGAAATACAGTTTTCAAAATACAGGGGAGGGTCACGGTTACTAACAATTCCTAGTAATCGTGAGACCTGACTTGCAATAAGGGTCACGGTTACTACAAGTTTCCTAGTAACCGTGAGCCATGCTGCTCTTTAGTTCTGGACTAAAACGAACTACCTCACGGTTACTAACATTTTTATAGTAATCGTGAAGTAGGGTGGTGAACTCGGGTCACGGTTACTAAGAATTCCTTAGTAACCGTGAGATAGTTCGGGTTTTGTTTCTGGATCAAAAGCTCATTACCTCACGGTTACTAAGCTTAGGGTAGTAATCATGAAGTAATGCTACGAGACTGGGTCACGGTTACTATGTAACTTTAGTAACTGTGGTCCAATAAATACTTTTGGTCTGGACTGAAAATTTAGGCACCTCACGGTTACTATGAGATTCATGGTAACCGTGAGCCCTAAACCGCCTCGAGACCGATTTCCAGTCTCGACTTCTATACCATTTTTGACCTGAAAAACAATAGTTTTAGCCAAAATGGCCTTCAACAAAGTTGTAGGCCTAAGTTTCTAGTTTTCAAATCACCAAAAATTATTTCAATAGGACCTGTAAAACTCTAGTTATTCAAGAAAAACCACATACTGTTCATGAAAGCAAAAATCACAACCATAATCAAGTTTCAATACCGATTTCCACTATCATGCAGTGAAAATCAGATTTTGGTCTCTTCTAAAAAAATCAAGGCATGCAAGTCTAGTTTCTATACCAACTAGCATTTCATCATTTGAACAATTATAGTTCAAGATATGAGCAAAAGTGTATAGACTGGTCAAGTGATCTTTAAAATAGATTTTCATATTTTCAACCAAAACTTGCATATTATCAACTCTAAACCCTTCTAAGCTTCAAATCATCCATAAAACACATGAAAGAGGCACTCAAGATCTCTCTTATGACAAGTCAATATATATATACACATACAAAACCCTAAATTCCCATACCTTGTCTGAACTCCACCTTTCTCTTCAACCTTGAAGAGTTTCCTTCCCTTTTGTCTTACTTGATTCTCTTTCTATAACACATAAGACATCTCTATGAAAACCTATCAAGCTATACAATGAAACATACATATAAAAGGAGGAATAAGTTACCTTAACCCCAAAATCCAAGTAAATCTTCTTTCCTTTTTACCAAAACCAAGAAATCTAGATAGAGAGGATGAGAGAGAGTTTAGGGTAGGAAAGAGAGGTTAAAGATGAAGATTGAAGGATGAAGGCCAAGTGGTTGGCCGGCCATCACTCCCTCAAAAATATCTCCCTCCTCTACACAATGATTGGCCCAAATGTCATGTTTTAGCCAAACTTGCCATTTAGTCCCTTAACTTTCCTTTATTTCTAATAATATCCCACAACTTACCCTTAAACTTTTCAATTAAGTCATTTTTTATACATTTATATTTAATTAGGCATAAACACTAATACTTAATTAGTGATAATTCTTCTAGGGGATATTGAGGGGCAATTAATTCCTGCTAATGAAAATCCTCTTAGTAACTGGATTATATAGCCTATAGGCTTTGCTCTCAGCACTGTACCCGATGAGCACACATTTCTCTGATTTTTCATCAAGCTTCTTTCTGTCGTGAGAATTTTTAAATGCATAAGCCACGCATCCAAAGATTCTCAGATGCTCCACAGATGGTTTATGCCCATGCCAAGCTTCGAATGGTGTGTTTCTAGGTAATGACTTGGTAGGTGACAGGTTTACTTGATTTCTATTCTTTCTGGGGTACAATATAAATTTAATAGCATGCTCATTTATAGCCCAAATAATACAATAAAACTAATTAGTAAGTGACTAGGTCATCCCAAGGGGATGTCATATATAACAGTAAATGTCGGTCTCAATGTACCGAGATATCTCGAGTTCAAATCCCCTCTTCTCCTTCCTCTTCTCTCTCTCTCTCTCTATCTATATATATATATATATATATATATATATATATATATATATATATATATATATATATATATATATATATATATATATATATATATATATATATATATATTACATTTAGGTTTAATAGTAACTCTGGGTTTAAGTGTGTGCCTATTAGAGTACCAAGCGAATAACTGAAAATTATTACTTTTAGCTTCAAACAACTCTTAAAATTCAATCTTTTAAGAAGTTCTTCCAAGCTAAAGAAGTGATTCCCCTAAAATTAGAGATAGGGGCAATAATTAGCAATCAAATTAAAAACTCAATAGCTAAGTTTAACCCAATGGCTTATTATAATTATAGGTTTTCTTAACACCATGTCATAAAATCATAATATATTTTTTAGCATGAGTCAATTTCACCCATGGTTACTGAACTTAGATCTTATTATCCAAAAGTAACTGACTTATTTTTTCTAACAGAAATATCCCTAAACTTAGTACATTTTTACATAAAAGTCATGTTCACCAATTTTAGGTGATGATCCGGGCTAGAATGATAACGTGGGGCACGCCACGTCAGCAGCCCCTTGCCGAAATGATGACATGACATGCCACGTCATCTGCTCCTTGCGAAAATGATGATGTGGCACGCCGTGTCATCCGCCACATTATGTGAAAATACCATGTCAACCACCACATCACCTGTTGAAATAAACAAATGAGAAAATGACACATGTCAATCCATTTGCCTTAACCAAATCCAAATTGGGTCATCTATCCAAATTGGGTATTGCTAAGGTTATTGGCTTCCAAGCTTATAAACTCATGCCTCTAATGTCTTTCCAATGTGGGATATGGAAAGCTTGAGAACATGACATTTTCATGATTTTTCTTGCTTTTTTAACCATTGAATCCATCACATTTTCATATTTTTTTTTGCTTTAACTATTTATAATTCTTTCATGGAATGTGTATGTGATGGTTAAAGCCAAAAAAATCATGAAAATGTGATGGATTCAATGGTTAAGAAAGTAAGAAAAACCATGAAAAAAGAATAATTTTCTCAAACTTTATTTTTTCATGATTTTTCTTGCTTTATTAACCATTGAATCCATCATATTTTCATGATTTTTTTTGCTTAACCATCACATACACATCCCATGAAAGAATTATAAATGGTTAAAGCAAAAAAAAAACTATGAAAATGTGATGGATTCAATGGCTAAAAAAGCAAGAAAAAACATGAAAATGTCATGTTCTCAAGCTTACCATATTCCACATTGGAAAGACAAAAGGAGTGGCATAAGTTTATAAGTTTGGAAGCCTATCACCTTAGCAAGACCTAATTTGGATGGATGACCCAATTTGGATTTGGGTAAGGCAAGTGGGTTGACATGTGTCATTTTCTTATTTATTTATTTCAATAGATGACGTGGCGGCTGACATAACATCTTCACGTGATGTCACGCCACATCATCATTTCGGCAAGGACATGCCAAATCATCATTTCGACAAGGGGCTACTGACGTAGCGTGCCACGTCATCATTTCGGCCCGGATCATCACCGAAAACCGGTAAACATGACTTTTATGTAAAAAGATACTAAGTTCAGTGACATTTTCATTAGAAAAAATAAGTCAGTTACTTTTGGGTAAAAACGTCTAAGTTCAGTAACCATTGATGAAATTGACTCTTTTAGCAGCGGATTCTGTCGCTAATAACATTCGTGTTATTTTTTTTAAACTCATAATATTATAAATAAAAAAAAACACTAAAATAAAGAGTAATAAAAAGAGAAGGACGAACTAAATTCAAGCACAGGTTTCCCCATTACATCCGATCTTAGCGTTCCTTCACTTCTATTGGCAAAAACATTATTTTTATCCAAAAAATTGAAACTAAATGAGGAAAAAAAAAACCTTTCCAAATGTAATGATTTACACATAATAAATCTACCCTAGCTAAGGAATAAGTCATTTTATTAGCATCCATATGCATCCAATGCAAGGACAAAATCGAAATTAAAAAATGAGCCGCTTTATTAGCATCCTTCTTGTTATTGTTATTTTTTAGTTTTGCCACAAATATAATAACATCGAATTTGAAATATTTCAATACAATAAAATTAGCATCTGTTAAAATATCAGATTGAAGACATTTGTTGCAAAAGTTAGTTGTAGCGCTCGAAGTTATTTTGATTCGGCCCTGAACTTTTGTAGGTTTCTTTATATATATAATTGCACAATATAAAAGTGAATTTGAATTTGTACTCTAAAATAAAAATTATTCAAGATTGATATATTATAAAATTCAAATAATTATTGGTCTAAAAGTCTTAAACCGTTATTTTTATTCAAATAGTCTTTGTTCCAATATGATAAAATAATTGGAAATTTCTTCCATATGATTAATTAATGAAACATGCCGATTTATTACTATTAAGTCGCCTTCTTTAGCCAAGACTTTTTGGGATTTATTCTTATTCTTAGCCTTATCTAATTTTTTTATTTTATTTTATTTGGTTGGACATTTCCCTGAAATTTCCGTAGAATTTGTATTTCTCTCGCTGTCATTTAAACTGACCAATTTAAATAATGTTAAAAATTAGAATTAAAATTAAGTCTTGGTCAATATTTCACTGGTTATGCTAGTTGCCCCCAACCACCCTTGAGCCTACAACGAAAGAATAATAATAATAATAATAATAATAATAATAATAATAATAATAATAATAATAATAATAATAATAATAATAATAATAATAATAATAATTGTTTAATAGTAGAATATTTTTAGAATAGTTAGACAGGTTTACTTGGACTGATGGAGTGATGAGCATGATATAAACTCAATCCTTTGCTAGCCTGGACTGGCTTTAGGTAAAGAACTTATTATTTATTGCTATCGTAATGCTTAGATAGTATTCTAGGTTAATATTATCCATAATCACTAAATTTACGTCTAATAATTTAAAAATAACTGAATTATTTTTCGTAACAAAATTGTCAATAAATTTTGCATTATTTTGTACAAAAGTCATCTTACCGGTTTTCTATGGAAACCATCGTCGAAGTGCTGACGTGGTACGCTACGTAATCTATTTGTGCACATGTGGCATGCCACATCAGCACTCCAGCAATAGGAATGTGCAGAACCGAATCGGAATCGAGAATCGAACCGAATGAATTTTGGTCTATTTGATTCGGTTATTTTGGTTCGTTTGGTTCTGGACTGAAATGAAAAATCGATTTGTTCGGTTCAGTTCTTAAAATTGAAAAACCGAAGGAATCGAACAGATCGAAATTTATATATATATATATATATATATATATATATATATATATATATATATATATATATATATATATATATATATTAGTACTAAAATTTCAGATTACACAGTTGGATGAGTGGTGTGATGCACAAAGGTCTCAAGTTCAATTTCCAGCAGTAGAGACATATTTTGCAGCTTTCTCTTTTTCAATCGTGAAATTGTAATAACATTTCATAGTACATAAAATTGTTGAGAAAAATAAAAAGAAAGGGTCAAGTTTCGAAGTCAAACCTAGTTAAATTGGCTGCAAACTAAAAATTGTATACTAGAAATTTTAAGTTTTATTTGGTCATAATATAAACCTCCATATCTCATCAGATCGACCTTCATAATTTAAAAGTTCGATAAAAAAGGAAGTGAGGTTGTTATTAGCATGCATAAGTCTCACTTCATCCATTGATTTGGTATATGAAAATATTTACGAATCTAGTGTTGACAAGAATTTTCTGGTAGAAATAGCATTATTTCTGAAATTTAAGATAGAAACATAGGATATTTCACACAATACAGTAATTTTTTTATGAACCAAACTAATAGTGAATGGACACATTTAATTGGTACCACCTTCCCACTACTTTTTCAATATATCCACAATTTTTTTTCTAATGTTTTATGAACTTGGTCTATGTTGGCCCAAGGGCATATCCAAATTTTGATGATAATCAAACCTTAAATAAACTCTATTCATAAATCTATTCTAAGCAATGTTTTGCAGGAATTTGTATTTATCCTTCTGATGAAACTATCAAAAATGAAGATTGTGGAATGAATTCTTGAAGATCAAGTTGAAGAACATTTTAGTCTAGGAAAAATTAGGTTACTAAATTGTAAGATCAATTTGAGGATCAAATTGTATTCATACATACATATTCTAAGTTTTAAAATTGCATAAAAATGTTTTTAAGTCATAAATTTCGTTTTTAGTTAAAACTGATTTCTTTCATAAAATACTTTAAAAAATGGTTTGTTAGAATTTGTGTCATTAGAATTTACATTAGAAATCTGAATAAATTTCTGATCGAAAATCTGCTTTGCACTAAAAGACAAAATAACGGCTAGTTAGAAACATAATTGTCTGTTCTGTCTTCTAACGGTCATAAACGGCTAGTTTTGTGTTTTTCCTTTTTAAACCATGTTTTTGGGTATAAATATGTGTTGTTAGATCATTTGGAAGTTAAAAGAAAATATTGGAAAGATTTTCTAACTCTTATGAGAAAGCTTACTTGTTTCAAATCTCACTTTTCATCTTTGCACTTCATCTTTACATATCATCCTCAATTGATTATAGCTTTTGTTGTAATTATTTGTGAGGAATCTTTATTGTGAAAGATTTTGAGTTGGGTTGGCTAGAACCTAAGAGAAATTCTAGTAAGTATTTTAATCTTTTACTTGGAAAAAAGATTATGGTTAGATATACATAGGATTGTATATTGGCTTGAACTCTTGCCCTTAAAAGAGTTAAGAGTGGAAAGAAAAGTTCAAGAGTGATTCTTGAGGAGTGGAGGTAGGCGGGTTGGCCGAACCACTATAAATTCTGTGTGTGCTTTACTTTTTTACTCTATTTTCTATCTTCTATAATTCTGTTTTACATTCTAGAAATCTGAGTTTTCAAATTTCTGTAAAATGAATTTCTGAAATATTCACAACAAATTTAACACACTTTTTCAGAAATATATTTGAAGTTTAAAAAGAACTTGCAAAATCTATTATTATTGTTATCTTGCATTTTTTATATTATTTGTTAGAAAAGCTACTAGAAATCTGCACTTGCATACAATTCTGTTCCTTTAGAAATTTGGCCAGAAAATTTCAAGACACCCAATTCACCCCCCTCTTGAGTGTCTTTCGAGACCTACATTTGGTATCAGAGCGGTTCTCTATTTCCTAAGGTTTAACACCCTTGAGTTATCCTAAAAATAGCCGAATCAAGTAGTTCTACTAATGCTATTCCATTCAAAGAGGGACATTCTGTCCATCGTCCTCCTATGTTTAGTGGTGAAAACTATCCCTTTTGGAAAGTTGTCATGAGACACTTTATCCAATCTCAAAATATGGATTATTGGGATATCATTGAAGATGGATATGAACCTCCACGAAAGATTTCTGATGAAGCAGGAGCATCAAAAACTGCTACTGTTTTAAAGACCAGAAAAGAATTCACAGAAGCTGAAAAGAGAAAAGTGCAGCTAAATTCTAAAGCTATGAGCATACTTTTCTGCTCACTGCACACAAATGAATTCAACAGAGTTTCTAGATGTGACACAGCTAAAGAAATCTGGGATAAGCTCTAAGCTACATATGAAGGTACGAATCAAGTTAAAGATACTAGACTTCATGTTCTTATGATAGATTATGAAGCATTCAAAATGAAGCCAGAAGAGTCAATTTTTGAGGTAATTAACAGGTACGTTAAATTAACTAATGAAATTAAACCTCTTGGTAAGAAACTTAATGAACATAATAAAATTGCTAAGCTTGTTAGAGGTATCACACCTAGATGGAAAGCAAAAGCATCAATTCTGTTAGATAAGGATCTTAGCACTTTAAATTTTGATAATATTTGCGGATCTCTTATTTCTCATGAGCTTTACATTAAGTCTCAAGATGCAGAAAAAGAAAAAGATAAAAAATTGAAAGCCGTTGCTTTCAAAGCAGAATTTAGAAGTGATTATTCTACAGGTGATGATGAGATGGCTTTAATTATAAAGAAGTTCAAAAAGCTATACAGAAATGGCAAAAAATCATACAAAAAGCAGCATCAGAAATTCTCCCACCATAAAGCAGAAAATTCATCAAATTCTGGTGGAGAAGTGATTTACTATAAATGCAACAAACCTGGTCACATCAAACCTAATTGCCCCAATCTAAAAAGAAAGAAGAAAAAGTTTAGAAAGAAAGCTATGAAAGCTACATGGAGTGACAGTGAAGATTCAAGCACAAGTGAACCAGAATCTGCAAATTTTGATGATGTTGGTCTGATAGCAATTTCTGATCGTGAAGACCAAAATTTTAATTCAGATGCTGATGACAGAAGTTCACCTGAAAATGATTCAGAAAATTCTGAGGTAAGTGATTTTGATTCAAATGAAAATGGCAATGAATATAAAAAAAAATGCTTGAATGCTTTGAAGATTTGCATCATAAATATCTTATGCTTAAAAAGACTTATATTGAGGTAAAGAAAAATTATGATGAGTTGCTTATGAAACACGAAAATTCAAAGGAGACAGAATTAAAAACAAAAAATGATTATTCGGTTTTGGAAAGTAAATTTATTGCTTTGCAAGAAAAATGCAATGTAAAAGAAAAACATGTTTGTGTGTGTAATGAGAATTTTGTTAAAAAACTGAATGCAAAATCTGTTCATAATTCTCATGCAAGTACATCAAAAAATTATAACAAAAATTACACCCATAAAAGGTATAAGAAATACTCATATGATAAAATGGTAATTAGCACTTCTACTACATGCTTTTATTGCTGTAGAAAAGGACATATTTCAAAATTCTGTTATTATAAGAAAAATGCTAATTCTATCAAATATAAATGGGTTGTTAAAAATTCTGTAAATGCTTTAACTAACAATGAAGGACCCAAGAAAAGTTGGGTACCTAGAAATACTTGATTTTTTTGCAAATTTGCCTAAAGAGAGCCAAGACAGAAAAATGGTATATGAATGGCGGCTACTTTAGGCATATGACGTGGGATAAAGCTAAGTTTTCTAAACTAAAAATCTGAAAGTAGTTTTGTCAGTTTCTGTGATAATAAAAAAAAAGAGTAAAAGATGTTGAAATGGAAAAATATATTCTATAAAGAAAATATTTGGTGAAGGGATGCCAAAAATGAAGATTGATAAAGATCATGTATGCAAGGCGTGCCAACTTGAAAAACAATCTCGAAATTCAATAAAAAAACCGACAGAAAACGTAACAAAAAATTTAGGTAGAACAATAAGTTATGCAATCAACAAAATTGCCGAAAGATTGAAGATTTCACAAGTATCTGGTATAAAAAAAATGATGACAGGAAGAGCCATGCGTGAATCTTGTGAGATGTTTAAACGAAAATTGGATGAGCAAGAAAACTTGAAATGTTGGCTCAAGGCAACAATCAAGAAGAAGAAAGACAAACCTTATCAACTGAGAAGAAGACTTGAAATAGGTATATTTGAGCATTTATTTTGTCTCTAAAAAGGTGTGTCTTCTTTAAATCTCTAAGAGTAATTTTTGTTGTGTGGTTTTTATCTTTGGCCTACTGGAATTTATTTTTGAAGAAGGGTTTACGTGTTGAAGAAGTTTAAGATAGAGGCTATGGTCAAGATTCATGTAAATTGTCTTTGTTACCCCTAAGTATTATGTGTGTTATTTTAAAATTATATAGGGGCATCCTTGATCTTTTGGTGTGCTTTGGGTTTCCGTGTCTTGGTAACTTAAAATTTTCATCTCTCCTATGTGTAATCATTACATGAACATGTATACTTTTTCAATGGTCAAACCACTTTATTGATTTTTTATTTATTTTGATAAAGTGACACGGATTTAAAATTTTTTTTGTTTAAGTTAAAAAAGTCATTGATTTGAGATTAAAACCATTCATTTCTTAAAATTTCCAAATAGTTGTTCATTTCTTTAAAACCACGTTCTTTGTTTCTCCATCTTCATTTTTTTCCTTTCTTGCCAAAATCGCACTCTCAATGAGCTGATCAAAAGAGGTGGAAAAATAGCATCATCTCCGGTCTCTTTCACCACCACCGGCACCTTCTCGGACGACCCAAACATCTCATTCCATCCAAGCTAGTTCGGTTCTCATACCCAAGTCGTCCTCATCTCGATCCACAAAAATAAAACTCCATTCTTCAAAATACACTACTTCCTTAATTCAAACCAACCTTTGTTACCATCTAAAAATTATAATTTGGGAAGAGTTGCTTCAATACGCTCTAGATGTTGCATAATATAGTGAGAAGCAAATATAGAAGAAGTTTATTTTTTTCGGTTCAAGATTGAAGATAAAAGTTTCAAAATGGCTTTGCAAGGTTTCATCTATATTGTTGCTTGATTTTTAGAACATCCAAAGGTATATTGCTCTCAAAACTCTATTAGAAAATTTCATCTAGAAATTTGAATGAAAATCTGTTGAGCGAACTGTATGTTTAGAAATTCGTATGTGAATTTTCTATGACGATTTCTGCACGTGAAAATGACCACTTTTTCTCCTTCTACTGCCATATATTAAATTGATATGATAGGTTGAGTGTTCTACTTTACAAAGCATGTATGTATATTGTCTTTTTTATCCCTAATTGCTATTTGTGTATATTTACAAATTATAGGGTGAAATATGTCATTTTATACTTTCATAATTTCCCACCATCTTGGTCTTTGCAAAATTACAATTTCCAATACAGCTTTTTAAAGTTCAAGGCAACCTTTTTCAAAAATTTAATTTTTTTAATTAAAATTTAAAAAGTTACTTTTTACCACCTAAAAAATCGTGTACTTTACTTTTACAAATTTCAAGTCAAAGTCTTTTCAACAAATTAATTGTTTAATGAAAAATTCAAAAAACAAATCCACTCTTTTACTCTAAAACATGATTCATTTGTAAATGTGATTTGTTGTTTTTGAAAAATGTGTTACTTAAAAAAAAAGTTAACTTTTATCTTTAAAAATTGTGCCTTACTTTTAAAAAGTTAACTTTTTGACTTTAAAAATTGTAATTTTTGATTATTCCAACAAGTTAACTTTTTCAATTTTGAAATATGTGCTTTTTACTTTTTACTTTTTATCTTTTAAAAATTTCTCCATCACATTTCACACTTTACGTAACCTTTCTTTCAAAATTTTTAAAATATCATTTCTTTGTGTTTTTTCATACAAATAAGATTTATTCTCTTGGGAAAAGTGTGTCATTCATTTTTACTTTTTATCTTTTAAAATTCCACATTTCATATTTCACAATTTACATTTTAACTTCTTAAACAATCAAGTTCTTGTGTTTTATCTTAGTATCTTCTTCATCCTTTCAACTTCAAGCTACTGCCACCACAAGAAGAATAAAATTATTGGCAAAGATGAATTATTCACCAGTATTCCAGCAACCAACCGGTCAATACAGTTTTTTTTTCAGTAAGTTTCACAACCAAAACACCTAAAATCGCAAGCCCAAAAATCAAAAATCAAACTCCAAAATTCACTGTTTCATAGTCATTCTTACCAAATTGAAAAACCCAAGATGAAAAACATAATTTTGGATTATTCATCCTTATTTTTTTTACGATCTCCTTCGGCTGACCACGTCGCAGCAAAAATTAAGGATGGATAGGTTTTTCTATTTGAATTTTTGTTGGTATATTTTGGATGATAATTTTGTGGCGTAATTTTTTTTTATGATATTTACATCTGTTTGGGTTTGTTAATTTTTTTTTTGTATATTATGCTATCTCTTTCCTTTTTGATTGATGACAAAAAGGGTGAGAATAATGGAGAAATATTGATGAATAATGATATTTACAAAGGGAGAGAATAATGGAGAAAATAGATAATTCTTTAGAGAAAAATTGATGATTAAAAATGGCTAAATGATTTGCTATATGGCTATATGATTTGCTAATATTTTGGAATGAATTCTGAAAATTTCCTTGCTGATGAAAAATTATTTATTTATTGGAAATTTGATCTGCTGATGCATTAATACTATGTGATTTATTGTGATGCTTGACTCCTTTAAAAATATTTCTTGTAAAATCAAGTTAAATTTTTATAGAATTTATTGGCATGCTTATATTTTGATAAAATCTGAAGTTCTACAAGGATTTATACTTACTTTATAGATTTTATTTTTTCTGTAAATACCTCGTGCATATATTCAGGGGGAGCTTTTTAGACTAACCTAGATAGACTTTCAAGTGGAGTTTATTAAGGTTTTATCATCGTCAAAAAGGGGGAGATTGTTGGCCCAAGGCCATATCCAAATTTTGATGATAATCAAACCTTAAATAAACTCTATTCATTAATCTATTCTAAGCAATGTTTTGCAGGAATTTCTATTTATCCTTCTAATAAAACTATCAAAAATGAAGATTGTGGAATGAATTCTTGAAAATCAAGTTGAAGAACATTTTAGTCTAAGGAAAATTAGGTTACTAAATTGTAAGATCAATTTGAGGATCAAATTGTATTCATACATACATATTCTAAGTTTTAAAATTGCATAAAAATGTTTTTAAGTCATAAATTTCGTTTTTAGTTAAAACTGGTTTCTTTCAGAAAATACTTTAGAAAATGGTTCGTTAGAATTTGTGTCATTAGAATTTACATTAGAAATCTGAATAAATTTCTGATAAAAAATCTGCTTTGCACTAAAAGACAAAATAACGGCTAGTTAGAAATATAATTGTCTGTTATGTCTTCTAACGGTCATAAACTGCTAATTTTGTGTTTTCTCTTTTCAAACCATATTTTTGGGTATAAATATATGTTGTTAGATCATTTGGAAGTTAAGAGAAAATATTGGAAAGATTTTCTAACTCTTAAGAGAAAGCTTACTTGTTTCAAATCTCACTTTCCATCTTTGCACTTCATCTTTACATATCATCCTCAATTGATTATAGCTTTTGTTGTAATTATTTGTGAGGAATCTTTATTGTGAAAGATTGTGAGTTGGGTTGGCTAGAACCTAAGAAAAATTCTAGTAAGTGTTTTAATCTTTTACTTGGGAAAAAGATTGTGGGTAGATATACATAGGATTGTATATTGGCTTGAACTCTTGCCCTTAAAAGATTTAAGAGTGGAGAGAAAAGCTCAAGAGTAATTCTTGAGGAGTGGAGGTAGGCGGGTTGGCCGAAGCACTATAAATTCTGTGTGTGCTTTACTTTTCTACTCTATTTTCTATCTTCTATAATTCTGTTTTACATTCTGAAAATCTGAGTTTTCAAATTTCTGTAAAATGAATTTCTGAAATATTCAAAACAAATTTAACACACTTTTTCAGAAATATATTTGAAGTTTAAAAAGAACTTGCAAAATCTATTATTATTGTTATCTTGTATTTTTTATATTATTTGTTAGAAAAACTATCAGAAATTTGCACTTGCATACATTTCTGTTCCTTTAGAAATTTGGTCAGAAAATTTCAAGACACCCAATTCACTCCCCTCTTGAATGTCTTTCGGGACCTACAGTCTAGGTACGTCTTTCTCCAGAAACATAATATTATGAAGAACATGAGTAGCATAATTAACAGATGGATTAACATTTCACAGTGCAAACTGCAGATCTACCTAGTATAGGGTATGGATTGATAGATCATTGGACTGGAAACTTTCAATTCTGCCACTAAGCATTCGTTTAGTTCATTCACTACTTGGAGTATAGTCGGCCTTCCAATTGAAGTGGGAGATGCACAAGCCATTGCTATTTCAACAGCTTTCCAGACGGAGAATATATCGAAATCCCCTGCTAATCTTGGATCAACGATGCTTTCAATATCTCCATTTTGGAGCAGGGCCCCAACCCATTGACTTAAATGAGTTCTTCCGTTGGTGTTTCCAAAAACGGGCTTGCCCGTTATTATTCTCAAAAGAGCAACTCCAAAGCTATACACATCGCTTTTCTCTGTTAACCTACATGTCTCAGAGTACCTACAAGCCATAATATTGAATTCAAACCATGCAAATCCTCAATAAAATGATAAATCTACATCATTAAACTAAAAACATTGAGACATTTCTTTTAGTTTCACAAAAGATGAAGGAGAATTAAGGAATTATAAATCACTCACTCGGGATCGAGGTAACCGGGGGTACCAGCAACATCTGTTGATGTGTATGAGCCACCTTCAGCTAAGAAAGGTCGGGACAACCCAAAATCTGCTAGTTTGGCTTGGAATTTATTGTTTAATAAGATGTTTGAGGTCTTTACATGTCTATGTACAATTGGTGGCTTGGACCCATTATGTAGATACTCCAATCCTACACAACATCTGCATGTATTAGTTCACTTATGCCAACAAATTATAAACATTAAATTGAATGATATCTAGCAAAATTTATCTCCGTTATTAACCTTTTGCAGCATCCACAGCTATTTGAAGCCTTCTCTCCCAACTCAATGCAATTCTGTTGGCATCTATATTTACAAAAAAGATGCATCTCAAATTTCTAATGGTAATGGAAAAGTTTCTATATGCCAATTATAAACTCTAATACTTGTGCTAATTAAGATTTATCATATCGTCAATAATGTAACTGAAATTCACCTGACAGATGCTTTTCTAAATCTCCATTAGCCATGTACTCATAGATGAGAGCCATATTGGTGCCTTCATTACAGAAACCAACAAGGTTTGTCAGGTTTCTGTGATGAACTCTCAAAAGAAGTTGGACCTGTAATCAGAAATCATTAATCCATTTTCGTTGTTCAGCACACTGTCTGCAGAGAGGAAATCAGAAATCAACAGTATGGTTTACCAATCATACCTCTGCCTGAAACTGTTTACATCCCCGAACAGATGGTGAGGAGAGCATTTTCACAGCTACTTCACTGCCATTCATGTAGCCATGGTAAACTGTTCCAAATCCTCCCTTACCAAGAACCGTTGCAAAGCTGTTAGTAACTTTTAGTATCTCAGAATATGTAGGGTGTCGATTTTTTAACTGCGGTGTATCGGGCAGTTTATTGGTAATTCTGTCCGCCACATACATGCCTGGTAAAATATCAACTAGTTTTATTAAGCAGTAAATAAAGGGCCGCTATTAACGAGAAAATGCTTCCATATTCACATGGAATTTCAAGTGCTTAAAGATATTCGAGTGTGGAATTATATTACCCTGCTGTTTTCTTCTTTTAAAGTTCCAAAACAAGATAGACAAAGCAGCCATGATGATGAACACTGCGGCAGCAGCAGTAGATGCCACTATTGGAATAATAGAGTTCTTCTTCTCCTTCTTGCACGAGAAGGATGCGCATAGATTGGGATTCTCGCCAGCACTAAATTAATTGCAAATATTTCAATAGCGGTAAAAATATTTTTAATTAAATGAATTCCTGAAAAACGGACAATATGCAGGCTTTATGTGATCACCAAAAAGCAGAAATAAAATATATGACATGTAAAGGATGTTAAAAAAATTAGCATTGTTATTGCAATTTCTGGTAGCATATAAATACACACCTTAGTGTTAGTAAATTCTTTTTTGACCTTTCAAGGAGTACTGGTGGAACTGAACCTGTGAGTTGGTTTCCTGATATGTCTCTGGAAAGTATAACAAAGAAATATCATATTCCATGCAATTACTACTTCTGACAGGTATGCAGTTTCCACTTTAAATATTAATCCCAAGTAACTTACAGGAATTTCAAGGACGGCAACTGACAAAGAAAATCAGGCACTGATCCAGTCAAACTATTATTCGATAAGTCCCTGATAATAAAATAAAATATTGTAAGGAGATTTTTTTTTTTCTCACGGCAACATGATCACTTTATTTGAGATCCGAAAAATTACAGGGACTGTAACAACGTGAGGTTGGATATGTAAGGTGTAATCTCCCCAGCCAAACCACTCGAGGATAAGTTCCTAATTGGTTACTGGGTAATTTTAGTACCTGATGGCTCAAATTCAGGAGGAAAAGAAGGAAAAGAGCCCAGACTTACAAGGATACGATTCTAGGCATGTCATAGTCATCATAGCTGCAATTCAGGCCCGCCCACAAGTGAGTTTGAGGGGCACATGGATCTCCTTCCCAGTTTTTTTTAACTCCATATGTCGACTTGATATTTAGTATGGCATCAACTGATGGATTCATCATAAAAAATAGTGAAAATGAGAAAGCTAGATAAGAATCTAGACTTAGCCAATGAAATACAAAAATAAAAGAAAAATGAAAAGAACATACCGTCTTCTTGATCAGATTGAGATTGTGAGAGCCCAACAACATAATAAATCTCAATTGCATTGATAATGGGTGGAAGGGTTGCATCTTCAGTTTTCTCGAGGGTAATATTATAACTCCCTCCAGTCAATGCTGAAGGTGTAAATATAGTTTTTGGGGACAAATACTTGGGAACTAAGGATTTATCATACCATTTTTCCCCATTCAAATAAATGTCAAATTCCCTGTATTCGTCGGCTTGAAGAATTTCAACTTCAGCAAAGTGCATGTAGACATAATATTCGCTGTCGACACCTTCAGAAGTTTCAATGGAGAAAGAAAGTGGCTCGTTGCTATTTGCTGGTATGTCAGCAGTTCTCATGACAATTGATGGTAGCTGGTAGGCATCTGGCTTCTGGTAAGTACCATTGGTTAGTGACTCTATCGATGCTTCGAAACTGAAATCAGGACCCCAAATACGATCATAAATATCAGCTGGAAACCTGAGAAACGATCACATATTTAATTAAACCCTCTTAACAAATTCTTGATGGTACTAACTAATAAAATCAGTTTGATGGATGGCATAAGTTGGCTCACCTAACAAATGTTTGAGATCCCAGATCAAGCCTCGCGAGGAGTGCTAGTGATCCAGATTGAGTATTGTAAGTTTCATTATTCAGCGGTCTCAGTTCTAATGCCGAAATGAATGGGGTACCGGGTCCTGTTTTCACTAGGCAGACAAACAGATAGTTCCTTGTAGTTACATGTAGGATCTCTCGAGAATATATGACATCTGCATTCTCTATTTGCATAGTAATCCACTTGTTAGGTCCTAAATGCAGATCAAATGATGTTGATACATTTAGACCATCATAATTTCCATACATGAACATAGCTCTGATCAAATACTTGGTGTCCCGATTAACACCTATTTTGTAGCAGTTTCTTTCTCCCTGAGGAAAGCTTCTAACATACTCTAGCTGCCGCGGCAATAATGGACTGTTAAATTCAGATGATATACCCCTGCTTATGCCAGTATCTATGATTGCTGTGTCTGAATAGTAGTGCAGGTCTGTAAATGGATCAGTACTATAGCTAGCATTGTCTGGTAGTCCGCAATCTATGCTAATGAAACCTGGAAAAATTGTAAGTAATTAGAAGGGCTTAACATGATGCAATGTTAGTTGAGACAGACAGATACTATCTTGTCATTCAAAAGATTGAGATTCGCACCTGATTGATCCTCAGCCTGAACCAAGGTTGTAAGCAACACGAAGAAGAAACATTGTAACATCTCCATCCTAGTCTTTAACTGCTTCCCTGTGAGGAGGTAATGAAATTGCCGAGTGACAAAATTGATCTTCAAAAGTTTTGCATACACGCCAGTAAATTTGTCTTTGTCCATTTATTATATGTTCTGCTTATTTTGTTTCCATTAATTTGTGACATCACAATTTCTTAAAGGCAGAGGGATCATACCAGTGCCACTAAAACTACTAACCTAAAAGCTCATTGGCTGTGTTTTTGATAGCTAAATAACTGTATTTTACAATCTCCTGAAGCCATTCTAAGAGATTTCTGTAAAACCTGTACCTTTTGCCAAATTATAAACCGTAAACATTTGGCTATTTGCCATTTCTTTGATCAAAACTGGAATTCCGTATCTACAAAAGCCTAATTAGCAAATTCCTCCAAACTTAAACAAACAGAAATAACGGTTTCACTCTTCAATTAATCAAGAATAAGTATGAAAGAAAATCCGACAGTACATATTTAAGAATCAGGACATGCTCACCTGACATTCGAGCTTTCTCGAAGCAAGCGTACTTGGCCGCCGACTCCTACCCAAATTTACTGTCTTTAGCAGGCAAATGCATGCTAGGAAGAGACTTAATCGATAACATTTGCGAAGCAATAGAGTTTATATAATAAAAATACAAACTATTGATTGTACGTAGTCAACTCCAAGCTACTGGCTAAGTCACAGCCACGACCCAAAGTCTTTTAACCCAAACTTTAAGTTTAAATTGACGCCAAGTCTTTAACCCAAACGTCAAGTTTAAATTGACACAAAGTCTTTAACCCAAACATCAAGTTTAAATTGTCAAGTTGCAAAAATTTCCCTAAAATTCAGCAAAATATGTTCAGTAGCTCCAGCGCGGTGATCACATTTGGCATTCGGGTCGTACCACTTAGGGTAAGGTGGATTGAGTGGCTTTAACGGGATTAGGCTGATCATTTTGTTCTGCAGTAATTGGGGCAACAGTTATGTATAAGTTATGGGCATAGGATGTAATTGAGAATAATATAAGAAAGTGATGCCTACCGGAAAGCTGGGCTGAGCTAGCCAAGGAAACAACTGTCGGCAGGTAGAGCCTTGATATTTTAAAATTAGAATAATTTTTATCCTTATAAAAAATTCTGTTAATTTTAACTAATTTTATTTTCTTATATGATAGTAAAATCTAATCAAATCCAATCATTCATCGTTATGTGCCACTTTTTATTTTTATACTTTATTGATGAATCTACTCACACCCATCAAAATTTACGACATGTCATTCTCGGCTAAGCGAGTATTATTTTCAATCAGTTATCCTCTTTCACTTGTCATTTTCTCTTTTCTCTTTCCTTTTATTTTTCCTCTCTTTTCACTTATCTCTCTCTCATCTCTCCCTTTTAGGGGTGTTCATCGGGCGGTTCGGGTGAGCCCGACCCAAACCCCAAATTTTTTCCTATATCCCAACCCTACTTTACAAATAGTTCGGGCCTCTACCTGAATAACCCGAACAATCCGAATTTATTTTTTCCTTTTATTTTAAATTATTTAAAAGGAAATTCACACTACCTGAACTTATCCGATTATTAAAACGCCGTGTTTTGGAAGGAGAATATTTGTTTTTCGGGTTGTTGGGGTTAATGAGGGTTTAACCCGACCCGAACCCGAAAAACCTAAAATCCCTAACCCTACCCGACCCTAACAACCCTAATAACCCTACCCGAATTCCTTGTACGGTGTGGGTTGTTCGGGTAGGGTCGGGTTTTGAACACCCCTACTCGCTTTCCTCCTTTCTCTTCTTTCCTCTTTCTCCTCCTCTCTTTCATTTATTATTAATTAAATACAATAAAATAAATTAAAATATCATTTTATTACTCAATAATTAAATAAAATTTTAAAAAAATTGTATGAAATAATATAAATACTTATATATATATATATATATATGTCTAAAACACTTACAAAAAAATTTATTTTATTTTTGCACATTATGAATAAATAATACTCTTTTAAACCAATTTTATAATAAAAATAATGACATAAATAATATGTAAGTCCAAAAATTATAAAAAAAAATTCAAAAGTAATAATAAATTATAAATACTTTAATACTATAATTTTTTAAAAATCGGAATGAAACATAATGCATAGATTAGATTATTTTTAATGAATTTTTTATTCCATGCATGGATCTTTATATTCTATGGCTCCATCCTATCCCGGCCTAAACTAAACCGAATCTAATACAACCCGAAGTATATCTATATTTTATTTATACAAGTTTATACAGAAAAATCTTTAAATTCATATTAGGCCTGACTCGACCTATTTCTAACAGGCCCGAACTCAATTGAGCCTAAAATTGGCCTAGATGTTATTTATGTAGGCTTGTGTAAAAAAAGAATCTTCAAATTCTGATTAGGCCTGATCCATTTTGGCTTGACCCGAACCAAATTCGGCCCGAAATAGGCTTGTATTTTATTTATACAGACTTGTATAGAAAAAAATTTTCAAATTTTAGTTGGGTCCGATCTAAATTCAACTCATCTCGGTTCGGTCCAAACTTGGCCTCTCGCATTTAGTATGTCGTAATTATATCAAGAATAAATTTTCATTAAAAAAAGGATTAAATGGATGTTCCATATATAGTTTCAAACATTAGAGTTACTATGCAATCCATTTAGTTCACCATCCACCAATTTAGGCCACCAAACAATCTATTTAGGTTACATGCAACCTATCTGGGCCAATACATATATAGCAAACACATGGATTAATCCAAATCTGTCAAATCCATTTGAACATTAGCCTATTTACGGTTCATAAATAATAGCACATTTATGATCTGCCTATTTATAACTCAAACCAAATTTGCCTAACTTGATTCATTTTTCACCCATATATATATATATATATATATATATAGTAGCTTAAGAATATATAAATTAATGCTTTTATAATTCACAATTAGGTTAAATAGAACTTGTTTAAACATTAATATATAGGTAAGTATGAAATTAAAAGGGAATAGCAGGACAAGGTTTAATGGAAGTGGGTTAAAGCTCGATATTGTAGTTCTACAAACTTTTGTTAGGATATTTTTAGTTCTTACTAGGAACACGACAAAAAAACTGCTAATTAGCGACGAAAAATTTTGTCGCTAATAATCAGATTTTCGTCGCTAAATTAAATTAGCAACGCTGCGACGAATAGTTGATAAAAGGCCAGTTGCAAATATATTAGCGACGGAATTAAAAATCAGTTGCTAATTTAGCGATGAAAATTTCGTCGCTTAATTTTTTCCGTCGCTAATTTATATTCCTAATTAGTCGCCGAATTATAATAATAATATTTAGCGACTACATTGTTCGTCGCTAATTAAAAATTTACTGTAAAATTTAGCGACGAAATATTGTCGCTAATATTGTCGCTAATTATTAGTTAAATTCCAACGTTTACACAGTAACGACAGTTGCTGTCGCGAATCCGTCGCTAAATTATTGCATAATTTAATTTTCATCCTGTACACTATATAAATAATAATCTTATACTATGAAATTCATATATAATAGATACAAATATAAATAATAATCTTATATTTTCATATGTATATAATTTGTAATGAATTCATTACAAATATAGAATTAACATAAAAAAAACAATAGATAAAACAAAGCATTGTTTATACAATCCATTTCCCTAAAATTAATAACTAACAAATTAAATCTTTACAATTTTCTACCAAATATAGAATTAGCTCCTAGCTAATATTGTTGTAGTAATATACCCTAAGCCTTAAATGTAGTTCCTCTTTACCGATAGTCTGTGGCTAGAAATACGTGAACCTTGTTGGCAGTAGCTGGGGACTAACTCCTACAAAGCCTTCATTCTCTCAACAATCCACTCCTTACGCAGCTGTATCCAGCAGAGGAAAGAATGAAAAGCTTATACAAACAGCAATCATATAGAAACAGCTACCAAATAATGATATAAAACTTTTCTTTTAACTATGAGTAAAGTGATGACACAAAAGGTGCAAGCAACAGTAGCAACAATACCACTACAAGATTAATTTCTCCTACTTCAAATAATGAAACCAATATACATAAGATGCTAGCTCATCTTTTTCCCTGTTACCATTAGTTTGGAAAAACACCGAGTTTTTCCTAGAGGAGCAGAATTACACTAATTCTGCATTTAAAATAGAGTAAGGAATTTTAGTCAGCCAAATGATGCCTTAAGGGTTGCTAGGATTTTCTGGTAACTTTTTCTATTTAGGAGTTCTATACACAACTAAGATCTTATTTATTAGCATATTTGATTATGAGAAAATTTAATCGTAAATAAAGGGTGAATAATTATCACAATGCCTTGATAAATGTGTTCATTAAGCTCATTTTTCAATTTTAACTTGCTACTATAAGAATTGTAGCAAATGCTTTCAAATTCTTCCTTGTCAGCTTCATTATTCCCAGCACCACTACAATGCCTAAAGTAAGTTTCACTGATTGCCACATAACCACCAAATAAGCCTAAGCACAATACTCAAATCCTGCAAATACAACCATCGATATACAACTAACACTAAGTCCTGGCTATTTTTCAGCTTGTTTTCCCTTTAATTCGTAATGCAATGACCCTGAATTTTCCTTTTCCACTTGTTATTTTAGTTCAAGAACACATCCTTTGTGATCAACTCCCTATAAATACATTTTTTCAACCCTACTTTTTATCTCAACCAGAAACTGTAGGTTATATTTATAAATTAACTTTTTCTCATCATGAAAATCAAACACCTGCCACCATATATCTCTGTATCCAAAAATTGTAATGTTTATATGAACGAGCATTAGAGAGGTTTATTTTGTAATTTACAATGCAACAAATGTCATATGCTTGCTCTTTGGTTTGAGATGTGACCTGCAATTTCAACTTTCAAGTAGTATTAAGCTTAAAAAAGAAAAAATAATAATTCTAAAACTTGCACAGTAGAATACCTAAGGTATTGGCAATGAGATCTGCCTCAATGAATTCAAATGTTTCAAATCCAGACATATATTGAAGCCACCAATAGAATTATCATTGTTTTTTCATACCTAGAAGTTGTTCAGGGGTTCATAAAACTTTGAATGTAGTTGCAATTCAGTTGGTGACTGCAATTGATTAGATGTTTGATATAACTTGTCAACCGATTTATTTTCAAAGTCTTCACCCAAGGTAGATGCTAGCTACTCTAAAGGTCTCAAGCACATAGTTACAACTCTTCTATAAGTCTCACCAGTTTCCTTAAAGAATGCAGCTCGTCTCCAAGTATCAACATTATTCTCGCAAACCATACAAAGATCAAGATATGCAAGATGCTGTGGAAGAGAACCTGGGTTGCTCTCTTCCAAAGCTATAAGGAGAGGCTTGTTGGGGTTTGTTTTTGCTGCTGCCGATCCTTTTGGCGGTGCAAATATAAACCTTTTTGTATTTAGCACCTTTACAGAAACATCAAGATGTCAATTATAGAGAATATTTTTTTCAGGGGAGGGACACAGTATACATGATTATTGACAAAGCACAACAAAAGATGTTATCTGGATGGAATACATAACTTTTCAAGTCGAGTTACACAGAAATAATAGATGTAGATAGTAAAGGACCAGTCATCAGGTGGATGCCCTTATGCGTTCCAATATAAATACCCCTTCAATAATGTTTTTGAAGAAGACACATTTGACACCTAGACAGCTGAAAATTAAACATGTCTGCTCATACATAGATATAATGAAATGCCCGAACAATTGCAAATAAGACAAGACATAGAAAAAACAAGTTCAAACACTTCGGATACTTAAAATCATAGTTTATAAAATGTACGAATTCAGAATTAAAACCCAATACAATAACAATAATAATAAGAGAGGAAAGACAAACTTGATGTAATTCGTGGCTTAATTCCCAGCAGAGGAACACAAAAAAGCTCCTACAGTATAGGAGTACCTGCTACCACTGTCAGCACTATATAGTCAGCATAGCTCCCATTGATTTAACTGTCTTATTTGGACAGATTTTGGGAATGCCCAAATATTTAAAAGCTAAAGATTTTGAAATTTGTTTACATAAAACTGAAAGATAAACCAACAAGAACTCCACAACTGCTCATACTCACAAAGATGCACAGATGCAGAGCAGTAAAACATGGCAATTGCTTATACACCAAATATAGGGCATTATTGATCATAGCTGACAATAAGCAAAATGTGGAATAAATCAAAACTCAACTTTGGGAGCAGCAATGTTTGGTTACCGACCTCAACAACAGGCTTTGCTACTGCTTCATAAACATGTTTTTGAGAGGCAGTTCCTGTAAAAATTTCATCAAATCTGTAAGATTCAGAACTCCAGTTGTTTTTCCTCAATTTCAACCTTTTTAGCTGCTTGAAAAGAAAAATCACCTTGATTAACCAAAAAGACAAAGTTTATATATTTTGAAAAATTACTTATGTAGTGGATAATTTTCAAGAAAACTGCATAATTAACCACATAATCAACTGTAACAATTAATCCATCATTATCAGATACAAGTTTTACTCTCGCAATTGTATTGTAGAAAAAGTAAAATAAAAGAAAAGAGGCCACCTCTGGCTATAACTCTACACAATCGACAAAATCAGCATCCAAAATGAGATCCTCATCATTTTTTGGTCTTACTCTGATGGCTACTCTTACTCTTTAAACGTCTGTGTCCATAAAAGAAAATCAAAATCCAAAAATTGAGGCATCATATAAAGATATTTTAATAGACCCTTGATAGGTTCCAATCATATTATGTGAGTTAAAAACATGTTCAACCAACTCCACTTAACATATGAATTGTTCTTTAAGATCTAAAGTTTGTTTGGATCTTTAGCTACTCTATAATACTATTCTGGAAAAGCAAAGTGAAAGTGCTTCTAGAAATGAGAAAACATCCAAGAAGGTTGTGAATAAATTACCATTATGGTTGGTAATGATGCTGCACAAACCCCCTCACACTTGATAGTACGCTCATCTACACCAGATGCTACAACCTAATAAAGAACCAAGCCATTGCTACAGTTTGTTATTTCCAACTATACAATTACTTGTAGGGCATATATACCAAAGGAAAAGATATAAGTATATACAGAAACAATGCATAACATCCAAAAAATACCCCAAAAGTTTCAAAGTTACATTTTGGTTAGCCATTCTAGACTAAAGCTCTATTAGCATTGTCAAAAAGAAAGCTAAATGAACATACTAAAGGAGGTGCACACGCAAAAAAAGCTGTTGCTCCAGGAATTAACAGTTGTATATGACCTGAGATAGCATCTTCAGATACACCTGCCAAGAAATATCTCCATATGATGCTGACTCCGTCAACAGATAAGGTAAGACCTAACAACCCCAAGAATGCAAATCCAACGAATTATTTTTTATTTTAGAGGTAAACCACTCTAAAGTCCCGTTTTATTTTCAGGGCAGTAACCACGGGATCTTCATTGTTATATGAATAAAGCACAAAGAATCTATACTCACATGAGCAGCTACATCAATCTCAATAAAAAAATCTAAATTTTATAATTTTGAGTACTCCGAATTTAGCTTCTATCGAATTCATTGCAAAGAATTATTTTTTGCCAAAATCTTTTGAAAAGTAAGCTTAATAAAGACATGTATGTATATAAGGAACCAAATATTTTATAGCATTAAATAAGATAATGAGATTGAAATCTTGATTGCATATCTCAATTTGTGGATAAAATGAAGGAATTGAACGACAAATGTCCTTATATCCATTGATGTTTGAGCCCCACATATATCAAAACATCACAAGTTTGTAAAGCTACCAGATAGCTTTCTTCCTTTAATCTTTAGTCTGATTACTTGTGATATTACGAATACCAATATTTATAAGGTGTGCCACCCAATATATGGTTGAAGAAAAAAGAAACAACAAATAAAGTTGTACTTGCCTGCCTATTCTTCCCCTACATATAGGATTTTTCATTACAAAAATCAGACTTGAAGATTCCATTCAATAGGCCCAGGGAGATATGGGGAAGGTCAATATAAATGGTGGTATTAATTTAATTACCTTAACTAGGTTGGTATTAGAGAAGAAAAAGGGTAAAGCTTGGTCATAATTCCATTTATGGGAAAAGATGAATTGTCTAAGCTATTTATTTATAAAAATGGCTAAGAATTTATTAACATGTTATCACAATTTGCTAATAGGGAAGAAGATCAAAAGTCTATCCTATTTATATATGCAAAAGGAAATGGCTCAGAGTCCATTAACATTTTTTTTGATAAGCTAAAGATTTTATTGATAAAAAAAGCACAACAGCAAAACAGAAAGCCAAAGTAGAACAACTCAATCTAAAACAAAAGCGATCTACCCCTGAAAAAAGTTAAAAAAAACCAAGGCAACAGCAGCATGGAAAAAACCATAAAAGGTTGAGTCCAAACTCTGAGAGCAGTACCACAGTACAGATGACAAAGAGAAAATAAAAGAAAAGAAAGCTCCTAAAGAAAATCAGCGACACAACTAGACAACAGGATAACAGACGAAAACATTTGGATGCCTACTTCCAGCGAAGAAGACAACCCCCAGCTGGCAATATCAGGTAACAGCAACAAAGAAAAGCCACAAGGAAGCTACACAGTGCATAAAACCATCGCCAAACTGAAGAAGACTGTTAACATGTTATTGCTATTTGTTAACAGGGAAAACCAAATAACAATAGTGATTGATGTTGGCAAACGATTAATGATGGAAAGGAAGTGCACACTTACAACTCTTTTCGTTACAAAGCTCCACTAAACTAGTATGCACAACAACAAATGGCTTTTTGTCACTTATTTTAACAAAATAATTTTTAGTTCAATAAAAACCTGTCACATACTCTCTTAAGACTAATGTTTTAATTTAATTCTTCAAATCAATTCAAATGGCATTAATTGATGATTAATTGCACCTGGCAACATAGTCGATAGATTCTTTAAGCTGTGGTTGGAAATATCTTAAGATTCCAAGGCATTGCAAGCAATCCACAGCCCAGATGTGCTCAAATAAATCAACAGGATAAACACCAGGTGCTGAAATTCATCAAATGATGCATTAGTTTATTGGATTGCAATTTGAAGAATTTAAAAAGTGAACGTGAAAGCTTGTATTCGAGGTTACCTCCATCAAATTTTTGCACGATGTCGTTTAAATATCCTAAGAAATTCTGATCTTTAGTGTGCATGAAAGCAAAGGCAGTACAAGATGGAGAAAACAAGAATAACCTATCTTTACCCTGCAATTTCAGAAGCTTTACTTACTCCAAGTATGTCATTCCTTACAAGTTGTGGAGAAGTGTGGTGGGCTCTTTGTACAGTATGTCCATATATATAACCATGCCTTGTTCTTGGGACATATAGGATACGAAGGACATACTGTACAAAGAGCCCACCACACTTCTCCACAACTTGTAAGGAATGACTATATATATATATATATATATATATATATATATATATATATATATATATATATATATATATATATATATATATATATATATATATATCTCAAAAATTAGAACAAAACTCAGAAATTAGAATCAATTTCTTACTTTGAGAGCTTTAGATTTCTTCTATCGTAGATTTCTTTCAAGAACCTTGGAAAGTCCTTTGGAACTTCAATCTCTAATTTTTTTGCTCAATCAAGAAGTGCTGGGAAAATAATTTCAAAGCCAATAGGCATGTGCTCAGCATTCTCATCTTCAAACTTGCTGAAGTTTTTTTTTAAATATCTCATTCCTGCTTCACACTTGTCGTGGTGTATATTCCATGATTTTAAGGCAATAATGTAAGCTAATGTATTAAGTATCCTATCATAGGCATTGAATCTATGAGCATCACCTCATGAACCATCTGAAAGTTGATTATTGGCTATCAATAAAAGAGCAGAAGGGAATTGAGGAGCATCACTTCCATTCACATCTTTCATAAAAGCAACCCATACTGTATCATATCCTGATATATATATTTCTCCATCCTCCATTAACTCTAACATCCCTTTAATACTTTCCACACGTTTCTTTATCTCATCCGATGGACAAACCTAGAGAAACACAAGCTAACATATACTGAAAGCAATTAATAACCAAAAACACATTCGATCAATTTCGACCCAAATGTTGAATCTCTTTCAAAATCGTCCAATAATCTAGCCCAAAGAATCGATACCCACAAATAAACCAAAACAAATCACAAAATTGAAAACCAAAAATAGAAAAGAAAGAAAAAGGTACCAGAGAAAAAAATAGGGAAAGAGCAAGAAGAATAGTTTATCAGCAACCAGACAGATAAAAATAACAAAGAAAATTAACACGAGAGCAATATATAGGAGAAATAAAAGAAATGGGTCTCTCTTACTGGTCCATGTGGAGAACGTCATGGAGGCACGTCGCTTTAGATCTATCGATAATAGAGCAAGTAGGTGGTGAAGAAGACTCTGTCGATGGAAAGCAGCACCGGTATGGAGTCTAACATAGGTGAAACTGAAAACGTGTTAGGGCACAAGGAGTTTTGCTAGAGAAGACAACAAATGACCAAGCTTTTGTGAAAAATAGATAAAAGGGTTTTTCTTTTATTTGGGCGCCACTTCATCCTGCGCAATTTTCTATTTTAAGACCAAAAATTAATTGTTTTTAGGACTAGATTTTTTTTCCTCACAACTATTACGGGTTAAATTAAAAATTAATGATCATATAAAAAATTAGTCCTTATTAGTATATTTTTAAGCACTAGAAAATTGACTGGTCCTAAAACTGTGGTCTTTTAATAAGCCTTTTTCTAATATTTTTATTGAAAAATTTCAAAATATATTCTAATAATTTTATTAATTTAATAAATTTATATATTTTAAAATTTTAAAATATTTAAAAATTATATTAAAAAAAAGAAAAATGTCAATTTATACTTGATTAAATATATAGTATAATAAGATTACAAGCAAATAAAATACAATTATCATATAATACGATTGCAAGTGAAAAAAGAGATGCATACAACTAAGGCCAAACAAAGAAGGAGAAGCAACAGGGGAGGAAACTCTAAAGCGATTTAAAAATGCGAGAGTTGAGTAAAAAAAGGTGGAAGGAATGCCAGGGATAAAATTTTAGTTATCCAATAAATATCTCACTCCAATCTTCTAGAATCTAAACGTATTCTTAAATTATTATTATTATTATTATTATTATTATCCAATAAGAAACTTAAATCTTATTATTATTATTTTAATTATTTGAATAATTATTATACATTTATTTGTTTTAAATCCTTTGTCATTAATTCTTTAATTTTTGCTTTAAATTCAAATTATCACTTTAAAATTTTGAAATTATACAAATAAATCAATCATAAAACCAGTATCAAAATACTGTACACTCATATTAAAAGTGCTCTCGAGCGATTTTAAATTTTTGGGACATTATAATTAAGTTTGAATAAAAATAATTTAATTATAAAACTAGACATTTCAATTATTAAAAACTGAAGTTAATTCAATTAATTAATTTTTATTCAATTAAACAATAAATTAAGCTTAAAATCATATATGCATTAAATTGAAATTGTGGAGAGGTGAGGGAAGAGAAAATATTATTTTAATACGTAGGGTAAATTTTTAAAATTACTAAAATTTTCCTACCAAATTTCATCATTTTATCCTTGTATTCAAGGATAATTTTGTAAATATATATAACTAAAATTTTTTAATAATTTAAAATTTGCTCAAAATTTTAACAAAATAAAAATAAATTATAAATTTTTCATAACCATTTTAAATGAAATAATAAACTTTATATTATTATTATTATACAAATATTTATATTTATTATTTTTCATAATATGACTATATAATAATTATAATAATTACTTTATTATTATTATTTTTAAAATGCAATTTCTTTAAATAAATAAGTTTATATTTGGGGATAATTGATAAGGAAATCAATATAATTCCTAATAATTTAATATTTGATTTAAATTTTATAAAATATAAATTAATTACAAAATTTTTTATTATTATTTTAAATGAAATAATAAATTTTATATTAATATTTTATAAATATTTATTTTTATTAATCTTGAACACGCAAATATATAATAATCGTAACAATTAGTTTATTATTATTATTAAAAATGTAAATTTTTTAAATAAATAACTTTAGATTTTGGTATAATTGATAAAAAATTATTATCAACTTATAAAATAATTTATAATTTTCTGTTACAAAATAAAATATACATTTCATATGGTCTATATTAAAATTACTTGAAACTATACATAAATCATGTGAGTGAAATTAAAAAAAAATTATTTTTTAATTTATTTGCGACGGATTAGTGACTACAATTTCGTCGCTATATTTTCTGAAATTAATTTGATGAATAAAATATTATAAAATTTAGTGACGGAAATATTCATCGCTAATTCCGTCGCCATTTCATCGCAAAAAAATAGAAAATATCCTCCCCACGATGGAATTGTAAAACAGTCGCGAATCCGTCACAAAATTTGCGACGAAAATAAGGCCGTCGCTAATTGACAGTTTTTTTTTGTAGTGGAATAAATTATTTAAACAATTTAAGTTTTTAAAAAGTCGTAAAATTTTGGGACAGTTTTGTAAATAATGTTTTTGGTGAAAATATTTGTGTGTTTTGGGGTGTTTTTCAAACTATTTGGTAATCTGGTGTGGGTAGGGATGATCACGGGGCGGGGAATCCCCGTCCCCGGTGGGGACCCGCCCCGAATGGGGCGGGGAATCCCCGAAAAATTTCCCCGTGGGGACGGGGATGGGGGAAAAGTATTTTCCGACTTATAATTCGGGGCGGGGACGGGGATTGTGGTCCCCGCCCCGAAATTTCCCCGCCCCCGAAATTTAATTACTAAATTTAATTATATTTATATAATTTAGTTTTAAATTATATTTAATTTTAGTTTTATCAGTTGTTAAAATTTATATTAGTTTGATTTGTAATTGAATTTATATTTTTAATTATTAAATATTATATTTTCAATTATAATTAATTATTAAATATAATATTTTTATTATAATTAAATTTTTTAAAAAAATAAAAATATTTTTTATGCGGGGACGGGGATCCCCACGGGGATGGGGATCCCCGCGGGGACGGGGGGAATTTTTTCCCCGAAATATTTTCGATCCCCGCCCCGCCCTTGCACGGGGCAGTAGGTGGGGAGGCACTCCCCGCCCCCGCCCCGCCCCGCGATCATCCCTAGGTGTGGGTGGCCTCATTTTCACTGGGATTCTTTACGGAAATGGAAGTGGAGTTTCACGACCAATGATGCGAACTTCACAGATGGCGATGCAAAATTTACGGAGGATGAGGCACGTAGAGGATGGTAGGAAGACCTCATTTTTGCTGGAGACCTTTACGAAAATGGAAGTCATTCTCGCAGCAGTCTCTTGTGGAAATGGAGTCTTCCTTCCACCTCTATGCAGTCAGGCACACGTGAACAATAAAATGCAGAGTGAACAGTAAACTTGCTTCAATATATACAGGCAGAAGATGTTGGTTCCCCATTTTTCATTTTGCTGCCTTTCATTTAGTTCCTCATTTTGCCAACTTGCTGCCTTTCATTGTAAAAATTTGTTTCTTGTTGGAGAGTGAAGAGTCTTTGTTGAAGAGTGTCTCTTGCATAAAAATTTGCTGCCTTTCACTAGTAAGTTGAATTTTATAAAGATTTATGTTTAAACAAAATGTATGTTTTATAAATTTATTTATAAGTTTAATATAGTATATTGAAAAATTACTTTATTTTTTAGTTAAATTGTTAAGTTGAAACTTAATTTTAATTTTTGTATTTTTAATGTAAATATAGAAATTTTATTATTGAAACTAAAAATATGGAATATTTATATTTATATATATGTTAATTGGTGCAATATGATGTGTTGATGGATTTAATTTATTTTTTAGTAACTTGAAAAATAATAAGGTACGTTATTTGATTTAATTTTTGTACATTTTTTTATCTAATTTTAGGAATTTTAGGCTGAAATACATATATATTTATATACGTGTGTGCTGGTGTAATTTGATTTATTGATTAATATAACTTGTTTTGTAGTTTGGTGACTAGGAAAAAATTAAGGTATGTTGTTAAATGTTATTATTATCATTTTTTATGCAAACATAGACATTTTATTATTGATGTAAAATGTTAGTTGTAAAGAATATTGTTAGATTATTTAGTTGTTTTTTACAAATTTTCAATTAAAATTTATTTAATTAGAATTTTATTTTTAAAAATATATATTAATTTTTTGTACGTGAAATTATGTACTAATATTTTATGTAGTTAAGTACTTTACGTATGATAATGTAATTATATTACTATTTATTATGCATTATATTGTATTATGTAATGATGACTTTTTTAATTTATTATTTTTATCACATTTAAGTTTAGGTCACTTTAAAAATGAATCATTTTCAAAATCAGGCATACATAAATTTAGGACCACGTGTTGAAGATCTTCTGACACTCAAAGGAAAACACCAAGCAACTGCAGTGTGGTGCAATCTTGTAAATATATTTTATATAATTAGTTAATATAAATTTATTTATATGCATCTTTTTATATGCAACAATGCAAGTCACCTTCATTTAAATGAATTTTTATATATTTATCAGGTTGAACATAACGTATTATTTGTTCGAAGAGCCAGCATTGAGGCTCATTATATAAATATTGATCAAAGGATTATACCATATTTGAGGTTGGCTGAATTTTATGAAGTGTTTCATTTAGGTCCTATACATGTTGATGCAAATTTGGTGACTGCACTTATGGAGAGATGGAGATTGGAGACACACACCTTTCACCTTACAGTTGGTGAAACAACTATCACGTGACAAGATATTGAGATACTTATCGGTTTACCCATCGAAGGGCATGCGGTAACTGGATGTGTGAAATATGATTGCCCAATATTCTGCTAGCAACTTTTAAGACAAATGCCACCAGAAAATATGCTCAAAGGGCATTCGATTAAAATGAGATGGTTATCAAGCAAGTTTGATACTTTGCCAGTCAATACTACTGAGTACCAAATACAATGCTTCACTTGTGCGTGGATATTGTGTTGTATCGGTGGATTGTTGCGTCCATCAAAAGCAAATAATTATATCCATTTTATGTGACTTCCTCTTTTGGAGAATTTAGAAGAAGCTGGGAGTTACAGTTGGGGCTCAGCATGCTTAACTTGGCTATATAGGAAGCTTTGTCGTGCTACACGTCCAAGTGCTTAAGGGATGGGTGGTTATCTACTGTTATTACAGATGTGGGCATAAGAAAGGTTTCCTCTATTTCAACCTTTTTTTATACATGGATGTGTGCTCGATCAGATTATGCCATATGGATATAGGTACTTATTTGTTTGTTTATTTATGATTATATATAGTTATTTTTGTTTATAAGTGTTGATATCGAGATATTTATTGACAACATGAATTAATTTGTAATAGGTAGCAATCTCCTATAAATTTGAACAATAATAGCAACAGAGATGTACATGCATACCAAGTTATTTTAGACACTCAACGTCATGATGAGGTAATTATTAATTCTTTTACATAGACCAAAATAGAAATATTGTTACTGCATTTCTCACCATATTTTTACTTTTAATTAGATTGATTGGTAGCCGTATGAAGGGGTGATGCATCTGTTGCCTTCCTCTTGTACAAATGGATAGCGCATTTGGCGATTAGTTGTGCCTTTATCATGTTTTCATATCAATGAATGGCACCAACTGAATTGTTGTCTCAGGCAATTTGGAATGCACCAGCCCATTCCGAGTCCCCTAATGATGGATGATAGAGTACATTCAATCAGTTTGAGAGGAAATTATGATAAAAATTTTAAAATTATGTTTGCTAATTTTATTAATGAGTGGATTAATTGACTGTATCGGTGTGTCGATACTCATTTTCTCATAGCACCATTATATATAAGGTCGAATACATGCAGTGGTATATATTGAGAACGAGATGGTGAATAACCCCCATTGAAGCAACGATAGGATCATCAGTATGATGGACATATTACATTTTTAGTTGATTAGTTAATATATTTCTTTATATTGATTATTTCATTTAAACACATGTAGGCTGATGGTGATAAACTTATTTACCATAGATGTAATGGCCTCAACACCGGGTTAGCCATGAATAGTACTTTCCGGCAGTGAATAGGATTTTCCGGGCCCGAAAGGACCCCCGAAATCCGAAAATATTTTATTTGATCATTGGGAAGTATTGGTCACGGTGACCTCGGGGTTGAAATTTGAAGTGAAATTAAGGTTATTTGGGCCTCGAAAAGTTAAAAATACGAAAAAAGGTACAGGGTCGGTTTTGGTTTGACCGAACTTTGACCTTATTTTAAAAATAGTAAATGGACTTCAAAAATTGTTAAATTTTACAGTTATTCATGAAATTTCATGAAGAATATTTTGGTAAAAATAAATAAGTTTTTCGGTGATTTTGACAGTTTTTGAATCGGACCGATCGGTTTGAATCGGACCGGACACGGACTCTGATTGAGCCAAAAATTTATGTACAAGCTATTTTTGATTAAATAAAGCTAATGGTACTATTTTTGAAGTGATATGATGTCTGGAAGGGAGAAAACCGATTTGGGCCATTTGCCTATATATATATGGGATTTGGGGCAAAAGGGTAATAAGGGAAAGAAAGAAAGAAAAAAAAAAAGAAAGAAATTGAAAGAATGGAGAGAGGAAGAGTCGGGGAAGGGCGTTGCTGGGGAGGAAGACCGGTGAAGCCAACCACCGGAGCCATCATCGGCAGACCGGCGTCCACCGTGCGGCTTCGTCTCCGTGCGCCGGCGTCCTCGACCCACCAATGGCAGCGCCAATCACCTCCTTCTCTCTCTTTTCTTCTTCTTTTCCTTGGCAGCGCCTTCCTCTCCTTGCTCCGGTGATCGGTGACGGTTTTTGGAGTCACGATCAGCACCGAAGACTCCGTAAGGTGGAGGCGACTCCTCCCGTTGCTGCCTCTCCTCCCCACTCGCCGACAGCAGGGAGATCGGGGAGGGTGACGGCGGGAGTTTTAAACTCCGATCCCGGTGAACGGCGGCCGTTTTGGGGCGCGTGAACGACGCCAGGAAGTCATCGGTAGCGTGATCTACCAGTTGACGGCCTCGGTGCTTCTCCGACGGAGCTCCGGCAAGTCTCCGGTGAGGCTCCGGCGAGACTCCGGTGATCAGAAAAATGAAATTTTCGACACCGACGGGTATGTGACTATAAAATCCTTCAATTTTCCTAAATTTTGCCTTTAATTGTAATTAGAGAAAAATATTGAATTTAATATGAATTATTTGAGTTAATGTGTAATTGTTTAATTATATGTTAATTAAGCTTAAATTTGACATGTAATCTAAGTTAAGAAAATTATTGGTATTATTTGAATATTTGTGAAATATGTATTGTATGTTAATAATTAATAAAATTAAGGAATTTTATTAATTATGCCTTAAATTGATAATAAGTATAAAATTGGAAATATCCATAATTTTTAGGAAAAATATGGAAATTTATTAGAGAATTATAAGTCCAAAATTGGAATGTATGTTATAAGAAAATAATGAATTATTGTTAAATAATTCATAAGACATACATGATTAATTAATATAATTAATTAATGTAATAAGTGAAAAAGGGCTAATAAAAGTCAAATAAATAATATGTTAAATTCATGAGATTTAAATGAATAATAATAAGAATAATTCTGAAATAATTATTGAATTATTGACAAATAATTCAATAAATAAGCCCAAAATAGTAGAGTAAGATAAATTAGTTTATGTTCCTTACAATAAAATGAAGGAAGATGACAGGTCAAATGATGAACTAAGAAAGTAAAAAGTATAGTACATGTAATGATAAAATGTTACTAAAATGTTCTTAAATTCAAATAAATGAGTGAATTATTACTAAATAATTCACAACCCGTATAAATATTACAAATTCCGAATAAAAGTTAAAAAGTTATAAATTAAAGGTTTGACTAATTTATCACATAAATTAGTCATAAAAAGGTTAATTACTGAATTATTGCAAATAAGTTACAATAGTCAACACAGTAAGAAATTCTGCACTGTAATGCTATAATTTAGAAAACGTATGAAAAGATTGAAAAGTTAAAGTACAAATGCGACTAATTTATCGAAATAAATTAGTCAATACAAAAGTATTAAAAGACTAGATTATTGTAAAATGGATCAGTATTAATGGCGTACCCGAATAACCCAGATTTCGGATAAAAGTAAAATGAATGCAATTACATAAAAAGAATGAAAGAAATGTGAATTATAAATGTTTATACTTCATAAGTGTATAAAAAAGGGCTAAAAAGTGACTTAAAAAGCATAATATGAAAAGGAAGTGAAGCAATAAAAGAGAAAATCTTTAAGTGATCAAAAGCACTGAAAAGAGTGTAATTGACCCAAAAATGTAAGAATTCATAAGAAAGGAAATAAAACGTTCTGAAAGGTTAAAAAGTACTAAAAAGATGTGAATGTTTGTAATGTGTCGCAAAAGTGCACACATTACTTTAAAAGAATTTAAATGATGTTGTACAGAAATTAAAAGTGTAAAAAGAAAACGTTTAACAGCTTAATGTAATGTTTTATGCCCTTAGCAAGTGTCTGGCAGTAAAACTTAGTTCAGGATATAATTGGCTGGCCATAGGGATTTCTGTACCGCAGTGCAAGTCATGGCGACTTGCTTTACTATGGACAGATCGTTGATCTCCATAGTATATATGTATATCATACGTACTGTCATATGTTCATATGTTGTGAGAGATGACTTTTAGAGGTTATTTCTCTTTTTATTGTGGCCCTGCGGGGTCCACGTCCCGCATATCCGGTCTAAAGGTTTTCTGCTGGGTCTGTACTGTACTGGGGGCGTACTGGAAATGAATAAATCAATATTGTTTAAATGAAAGGAATATGAAAAGTCATAAACGCAAAAGACTTCTTTTAAAAGGAAAGAACTGTTTTAAAAGAAAAAGAAAATGTTTTATAAGAATTAAACCATAAATGATCATTAATTGCATAATTATAAAGAAAGTGATTTAATATGCATCTTTACATGAAAACAAAGTTAAAAGAATGAATAGGAAGTTATAAGTCAAGATTAAATGTGAAACAGGACCTAAGAGAAAAGAATTAGAAGTTTAGGGGTAAAATTGTAATTTTACCAAAATTAAGATAAAAAGAGCAATTTGAATAAGGAAACGTATAACAAGGGTAAAATAGTAATTTAGTAACTTAAATATTCTGAAAATGACCTTTTTAGACAAAAGGACCAAAAGCGTAATTTTACGCTAAAAGGTCAAAACAAGGTAAAATGAATAGGTTACCAGTATGTTGAACATGAGTAAGTGTAAAAAAAAATAATATGAAGATTTATATATAAAATATACATTTTAAAAGTAGTTGAATGCGATTAATGTAAAAAGAATGAAATAAGATCCATGAGTAAAGACATTAGTACCAATATAACTTGTTAAATGAAAAGACAATGAAATCAACGTGAAAGTAAAAGTAAAGCAAAAAGATACCGTAAAAGTAAACGTTAAAGTAAGGAGAAACAGTAAGAGTAAAAGCTAATGTAATTAAGAAACTGTAAAAGTACAAGTTAAGCCAGGTAAGAATCATAAGAATTAAAGTTAAAGTTAGAGTTAAAGTAAAGAAAATTGTATAAATAAATGATAATATCAAGTTAATGAACTTAAAGAACTAATGTTAAGTCAAGTTAAATGAAATAAGAGAAGTATTGTCTTAAAAGATGAAATTATGCTTAATTGGGAAATTCTTGGATTTATAGTCACCACTGAGCATATCTAGTGCTCAGCACGTAGTGTTTACTGCGTGCAAGTTACAAGGTGTTCTGGGAGCATAGTACAATGAAGCTTATTACACGAAGAATCAGAGCAAGAAGATGAAGTTATTGTATCTTTGTTGTTGTAAGTGTGGCATGTATATACTTAGTTAGTGATAGTATAGAAATGATATGTAATTGAGATAAGTTTTTAATATGTTAAAGACTGTTCATATGAGAATTGTCAGATGTGAATTGTAAATGATGAATATGGATTGAATGGATTGTTCTATTGTTATATGATTATTGTTTATATGAATTATGATGCCTCTGAGAGGTTGTACTTGTTTGGATTTTTCAGGAGGCTAGAAAGTACTAGCCGTTATGCTGCCGAAATTTTGAAAAAAATAATAATGGTATGAAATTGAATTCAGTATTAGGTTGTGATTATAAGTTAAGCAATAAAATAAAAAAAAAATTTCACTGTTACGGTTAAGTCAACATCGGAAAGGACTGTTCATAGAAGGGTGTGACAATAGACATTTGGTGTTATCATCATCTTCAATCGAGGGAGGCGAATTCGATTTGTGGCCGAAGGTATTTTAGGTGCTGTTGGCCAAGTTGATAGAAAGTCGATCGAATATCCACATCAGCCTGTTCCTGGTCCTATACAGATTCCACCAATGCCCGTCCCATTTGAGGATTTTTGTCAATCCAAAAGAAGGACAGCTGTAGCATCTATTCCTGTTCCACCAGGTGTCCACCAGGCCCTCCCATTGATGTTGTTGGCATATAATTACCTAGATAGTTCATGTTCATTCAGAATGCTTGAATTTAGTCTGCCTACATTTTTTGATCTGGCTATCAAATAGGTACATAAGGATTAAACGTGGATTTAAATGTCAGTGTTTCTGAACCTGATCAAACAGGGTACACCAGCAACCTTTCGCCATTTAATACAACTAGAGGCATCGGTGAAAACGTGCACCAATGTGACTTTTTGGATGAACTTCTATCTAATGCAAATCTGATGCATTTTTTGGATGAACCAAGTGAATTCAACCACTCCTCAAATCCTGATTTTAGACACCATTAATATTGTACATTATGATAATGTATTTAAATTTTTATAATATAATAAATATTTAATTTTCCAATTTATCATGTCCTCACATATAATTTAAAGCATTATCTAACTACACAATAATATATATATATATATATATATATATATATATATATATATATATATATATATATATATATATATATATATATTGTGGAAAAATTTAAATACAAGGGATAAATATATAATTTAAAGCATAATTTGACTAAACAATAAATAAAAAAAATATGTGTTTAACCCAAAATAAAACATTATTGCAAATGCTATATATATATATATATAGAGAGAGAGAGAGAGAGAGAGAGAGAGAGAGATGGTTTTTGGCGATTATTCATTCAACTCGTTTCATTATTTCCATAAAAAAAAGGAAAAAAAAGCTTGTGTTTAGCGTATGTTGTTTATCGCGATTTATTGCCTCAGTGTACTGTTTGGTAGGCCCCACATCTTTATTTTTGTTGGCCATCCTTGAGAAAGTCAATCTAACCTTGAAGGCTTAAACTTTGATTGTTGAATAATTGGTATAACATCAACGGACAAAAATGGAGCAAAATCCTATGTAAAATGTGTCGTTGGATGACACTCTTTGTTATAGAAGTCAGGGCTATGAGTTTCAAAACTTTTACTGGAGGGTTGATTTATTTATTTACTTTTATCAAATGTTGAGATATTACTACGTCTTCCCATATATATATATATATATAGCATACTCATAGTTCAATGTTGATTGATTGTGACCATGTGGCAGGGACGAGCTTTGTATCATATATTAAAGGCCTTTAGCACTGCTGCATCTAAGTTGGAAAAAATAGGATATGATATTGATCATATTCAACTTTGCCCTTTGGATACTCGTGCATTTGGAAGACCACAAATCACTTTTTCTTTTTCTTTTAGATGGAACCTAGATATAGTGCACTTATTGTTGGAGTGTCTTAGTAATTGATGGCATGTTTTTCTTCTTCCAAATGAAATTTTTGACAATTTTTGTTCACGATTGAATTGGACCTTATAGATTAGACTTCTCTACTATGTGTCTCACAAATAGTGTTTTGTAGAAGATTAGGCTTCTTAATACAATTAATGTGATTTGGGTTAAAGAACTGATTTTCCAAGTCTACTTGAAAAAATTGGTTCGACTTCTATGTGATCTGTCAAGAATTTCCTCTAAAAAACCATATGCTGAATGTTTGTTAATAATTGAATGTATTGAAGACCAAAACTATTATAAGGTGCACAACGCTTTTTCACTATCTTTGGCATGCCTTAGATCTGTATCACTACAATAAAATGTTAAAATAGCAACGGAAATATTTTCGTTGCTAATTTAGCATCAGAATTCCATTTCCGTTGCTAAAATCTAATTCCGTTGCTAAAATTCATTAAAATTTTTCTATTTAGCAACGAAAATAAAAATGGTTATTTTTCGTTGCTAAATATGAAGGAAAATTTTAGCGCCAAAATACAACAACAAAATTTTGCAACAGAAAGCTTATTCCGTTGCTAAATAAGGCGGGAGCAGATGGTACAAAAATTTCCAGTAGTGAAAATAGCAACGGAGGAGTTTTCGGTTGCTAATTTGGAAGTGAAAATTTTTAAGCTACCCTAAATAGCAACCGAATATTTCTTCCATTACTAAAATATCAACGGAAATGAAATTTGGTTGCTATTTTAGGTACCTTTAAAATTTTCAGTAGAAAAATAGAAACGAAAACTAATTACATGGCTAAAATAGCAACGGAAATGGTTTACGTTGCTATTTTCGCTGCTAAAAAAGTTAAAAGTCCACTAAATAGTAACCGGATAATTTTTCCGTTGCTATGAAATCAAATTTGGTTGCTATTTAAGGTACATTTAAAATTTACAGTACAAAAATAGCAACGGAAAAAAAATTCCATTGCTAAAATAACAATGAAAAAAATTCGGTTGCTATTTTAGGTAGTTTTAAAATTTTCAGTAGAAAAATAGCAACGAAAATCAATTATATTGCTAAAATAGCAACGAAAATTAAATTCGGTTGCTAAAATAGCAATGGAAAAGAATTCGATTGCTATTTTAGGTGCCTTTAAAATTTTTAATAGCGAAAATAGCAACGGAAACTTGCAAAAAAATTCCATTGCTATTTTAGTGCCTAATTTATTTTTAATATTTAAATTTTATTTACATTTAATAGGACCGACATTTAGTCTAGATGTTTTTTAAAAATGGTTTTTCAAGCAAAAATTAGATAATTAGCTAGAACTATATTCTGCCTATTTTTATATCCTTTTAATTTTAAATATTTAAATTTCATTTACATTTAGTTAGTTCATTTAATTTAATAATTTTATCTAATATATTTTTGTCTAACAAATAAATTTATCTAGTTACTTAAATTAACTAAATTGAACTAAATTATTATATTTATATTCAATAATTAATATTAATTTTTATTAATTATATAATAAAGGAATTAAATTTTGAGAATGGCAAGGAAAAAGGTTTTCGCCAATTTTGCGAGAGCAAGGCCTAGCTAATTCCCCAAATTTTTGAGCGGGACACAAAAAAGAACTAGCGGGATATATTTTTTTTTTTTTATAAATCCCTAAAGCCTTCTTCCCTTTTGTGTTGCCGCCTCTTTCACTCCCTCTCTCTATCTTTCTCTTACAGCTCTGACGATGATGAAGGAAATGATGGCTCCTCCACCGTCGGCGGCCGTTTACTCTCTTACAAATCGATCCTCAAACAATCGGCACTGCCTACTGGATCATCTGGCCTTCCATCTGCATCCGATGCCTTCTCCGAAGTAATTATTCTTAATTTGATTATTGTCCATTTTAATTGATTCAAGAGAAATCAAAATTAGGATTATTATATTCTTAATTTTGGGGTTCAAGCACCTAATATGCTTTGGCTCTTGTGGTTTTTGGAGATCTCAGGACCACTGCAGTTTCTCAACAATCGCATGGAAGAGCAGTCTACCGCAAGAGACATTGAGCTTTAAATGGGAAGGCATGGCCGCTGAAGGAATTGGTAGGAGAAGAAAGACATACCTGCTGAAATTCAAGCTTGAATTTTCTTTATCCCTTCTAGTAGTTATACCTGAGAAGAAAGATATCTCTGTTCATACTCTATTCTATCTTTCTTGCAAAACTCATTCTGGAAAAGGTATAGGCCAAATTCTAGCAGTTAAATCACAATTTAATTAATGATTGGCCATATAGACGAACAGGTATAGGCCAAATTCCTACTTTCATATTTAACGGTGTAGAGATTCAGTAGCTATAAGAAATTCCCACTTTTGATATGTTTATACATGCTATAGATGTTTGTGTTTGTGTGTCTGATCTTGGCTGTTTCTCTAATTTTTTTTAAATATTATGTTTGATCTAACTCCCGTATTTGATTTGTGTTCTGTGTGAGAAAAATAAAAGTTTGTTGTTAGCTTTTTAGCTTTGTATCATATGTGATATACTCTTATCTTGTTAACCATATGGAAATACTGTTTATGAGGAATTAGAAAATAGTTGCTATTAAGCATTTGGTTTTTAAGTTGTTGGTAGCCATTGTTATTAGATATTGACATTTTCTTCATCTTTTCTAATTAATTGCTCCATTTGTTCAACCACTTGGTTAATGTCAAATCTTACACTGTGAGAGATTATGTTTCATAAGCTAGATGGTTTTTCATAATGAAAAATTCTTACTTAAATGGACATTGTGATACGTCGTGTGTTTTTTCGTGAGAAATGAATTGCAACTCTTAAAAGGAAACTTATTATCTAGTATCTAGACTGGTCTTTCATGCATTCAACATTTTCTATGAATTCTCCTGAGATAAGAAATATAATCATAATTAAGAAATCCAAAAGTGTCATTAAAGTGATTTGGTGAATTTAAATATATATCTTCTGCATTACTTTGGCATCTTAGATACAACAAACATGATTAGTTTTCCTTGAACCAATGTATTTCTTTCTTTATATATCTTTATATATTGAACCATTGTTCAATACTTTAAATCTTATAGCTGAAGTATAAACTCAATAATTGTTGCCTTTGAGTTTAATTTTGTCTTGTCTTTAATGCGTATGGCAGGATGTAACTTTGGAGATGAAGGGCTATTTTTTCTTGCTAATAGCTTAGTATACAATCAGGTTTAAGTCCTTCAACAGCTTTTGGTTTTGAGTTTAATCTTTAGTACTATAGTTCTAAAAGAAAAACTTCAACAACTTTCCTCTGTGATTTTCTAGTTTCTTTTCTTCTACCCGATGTTAGTGGAATTGTTATAAAGGGGTCATTTTTTTTGAACTATCATTTATCAGAGCATTACCGGTGATTGATAGTACATGGTTAATTTATTGTTGAGTTATTTTTGGTGGCTCCTCTCTTTCTGGGTTGTATTTATTTTACAACATAATATATATGTCATTATTTGCTAGGAAATAATCAAAACAATAATTAAAAAAAAAACTGTTGTGGAGGACATGAATTTAAATGGCACTAATCTTGTTCATTTTCTTATTATACAAAAAAATTAAAACTAGACAATAGCATTTTAAGTTTACAAATTGTATCACATTAATTGACTTTAATGAATGCTATTAACAAGGTAAGTGTAAGTCTAAAAATTTTTTCAATTGATTATTTTTTACTTTTAAATATATAATTATATATAAAATAGAATTATCTATGGGAGTCCAATTTTACTCCTCAGAAGGTTATAAGGTATAAATATATAGTATTTTCCATTTTCTGAGCATTAATGTTGCTTTAAAATCCTAACAGTACCATCATGCCTATCCTTATAGAAGGAGATTTTAATGCAAGTCTTAGCTCTACAAAGAGGTGGAAGGGCTCTTTAAATGGTAAAGATAAAAAATTCCAAGAATTATTCTCTAACTCTAGGTTAATAGATCTCCCCCTTATTGGTAAGAAATTCACATGGAGAAACTCGGTGAGCCAAAGCAGAATTGATCACTTCCTGGTAAATAAAAATTGGTTAATGGCTATAAAAGATTTGTCTCAGGTTGCACTTCCCAAGAGCATTTCAGACCATTCTCCTCTAATGATAACGTGCTTTGAGATTAATTGGGAGCCAAGACCTTTCAAGTTTCTAAATGTATGGCTACAGGATGCTGGCTTCTTGAGTAAAATTAGTGAATGGTGGTCTAATTCTAGGTATCCTCCAAGGAATAATATGCATTTCAAATTAAAGCTACTCAAAGAGTTCATTGCAAAATGGAACAGAGGCTGCTTTGGTAATGTTGATTTGGTTATCTCAAGTCTAGAAAAGGAGATTAAAGCTCTGGATTGTGACTTATAAATTGAAGATCTTCATGAAGTAATCAGGAGATTCATGCTATCCAAAAGGAACTCCCTTAGAAGCGAGCTATGGTGAAAATTGAAAGTGAGAGAATCCATCTGAAGGCAAAAATCTAGAGTAAAGTGGTTAAAAGAAGGGGATCAAAACACAAAATTCTTCCATCTTGCGGCCTCAATTAGAGCTTGTCATAACAAGATTGGGAGATTAGAAACAGAGAAGGGCCCAATCACAGATCCAGTTAAAATCAAGCAGAAAGTTTATAGCTTTTACAAGAACCTATACAGTGACAATCCCAGCATCAGGCCTTCCTTCTCACAAGATGCTTTCAAGAAGCTCTCATCTTACTCGGATAGCTTTCTGGAGCTACCTTTTACTTTTGATGAGGTCAAAGTAACTATCTGGAGCTATGATAGCTCAAAGGCGCCTGGGCCGGACAGTTTCAATTTTGCTTTCATCAAAGTAGCGTGGGATATAATTGGGATGGACATCTTTGAAATGGTTGAGAATTTCTATGACAAGGGTATTCTCCCGAATGAAGTCTCCTCTTCGTTTATTACTCTTATCCCCAAAGTGGTAGGGGTAAACAAGCTTAAAGACTTTCGACCCATCAGCTTGATTGGTTTCATGTACAAGATCATTGCAAAGTTGTTGGCTAACAGATTAAGGAAAGTGGTGAATGAGATAATATTCGAAGAGCAGTGTGCCTTTATCAAAGGTAGACAAATTCTTGATGGTGTTCTGGTTGCTAACGAAATTATCCACTCCTTGAAGTGCTATAATCGCAGCGGTGTCATCTTTAAAGTGGATTTCCATAAGGCTTTTGACTCTATCAATTGGGAGTATCTCAAATCAGTAATGGAACTCATGAATTTTGGAGCTAAATGGAGAACATGGATTCAGAAATGTATAGGTTCTGCAAAAGTGTCAGTGCTGGTTAATGGTTCCCCAACCCTAGAATTTCAACTCTCTAGAGGACTTAGACAAGGAGATCCCTTCTCTTCGTTCCTATTCATCATTGCTGCGGAAGGCCTATCGGTTCTTATCAAAAAGGCAAAGGAACTCAATCTTTTTATAGGGTTAAACCCGCTCCCCTCTATCTCGCAGGAGCTATCCATCACTCACATTCAATATGCCGACGATACAGTAATGTTCTTGGAGCCGAATCTTGAGGGCATACTAGAGATGAAGAGAATCCTTAAGGTCTTTGCTGTCATCTTTGGGTTGTGTTACAGACTGTCATTGACTTTGGCTAACATGATTGTAGGAGTGATTAGGGCAGTGATTATAGGAGCTGAAATAGTTGACTTCCTAACAAGTAATTTTGTGTATAAATATGATGTACAATTTACAGAGAAAGAAATAGAAAGAAAGTATTTTTGTTTTCTCACATGGTATCAGAGCCTTAGGCTCGTTTTGAGAAAAGGTAACTTGTTCTTCTCTGGTTTTCTTTCTGGGTTTCGTTCTGAGAGAAGGTAACGTGTTCTTCTCTGCTGGGTTGCTACTGTTTGTGTGGTGGGAAGTTTTTCCGGTGATCATCTTGCCTCACTGCCGTTATCATAGGGAGCGCAATCTGATTTCCGGCCATCCCACACTTTTCCGGTGAACAGACGTCTTGCGAGTGGATCTCACGCGCCGCAACAGTCTCCCGCCTCTTCATCACGCGCCGGAGCATGTGACTGCTTCTGGTGTCCGACGGTCCTTCGATTGCAGCTCCGGCGTCGCCTGGTGATCTCCGATCCGATCGTAGGGTCAGATTCCTCATCCGGTCTTCTCCAAAAGTTTCTCTCTCTCACTTTGAATCCTGAGGTGTGAGTGGCTCTCCGTTTATATTAGATTTCTTGGGTCTTTGGTTTAGGCTGCATTTTCGTTTTCTTCATATATGTGGTCAATATTTTAAGTTTTAGTTAAGTTAAAAAAAAAAAAAATGGCGGATGGTAGTAAATCAATCGAAGATGCTAAATCTACTGTTACTGAAATTGTTTCAGCACCCACCAAAATTACTGAGCATAAATTAAATGGGTCTAATTTTCTAGAATGGAGTAAGAAAATAAGAATTTATTTAAGGAGTGTCGAGAAAGATGATCATTTAATTGAAGAACCGTCCAATGATAAAACTTGGCTTAGAGATGATGCTCGGTTGCTGTTGCAAATTACTAATTCTATTGAGAATGATGTGGTAGGATTAGTAAATCACTGTGAGTATGTTAAGGAGTTAATGGATTATTTAGCTTTCTTGTATTCGGGTAAAGGAAATGTTACTCACATCTATGATGTATGTAAAGTTTTCTATCGTGCTGAAAAAGATGAGACCAAATCCCTCACTGCTCATTTTATGGAGTTCAACAAAGTATATGCAGAGTTGAATGTCTTATTGCCTCTCAGCACAGACATTAAGAAGCTACAAACTCAGCGGGAACAAATGGCTATTATGAGTTTTCTAGCCAGTCTTCCTTCAGAATTTGAGACCGCAAAATCTCAAATTCTGTCTAGCCCTGAACTCACTACACTTCAAGATGTTTTCAGCAGACTGTTACGAACAGAGAAGAATGCTCAACCATCTCAACAGCCCAATGTACTAGTTGTTAAAGGAGGAGAGGGAAATGAAGTTGGAAGGAACCGTAATAGAGGAGGAAATGCTACCAGAAACAATGACTTCAGCAATATTACTTGCTACTTTTGCAAAGAACCTGGACACACAAAGCGATACTGTAGAAAATTGCATCGCAATCAGAGAACTCAAGCTGCTAACATTGCTGCATCTAGTTCATCTTCGGAAAAATCTGTCACTATTTCAGCTGAAGAATATGCTCATCTCTTGAAGGAATCCACTCCAATTGATGATTCAGGTAAAACATGTCTTGTTTCTTCCTCAAAACAATGGGTCATTGACTCCGGTGCTACGGATCATATGACAGGTAACCCTCAAACCTTTTCCACCTTCCAGTCTCATAAAGTATCCTCCCCTGTAACAATTGCTGATGGATCAACTTATCATGTTGAGGGTTCTGGAGTTGTTAAACCCACATCTTCTATCACTTTATCTTCAGTACTAAGTTTGCCTAATCTTGCTTTCAATTTGATTTCTGTAAGCAAGCTTACCAAAGATCTAAAGTGTTGTATCTCATTTTTTCCTGATCATTGTCTATTTCAGGATCTTATGACGAAGCAGATATTTGGTAGAGGACATGTATCTGATGGTCTTTATGTTCTGGATTCATGGGTACCTCGATATGTGGCTTGTCCTAGTACTACTTCACCTTTTGAAGCTCATTGTCGGCTGGGACATCCCTCTTTGCCCATTTTGAAGCAAATAGATCCACAATTTAATAAAGTTTCATCATTAGATTGTGAGTCTTGTCACTATGCAAAACACCATCGCAGCTCATTAGGTCCTAGAATTAATAAACGAGCTGGATTTGCCTTTGAATTAGTTCACTCAGACGTTTGGGGTCCATGTCCTGTTGTATCAAAAACAGGATTCAAATACTTTGTTACTTTTGTTGATGATTTCTCTAGAATAACTTGGATTTATTTTATGAAAAATCGTTCTGAGGTATTCACTCATTTTTCTGCTTTTTGTGCTGAGATTAAAACTCAATTTAATGTTTCTGTGCACATATTACGAAGTGATAATGCTAAGGAATACTTGTCAGAACCATTTCAAACTTATATGACTCAACATGGTATTCTCCATCAATCATCATGTGTTGATACCCCCTCTCAAAATGGAGTGGCTGAAAGGAAGAATAGACATCTCCTTGAGATTGCTCGTGCCTTGTTGTTTCAGACGAAAGTTCCAAAGCACTTTTGGGCCGATGCTGTATCCACAGCATGTTTTCTGATTAACCGGATGCCATCTACTGTACTTACTGGTAATAGCCCCTATCATGTTCTTTTTCCTCATAAACCCTTGTTTCCAATAGAACCAAAAATTTTTGGGAGCACGTGTTATGTTCGTGATGTATGACCCCATATTACAAAATTAGATCCTAAAGCTGTGAAGTGTGTATTCTTGGGATATTCTCGTCTTCAAAAAGGGTATCGGTGTTATTCTCCTGATCTCAACAGATATGTGATTTCTACCGATGTAGCATTTTCGGAGCAAACACCATTTTTCTCTACCGAGTTTACTTCTATTAGTCAGAGGGAGGAAGATGAATGTCTCATCTATAAATCTATATCAAGTTCTAAACATTTAGTGGATGATAATGTTTCTCATGATGCTTCTCCTGCTACTCAGACTTCAGTTTCAGACAAGCCACCTATTGTGCAAGTTTATTCTAGGAGAACAACAGCTACTGATACATGTCCTACGCCAGAATCAACTTCGTCATTGGATCCTCCACCAAATGATCTTGATCTTCCCATCAGTCTTCGCAAAGGTAAACGCAGTTGTAAATCTACTTATTCCATTGCTAACATTATTTCATATGATCACTTATCTCCATCGTCTAGTGCTTTTATTACTTCTTTAGACTCCATCTCCATACCTAAAACAGTCAAAGAAGCTTTATCTCATCCTGGCTGGTGCACTGCAATGCGTGAAGAAATTGAAGCTCTAGATGATAACCAAACTTGGGAGTTAGTAGATTTACCTCACGACAAAAAGGCTGTTGGATGCAAATGGGTTTTTGCAGTTAAAGTCAATCCAGATGGATCTCTTGCTAGACTTAAAGCTCGGCTTGTAGCCAAAGGATATGCACAGACATATGGAGTAGATTACTCTGACACATTCTCTCCTGTAGCCAAGTTAGCATCTGTTCGTCTGTTCATCTCTCTTGCTGTTTCTCAGCACTGGCCATTACATCAGTTAGATATCAAAAATGCATTTCTTCATGGAGATCTTCAAGAAGAAGTATATATGGAGCAACCACCTGGGTTTGTTGCTCAGGGGGAGTATGGTAAAGTTTGTCGCTTGAAGAAATCTCTGTATGGATTAAAGCAGAGTCCTCGGGCTTGGTTTGGCAAATTTAGTAAGGTTGTTCAAGAGTTTGGGTTAAAGAAGAGTCAAAGTGATCATTCAGTGTTCTACAGACAATCAACAGCAGGTGTTATTCTTCTTGTTGTATATGTTGATGATATTGTAATTACAGGAAGTGATCATGAAGGAATCTCTTCTCTTAAGTCTTTCTTGCATGACAAATTTCACACTAAAGACTTAGGCCAACTGAAATACTTTCTGGGAATCGAAGTTTCAAGAAATAAGAAGGGAATTCTTTTGTCTCAAAGAAAGTATGTTCTTGATTTACTTGCAGAAACTGGAAAATTAGGAGCTAAGCCATGCAGTACTCCTATGGTTCCAAATGTACAACTTACAAAAGATGATGGCGATCCATTTGATGACCAAGAGAGATACCGGCGGTTAGTTGGAAGACTGAACTATCTTACAGTTACTCGTCCAGATATTGCATTTGCAGTAAGTGTTGTTAGCCAGTTTATGACGAACCCAACAATCAAGCATTGGGAGGCCTTAGAACATATCCTATGCTATTTGAAAGGTGCTCCTGGATTGGGTATACTCTACAGTGATCATGGACATAACCGCATTGAGTGCTTTACTGATGCAGATTGGGCAGGTTCCAAGAGCGATAGAAGATCAACTACAGGCTATTGTATTTTTGTCGGAGAAAACTTAGTGTCTTGGAGGAGCAAGAAACAAACTGTAGTATCCAGGTCAAGTGCAGAATCTGAATATAGGGCTATGTCACAGGCTACATGTGAAATCTTATGGATTCGTCATTTACTTGCCGAAATTGGTATGAATTTCTCGTCTCCAGCAAATCTTTGGTGTGATAATCAAGCTGCTATCCATATTGCCTCCAATCCGGTGTATCATGAGCGGACCAAACATATTGAAGTTGACTGTCACTTTATTCGTGAAAAAATTCAAGATAATGTAATTTCAACTGGGCATGTGAAGACAGCAGAACAATTAGGTGATTTATTTACAAAAGCTTTAAATGGGCCACGAGTTGAATATTTATGTAACAAGCTGGGCATGATCAATATTTATGCTCCAGCTTGAGGGGGAGTGTTACAGACTGTCATTGACTTTGGCTAACATGATTGTAGGAGTGATTAGGGCAGTGATTATAGGAGCTGAAATAGTTGACTTCCTAACAAGTAATTTTGTGTATAAATATGATGTACAATTTACAGAGAAAGAAATAGAAAGAAAGTATTTTTGTTTTCTCACAGGTTGATAGTAAACTGCCACAAAAGCTCTCTAATCGGAATAATTGTTGGGCAAGAATGGTTAGAAAACTATGCAAATCATGTGATGTGTAAGATTCAACAGCTGTCTTGTACGTATCTTGGGCTACAATTGGGGGCAAATCCAAGGAAAAAGGAGATTTGGTAACCTGTGCTTTAGAATTTTCAAGCCAAACTAGCTGGATGGAAGGGAAAACACTTATCTTTGGTTGGTCGACTCACTCTAATCAAAGCTACCCTGTTGAGTCTACCCATCTTCTATATGTCTATTTTTAAGATGCCATTAGGAGTCATAAAGTCTCTAAGCTCTTTAATGAGAAATTTCTTCTGGAGAGGCATTGATGGCAATAAGGCACTGTGTAAGGTGAAATGAGGTACAATTGAACAACCCAAATATCTGAAAGGCTTGGGGATTGGATCTATTGCACAATGAAACTGCTGCTTATTGTTTAAATGGTACTGGAGACTTCAACCGAAAAGTAAGGCTACTTGGCTAAAGCTAATTTTTAAGAAGTATGGAATTAAGAATTGCCTTTTACCAGCATCTATCACTACCTAGAACGCTTCAGCAGTTTGGAAAGACATTGACAGGGTCAGATCCTCCCCCCTTTTCTCGAACTGGCTGGCAGTAGATGTAGGCAGGGGAGACGCATGCTTGTTTTGGCATGATAGGTGGATTGTGGACATAGCTTTAAAAGATAGGTTCCCTCACCTATTCAATATTTCTCTCTTAAAAGATGCAGTGGTAGAAGAATGTGGAAAGTGGTCTAGAGGGACTTGGTATTGGGATCTGAAATGGAGAAGGGTTCTCTTGCTCTGGGAACAGGAATTGGTTGATGAGCTTGAAGCCTTGCTGACCTCCTTCTCTCTCTCTCTGGGTCAAATGGATAGGAAAATATGGGTACATGATCCAAAAGGGGTATTCTCGGTAAAATCAGCATGTTCCTTCCTCTTCAAGTCCTGCACGCCTTGGATTGATCCGAAGCCTTATTCTTCAGTTCTCTGGAAGAAGCTAGCTCGGTCCAAGGTATAACTTTTCTTCTGGTTATGCATTATTAATCATATTAGTACAAAAAGTTTCCTGGTAGAAAGAGGTATTCTGTAGCCCAATGATGCTATCTGTCCCTTGTGCCACAAACTGAATGAAGACACCAACCATCTCCTTGCAACCTGTGCTGTTTCAGCTGACTTATGGTACATTCCTGGACATTTTAATGAGCTAGCCATCCAATGGTCTCACTTTGCGAAAGGTATTATTCAGCAAAAGGTCTAGAACATCATTCTGTTAGCCTACATATGGACAATTTGGCTGAAATGCTGTGATTTTCTCTGGTAAATCGGTTAGTTATGAATCCCTATTCCATCTTAGTCTGGCCCGTGCAGCCTTCTGGATCAATTCGCATAAGGATTTGGAGATGGTAAAAAGGCAAAATCTATTTCTAGCAGCTAATGGCATTAAAAAGCTACAAGCTCTTTGCAATCCCAGACCACCTTGTTCTTGGTCCCCTCCTGGCTGTGTTGATGTGAAATGGAACACCGATGGCTAGTCATTTGGCAATCCAAGCCTCGCAGGAATTGGAGGAGTGTTTAGGGATTCAGCTGGCATGGTATTGTGCTTGTTTTCATGCAGCATCGGGGTTAACACCTCAGCGGTGGCAGAAGTTATTAAAGTCCAAAAAGCCCTTCAAATATCAGTTGACTCTCTAGTCAATTGGAATGTAGGGGTGTGCTTTGAATTAGGTCCATGTTTTATTATGACTTTCTGGTTAGTTTGTGAATCATTTATGGGCAGTTTAAGGTTAGCATCATCATAATTGTCATCATAGTATTTATTTTGGAGACATAATAACTAACAATAACCTATGCTGGGAAGAAGAGTTAATAAGAGAAAAATAAGATTTTTTTGGTCTTGGATAAATGAAATGACATTTAACTCTGGATATTGTTAGGGTGCTTAGAGAGTAACACATATTAGTGAATCTCAGTTTAACCAAGTTCCGAATATTGAACTGGATCAGATTATTGAGGTTTGATTGACCTTGAATTATGCATGACAAGCTGTATTTTTTTTTTCTTTACTGATTTAGCTGTGAGAAACTTCACAACAATCTTTCTAGGCATGCAAGTTCCTTGATGAGAAGTGGTCACCGAAACGTGTTGTGATTGTTGCACAAAAGGACCACCACACAAAATTCTTCCAGCAAGGAGCTCCTGACAATGTTCCACCTGGTTAACCTCTTATTGCTCTCATGTATACTCAAATAATTTCATTGATGGCAACATGTAATGTTTTTTGAATTACTTTTTCTTTTGCAGGCACTGTGCACATGCTGGAATGATTGTATGTGCCAACAAAATTGCTTTAGTATTTTGTTTGAACTTAGTTGCTTTTATCTTTCCAAACTAGGCCAATTGCACAATTCAATTATACGAATGACCATAGTTGAAAATTACATACAGCTGCAAAATTGCTGGAAAAACTGTTTATTAATTGAAAGCTTTAAACATTACAAATTCATTGCATTTATAGGTCTACACTCATGTCATAAATTTTTAGTTATTCTTTTGAAATGGTGTACATTTGAGGTTGCAATAACTTTTAACGAAACATGATAGGAAGCCAACTTATGATGTATCCCTTGACTGATGCTTACCTTGCTTTACTTTTGTTTTTTCACTTCTTAATACAATTTCATCTTCATTGTAATTATAAGTATGAGTTAAATTCTTCCCAATGCTGCTGATGATCTAGATTTATTGTCTGATTCTTGTACATGATTGAGTGTATTTATATCTAGGTGCTCCAAGTATTGAGATTCCTTTGTCAACTGCAGAAAGTTCACTAAAACATTATAGATTTTAATCTAATATGATTATCTTATCATTCAATTTCAGTAATTATGTTTTAGATGGAAAAATATAAATTGTACTAGAATTTGAAATAATCATCATTTTTTTATTCAGTTAGTTTCTAGGCCATTGTGGTGCAATGGTAAACGGATGTAAATAAAGGTGTACAACAATTATTTGTTCAAGCTTTTGAGATTCAGGTGTCGGTAAATCTTGTCTACTTCTTAGGTTTGCTGTAATTTTCTATAGCTTATAATTAAATCTTTATTTTTTGGCTTTTATTGTTCATTTTTTGGATACCTGGTTGCGGCAATGAAATCAATTCTAGTTTACAATTGCTTTGATCCTTTGTATTTGCTCTAAAAAATTATAGTTAAGCGGTATTTAAAGCTTGGCTTGGGTTAAGGTTTAATTCTTGAGGCTTAAATTAAATGCTGTAAACAAAACTATCAGTTGATTAGTTCATGCATGTTGGTTTTTCTTCTTGCTTTGATATTTTTCTAATTGCTGTTTGTACTGGAACTTAATTAATGAAGTCCCTATAATTTGGCTTATTTTTTCTACTATATCTGATTGCATAAATTTAGTATCTCATATTGTTATATCAACATACTTGCTGCTATTCTTTATTATTATTATAATAATTTTTTACGTTTGGGGGATTTTTTTCCTTTTTTTGGGGTTTTTTTTGCTGATTGCTATTGAAAGCTGTAAATGATACCAATCAATGAAAGAGAACACCTCATTTGGGCATGCTGACATCAATTTTTTAAAGCACATATCGACTGAAGCTGCAAATGATACTCTAAGTGCTGGAGCATTATGACCTAAAACACTCACTATTGTGGTAAGTATTACATCTAATAGCCATCATTTGTTAAATCTGGATGATACCCATGCCAATACCCATTATCAATAAGTTCCTTTTTTTTTCTATTGAAAAAAGTTAGGCATTTGCTTTTGTATTGAGGTGTTAATGTGTGAAACATATGAGTTGTGTTTAAAGTCTCGTTCTTAACTCTTCACAAACTAGCATCTGTGGTTTGACTACATTCATATCTCATTGAGATCTCTTCCTATACTTATTAATGGACTAATTGTTGTGGCAGGAAGCACAATTGTTCAAGGAGTTAGTAGTATCAGACACATCTAAAGGTCTTGTTCATGTCTTCTTTGCCCAACTTGCAACATCAAAGGTACACTATATTTATCAAGGTCTATAATCTCAGCTTTGAACTGATATCTGCACAGGATATTGTTGGAAAATTTAATGTCACAGAATCTGTGGGTTAGCTAACCTAGTAAGGGGTCATGCATCAAGTTTATTTTGGATGTGACTGCAATCAATTATGAATATATGCAGTAGATTTATATGTTGGATGCAATATTATCTTGAGAAATTGCCCATTTACTCCTCAAACAGAGAATCTGATTTCGATTTTTTTTGCTTATGATTCACCTATTATTCTGCTATTTTAATTGTAACAATTAAAAAATTATAATAATTGTTTGTGATGGAATGATGACGGATGGAACAATCATAAATTTTTTTATCCGTGCTAAAAATAGCAACGGAAATAATTTTCGTTGCTATTTACCAACTGAAATTTCTATTATGTTGCTAAAAATAGCAACAGAATTCTATTTTTCGTTGCTAAAATTAGCAACGAAATAAGTTTTCCATTGCTTAGATTAACCAATTTACCGAAACTTTCCTTGGTTGAATTTAGCAATTCAGTTTTCATTGCTAATTTTAGCAATGGAATTAGATTTTCGTTGCTAAAAAATAGCAACTACCGAATTAGCAACCAAAATTTTCGTTGCTATTTTTGATTAGCAACGAAAATTTTCAATTTTTCGTTGCTATTTTTCGTTGCTAAATTACAATTTTCTTGTAGTGTATACTCCGTGTGTCATTACTAATTCCCAAGAACGGGGTAGTTGCCTTATTTATTTTCAGATTTTTGTTAGAAGTTAGAGTTGGTGTTAAAGAAAGTTGGAGCCAACCAATCATGTTCTGATTCCCTAGATGTGAACAACAATACAAATTTTTTCCCCGCTCTGTGGTTTCTGCAGAGGCTTACATTTTGTTCATACTTCTTTCTAAGGATTATGATAGCACTTTAGTTTTCACCTTTTACTAGGCTAAGGCAGATGCTGGTGTATGTACGATTTGATGATGAGCTATGTCAAATGAAAATGTTTCATCTTTCCCTTAGTTCTATCTGAAACTTTATATTACCTTATATGTTTAGTCTTATCCTAGTGACACTATCAACTGGAAGGATACAACTACTTCTTGATATGTTACTGATATGTTTTGTCTTATATATTATTGATTTGGTAAGTGAGATAATTGGGGTTGGAGAATTGAGCAGCAAAAAGGGGAATCATATCTTTGTTTAATAAGTAAAAATTGAATATAAATTTTGTATAATCTATATGAAATACATGGGATTGAGATTGAGAAGTCTAGACATGCAATTAAGTTGAAAACATGCAAAATAGTGCTAGAGTAAAATTCTATTATAGGAATCACAGGACCAGTTAAGAATATTTTAAGAATAACAAGAGTTTTAAAGCACCAATTAGAGTAATTCCAGTTGGAAATGAAAGTTAAAACATATATCTAAAAGTTTGTAGAAGGGACCAAAATCTAATTTTCCCTCTAAAGTCCTCGTAAAGTAGCTTGAAATTGTGTAATGGCTATTGCCCTGTCAATTGGAGCAGTTTATATAGTTTTGTGTATATCTTCTTATGTAGTTTTCTAAATTGCATGATTTTTTCAAAAATGTCTAGAAGGAAGTTCTGCCAGAAAATCACGTTTGCTAGGTCAAAATTGGTATACAAATTGAACCTTATTTGTTTTCAGGGTTTTTGCATCAATCTAGCTGAGACAAAGCCACCTCAGCCGGGTCACTTGAATTTTTGTCGGGTAGAATTCTTCAATCTGACTTAGACAAGTGCTATCTCAATTGAATCACTTGCATGTTGTCCCTAAATATTGCCGAACCTCTCCCAAAAGTTACCGAATGGATTTTGGACTTTTCTAAACACTTTCCTCATGAACACATATCTAGAGATATAATATGATATTATGTATATGAAATACATAATGGTAGATTGAGATATATACACTAAACATAAAAAATTATTAGCATATGATGTAATTTATGTATTTACTAAACCTACTTATTAATCCTATACATATATGACAATGTAATTAGACTATATAAGGAAGTTACGTGCTTAAAATGGATTTATTGCTAACCTTAATAAGGTAACCTAATGAAATACATATATGAGCACGTGCATGAACTATATAAAAAAAATGAATATAAATATATCATGTTATGAAATTAATTTTATGAAATAGATAAACACATGCTAAGACTGTATAAGAAAAATAAATATTAAAAGATTGCATGTGTAAAAGAAAATGAATATGGTTATGCAATGATTATAGGCACATAGCCTAGATATGCATGACTTTGTATGAATAAATATTAAATGGGTGATGTATCGCATAATAGAGTAAAGATTGGCCTAAGGTTAGCATAAAGAGGTTCCTGCAGAATCTGGAATTTTGCAATGAACTCGGTCAATATGGTTCTTATCTCAGCTAGGTTAATGCATCCTGGACTAATTATTGATACATGAACCGGCTAGACGTAATGGTGACTCAGCCATATTCCCTCCCTTGTTTCACTACATGTGTGTGTAATATAAGAGTTAAAATGGTACAAGAACTTGAGTATAACACCTTTAACGTTTATCATGAATCAATAAGAAGCATAGTATGTGTATCATATGCAAGTATATGTACATATATATATATATATATATACATATTTAAATATATGTACTTAAGCCTAAGTTATGATACGGAATTAGAGAACTATTTAAGCATGAGCAATTGTATATATATAAATAATTTAATGCTCCTGCTATGTGAATGCGTATTAATGCCATGTGTACATGATTACAGGTATGTATTTCATTATGAATAATAGGAATATACATGTATATTAACCCATGTTCACCTATATTTCTAAATATACCAACTTAAGGATATGGAAAGAGGAATAATTGATTGACACTTTTGTCATGCTTATGTATATTGAAAGTGTGTAATGTATGTATAGCTCTATAAATTGCTTCAAGAGCATTTGAATGCAAGAAGGCAAGGACACGGGTATGTCTTTCATTGAAACTAGATACTTGTAGTCTTATTGATGCCAATAATACTTATTAAGTGAAGTAATGGAAGAGATGACTTAATTTCGGCATATAGTACTTGGCATTGGATTGATAGATATGTCTATAAGGGTAATCGCAGCTGCTAATGTCTTGATCCTGTTTGAGTCTTTAGCTTGTCTCCGTTTGAGACTACAGTCTCGGCTCCATTTAGGTCTACAGGATTCGATACCTACGGGTATCTATGTGATCGATACCTTCGAGTATATATAGCACCCATTATCCACTCTTAGAGTTTAGGCAGACATTTGCAGAAAGCGAAGTAAAAGTGAAGTTTTACATGACTGGTTATTTGGTTGGTATGAAAGAATGTAACAGTTGTCTGCATATACACATGCATATTTACATTTGAATTACATTGAATTACTACAAAAGCACTATGTGTTGTTCATACAAATTACATATTAAATTTATCAATGTTACTTCCTCTATTTATTTTGTATATTATGTATTTGTATGCTCATTTACCCGCAGTTGGTAAAAACTGTTGTGAGTGGTTGTTTAGAATTTATTGTTCCCTACTATGCTTTTTAGCTAAATACAGGTGTTTTATCCATATAGAAAGAGGTGTCGCAAGGACAAGGCTGGTAAGTAGAAGGTCAATACGTATTGTAAAGAGTTATTTTGTTATAATTGCATTATTATATGACTTCGTAACAATGTTGGTAAGGTAATTGTAAAGAGCTATCTTGTCATGTAAAATATAATGATGTTTTTTGTATACTTGTAAAAGATAAATGCATAATAGAGTTATATATATATATATATATATATATATATATATATATATATATATATATATATATATGAACATGTGATAATCGGTTAGAGAGAAGTTATGTATAATGAAATTTGTGATAGCTTTGAGCTTGAATGTGTTGAGTGTTTATGACAATGCATCTGTGCTTGTGATGAATTTGAATGTTCGGGAGATTTGACCCTCTTGTAGTAAGGGTGTTAACCATACAATTATGTACATATTAATATATTACCAAATTGACAAATAGTAAAAACTTATTGCATTCATTATAAGAAAATATATATATTTTTACAATCAATGCCAAATCCATTGCAATAAATGTCATAAAACAAATCATATTTTATGATTTCATTGTATATTATATGAATATCAATTGTACTCTTTTAGCATCATATTTTTCAGTACTTTGAACTTTAGGTCCAAAAATTCATATTGGATACAATTAATATTTGTACTTTTAATAGATTTAATTTTAAGTTCCTCACTATGTTAAAAATATTAACATCAATATTTTTATACAGAAATGTTATAGATAACTTTATCTTTATCGGTTACTTTTAATGACATAACATATTGAGATCTCTTATTTAATTTTAGGTATCTAAATCACTTCGGGATTTAGAAATTAGTTATGTCATAAGTTTCTTCAAGAGTATCTGTTTCTATAATATAAGCATGAAAATTTTTATTTGGAATCGAATAATTTATCATATAAGGCAAATTGTCCTATCGGGACATTGTTTTGAATTGGAGCATTTGTAGCTAATACATATGAGATTTAATAAATCTCTACACATTATCAAATATATTGGCATCATAATTAACTAATCTTTCGAACTTTAGGTTCACGGTATGAGGATTTAAATTACACATAATGTATTTATTTTTTTAGCTGCTTTTTTCCCTTGATATTAGGAAAACTATTAATCAAAATGTAGTTTTCAACAAAAAATTGCAATAGAGGAATGTTATCATCAGAGGCATTTAGTAAACGATTTTTGCTAGACCTTGGAGTATGAACGTGTGCAAGGAGCTTATAAAAATCTTTTACCCATGACATATGGTCACTAGTATTATCAAGAAAAATGTCTTGATTGTATAATTTGAAAGTTGTGCACTTAATTTGAATAATTTCACAAATTACAGGTTATAAGTTGATAATAAACACACAATTGACTGTTTTATTGGTACATTTTTCAAAAATTATAAAATATTGGAGTATTTTATATGGTGGATAGTAGGCCCACATATATTATCTTTATTCATTCTAGAATAAAGGGAATTTAATCCCTTTATTAGCTAGTGATACTTTAGTAAACTTCAAATTTACTATTTTTATTATATCAATATATGTATCCATTGATAAACATCAAGTTTCTTAATATTCATATCAACCAATTAGTAAACTTTAGGATTGCTAATATATGTGACAGTCAATAAATTTTATGTTTATTAGTATTTGTATCAGTTTCAAACTTAATATAGTCAATAAACTTCAAGTTTACCAATATTAGTATCAATTAATTAATAAACTTCATTAGTTAACTGTAGGTTACTAATATTTGTATAACAGTTAGTAAACTTCAGGTTTACTAATATTTGTATCAAAATAAAATCAAATTATTTTTAAAAATATATTCCCCAGTATTTCTCTTTTAGTCTCAAACTGATATCCATTTCGGCAAATATTTTTTAAAAATAATAAATTTCTTTAGTATATGTTAGAGACATAATATATTTCATAACAAACTGCATCTGAATAATTGCAATATAGCTCTTTAGGAGGCTTTAAATCATTGTATTACTCATAAAAAAATATACATATAGTAAATTAAAAACCAAATTACAGTTTTACATTAAAAATATTTGTTATTGTCACGACCCAAATCTGATCATGACTGGTGCATAAACTATCTAAACCATAGTTCATGCTAGCCTTACTGAACCATCAAAACTACATAATTTATTCAATCCATAAAAAGTCCTCAATAAGAAAAAGTGCTAAGATTCCAAGTCAAATGTTAAAACTCTAATTACATGTCCAAATTAAACTACAGAGTCTCTATAGAATACAACAAAAATATTTAAGATTCTAAGGTTCCACTAACATACTAACTGAAATATAATATAGACTAATCAAAATCCAATAGCAACCGCAGAATGAGCTCCTCACCAACAAAAGGATATAAGCTGAAACTAGCTGAATAAAATTACCAATCTGCAAAAAAAAAAAAGAGGGTAGAGCAGACGTAGTTTGAGTACAAAGACTCAGTGAATGACAACTACAACACACAACGGACTGAGAATAGGTAAAAGTTCAGAGTAATTGAATAATATATATTCATCAACTAAAAACAAAAATAATAATCCACAAAATAAACCATTTAGCATGCAGAATAATTTTAAATTAATCGATTAATAGTTCAAAATCACATATCAAAATAAAAGTACAGTTCAAAAGGGTGATGATACTCCACACCACCAAAGGCCAGATAACAAATGTCCCCAACACAGATATCATGCAATGCTTCTAATGCGGATGTTAATGGAATATGATGCATGACAACAAGTATGTGATTTCCTAGTATGTGATATATGTGGCGGAACCAGATGTAGATTCAGATAACAGATTGCTCAAATCACTACAAGAAAATTACAAATTAGCAACGAAAAATGTCAATTTTTCGCTGCTAATCAAAAATAGCAACGAAAATTTCGGTTGCTAATTTGACAGTTGCTATTTTTAGCAATGGAAATTTATTCTGTTGCTAAATTTAGCAACGAAAATTGAATTCCGTTGCTAAATTCAACAATATAATATTCAGTGAATTGGTCAATTTTAGCAACGGAATATAAATATACGTTGCTAAATTTAGCAACGGAAATTTATATTTCGCTGCTATTTTTGGCAACGAAAACCATTTTTCGTTGCTAAATTCACCCATAAGTAAAAAAATTAATGACGGTCATGTCTGTCGCTAAAAATTATAACAATTTTTTAATATCAGAAACCCATTAATGACAGGAAAGAAAGTTTGGGAGATTGCATGCATAGAAGAGCCATTAACTGCCAAAAACATATGATTACAAGGTGATGTAATGTAAACCAAAAATTAGTGGTAAGACAAAATCAATAACATGACATGCAAGCATATTTCAAGATAAATAATCAAAAAGAAATTAGAATAAATTAATTAAATAAAAACATCGGGAATATTAACAATATGTTTTAAACACATATTCAGTCATGAGCTTTGTATACACTGCTATAAGTTCCTTGTTCAATCTGTATATTAATGAAGAACATATATGTCATGGCTTGAAAATACCAAAGAACACATAAATCCATGCAGTATTTATTCAACATATGAATTTGACTAATATCCATAGAGTATAAAATCATTTTCTCATCTTTTAAACAAAAGAAAAGGTATTGTTGCAATAATAAGTATTCTAACCTTGTATCATCAGCACTGTATGCCATTGTTGTGCACCAACGACTAGATGCCTCATAATCAACTCGATATCCCAAATTGTCATACAACTCTAAATGGGAGCAAAAACCCATCAACCATATACTCAAACTCTAAAATTCAATTACATCCAAAATCTCCCTCAAAATGTTCACTTATTGAGAAATTCTTACCCAGATCGAGTCCATGAGAAGATTTAATGACCAAGTTAATCACACTTTGCCATGTATGCAAAGTAGTTAATTGTTTTATACATGGCAACTTGTGACTGGACTGGTCTATGAAACTTCTCATAGACCTTAAACAAAAACAAGAAATTTCCAGCAGCAGTAGACAAGAGACATGCAGTTCAATCAATAAAAGATAATTATTTACAGGAATAAAAACAGCATCTGTTATGCATAGTACTCTACAAATAAAGAATGTTTGACACGATTTATAACAAGAATAAATTAATGTGAATAGTAAAACATGGTTTTACTAACTCTATTTCCTGTAGTCCAAAACATGAAAAGCTTGCCAAATAGAAGAATCTTTGCACAGCAGGGCTGGCCAAATAAGAATAGGAGGGATATACACAGTTTCCAAAATTTATAATGGCTGGAAAGCAAAGAAAGAAAAGGAAAATCTAGGGAACAGTACCAAAAGAGAGCAGGAGATCCAATCAGTTCCTGTCCATGAAATTTTGAAAATGCCTCGCATGCCCAGGGCACATGTCCATCTGCCAGTACTCTGTTGTAGTGAAAAAGGAAAAACTCTTAATTTGACAAAATTGCATGAACTGACATTCAAAATTTTCCATTAGATTCTGGCATGTCCTGTTAGCATCTCGGTAATATAAAATATAAAGAATGAAAGTAGTAGGAGAAGAACAAAGATAGAGTGAAACTGAAATGAATTGAGAAACATCAAGGGGGAAATTACCTTTGCTTTCTCACAAATGAGTTCCAAAGATGCATTAATTGCTTCTCATCTTTGCTCACATCAACAAAGTCATCAAGCATTTATAAAATATCAGTTAAAAATTATTCTCCAAACTTTGACTAGGATTGAAAAGTCTCATGTTAAAAATGAAGGCAGCATTTGGGTGGGGCAAATAAAGCAGATAAATTAATTATCTAAATCATTTGAGAAGTAGAGTTCACCCACCAACAAAAGCAAGTGAAAATCAACTGAGTTGAATAACAACTGAATATGCTCAATGTAACCCACAGTTTTAAGGTATGTTAGGATACCATAGTGATGGGCATTACACATCATTGCAAGAATGACCTCTAAAACATGAATGGATAAAGATATTCTAATTTATTTCAACAGTGGCACATTTTCAAACTAAACAATGGAAAAAGAAAAAAAAGGGTACATATTTCAAGATATGATTGTGTAAAATAGTTAATAAAAGGACCTAAAATGCTTGACAACCGAGTATCCATTGTTTGTAATGAAATAAATATAGATTGTTAATGCATTTTTTATGAAATAAATACACTATCAAAATTTTGTCAGAAACACGACTACCACTAGTCCTCCAGATGGAGTAATTGAAATATTAACAATAGGAGCACCCAAAATACCCAATAAAAAATAATACCATCATCCTTCCTCAAATTTCCTTCACTTATATATATATATATATATAATTCACTTGACTTAGCATTTCCACTACTTGACAAAACGATATATTAATTAGACAATGGAAATTGATCTGAGACATACCAGAAGAAGAATGTTTGATGTCCCTACTCTAATCCATCTGCATGTGTGGTTCAGGACGTAATTAGCATAAAGCACACATTGCATCATCCAGTACAAGATACACAAATAGACCAAACTTCTTAGTAGACTAACATTAGCAATCGGCAGACTTATTCCTTGAAAAATAACATATTATATTGCTTTCAGTAAATACAAAAGGAAGCAATAGCCAGATTTCTGTTTCAAGAAACTAGAGCATAAACCAATAATGCAAGCATAAATTTTCCACCGAAGCAGTACATCAAATGCATTAAAAGTCAAGTGTTGTACATATAATTTAAAAATGTTTACCTGGGTTTTGGGATAATGGATTGTCCATAGCAAGGTCAGGAGAATGACTTCCATCCTTCAGCGTATGTAGATCAACAAGGAGGCACCTTCTTAAACTAGCATATCTGACGAAACATGGAAAAGAAAACAGGATTTTAATGGCAAAGAAATATCTCTAATTCATAAAACAAGCTGCATTAAGATCAAGAAAACAATTTTATAATGTTTTTTTTTCAAGGCACTAATTTCTATTCTTATAGAACAAAGAGTCAAAGATGAATTTTTTTTTTTGTCCCAAACCACAATTATTGGATTTTAGCTTCACCATGAATTCATAACCTGATCCCATTTAAGAAAAAAAAATTAATAAATTAGCTAATGTAAGTTAAAAGCAGTTGAATTCTCGAACTTCAAGATAATCATGAGCCATGAAATGTTAGAAAACAAAAAAAAAATTTATGGCAAAATACTAATGAATATCAATGCAAAGAAGCGTAATTGGGAAACCGTTTAAGAGATGATCCAAGAATAATTTAATAAAAGCTGACAAATAATATCATTTCTAACCACAAAGGAAAAGGTAAAATAATAACAAAGAACAAAAGATAGGAAAGAGAAAATTACCTCCTACGAGAATCTGCAGTAAGTCTGCAAAGCTCATCGATGGAAGAAGAAGAAGGAGATGGTAGAATCCCGAGATCTATACGCCACTGTACCCCTCTCAGATTTTGAAAACGACGACGAATATCGGCAGACTTATTCCTTGAAAAATAACAGATTATGTTGGTTTTCGTAAAACTCACTTGTGAAAAAATTAAAAAAAAATAATGAGAACTTAAATGTCAGAAAAACTCACTTGTGAACAGTTTCTTTGAATTTTTCCTCATCGAAGAACTTCAGGATCAAGAAGACAAGCTCTCTGCTGAGAGATGACATCTTAAACGCCCCGTTTTTGTTTAGAAATGCAGAAATACTGTTGTACTTCCAACTAGATCTGGAAGGAAAAATTCAAAAATACCAAAAATAAAAAGTTTAGCAATTAATAGCAGACTGGTTAAAAAAATTAAGAAACGATAAATTAAAAATTCACTTCGGACCAGATCATTCAACCATCTAACAGATACTCGAACTAAAACACCAAAAATGAATCCCTCAATCGGTCCTACTATTCACGATGTTGGGTTCAATCCACCAGGTTCCCGGTTCGAGTCTGCTATGCAGACCTATGCTCGTCTCCTCCTAGAAATCTTTCCCAGCAATTTACAAATTGCATTTTCATCCCAATTTTACTTCCATTATCTGCAAGCCAGACCACAAGATGAAGGTGATGAGGTGAAAAGAGAGAAATTAGGTTAAAGTGAAGATGAAGGTGATGAGGTGAAAACAAGAGAAGAGAAGCGACGATAGCTAAAAGAGAGAGGGAGGGGGACTAATTTATACCTAGGCCAACAAATAATGAAATTACTTAAATATCCCTATTTTAGCAACGGAATTTCATTTCGGTTGCTATTTTACCAACGAAAATTAAATTTCGTTGCTATTTTTCATTGATAATGTAATTTAGCAACGGAAATCAAATTTTATTGCTATTTTAGCAACGAAAATCAAATTTCATTGCTAAATTTCGTTTCAAAATTTTTTCGCCATCTAATGGCGCCACATTTAGCAACGGTTATAGATTTTCGTTGCTTTTTTTGTTATATTTTGGCGCTAAAATTTTTTTAATTTTTTAGTAACGAAATACCACCATTTTTTATTCCGTTGCTAAATTAGCAACAAAAATAATTATGTTGCTATTTTTCCATTGCTATTTTGATATTTTCTTGTAGTGAATAGAGACATAGATAATAGCTGATCACATGTAGCAATTTGAAAATAATTTTTCACTAGTGTAACATATAATTGATATTTAGTAGAAACCAGACATAATTTCAAATCAGAAAATAGATATAATTTCAAAGCAGAAAATAAATAAATCCAAATAAACTGTAACGCAAATAAATTCGATACAAGTTCAAATAATTTTATATAGGTAAATCAATCATTTACTAAAACAGATAATAAATAGAGAATAATTCAAAAGCCTGTTTACAGTATCTAAAGTTCTAAAACGGATATATTCGATTTAAGTAAGAATTAAATGAATAAAGATACCAATTAAATCAACATAATAAATGACAACTGAAATTCGCATAAAAACTAATACAATAAAAATTCATAAAAACTTGTAGAAAATTAACATGAAGTTAAATTGCATAAATTCACTTGATAAAAATGTTGAAAGCAAATAAACAAAATTAAGTAAACTATACAATATTTTGAGTAAAAATTTAAAAGACAGTTTTGGAAAACAATTGTGTATTGTAACTCTCACTCACCTGAAATTCCAAATAAGTGAGGTCCAAAACTCAAAAGCAAGCTACTCACTTTACGGAAGGCATATTGGAGTTTCCTAATCATAGTAAAAAGAAAATATATCGATCACTCTTAACTATTTTAACGATCGAGCAATATTTTCTAACACTATAAATGTAGAATATTTGAGTACTTATTCGAATAAAGATTAACTAAATATTTAGAGCAATAATTAGACTTAATATTATATTTTCATAGGATAATTTCGTGCAAAATTATACCTTTATCAAAGATGTTTGTTAACATATGTTTATATGTTTGAGCTAAAAATTTTACCCAAGATATAAAACAAATATATATATATATATATATATCTTAAAAGAGATGGTCCACAAATTTAGAACAACTAAACATTGTTTAAAACCATGGAAAGTCATGACTAATGCATAAGCACAATAATATATATTCATACATTTATACAATACAATGCAAAACGTATTGCACTTTACAATAGTTAAATAGGAAAACTAATAAATTACATAAAATAATCATTAATAAAACATTTAATTAATATATATATACAAATTTTAAATTGACAGGATGAGAATTATGAAAATATATTAAATTTAAGAAAAGGCAAAAACATTAAAAGCCATTTTTTTTATTTGATTAAAAGAAATGTATGCAAATTTATAAATTGATTATCTAGGTTTTGAAAGAGTAAATTCAGTAAAAAGAAAAAGAAAAGAAAGAAAAAAAATTAAAATCTCAATGCAAAACATCAAAGTATGCCGTAGGAAAACAAAATCAAATTATGCCAATGAAAACAAAGTGGAAGTATGCACAAGAAAGCAAAATCAAAGCATGCTGAACAAAAAAGGAAAAGAAAAAAAAATTAAATAAATAGTTTAATTTAATTAACCTAAAAATAATGAAGTGCAATACTAAAAAAAAAATTTCAAATGGTGCAGTTGATGAAGCAATAGAGTTCAAAAGGTTTTTTTTTTTCGTTTTTGGTTGGCAATGTTCTGAGCTTTTTTTTTTGAGTAGTAGTAGTTTCATTAGAATAGGAAACTAAAAGTTAGAGAAGTGGGGAAGAGGAATTTTGATCAGTTATCATTATCTATTTAATATTTATTAATAATTAAAAGATTTATTAAAGTTTTTTTTAAATGATTATAAAAGAAAATTAAAAAAACGGGTTATAACAGTTAAATAGATCTAAAAATTAAAACATTTATTTAAAAAAAATAAAAATCTATAGGGATCAAGTTGTAAGTGTGCAAAAAAATATATTTAAAATTTTTCTACTGTGCATCGCAAAGCCAACGCAAATAGACTTAAATTGGCTATTGTAATTTTTTTTATAAATAATTTTATATATTGAAGTTTTTAAATTTTATTATTGTGTACAATTATTCAACCCTTAATTAATCTCATAAACTTATAAGAATTAAAATAATTCAAAATTTACGAATTAAATTTACTTATCATTTAATTCTTGCAAATTGGAACTTCAAATCCTCCAACCGGTTTGTAGTAAACTACCCGCTCGTAATTATCAAAACTTGGGTAGAAACTTCATTGTGCTGATAGCGCATTGTAAGTAAATGTAAAAGATAAAAGAATATATAGAACAAATATATAATTAAAACAAAGATAATATGAGTGGAAAATTTTCTATCCATGGGGAATTGTCTATTCATTTTTATATAAACTCAATAATCATATTGGGGTATTTGTAGATACAAAATCGAATAGTTAGGTTTCTACTTGAATTGCTTTAAGTAATAGAGTTCAATTGTCATCCAACTATTTAAGTGATAGAATTTAATAGTCATCCATCTACTTGATATTTATCACAACAAATTTTATAATGTTGATTTCCCATGTATTTTATTTAAGTCAACCAAATAATGAAAAATATACTAAAGTAAATAAATTTTAATTTATTCTCATTAAAGTAAATCAATTTTCCTCCTTATTTACTCTTAAAAAATTACGCAATAACTTGTATATCTACTAATTATAAGACTAAATCAAATGGGGCCTAAAACAGCTGATTGAGCAGTTGAAGAAAAAAAAAATCAAGGGGCCATTATAGTCCTAAAAAAGAAATGTCATTACAAAAAGGTGGAAAATGAGGACATTCAATTAATCGCATTATGCACGGCAGACATATCAAAAGAAAGTGGGGCAAAGAAAGAAGACTTACAGAAGTCTTTGGCAGGACTATGAAAAAGTGTATCGGTATAGATGAAATTTTTAGGAACTTCCAACTAACAAGTGGAGGCACACAAACTAACAAAGACTTACAAAGTCTTCTATACGATAAAAAGGACTTTTGTCTGAATTGCTTTAAGTCATTTTCATCATTAACAAACTCTTGTAACTACATACATACAACCCAATTGTTGATTGTCTTGTCTCGAAAAGAAACCCCGTGATTGGATGTATGCCTAAAATAAATTAAAAGGCAAAGTGACCATGTTAATCCACACCAGGATAAAAAAGTTATTTGAACTGGACGATTTTGAAAACAAGTCCTACTTATATTTAAGGCTTAATTTGATGAACCCACACATTGAACATGATCCACTACATGAATGTGGATTGGGCCCAACAACCCCAAAGTTTTAGAAATAATTTCATTAATTCTTTGGGGTTTCTACATAAATACCACTATATATATATATATATATATATATATACACACACACACACGTGCACGGGCACACACCATAACTGCACCCGCGTATTTTCAGCTCACTATAAAACCATATTTAAAATTTTTCATTTCATAACTGCCATTTTTCCAAGTTTTCTCTTTTAAATATACCCAAAATGAATTTAGAGCTCCAACTGCTATTAAAATTGTTTTTTCTCAAAAGGTAAAATTATGATCATTCTCATCAATTGAGATTCGTAACTTAAGATCATTCACACATATTATAAGGCAACTATTTCTCTCTTGATTATTTCTCACAAATCGTGACTTTAGATCTCTTTGATTTCATAAGAACTTTAGCTTCTTTTAATTTTACTATCAATGCAAGTTTTATCATCTTTCTGCGATCTAAAATATTTGCGATTCCTGCTAATTCTCTCTTCTTCTTCTATTTTGCTAAATTTTGAAACAATAACATTTGGTTAAATTGAATATACATACTACATATTTCTGTGATTCCAAATCTTAAAATTCCTTCTAATTTACTGTTGTTTCTTTATTTTTCTAACTTATGAAAAAATAACAATTTGATAAAACTCAATAAACTGTTTGTTTAAGTGTTGCAAAAATTGAAAATAATCTGATTAATTTTGCTGTAGAACTGAATAAGTTTTACTTAAACATAATACACTACATTAAGTTAATAGCCTTTATTCATTTTTGGTGAAATTGAATGCAGTGTATTCAGTTTTGTCAAAACATAATACATACACTTAGCTTTTGCTCAAAAAATAATGCAGTGTATTAAGTTTGCCTCAAACTCAATACAGTGTATCCAATTATACTAAATTGAGAATAATGTATTCATATATGCTTAAAAATAATACAATGTGTTCAAACATGATGAATTAAATGCATTGTATTAAGTTATGACAAAATGGAATATAGTGTATTAAGTTTTAATGAACTAAATACACTGTATTAAGTCATGACAAAACCGAATATAATGCATTGAGTTTTGAAAAATTGAATACAATGTATAGAGTTACGACAAAAACTGAATACAGTGTATTAAGTTTTAACAAACTCAATACACTATATTAAATTATACACAAATTGAATACAATGTATTTAGTTTTGTCAAATATAATACACTGTATTAAGTTATACTCAAATTCAAATTGAATACAATGTATTTGATTTTGTCAAAACATAATATACTATATTAAGTTATACTCAAATTGAACATAGTGTATACACATATTAAGTTTTTGCTTAGATATTAAAAAAACTATAGGCTTTTGCACAACATTAATACATTGTATTTACTTTTCTGAATTCAATTTAAACACTTTGTTAAAATAATTCTCTTATTTATTTACCATTCATATACAGGGAAGTCACTACAAGAAAAATGCAATTTAGCAACGAAAAATTATGCATTTTTCAACGAAAAATTGATATTTTTTCGTTGCTAATAAAAAATAGCAACGAAAATTAGCAATTGAAATTTCCGTTGCTAATCCAGCAGTTGCTATTTTTAGCAATGAAATTTCATTTTCGTTGCTAAATTCAACCAACTTATTTTTGGTGAATTAGTAATTTTTAGCAACGGAATTGTTTTTCCGTTGCTAAATTTTAGCAATGGAAAAAAATCAATTGCTAATTTTAGCAATGGAAAAGTAAATTCCATTGCTAATTTTAGCAACTAAAAGTCAATTTTATTTTTTTTATAAGCTGCATAATTTTATTTCAAACAACTGGACGCGAAATAGCAACTCAAAGAACAGATACATACTGAAAAATCCAAGAATAGAGTGCAGAAAAAAATCTCTACCTAAGAAATGAAACAATAAATCACTTTGTTTTTCACTATGAGAGCAAGTCATTAAAATTAAGTCTATATTTGCATGGAAAAGAAAACCCATATCTTACATTAAATTAGGTGAATGTGCAGCAGGAAATACATATAGCTTCTTTGATTTAATTAGATCAACGTATGAAAATAACATATGACATACACTAGCTGTTCATACATATGATACTATTTCATACAAATTAAAGCACAAAAAAAGGTAACCAAACATATGTAAATAAGCAACAACACATATAATTCAACAGATTATGAATAAAATCAACAATTACCAATAATTTATTATCAGAAATATAGATAATAAAAACCCTAAATTTGCATCTTCAAGGTCCTTCATCTCAAAATTCATGGCTAGAAATCTCTTGGTTTCATACAACAAGCCTATATCATTGCTGGCAAGCAATATGTCATCAACATATAAAACCAAAAAAATATACTTGCTCCCACTAAATTTGTGATATACACAATCATTAACCAAATTCATCTCAAAACCATAAGAGATAATAATCTAGTGAAATTTGCAATACCACTGACGAGAAGCTTGCTTAAGCCCATAGATGGATTTCTTCAATTTGCAAACCATAGACTTTGTATTTTTTGATACATAGTTTTCTGGCTGCACCATATAAATTATTTCATCAATGTCACCATTGAGAAATGCTGTCTTGACATCCATCTGATGTAGCTCAAAATCAAAATGTGCTACTAATGTCATTATAATCCTAAAAGAGTCTTTCGATGAAACTAGAGAAAAAGTCTCTTTATAATCAATGCCTTCTTTCTGTGTAAAGCCTTTAGCAACAAGACGTGCTTTGTACCTCTCCACATTGCCCTTTGCATCCCGTTTGGTTTTAAAAATCCATTTACAACCAATGGATTTTGCACCTTCAGGCAATGAAACAAGATCCCATACGTCATTATCTTTCATAGACTTAATCTCCTCATTCATGGCATCTATCCACTTTTGAGAGTTAGAGCTTTTCATTGCTTGATGAAAATTGATTGGATCATTTTTCATCACTCCAATGTCAACATCATGTTCTAGGAGAAACACAATATAGTCATCAGAATTTGCACTTCTCCTTTCTCTAGTGGATCTTCTTAATGGCAATGGTTCTTGAGGCTGTAGAGTTTGTTCTTCAGGAATATCTCCTTGAGACTAAATGAGAGGATCAATGCCCGGTATAATAATCTGTTCTTGACTATTATCCATAGCAATTAGAGGAATGTCAACATATTCCTCTTCAAAGACAAAGTCCTTAACTCTTTCTCCCCCCGTAAACTCAACATCCTCAAAGAACCGAGCATTACATGTCTCAAAAATAGACTTAGTTGTGGGATCATAAAATTTGTAACTCTTAGAGCGTTCAGAGTATCCAATAAAATAACAACTAATAGTCTTAGAGTCCAATTTCTTTTCATTTGGCCTATAAGGCCTTGCCTCAGCTGAACATCCCTAAATATGAAAATGTTTTAGACTAGATTTTTTACCTGTCCAAAGTTTGTAAGGTGTTTTACTAGTTGCCTTTGTTGGTACTCTGTTGAGTACATAAGCTGCAATCTTTAATGCCTCTCCCCAAAGTGACTCAGGTAAGGTAGAGTGACTAATCATACTTTTTACCATGTCTAAAAGCATTGTATTTCGTCTTTTAGCAACACCATTTATATTGGGTGAACCTGGCATGGTGTACTATGGTACGATACCGCTTTCTTTAGGAATCTAGCAAATGGACCTGGACGTTGTTCACCTGAACCGTCATATCTACCATAGTATTCACCACCATGGTCAGATCTAACATTTTTAATACTTTTATTGAATTGATTTTCAACTTCAGCTTTAAACCTTTTGAGCATGTCCAATGACTGAATTTCCCATGAATGAGATAAAGATAGCCATATCTAGTGAAATCGTCTATGAACGTTATGAAATATGTTTGACCATTCCAGGAAGCCAGAGGGAATGGCCCACAAATATCTGTATGTATTAGTTCTAAGAAATCTATTTTCTTATTGGCATCAAATCTCCTGACATTCGTTTGTTTCCCCTTAATACAATGTACACACATGTCAAAATCTGAAAAGTCAAGAGGATCGAGAATACCATCAGACACAAGTCTCTCAATTCTCTTTTTAGAGATATGACCTAATCTCTTGTGCCATAATGAAGCTGAATTCTCAATAGTTAATTTACGTTTTTTTACTTATTAAATAAACATGCAAGGATTCATTAAATGAAGCAATTATATCAATTAAATATAGATTATCATAACCTGATAAAGAACCAGAGCCAAGCAAACTTGAATTTTGAAAAAAGACTAAATTTTTCATTTCCAAATGAACAAGAATACCCAAATTTGTCCAATGCTGAAACAAAAATCAAATTTTGCCTAAAAGACGGTACAACAAAAGTCTCAAACAAATTCAAATAAAAATCACTTCTTAATAATAATCTAAAAGTTTCAATTGCTTCAACTTCGACTGATTTGCTATCACCAATATAAATGTATCTTTCACCATCATTAGGCTTTCGGCAATTCAGGCAACCCTGCATGGACACACTAATGTGAGTTCTTGCACCTGAATCAATCCACCAAGTGTGTCTAGGTACTGAAGCCAAATTAACCTCAAAACAAATAAAGTTAAGAAGCATACCTTTCTTAGCACGCCAAGCGTGATAGTTGGTACATTGCTTTTTCTAGTGTCCTACAGCTCCACAAAAGAAACAACCATCTTTATCTTGTTCCTTATGTTGTTTCTTATGTGGTGTCGTTACCACAACTTCCTTATTCTTTCTTTTCTTATTCTCCTTTTTCTTGTCCTTTGAGGTGGAGACCAAATGAACACTCGGTGTCTTTTCTTGCTTCAATCTATCCTCTTCCTGAACACAGTGAGAGATGAGCTCATTAAGGGTCCATGAGTCCTTTTGACAATTATAGCTCACCTTAATTTGACCAAATTGTGTAGGAAGAGAGATTAGAACCAAATGCACTAACAAGTCTTCAGATAAATCTAACTTGAGTGCTTTTAAACTTAAAGTAAGGTTAGACATTTTCATAATGTATTTCCTTATGTTTCATTTGCCTTTATACCTCATAGAGATGAGTTTTGCTAATATTGTACTTGTTTTGGCCTTTTCATTCTTAGCAAATCTCTTCTCAAGGTTCTCAAAAAAATCCTTAGCTGTATCCACCTGATCGGACATTGTGCCCCTAAAAGCTTCAGGAATGGCACGCTTAATGACTATAAGACTTATGCGATTAGACCTTTCCCACTTTTCCATCTCCCTCTTTTGTTCAGAGGTACTCTCATCAGTGAGATCGGCAGGTCTAGATTCCCTTAGTGCAAGGTCTAGGTCTATGACTCCGAGAGTGATCAATACACTCTCTTGCCATGCCTTAAAATTCGTGCCATTCAGCATAGAAATAGAGTTGATACTAGCAGTAATATTAGCAGCAGGAGCAGAAACTGAATTTAGAACAAAACATATAAAATAAACTCACATAAATATCAAAATAATACCAAAATTGAATAACAAATTTAAATATAGTTAAACCCCATCTTAAGACATCTGACACTTCATTAACATTTTATCTTTGAACAAAATATTAACTTGTAAGTGATATCTTGATGTAGCAATTAAACACAAATAATAAAATAACATGTCAAATAATAATTCTTCATTTGGGCCGATTTATTATTCACATGTAAGACTAAATAATTATAACGTGCTAATTGCCACAAATGTATATGTAATTATATTAAACATTAACTTTCCTTTGGGCCAATTAATATTTATGTAATTACATACACACAACCAATTATATATTTTGAAATAAATTAATTGATTTTCATAGAGGTCACTTTGACAACATATTGGTTTAATTAACTCATCTCAACATATATATATATATAGCTATACTCTAATTTAAATTGAAATTCCATAAAATGTATGTTTCTTTATAATATATATATATATATATATATATGTGTGTGTGTGAAGCGGCAACAGTGGGCCCAAACGACCCAATCTAAGAAAACTAACAGTTACTATTTTGTTTTCTTGGCCCTTATACCAAACGGTGCAAATAAAATTTGCTTGGTCTTGGAACGGCACAAACAAAACAAAAGAAATTAAATGGAAGTTTGTTTTTTTTTTTTAGAGCAACCGCCCAAAAAAAAACAAAAATATTGTTCCATGAACACAAGATTTCATGGTTGCCATAAAACTCAAAACGGCCGTGTCCCACAAAGTGCCAAAACTATAAACCAAAAGCCATAAAGCAATAGTCACTTGCCAAAGGAAAGTTTGTCTTCCAATGCAAATCATGTATTCACCAAAGGACAAAAACTAAATCCAAAAGCCAATTAATTTTAATAGTCAATAAGAAACCAGAGACTGCATAATTAATTCAAAAGCAACTATTGCCGAAAAGGATCAATCAATTGCCGAAAAAAATTGATCAAAAGCAACGATAATATAAACCTTAATGAAATCGACGCTCAATTCATGAAAGTTTTAATTAATTTCTAATGATTTAACATGAAATGGGTTCTGATATCAATTGTTGAAAACCCTAAAATTAATTTAGACAATAATAATCATGTTAAATCATCAAAAAAAATAAAATTTATAACGAAAGCGTACCTGAATTAATCGTTTAATTAAATTATCAAAATTTTATGGTTTATGATCTTTTAAATTGATAGATAAGAAAAAATATGTCTACTATAGACGAAAATAGAAAGATAACTTCCTTATATCTATAATTTGGGAACCATACCCTTTTATATAAAAAGGTTTCCTTTATTTCTAATTTAACCCATCATAAAATTAGAAATTATAAAATGATATCTATACATTTAATCCATACTTATAATATTATTATTATTATGGCTCACTTTACTTTCTATTAATTAGATCACTTTAATATTTAGGCCAAATTTTTTAAATGATAGTTATGACATATAATTATTATAATCCTAATATATATATAGTGTATTTGTCCATAAATCCTAACACTCAACTCTGTTGTCCCTTCCAAGAAATGACTGGGAAACCAAAGACAATCATAAACATCGTCAGGATACCTAAGTAGACATTTTCATCGATTGACCGACTGAGCTGGTAATAAACCGTCATGTATATGAAGGCAAGTGATAATAGAACACTAAAAGTGGCTAACCTGATGGTTTGGTTGGTTATCGAACCATAATCAAATCGATTGAATAGAGCGAGTGAGCCAGACTTGGTTACATAAGTGCCATTTCTTAAAGGCCTAATTTCCAATGCTGAAATGAAAGGAGTCCCAGAGTTTGTATTTACAAGACAGACATATACATATTTGAATTTCGGGAGATGACTAATTTCTTTGATTCTAGGAATAGATGCATTGAGTATTTGCACAGTATTCCACTTATTAGGCCCAATATGGGGATCAAATGAAGGGAGCTGATTTAGACCATCATAATTTCCATAAAAGAAAGTAGCTCTGATCAAATATCTAGTATCTTTAGTAATTGTTAAATTATAGCAATTTCTATCTCCTTCAGGAACGCTTCTCATGTAGCATAGCGGTCGGTCAATGGTATTTGTACTGTATTCTGGAGCTATGCTCTTACTTGTACCTGTGCCAGTGACGAATGATGCATCTGAAATATAATTTAGATCTGCTTTTGCATCACGAAACTTGTATTGGCCGGCAAGCCACAGTCAAGGCTAATAAAACCTGAGAGAGAGAGAGAGAGCATGGTTGGTCTTTAGTGAAAGAAAATATAAATTGACGTGAAAATTATGAGAATTGTATGTAGACTCTTGACCATGAACCAGAACTGTAAGAGCTAAGATACCAAGAAATATGAAGATGAACGGGCAAAAGATCTCCATTCTTTGATTGATTTCTATTCTTTCCGAGGACAATATAGATTTGATAGCATGCTCATTTATAGCCCAAATAATACAATAAAACTAATTAGTAAATGACTTGGTGGTCCCAAGGGGACACCATATATATATCAAATGTTATTAAAACTGGACTGAATAAAGAATTGAAGAGGTAAAGGGTTCGCGATTCGAACGGTTCGTTGAGCTTCAACCGAGTTTTTTCTTTTTTAAAAAATACATTTTAAGTTTTATATAAATGTTATGAAAATATCACTATATAAAAAATTAAAAGTAGTTTAGAAAAATATATTTATCATCAAATATTAATAATAAGACAATATTATCAAGTCATTCAATATTTATAACGAAAATTTAAGATAAATATAGTAAAAAATTGCAAATATTCAAAGAAATTCATCAAATATAAATTATAATTTTTGTATTATTCATAAAATTTTCATTAAAATTGCTTAAATTTCAATCGTTATGTATTTATACTTATATTTTATTTTTTTCCAGCAAAAAATAATATTGTATGGATATTTTGAACAAAAATTAATTTTTTCATATTCAAACCGATTTATTCTTATTCCATCCGGTTTCAGCTCGGTTTAATCTGTTTATAACGGTTCCTTTCTGTTCTTTATTATTTCGATTTTTATATATTGAACCGATTGGATCACCTAGCAATTCACATTTAAACCGGTCTGACCAATTAATTCGATTCGATTTTAATAACATTATATATAATAGTAAATGCCGATCTCAATGCACTGATATATCTCGTGTTCAAATTCCCTCTTTTCCTTCCTCCTTGATCTCTCGCTATATATGTAAGGTTACTGGTTAGGTGAGGTTAACAGTAATTATGGGTTTAGGTGTGTGCCCGTCAGAGTACCAAGCAAATAATTGAAAATTATTGCTTTTAGTTTGCAACAACTTACAAAATTCAATCTTTTAGAAAGTTCTTCTTAGCTAAAGAAGTGATTCCCCTAAAATTGGAGATAGGGGCAATAATTAGCAACCAAATTAAACTCAATCGCTAAGCCTAACCCAGTGGCTTATTTTAATTATAGGTTTTCTTAACTAAGCAAGCATGAAGCTCGCCCATAAATATAATAATGTATGTAAAAAGACTTGTTTTGGTCAACAAAATATGCATGAACCTCATCATATACAGTTGAAAATCCTGCGTACTTTCTCATCAGCAGAAATGATACGGAACTCTGACAAAGATTCACGATTGCTTTGACATCATCAAATTAAAAATTAAAAAATTAAAAAAATATATTGAACTAGGATTCCAAGTCAAATAGTCTTGAGCGTAAAATATACTTATTGTATTTATTAATTTTTGTTGGGCCGGAACTACTGAGAAGCTTGACCCCCGAATAATTTTTAAAATTAAATTCTACCTCTAAACTTCTACAATATTTAAAAAAAAAAAAGATTCAGCCGACCCCCACGAACCCCCTGGTAAATGTTTATTCTTTATTCTTTTTATCTTCAATCCTATATATTTATTTAAATTATACTTATATTTATTGAAATTAGACCTTTCAAAGAGATCGGATCAAATGGATTCGAGTCAAGTAAGTTTTAGATCATTCTTAAGTTGGGGGCACTTTGGGGTTAGGTTGGATCTTTAGATTACATTTACATATTTCTTATACCTCAAACTGATTAATTGAATTTTGAATTATAAAAGTTGAAAAGTGGTGTAGTATTTAATATCAATAGCAAAAAGTTGAAAAATAATAATAAATAGACTAATAATTAATAACTTAACTGATTGTCTTTAAGAAACATAGAAAATATAAATTTTTAAAAATTTTATAATATTAATTATAAATATTATTGAAAAATAATAAAAATTATATGATCATATGATAATAAATTGAATATTATGATTGTCAAAAAATAAAATAAATATTAAAATGTAGAAACAAATATATTATGGTCGTGGATGCTTGTCACGGAACTTCTGTCACTATAAATTGGAAAAATACAATTTATGAAATAACGAAACCCCGTCACCATATCATAAAATCATAACATACTTTTTAGCGGCGGATTCTGTAGCTAATAACGTTCTCGTTATTTTTTTTAAACTCATAATATTATAAATGAATTAAAAAAAAGCACTAAAATAAAGAGTAATAAAAGAGAAGGACGAACTAAACTCAAGCCAACAGCTTTTCCCATTACATCCTGTCTTAATGTTCCTTCACCTCTATTGGCAAAAGCATTATTTTATCAGAAATTTAAAATTGACACTCAATGAGACCAAAAAAAATTCAAATGTAATGGTTTACACATAATAAATCTACCCGAGCTAAGGAATAAGTCATTTTATTAGCATCGATGTGCATCCAATGGAAGGACAAAAATCGAAATTAAAAAATGACCCGCTTTTATTAGCATCCTTCTCGTTATTGTTATATTTTTTATTTTCACCACAAATATAATAACATTGAATTTCAAATATTTCAATACATTAAAATCAACATTTACGGCTAAAATGTCGGACTGAAGACATTTGTTGCAAAAGTCAGTTGTAGCACTCAAAGTTATTTTGATTCGGCCCTGAACTTTCGTAGGTCTATATATATATATAATTGCACTATTTAAAAGTGAATTTGAATTTGTAATCTAAACTAAAAATGATTCAAGATTGATATATTATAAAATTCAAATAATTATTCATCTAAAAGTCTTAAACCGTTATTTTTATTCAAATAGTCCTCGTTCCAATATGATAACATAATTGGAAATTTCTTCCATATGATTAAATAATGAAACATGCCGATTTATTACCATTAAGTCGCTTTCTTTAGCCAACACTTTTTGGGTTTTAGTTTTATTCTTATCCTTATCTATTTTATTTTATTTTATTTGGTTGAACATTCCCCTGAAATTTCCTTAGATATTATATTTTTCTCGCTGTCACGTAAACTGAGCATTTAAATAATGTTAAAAATTAGAATTAAGATCAAGTCTTGGTCAATATTTCACTGGTTATAATACTAGAAAATTATTTGTAGAATAGTTAGACAGGTTGCTTGGACTGATGGCGTGATGAGCATGATATAAGCTTAATCCTTTGCTAGCCAGGACTAGAGTTAGGGAAAAAACTTGCTATTTATTGTTATCGTAATGCTTAGGTAGCATTCCCTATGATAGCCTCAGTATGGTGAAAATAAAAGGATAATCCGTAGATTTGTTCTTGTTTTCTTTCTGTGATGGTTAATTTACTCTAATTAATATAACCTTTTAGACTTGATGATCAGCTCATAAATTTCATATTGCAGCCAATTTATCCTATTGCATCCTCAAGAAAATTTTTTTTTTCAACAGTGAAATTGTAATAACATTTCACAGTACATAAAATTATTGAGAAAAATGAAAAGAAAGGGTCAAGTTTCAAAGTCAAAACTAGTTAAATTGGCTGCAAACTAAAAATTGTTTACTAGAAATTTTTATTTTTTATTTTTTTTGGTCATAAAAGAAAGCTCCATATCTCATCAAACCTGTCTTGATCTTCATAATTTAAAAGTTCGATGAAAAAGAAGTGAGGTTGTTATTAGCATGCAAAAGTCTCACTTCATCCATTGTTTTGTATATAAAATTATTTGCGAATTTGACAAGCATTTTCTGCTAGAAATAGTATTATTTCTGAAATTTAAGATGGAAAAATAGGAAATTTCACACAATACAAGAATTTTTTTGTGAAGCAAACTAATAGTAAATTGACACATTTTCAATCTACAGAAACATAATATTATGATGAGCAATAGTAGCATAATAAACAGATGGATTAACACCAAGCATGATGGATTAACACTTTACTGTGCAAACTGCAGATCTATCTAGCTAAGGGTATGGATTCATTGATCATTGGACTGGAAAATTTCAATTCTCCCACTAAGCATTCGCTCAGCTCATTCACTACTTGGAGCATAGTCGGCCTTCCAGTTGAAGTGGGAGACGCACAAGCCATTGCTATTTCAACAGCTTTCCAGACGGAGTTTATATCGAAATCCCCAGCTAATCTTGGATCAACAATGCTTTCAATATCTTCCTTTTGGAGCAGCGCCCCAACCCAGTGACTCAAATGAGTTGATCCTTTGGTATTTCCAATAACAGGCTTGCCCGTTATTATTCTCAAAAGAGCAACTCCAAAACTATACACATCGCTTTTCTCTGTTAACCTATATGTCTCAGAGTACCTACAGGCCATGATATTGAATTCAAACCATGAAAATCCTCAATAAAATGATAAATCTACATCATTAAAATCAAAACATTGAGACATTTCTTTGAGTTTCACAAAAGATGAAGGAGAAAGGAATTATAAATCACTCACTCGGGATCGAGGTAACCAGGGGGACCAGCAACATTTGTTGATGTGTAAGAGCCACCTTCAGCTAAGAAAGGCCGGGACAACCCAAAATCTGCTAGTTTGGCTTGGAATTTATTGTTTATAAGATGTTTGAGGTCTTTACATCTCTATGTACAATTGGTGGCTTGGACCCATTATGTAGATACTCCAATAGTACACAACTTCTGCATGTATTAGTTCACTTGTGCCAACAAATTATAAACATTAAATAGAATGATATCTGGCAAAATTTATCTCCGTTATTAACCTTTTGCAGCATCCACAGCTATTTGAAGCCTTCTCTCCCAACTCAATGCTATTCTGTTGGCATCTATATTTACATAAAAGATGCATCTCAAATTTCTAATGGTAATGGAAAAGTTTCTATATGCCAATTATAAACTCTAATACTTGTGTTAATTAAGATTTATCATATCATCAATAATGTAACTGAAATTCACTTGAAAGATGCTTTTCTAAATCTCCATTAGCCATGTCCTCATAGATGAGCCCCATATTGGTGCCTTCATTACAGAAACCAACAAGGTTTGTCAGGTTTCTGTGATGAACTCTCAAAAGAAGTTGGACCTGTAATCAGAAATAATTAATCCATTTTCGTTGTTCAGCACACTGTCTGCAGAGAGGAAATCAGGAATCAACAGTAAGATTTATCAATCATACCTCTGCCTGAAACTGTTTACATCCCTGAACAGATGGTGAGGAGAGCATTTTCACAGCTACTTCATTGCCATCCAAGTAGCCATGGTAAACTGTCCCAAATCCTCCCTTACCAAGAACTCTTGCAAAGTTGTTGGTAACTTTTAGTATCTCAGAATATGTAGGGTGTCGATTTTTTAACTGTAGTTTATCGGGCAGGTTATTGGCAATTCTGTCCTCCGCAGACATGCCTAGTAAAACTTCAACTAGTCTCATTAAGCAGTAAATAATGGGCCACTATTAACGAGAAAATGCTTCCATATTCACATGGAATTTTGTATGTTAAGTTTTTGTAAGAATTTCAAGTGCTTAAAGATATTCGAGTGTGTGGAATTATATTATCCTGCTGCTTTTTTCTTCTAAAGTTCCAAAGCAAGATAACCAAAGCAGCCATGATGATGAACACTGCAGCAAAAGATGCCACTATTGGAATAACAGAGTTCTTCTCCTTCTTGCACGAGAAGGATGCGCATAGATTTGGATTCTCGCCAGCACTAAATTAATTGCAAATATTTCATGGCGCATAATTAAATGCATTCGTGAAAAACAGACAATATGCGGGCTTTATGATCACCAAAAAGCAGAAATAAAATATATGACGGGCAAAGGAAGTTAACAAAATTAGCATTGTTATTACGATTTCTGGTAGCATATAAATACACACCTTAGTGTTAGTAAATTCTTTTTTGACTTTTCAAGGAGTGCTGGTTAAACTGAACCTGTGAGTTGGTTTCCTGATATGTCTCTGGAAAGTATAACAAAGAAATATCACATTCCATGCAATTACTACTTCTGACAGATGTTTCCACTTTAAATCTTAATCCCAAGTAACTTACAGAAATTTCAAGGACAGCAACTGAGAAAGAAAATCTGGCACTGATCCAGTCAAACTATTATTCTATAAATCCCTGATAACACAATAATATATTGTAAGGAGATTTTTTCTTTTTTTTCTAACAGCAACATGATCACTTTATTTGAGATCCGAAAACTTGCAAGGACTGTAACAACGTGAGGTTGGATATGTGAGGTGTAATCTCCCCAGCCAAACCACTTGAGGATAAGTTCCTAATTAGTTACTGGGATATGTTAGTACCTGCTGGCTCAAATTCAGGAGGAAAAGAAGGAAAAGAGCCTAGAGTTACAAGGATACGATTCCAGGCATGTCAACATACCACAAGTGAGTTTGAGGGGCACATGGATCTCCTTCCCAGTTTTTTTTTGACTCTATATGTCGACTTGATATTTAGTATGGCATCAACTGATGGATTCATCAGGAAAAAAAAAAGTAAAATTGAGAAAACAAGATAAGAATCTAGACTTTGCCAATGAAATACAAAAATAAAAGAAAAATGAAAAGAACATACCATCTTCTTGATCAGATTGAGATTGTGGGAGCTCAACAACATAATAAATCTCAATTGCGTTGATAATGGGTGGAAGGGTTGCATCTTCATTTTTGTTGAGGGTACAATTATATATCCCTTCAGTCAATGCTGAAGTGCTAAATATAGTTTCCGGGGAAAAATACTTGGGAACTAAAGATTCATACCATTTTCTCCCATTCAAATAAATGTCAAATTTCCTGGATTCGTTGGCTTGAAGACTTTCAACTTCAGCAAAGTGCATGTAGGCATAATATTTACTGTGACCTTCACAAGTTCCAAAGGAGAAAGAAAGTGGCTTATTGCTATTTGCTGGTGTATTAGCAGTTCTCATGACAATTAATGGTTGCTGGTAGATATCTGGATCCTGGTAACCATCGGCTGGTGACTCTATCAATGCTTCGAAACTGTAAGGATCCCAAATACGATCATATACATCATCTGGAAACCTGAGAAACGATCATATATTTAATTAAGCACTCTAATTAAACAAATTATTGATGGTGCTAACTAAAATTAGTTTGATGGATGGTATAAGTTAGCTCACCTAACAAATTCATCAGCTTGAGAACCAAGATCAAGCCTCAAGTGGAGTGCTAGCGATCCAGATTTAGGATTGTAAGTTGTATTATTCAGTGGTCTCAATTCTAATGCCGATATGAATAGGGTGCCGGATCCTGTATTCACTAGGCAGACAAACAGATAGTTCCTTGTAGTTACATGTATGATCTCTCGAGAACATGGGAAAGATGCATTCTCTATTTGCATAGTAATCCACTTGTTAGGTCCTAAATGCAGATCAAATGATTTTGATACATTTAGGCCATCATAATTTCCATACATGAAGGTAGCACTGATCAAATAATTGGTGTCTCGAATAACACCTATCTTGTAGCAGTTTCTTTCTCCCTGAGGAAAGCTTCTAACATACTGTAGCTGCCGCTTCAATAATGGACTGTTAAATTCGATGATATGCCCCTGCTTATGCTCGTATCTATGATTGCTGTTTCTGAATAGTAGTGTAGGTTTGTAACTGGATCAGTGTAGCTAGCATTGTCTGGTAATCCGCAATCTATGCTAATGAAACCTGAAAAGATTGTAATTAATTAGAAGGGCTTATCATGATGAAATGTTAGTTGAGACGCACATATACTATCTTGTCATTCAAAAGATTGAGATTCGCACCTGATTAATCCTCAGCCTGAACCAAGGTTGTAAGCAACACAAAGCAAAAACATTGTAACATCCCCATCTGAGTCTTTAACACTGCTTCACTATGAGAAGATAATGAAATTGCTGAGTAACAAAATTAATCTTCTAAAGTTTTGCATACACCAGCAAATTTGTCTGTCTATTTATTATATGTGTTAAAGATAAAGGAGTTTAGAATAGAAAACAAAGGCAAGAATACAAATATGTGGCAACTGAATGATTAACTTGGATGAGTTTTATTGAGCTGAAAGTCTTCTTAAATACAACTGAAAAGATAACTAAAAATACGTAAAAGAAGGAACAAACCCACGATCAGAAAAATTCTCCTTAAACTAAGACAACTACTAACAAACCCATTTAGACTAGGACTCTAACAGCTAATTTATTGACCAAGTAAAAAAGCCAATAGACACGTAAGCAATAAAATACTGACTTAAGAACTTTCTGCATTATTTCTAATATACCCCTTTAATGCAGAAATCTACAACACCAATTAAACCCCTGAAATACTCAAACTTTGCCAAAGGAAGAGACTTCGTGAACATATCAGCTTGCTGCTCATCAATGTTGCAATAAGCAATCTCAATGCTTCCTTTCGCTACCAATTCTCTAATGAAGTGATGACGTGTTTCAATATGTCTTGTACGACTATGAAAAACAGGATTCTTCGTCATAGCAATAGTGGATTGATTGTCACAAAAAATTGTAGTCACATTTTGTTGTTGCTTCACATCCTTCAGAATTCGCTGCAACCATACTGCTTGACATGCCGCTGAAGTTACAGCCATATATTCAACTTCTGATGACGAAAGAGCTGTAGAAGTTTGCTTCCTTGAACTCCATGATATTGCACTTGACCCAAGACTGGAAATATAGCCTGTGGTACTTATACGATCATCGACCGAACCTGCCCAATCACCGTCCAAGAAACCACACAAGTGTAAATTATCACTGTTGTACAAAGACCATAAGAACTTGTTCCCTTCAAGTATCGCAGAATTCTTTTTGCTGCCCCATAGTGCACCTTACTTGGAGTTTGCATAAATCTTGATAGCAGACTTATTGCTTGTAGAATGTCAGGTAGGGTGTTGATGAGATAAAGCAAGCTACCAATTAAGCTACGATAAACACTTGCATCAGCCTTTTCTTCTCCATCTTTGCTGCTAAATTTTTGGTTTGTCGCCATGGGAGTCTTCACAGGATTGCAATCTTGTAGTTTGAACTTCTCAAGAAGATCTCTTACGTATTTCTGCTGACAAACAAAAATTCCAGCAGCACATTGTTATACTTCCAACCCCAAAAAATAGCTCATCAATCCCATATCATTCATATCAAACTCACCAATCATAAGCTTTTTGAATTCAGCAATCAAGCTAGCACTATTACTAGTATAAACTAAATCATCTACGTAAAGACAAACAATAAGCAACTCACTAGCCTTGTTTGTCTTTACATACAAAGTCGGCTCACTTGTACTTTTTTCAAAGCTATTTTTAATGAAATGCCCATCAATTCTTGCATACCAAGCCCTTGGAACTTGCTTGAGCCCGTACAAAGCTTTTTTGAGACGATAGACTTTCTTTTCTTCACCTTTAACTTCATACCCTGTTGGTTGTTCCACAAACACTTCCTCATCTAAAACACCATTCAAAAAAGCTGATTTCACATCAAATTGATACACGTTCCATTTGTAATGAGCAACTATAGCTAAAATTATTCTAATTGTATCAAATCTAGCTACCAGAGAAAATGTTTCTTCGAAATCAATCCCTTCTTTTTGCATGTATCCACGAGCCACCAATCTTGCTTTTTGTTTCAGAATAAAGCCATCAAGTTTGAATTTGAGTTTATATACCCATTTCAACCCAACCACCTTTTTACCTTTGGGTAGTTCAACCAGCTCCCACATTTGATTTCTTTCCAAAGACTGCATTTTCGCATCCATCGCAACGAGCCATTCCTTTGAAACCACTACATCTTCAAAGCAATTTGGCTCTTCAATCTGAGCAAGTTGGCATCTTTCTGTTCTTTGATAAGTTTCCAGCAACAAACCCCATTTTCTTGGAGGTGTAGAAGATCCACTTGATGATGCACCTCTTATAAGATCAGAAGAACTTAGTGATGCAGGTGAATCCGTAGGGCTGGATGGGTTTGTTGAAGTCAAAGAACTTGAATTTTGAGCACCAGTAATTTCTTCAATACTTGCTTCCTCCATGTGAAAGAATTCTGGACACCCCTATTTCTCATCCCAATTTCATGCATTTTTCTCATCAAACAAAGCATCCCGACTAATGATAAGCTTTTTAGCAATTATATCATAAAATCGATAGCCTTTAGTATTAGCACTATAATCCATAAATATGCATTTAATACTATTATCATCAAGCTTACTCTGTTGTTGTGATGGAGTATGAACATAGGAAATGCATCCAACAACTTTAAAATGGGTTACCTTGGGCTTCCATCCATTTCATACTTCAAATGGTGTTTGACTGAGCAATGCTGTTGTAGGACTTCGATTTAAAATATAAGCTGCAGTGTGCACTGCTTCAGCCCATAAGTACTTTGGAAGATTTTTTGCTTTAAGCATGCATTTGGCCATCTCAACAAGACTTTTGTTCTTCCATTCTGCTACTCCATTTTGTTGGGGTGTGTAGCTTGCTGTCAGTTGTCTCCAAATTCCACAATCTTCACAGAGTTTTCCAAATGCATTGGACATAAATTCTCCACCACGGTCTGTTCGCAATGTCTTCAAGTTATACCCGTTTTGTTTTTCAACAAAAAACTTAAATTTCTTGAAGGTAGACAACACATCTGATTTATGCTTAAGAAAATACATCCACATCATCCTGCTATAATCATCAACAAACACAAGAAAATATATGTTATTATCCAGAAAGGGAGTTTGCATTGGGCCACAAGCATCAGCATGAACCAGCTCAAGAGGTTTTGTTGCTCTCCTTGCATGCCCTTTTGGAAAAGAATCCCTATGTTGTTTCCCAAGTGCACAACTTTCACATACATCATTTTCATGTTGAATGGAAGGTAATCCATACACTAAATCTTGATTAGACATCAATTTCAAGCTTTTGAAATTCAAGTGGCCATACCTGTGGTGCCACATCCAATTGTCATTGTCTACAGAGGCAACAAAGGCGTGATTCTCATCACTTAAAGTGACAGGAAACATATTATTCTTTGCCATGGTAACTTTGAGCAGCAACTTCTCCTTACTTCTATCAGTAAAAACAAAACATGATAAATCTTCAAAAAGCAATGAGTAGCCTTCTCGCAAGAATTGCCCAACACTCAATAAGTTTGAGTCCAAATCCGGAATATAAAGAACATCTTTGATGCAGCTGGCTCCACAAAAATTCAGTTTCACCACTCCTTTTCCTTCTGTTTTACGAATCGTTCCATCAGCTGTCTTCACACTTGTTCTAGCTGACCTGTCCAAGCTAACAAATGATGCCAAATTTGCTGTCATATGGATACTACTACCACTATCCATATACCACACATCTGAAGAACAAAAACTAGTAGCATAGCAAGCAAGAAACAAACATTCAGACTCATCCTCATCATTTTCTTTAACAAAATTTGCTTGCTTTTCATCTCTTTCTTTCAAACGAAAATACTTCTCAATATGACCAATTTTGCTACAATAATAACACCTGAACTTACGGTTTTGAGTTTCACCTTCACCATTGGATTGTTGATTTCTGTCACCTAATTGTCCACTTCCTCTGGTACCTATGCCTCCTCTTTTTCCTCGAAATGAAAAACCACCACGATTAGTGTTGCTGTTGTTGCCCCCATGGTCATGCTCATTATTTAAAAAACGCAACTTAGTCTAGAATGCCTTCTCGAAAGAGCTCTCCTCATAGCTGTTGTATCGATTTTCATGAGATTGCAAAGAACCTAATATTTCATCAATTGTCAAGACTATTAAGTCTTTGGATTCTTTTATGGCCGATACAACTGAATCATACTTTCGTGTCAAACTTCGCAGCAATTTCTCAACAACCTTTTGATCGATCATCTTCTCTCCATACTTCCTCATTTGATTAACTATACCCATAAGGTTATTGGAACAGTCATCTATGGTTTCTCCATCTTTCATTTGGAAGCTTTCAAACTTTTTACGAAGTGTTTGAAGCTTGACAGTGAGTACCTTTACTGTGCCTTGATACCCATGATGGAATATGACATGGTATGAATGTGAGGATAGCATAGCGAAAAAACAAAAATTTTTATCATACATACCATACAATTCCAAAGCAAGAAACGAAACATGTAATTTTAGGGTTGTAGAACTTACAACTTATGATGCCTTTTGAAAATTGAATTTGATGATGCCCAGCAACTAAGATGACTTTATCCGCCTTAGATCTCGATCACCAATGCCAAGGAACAGCCTTTTACGCCACTCCCTCTATTCTCACACACACAATTGTACCGACGGCTTAAAATCGAGATTGCTAGCTCTCTTTTTTCGATATTGTGTAAAGGCAATGGTTTGAAGCTACAAAATTTGATTTTGTACTTCTCTTAGGTTGCTATTACTACCCAAGATCACAAGAGAATGAGGAACTATCCTTTCTCCTTGTGAAAATTGGCTAAAATAAATTCTTTGAGAGAGAGAGAGAGTTCACGCAAAACATAGAGAAAATACACTAGGGTTTCACGTTTTTCCCACAACAAATATATATCTCTTTTCCTTTTAAGTGATTAATCTCAAATATACTACCTTAAGATAATTAATATTAGCTAAAGATAATTAATATTTGCCTTTATCACTTAATTAAGATAAGTAATATTTATTGATAAAAACTCTTTTAATTTATCCAAGATAAAAACAAAAGACATTTAATCAAATAATATCACTTAATTTAGGATAAAAGATATGTCATTTAAATCTAATAAACCACTTAAATAAAACTATACATGTGCCGAAATTCCTTGTTATTTCTCTAGGAATTTCGGCCACATCAAATTTTATTTAGATGATTTAATTAGATAAATATGTCTTTAGGCTTTAATACTCAATTAATTAAATTAATACATGACATTTAATTAATTGAAATAAAATCTTGTGGGCTGAATTTCTCTCTCTCATGGGTCAAGGTCCAATAGTAATCTAATAACCCATTACACACATTAATTTGATTTTAATTAAAAGCCCAAATTAATGCCCAATACTTAATTTAAATATTTTAAGCCCAATGCTTTGTGTGCGATCCTATAGGTCCATTTAATGTTGGCAATGAATTAATAAATTAATTCAAAGGCTATATATATTCTCTAGCAAGATATTATAGCATTCCAAATTAAATGAAAATACATATGGTATTTAGTGACCTAATATAATTTTGCATAGTCCCTTACCTATAAATATCAGAATTAATATAAGGCATGAAACTAGTCATCCTTATATATATTAATTCCTTTCTTGATATTCCAGTGACACTGAACTCTCAGATAAATAATGATTACTCATTATTTCATCTCGGTATGGCCATACACTTCTCAGTTCACTGATCAAATGGCCGATGATATTTTCTCTCTTATTAAGAGGGGTAATCCCTTCACTTCTCTCATGCTCTCTAACATGAATTAATGCATACCCAATCATACCCGTACTTGTCACTCTGTTACGAGCACGTTAGGTGTATGTCAAAGTACACAGTAATTAATAAAGAGTTTCATAGAGATTTCAGGTCTAAGAACTCCGATACAAAACTTGCATATGAGAAACACTTATGACTTGTACCATGTAGTGTTCTCATGAGCGGATCGTATCCAGATACCATGTTCTTTAACATGTATCTATGATCTCTGATTGACACTCTTGTCCTAATGATCCGTAAGACAGAACTCATAATATCAGAGAGAGCATACTAGTCTTAATTCATTGTTATTCCCATAACAATGACTGAGCAGGGATATTTAGAATGAAGTCTCATTTGTTTCAAGGTCTTACAACCATGTGCCTCACACATGATAACTTAAACCGAAACAACACTCTTGGATAGTTTTATCAATTGATATGCACAGGAATACAAAGGATAAAACAAATGCCTCATTTTATTAATTCAAAGTGCTTTATTACAATGCATTGGGGCTAGGGCTTACACTAACAATCTTCCACTAGCACTAATCCCAATTGGGCATAGCCCTAAGATCGAACGCTCTCAAATGAGCTTCGTGCAGATTTGGACGCAATTGTTTCGTCAAAGGATCTGCTACATTATCTTCACTTGCTATCTTGCTAACCTTGACGTCCCCATGATCAATGATTTCTCTGATCAGGTGGTACCTCCTGAGTATGTGTTTGGATTTCTGGTGTGACCGGGGCTCCTTGGCCTGTGTTATGGCCCTATTGTTGTCACAGAAAATTTCTAATGGATCTAGGATGCTTGGGACCACTCCTAATCCAGTAATGAAATTTTTAATCCAAACAACCTCTTTTGCAGCCTCACTTGCTGCAATATACTCAGATTCTATAGTTGAGTCGGCAACGGTTTCTTGCTTCGAGCTTCTCCAACTGACAGCACCACCGTTCAAAACAAAAACAAACCCAGATTGCGATCTAGAATCCTGAGTGCTGGTCTGAAAAGCAGCATCGGCATAACCTTGTATGACGAGTTCTTCTTGACCACCATACACTAAGAAGTGATCCTTAGTCCTTCGCAGGTACTTCAAAATCCATTTTACAGCAAACCAGTGCTTCTCACCAGGGTCTTGTTGAAACCTACTGGTTATACTCAGTGCATGAGCAACATCCAATCTAGTACATAACATAGCGTACATGATAGATCCAATAGCAGATGCATATGGGATTTTACTCATGTTATCCTTTTCCTCTTTGGTTTTAGGGCACTGTTCTTTAGTCAAAGGAACTCCCAAAGCCAAAGGTATGTACCCTTTCTTTGAGTCTCCCATACTAAAATGCTTCAGTACTTTATCTATGTACTTTTCTTGACTTAGTCCCAAGAGCCAATTCGATCTATCTCTATAGATTCGAATACCAAGTATTGTCTCGGCTTCACCTAAGTCTTTCATTGAGAAATATTTTTCCAACCATTGCTTAACCTTTTGCAATGTTGGAATGTCATTCCCAATGAGAAGGATGTCGTCCACATATAGGACCAGAAATACTACTATGCTCCCACTAACCTTCTTGTACACACAAGGCTCATCTTCGTTCTTGATGAAGTCAAATTCTTTGACTGCCTCATCAAAACGAAGATTCCAACTTCGGGATGCTTGCTTTAATCCATAAATGGATTTTTGAAGCTTGCAAACCTTCTTAGGATGCTTGGGATTGACAAAACCTTCAGGCTGTGTCATATACACATCCTCAAGTAAATTTTCGTTGAGGAAAGCAGTTTTGACATCCATTTACCATATCTTATAATCATGATATGCAGCTATGGCAAGCAAGATCCTAATGAATTTGAGCATGACTACAGGCGAAAAGGTCTCGCCATAGTCTACATCATGAGTTTGTCGAAAACGTTTTGCTACTAGTCTACCTTTGTAGGTCTTATCAGCTTTGAGTTTGAATAGCCACTTACATTTGATTACCTTAGCACCTTCCGATAGATCAACCAAGGTCCAAACCTGGTTATCGTACATTGATTGCATCTCAAATTTCATGGCTTCAAGCCAATTTTTTGAGTCTGGGCTCTCAATAGCTTCTCGATAGGTAGTAGGATCCTCACGATCTACTAACTCAATAGTGTCACTGTCAGTGATTAGAAATACATATCTCTCAATCTCCTGACGTACCCTACCGGACCTTCTAGGTTCTTGTATAATGGATTCTTGTTCCACAACTGGTTGTGAACTTGATCCCATTTCCAAACCATCCTCTATAGGAGTTTGTGGTGCTTGAATTTCTCCAAGTTTTACTTTAGTCCCACTGTCTTTCTTGAGAAGGAACTCCTTTTCCAAGAAAATAGCCTTGCGAGCAACAAATACTTTGTTCTCGGCTTGTGAGTAAAAGTAGTATCCCTTTGTTTCTTTAGGATACCCCACAAACAAGCAGACACTGGATTTGGACTCTAGTTTGTCAAATGTTAATTTCTTAACATGTGCTTTATAGCTCCAAATCCTGAGAAAAGACATATTGGGTTCTTTCCCAGTCCATACCTCGTATGGTGTCTTCTCAACTGCTTTAGTTGGAGTACGGTTCAATAGAAACACAGCAGTTTCTAATGCATAACCCCAGAAAGAGATAGGAAGATTAGCTTGACTCATCATAGATCGAACCATGTCCAACAGAGTTCGATTTCTCCTTTTGGACGTACCATTCCATTAAGGTGTTCCAGGAGGAGTGAGCTGTGAAATAATACCACACTCCTTTAGATGACTGTCAAACTCTTGGCTTAAGTATTCGCCACCTCGATCTGATCGAATGGCTTTTATACTTTTGCCAAGTTGGTTTTCTACTTCGTTCTTAAACTCTTTGAATTTCTCAAAAGTTTCAGACTTGTACTTCATTAGATAGACATAGCTATATCTACTAAAGTCATCTGTGAATGTCACGAAGTAGCTAAAACCACCTCTAGCATGTGTACTTAAAGGTCCACATACATCGGTATGTATTAGTTCCAATAAGCCATTAGTCCTCTCACCTTTTTTATTAAAAGGACTCTTTGTCATTTTTTCATGCAAACATGGCTCGCATGTGTCATAAGACTCTAAGTCAAATGACCCAAGCACTCCAGTTTTGTGGAGTCTTGAAATACGTTTTTCGTTTACATGTCCTAAACGACATTGCCAAAAGTAAGTAGGGTTTAATTCGTTTGATTTAACCCTCTTTGTATTAATGTTGTATATTGACTCTTTGTTTTATAAATCAAGGATATAAAGGCCATTTTGCAACATGGCATTGCCATAAGAAATGCCTTGGCGACGAATATGAGCATTTCCATTTTTAATAACAAAATCAAATTCATCATTATCCAAACATGAAACTGAAATAATGTTTCTACTCATAGTAGGCACATAATAACAATTATTCAAAACAATACAAAGTCCGGAAGGTAAAGTGAGGTGATAGTCGCCTATCTCCATGACAGCAACTCGTGCTCCATTCTCTACACGGAGGTCCACTTCATTCTTTCCAAGTAACCGCCTATTTCTTAGCCCCTGCACATTTGAACAAATGTGAGAACCACAACCGGTATCCAATACCCAAGTGGTAGAAATAGAAAGGTTAATTTCAACAACAAAAATACCAGAACTGGACGCCTTGGCTCTATTCTTCTTTTGTTCTTCCTTGAAGAGAGCGCAATTCTTCCTCCAATGCCCTATGTTGTTGCAATGGAAGCAAGTACTCTCACTCTCTTTGAGTTTTGGTGCCTTGGGCTTGGATTGGGCCTGAGGTGCACTCCCAACTGACTTGGGTTTTCCCTTTCCCTTTCCCTTTCCCTTTCCCTTAGTAGGTCCCTTCTTAATTCCCTTTGAACCATTAGTACGGGATTGGTCTTTCGAATGTTCTCTTCGGCATTCTTAAGCATCCCATGAAGCTCAGTGACTGACTTGTTCATTGCATGCATGTTATAATTCATCACAAATGGATCATAAGCAGTAGGCAATGATCCTAAGATCAAGTCAGTGGCCAATTCCTTTGGCACTAGTACCTCAAGCTTCTCAAGAGTATCAGATACCCTTTCATCTTGAGTACATGGGTACTAACAGGAGTACCCTCAGCCATCTTGCAAGAAATTAAGGCCTTTGTTGTCACGAACCTCTCGTGACGAGCTTGCTCTTGAAACATCTCCTTGAGGTGCACCATGATTGCATAGGCCTCTTGGTCCATAAATTGTTTTGCAATTCAGGCACCATAGTGGCTAGCATAAAACAGGTCACATCATTAGAGTCACTTTTTTGGTCTCAAAAGTTTCCTTTTGAACCACAGAAGCGTTCCTAGTAGGTTCCTCAGGTAAGGGTGCATCCAAAACATACGACTTTTTTTCTTGCTTAAGAACTATTCTTAAGTTTCGAGACCAATCTATGAAATTGGTGCCATTCAATTTGTCCTTTTCAAGGACCGATCGCAATGAGAAATTGTTGTTTGAAGATGCCATTTTCAATCTACAATAAAATTTAGCAAGATTAAATGAGGTCTTATTTATGATCCCATAAACCGAATTAATATCCCTTTAAATAATTTGCGTTAGTGATTTAATGTGGGCCAAGATCCACTTTTCACAATAACTTATTAGTCAAGTTGAGCTTGTACACCTAACAAGTTAAGTTACTTAGGTAGGAAAACTCCAATCATGTCTCGTACATGACTCTTGGATCAAATGGGCTAACATCTTAAGATGTTATAGCACAACCCATTTATTAGTTGCTTAGGTCCGGGCATCACTTTCCATGATAAGTCCAACCTACATTCACAACCCATGTCTCACAAAGATAATTGGGCGTATCTAGGACTTCTAGTCTACGTGACCGATGATCGATGCCTTGACATGTTTCGAATTAGGAAGGCAACTTTGTGACTTACTATTTTAGGGATTAATTTTATTACGGCTTACATGGCATACGCTTTGTCATCCATACATAGCATGCATATATAAATAATTGCATAAAGTAAAGCGTGACAAACATAGGCCCAAAAACCTACAACTAAGATTCTATACTATTACATAAGAATCTTCGAGTTGGGCTTCTCCACTCCGGTGAGCTTCGTCTTGATTTACAAAGTCTTCAAGTATATTCTATTCTAAAAAATAAATGAAAAACTTTTACAACAAAATATAATGGCTCGCAGACCATATTTAATTACAAAATCTAGGGCCCATGAATGCACCATGCATATCCATTCATCACACCAAATTAGCAAATAAATATACATAGCATTCATGGATAAAACAAAGTCCAATTTTAATTAATTTAGCCAAGCCCATTAATGGAAATTGTGTACTTGAACCTTTAAGAGAAGACCCCATGACGGCCTGGGCCAAAGCCCAATGGACTAAATCCTCTTATTGAATAAGTTCTCTTAAAAGCCCAAAACACTAACTAGTTAGATTTGTGCTATAAATCAACTCTAGTATAATTTTCAATTTTGCCATTTTTAATTTTATGTCATACAGCCCATAAAAATTAAAAATACATATAATATGTGCTAACATGAATTAAAAATATAAAATCATGAAGAACACATATATAGTACACGGCATTCATGCAAAAACAAACAAATAACAAAACTAGTTGTTTAATGCTTATGTAATGCCATAAAATGCACAAACACTTAAATCAATTTTATGAGTCATTTAATAATCTAAATAAGTCCATAAATATTGATTTAATGTTTTGTACCAATCTGATCTAAATGTTTTTTTACCATTTTAATCAAAACAAAACAAACAATCTTGATTAAACATGTAACAAACACAAACTAGTCATAGTTTTAAGTGATTTTAAAATTAAACAATTAAATTGTCATGGACCAGAATTAAAACCAAATTTAAAATATGTCCAGATCTGATATTTAATCTTTAAAAATCACTTACAAACATGCCAAAATCAATTTTACATTTAATTTTGAAAACTAGTTGTTAAACTAGCAATTTACATGCCAACTAGCACCTAATTTCATAATTAACATGTACCATCAGGTATAAATAATTAAATCCGACCATTACCAGCCCTAATAACATCTTAGGATAGTATATTAACATGTCATATTAATTATAATACCTATCTAATCAATTAAAATCGTTTTTTCACCAAAACAATGCAAAAAACTCAAAACAGAAAATTTCAGATTTGCATGTTTTCATAATGACGATTTTTAATTAATTTTTTCATGCATCTAAAGCACTAAAATAAGCATGTTTAGGCTCTGATATCACTGATGGAATATGACATGGTATGAATGTGATGATAGCACAGCGAAAAAACAAAAATTTTTATCATACATACCATACAATTCCAAAGCAAGAAACGAAACATGCAATTTTAGGGTTGTAGAACTTACAACTTATGATGCCTTTTGAAAATTGAATTTGATGATGCCCAGCAACTAAGATGACTTTATCCACCTTAGATCTCGATCACCAATGCCAAGGAACAGCCTTTTACGCCACTCCCTCTATTCTCATACACACAATTGCACCGACGGCTTAAAATCGAGATTGCTAGCTCTCTTTTTTTGGTATTGTGTAAAGGCAATGGTTTGAAGCTACAAAATTTGATTTTGTACTTCTCTTAGGTTGCTATTACTACCCAAGATCACAAGAGAATGAGGAACTATCCTTTCTCCTTGTGAAAATTGGCTAAAAGAAATTCTTTGAGAGAGAGAGAGAGTTCACGCAAAACATAGAGAAAATACACTAGGGTTTCACGTTTTTCCCACAAAAAATATATATCTCTTTTCCTTTTAAGTGATTAATCTCAAATATACTACCTTAAGATAATTAATATTAGCTAAATATAATTAATATTTGCCTTTATCACTTAATTAAGATAAGTAATATTTATTGATAAAAACTCTTTTAATTTATCCAAGATAAAAACAAAAGACATTTAATCAAATAATATCACTTAATTTAGGATAAAAGATATGTCATTTAAATCTAATAAACCACTTAAATAAAACTATACATGTGCCGAAATTTCTTGTTATTTCTCTAGGAATTTCGGCCACATCAAATTTCATTTAGATGATTTAATTAGATAAATATGTCTTTAGGCTTTAATACTCAATTAATTAAATTAATACATGACATTTAATTAATTGAAATGAAACCTTGTGGGCTGAATTTCTCTCTCTCATGGGCCAAGGTTCAATAGCAATCTAATAACCCATTACACACATTAATTTGACTTTAATTAAAAACCCAAATTAATGCCCAATACTTAATTTAAATATTTTAAGCTCAATGCTTTGTGTGCGATCCTATAGGTCCATTTAATGTTGGCAATGAATTAATAAATTAATTCAAAGGCTATATATATTCTCTAGCAAGATATTATAGCATTCCAAATTAAATGAAAATACATATGGCATTTAGTGACCTAATGCAATTTTGCATAGTCCCTTACCCATAAATATCAGAATTAATATAAGGCATGGAACTAGTCATCCTTATATATATTAATTCCTTTCTTGATATTCCAGTGACACTGAACTCTCAGATAAATAATGATTACTCATTATTTTATCTCGGTATGGTCATACACTTCTCAGTTCACTGATCAAGTGGCCGATGATATTTTCTCTCTTATTGAGAGAGGTAATCCCTTCACTTCTCTCATGCTCTCTAACATGAATTAATGCATACCCAATCATACCCGTACTTGTCACTTTGTTACGAGCACGTTAGGTGTATGTCAAAGTACACAGTAATTAATAAAGAGTTTCATAGAGATTTCAGGTCTAAGAACTCCGATACAAAACTTGCATATGAGAAACACTTATGACTTGTACCATGTAGTGTTCTCATGAGCGGATCGTATCCAGATACCATGTTCTTTAACATGTATCTATGATCTCTGATTGACACTCTTATCCTAATGATCCGTAAGATAGAACTCATAATATCAGAGAGAGCATACTAGTCTTAATTCATTATTATTCCCATAACAATGACTGAGCAGGGATATTTAGAATGAAGTCTCATTTGTTTCAAGGTCTTACAACCATGTGCCTCACACATGATAACTTAAACCGAAACAACACTCTTGGATAGTTTTATCAATTGATATGCACAGGAATACAAAGGATAAAACAAATGCCTCATTTTATTAATTCAAAGTGCTTTATTACAATGCATTGGAGCTAGGGCTTACACTAACAACCCATTCATGAGAGCATCCCATGCTTCTTTTTCTTTTGTTGCAGCTGAGATTCGGGAGGAAAACACAGTGTCATCTACTCCTTGTTGAATGAAGAAGAGAGCTTTAGCATCCTTCTTTCGCAAATCCTTCAAAGCATCAGCTGTTGCACCTTCTTCATTGTAGCCTTTCTCTACCAAATCTCATAAGTCTTGAGAGATGAAGAGAGTTTTCATCTTTGTGCTCCAGACATCATAGTTGCCGCCCTGAAAAATTAGTATTGCTGGTTGTGAAATATTCACTCCATTCGATGTGTTAGTGCTTGCCATCACAAAGGAAAAAAACTCAGGTCTCAGTAGAGGCTCTGATACTAGATGTTAAAGATAAAGGAGTTTAGAATAGAAAACAGTGGCAAGAATACAAATATGCGGCAACTGAATGATGAACTTGGATGATTTTTATTGAGCTGAAAGTCTTCTTAAATACAATTGAAAAGATAACTAAAAATACGTAAAAGAAGGAACAAACCCACGATCAGAAAAATTCTCCTGAAACTAAGACAACTACTAACAAACCCATTTAGACTATGACTCTAACAGCTAATTTATTGACCAAGTAAAAAAGCCAATAGACACGTAAGCAATAAAATACTGACTTAAGAAATTTCTGCATTATTTCTAACAATGTGTTCTCCTTATTATATGTTTTGCTTATTTTGTTTCCACTTGGGACATCAAAAGCTCTTAAAGGCAGAGGGATCATACCAGTGCCACTAAAATTAATAACCTAAAAGCTCATAGGTTGTGTTTTTTATAGCTAAAGAACTGTATTTTACAATCTGCTGAGGTCATTCTACGAGATTTCTGTAAAACCTGTACCTTTTGCCAAATTATAAACCATAAACATTTGGCTATTTCCTATTTCTTTGATCAAAACTCAAATTTCGTATCAACAAAACCCTATTTAGCAGTTCCTCTAAGTTCAAACAATCAGAAATAACGGTTTCAGACTCCAATTAAGCAAGAATAAGTATGAAAGAAAATCCGACAATGTATGTATTTAAGAATTAGTACATGCTCACCTGACGTTCGAGCTTTCTCAAAGCAAGTGTAGTTGGCCGCCGCCTACCACCCAAATTTGCTGTCTTAACATGCAAATGCATGCTAGGAAGAGACTTAATCAGAAACATTTGCAAAGCAAAGCAATAGAGTTTATATAATAAAAATACAAACGAGTGATTGTGTAGTCGACTAAGTCATAGCCACGACACAAAGTCTTCAATGCATCAAGTCTAAATTTCCCGAAAGGGGGAAAGTGAAGAACCAGTCATGATATAGTTAAGAAGAAGAGGTTGACATGTCAAAAGGAGCCTCTGTGGCTAAGTTTCTTATGCGGAGATCCTCAAAACACAGCTTTTTTTAAAGTGGGTGCTGTCCAAGTTGATCAATAAATGAATTGGCTGAATTCAACCACCCCAATTAGCCAAAATAAGTATGAATTTAAGTCATTATGTACAACAGTACCACACCCTTTTGGCTAGTATCACTCCAGTTGAATTTTTGATTGGCTGGGAAGAAAGCGAAATGGAGAAAATGTTATGGTGGGATCAGACAACCGAGTGGACTTGAGCTTGACTTTTATTTTAGTTATTTTATAAAATGCCAGCTTGTAAACCTAAAATAAATATCTCTTGCATTATTTATTTATTTATTTCTGTTCGGATATGAATATGATATATGCAAACATCTCAACCCGAGTCAGCTCCATGGGTAATATAGTCACCTAATAGTACAAATTCAAATTATTTATTTTGAAACTATCGAATTGTATAAATTTCAAAGTTTGTCAAAAGGCTTATGTTAATTAATCTGAAAAATAGAAGAGTTTTGCTCTTTGATGTGGGGATTATGGTTAGTCTAAAATGCTTCGTCTTGGATGCTATACATTAAAAGAGATTTTCAGCTAGACTTGATTTATTTACAAAGTTTGAAATCTGTTAGAAATAGAGGGTACTATTTCTTAAGCTACTGTTTATACACACTATAAATTAGTACTTTATAATTCATAATTAGGTTAAATAGAACTTATTTAAGCATTCATATATAGGTATATAAGAATGTAATTACAATGTACAAAAATAGGGGTTGTTTGAAATATATTTTATTGAAATTAATATAATAATAATTCAATATGTATTTAAATATTTATATAGGTACTTAAATATTTTTAAAAAGTCATAAAAATTTCTAAAGTTTAGTTCAAAAATGGTTCAAATACCTAAATTTGTATATTTTGATTACATACGTTTAAAAATAAAATAAAAGGAAATGAAATGAGAGGAGACTGGAGAGCAGCCATCAAAATACAATCAAATTCTCACTCACTACAAAAAAAATGCAATTTACCGACGGATTTTTACCTACGGATTTGTGCTTTTACCGACAGCAAATGACGTTACCGACGATTTTTTATTATTTTACCGACGGATAGTGTCCGTCCGTAAAACGCTCGTAGGTACCAAATTACTGGCGGAAAATTCCGTCAGTAAATATTACCGGCGGGTTTATAAAAAATCTTCCGTCGGTAATTTTATTTAAAATCCGTCGGATGTTCGTCGCTTTAACCATCTATCGACGGAAAATTTTGTCGGTAAACCGTCGGTAATATTTAATTAATAAATTATTAATTTATTTTTGTATAAACAGCGACGGATATTTTCGTCGGTCATTTTTTCGGTAGTATAATATTAAAATTATTGGAATGGCAGCGACAGATTTTTCCGTCGAAAATTTGTCGGTAACATTATTTTTATAATTTTTTGCAAAATTATATATTTACTATTTGTAAATCCCAAATTAAACACAATAAAGTCAATATAAAAGTATAAAATCTAAATTCAATATATATATTAATTAATAATTTTAATATATGTCAAAAATAATTAATACAAAAAATTATATAAAATCTGTACAAATATTACAATGCCAAAAATATAAAACTCAACACTAAATATACTTAGAACATTCTTAAAAACAATGAAAATTTTAAATTTTTAAACAATTATTGAAGTAAGATCATCAACTGGTCGATGACCAATATAACCTATACCTAATATGCGCCCTGCTTCCTGTAATGCGCAGTTCTTCAAAACCATGTCAAGCATTCTTCTTTCATCCGCGAAACCAATTCCTGCATCACATTTTAGCTTTCTTCTAATAATAATGATGCATTTAATCATTAAATCTTTAGTAAATAAACAGAGCCTGAAAACATCAAACCTTCTAATAATATAACCTATACCTAATATATATCTTTTGTAAAATTAATCACCTGACGCCTGTTGGGTAAGAAGCCTGGGGAATCATATTGGATCTTCTTGCCAAGTGAATCAGCAGCCAGTAGAAAAGCTTTCTTCTACTTTGTAACGGAGAAGTCTTGCTTTCTCAGCTTACCCCTTTTTACAGAAAGAGGAGGTTGTCTGTAAACCTTTTCACACACATTCTTAGGATGCAACCTTTTGCACCAGTACTCCTGAGCATTCAATTATGACATTGCATAAAACAAAAATATGCAAGTGACACATTGACATTGGTCCTGATAAATCTTGCATGGTAGATGTTTTGATATTCAAAACATGCAATTATTCTTTAGACACCTATACTTCAGCTCTCGAAAGATATATAAAAGAAAATATTAAAAAAAGGTTAGAGAATATTAGCATAGCAGTTAACAAAAATGAGTAAAATCTTATCTCTCTGCATTTCACATGGTACAATTTCATTGTTTTCCTTTAGTTTCCAAGTTTCCCATCAATGACTCAAGTACCAAGAACAAATGCAACTATGACTAAAATAACATACACCTTAAAATGATTCAAAGAAAGCCTATGCTAATTTATGTAATGAAGTTTTACCTGGAAAATGTAGGCTTTGACAGGCGGATCTGCCGACAAAAACAGAAAGGTCAAATATAAGACTCAGATAAACTGTGTCTGTTATGTAACTGCATTCCAAGGCAAAACTAAAACTTACCTTTGAAATATTCTATAGAACCAACAATTAAGACTTTTGGTCAATGCCATTGAATATGAAAGTCCCAGAAATGGGAACAAACTGTCGCGTTATGAGCTGCAATTAACAGAATAAATGCAATCTTAGAAGATGGAAGGTGAAGAAGCATCTCCAAATAACCAAATTTTAAAATGTTTTTCCTGTAGTGTAAACCTTCAAGTGACAGTATAGTGATGATAGTTCATGGCACAATAGCAAGTTATGAATATGCTTAATGGCCTTATGGATCAATACAGAACACTGAATATTCCAAACAAAAGATAATGGAGGCAAGATTTAATAGATTCATACCACAGTTTCAGCCATGGCTACTATTTGCATTACAGCCTGAAATTTCCTACAGAATGATAGTAATACTTTAAAATCAAGATGTCTTCTAAAGAAAATTTTAAAATGTTATGCAATTAGCATTATAACAATTAGTAAGGAACTAATTTTCTATGAGCAGCATACTTGAACATAATATACTTTGTATAAACTGCATCATGCATATCTCGAACATCCTCATCCTCTATAAACGCTAATTGCTCCCTCAACAGTGATAGATTTTGAGATTTTTGGTAGAAAATCAGATAGAAAGAAATTAAATAATTCAGCAGCAACAGGATATGTTCAAGAGCATACCAAGAGAAATCAAGAGCATACCAACAGGACATGAACTACTGTAATCAATAATTTGAAGCTAAAGAAGACTAACTAAACATTACATATAAACTATCTTTCCAAACCTTTCAAAGTAATTCTTAAACTGTTCCACAGTTAGAGTAGATGATAAACCCCCTACGAATATCTTCTTGGTCCTAAAGTATTCATTCCCATTACCCTTGCTACTATTTTTGCTTAAACCACTATTCTTTTGCTGGTTGGTGAGTTGCTGATGATGCTGATGAATTAGTGGCTGTTCACTTCTCGATATTGCTTTCTTCACTTCTACCTTAAGTAAAGAAAAAGCTATTAATGAATTAGACAACCCCAAAAACTAATTAATAATAGAAAGGGCTTCTCACGAATTACACAACCCAAAACTAACTAAAAAAAACGGGAACGAAGAACTGCTAGTTAATCAGACAACCAAAAACTAATGAATGATAAAAGGCCTTAATAAAACAACAAATATCTCAAATCTTTCAAAAATTTAAACTTCTCACAACCAAATCACCCTTACCCTGCAAACCACAAAAAGACAAAACAGTTAGTTCAAAGAACTAAAAAAAATACATGTTAGAAAACAAAACACCAACCATAATCTATAAACATCACTAAAGAATACAAAAACGTAAATTAAAAAAAATACACAGACTAATAAAAGAGAGTCAAAACTGACCATTCTTCTTAGAATTCATGAGAGTCTTCAAGTGCCTTATGAGTTTCTTTAGGATCAGAGAACCAAACAAACCCAAATCCTCTTGGATTTTTAGTGTCTTTATCCTTAGCAACTAAAAAACCCAAAACGTCACCGTACTTGCTAAAATGAGCTCTAAGAGCGTCTTCACTTGTTTCCCGAGATATACCTCCCACAAATAGCTTCGCCTTATCCATATCCATCGTCAATTTTAAAAAACCCTAAAATTCAAAATCCCTAAATTGAAGAAAACCCTATAAATTATGTCCTAGAAATTATGTTTTCTAGGGTTTCTGAAACTCGGAACAAAGGCCAGTGAATTTTCGAAAGAGGAACAGAGTAGCGAGTTTTACTTTTACCTGAGAATATTCGCGTGGACTTTCTCTCCAGTAGGGAGATCGCCGGTGATACCGGCCCGATCACCCTTCCCCTTCAAACCCGCTTCTCTCTCCTCTCCCTTCATCTTCTCTTTCTTTCCCTTTTTTTTATTCTTATCCTTTCTAATAAAAATAAAACCCAACTTCTTTTTCTCCACTAACTCCACTGGCCCCGTTATATATATATATATATATATATATATATATATATATATATATATATATATATATATATATATATATATATATATATATATATATATATATATATATATATATATAATTTAATTAAGTGAGTCAACTTTGAATTGGGTCTTTGCCATATACTACGTGTGTACCAGACAAAGCTATATTTGAATATGAATTATTAGCACTATTATAATTATTATTTTTATTATGATAACAGGAATAATATAAGATTAACAAGTATTTAACACTTAATTGAAGTCAAGGCCGGATAGTAGTTGGGAAGTAGTGGCAGAATCTCATTGTTAATGAATCAAAATTAAAAAGGCATAAAGGATATTTTATCACTTCAAATTTTGTGTGTTTCTATGTTTTATCTCTATATGGTTACTACCTTTTAATGGGTTTTATTAAATTTTTAATTACTCTTAATATTAGTCAAGTATAAACAGAAATTCATTGGTTGAATTAGTTTCATATTTTCGAATTTGAGTTTTATAAACGGCGTAAGTAATATTTTTAAATTTAATTTTATAATAATTCAAAAAAATAAATACCTAATTAGCGTTAAGCTAATTTTATATTATTTTATTTGATATGTCAAAATTCAACCTAATGTGGTCCAAAATAAATATTTTATCTTATATTTAAAAATAAATCAGTGCTAAATATATTTTTAAAATGGATTTGAACTTTAAATAATAAAAAATACAAGTCGTATGGATCGAACTTATCACATCAAAATATAACAAATTTTTGTTTAAATATTCAAAAAATATTTTGTATATATTAACTAAAATATAATAATTATTTTACATAAAAAATTATATATAATTAAATTGAAAAAATATCTAGTCTAGGCTTTATTTTAAAACAATAATATTTTACAAAAAAATAAAAAAAAATTTAAACGTTTAATTAAATATACTAATAATAACGACGGATTACCGACGGAAATGACCGTCGCAACCATATTTCCCCATATTCCGTCGCTATTTCTTCGGTACATAATGTGCAAAATATGCTGCCATTATTTACCGACGGAATATCCGTCGGTACATAAGAAAAATCATTGATATCTTTACCGACGAATATTTTCGTCGCTAAAAAAAGGCGCACAATTTCCCGCCAAATTTACCGACCGTTTCCAATTTGGTCGCTAAAAACGTCGCCATTTTGCAATTTTTTATTTTTACTGACACATATTTAATTCCGTAGCTAATCCGTCGGTAATATCTGCTTTTAGCGACGGATATTTTTCCGTCAGTAAAATCAATTTTTTTTGTAGTGACTGCTCGACTCCGTAGCTCGCCTACTCAAATCAACCCAAGGGAAATGGCCACACCGCCGTTGGGAGCGAACTTAGGAGGTAATCCTCAGGTGCCACTGCAACTGCCTGGCTCGGACATGACAGGAATCTGCTTCAGGGGCTGGCTGTGGCTCAACTGTTGGAAGTCAACATTTGTTGGCTTGAAAAAAATATGGAATCCCACATCGGGAAACTAGCAAAAGGGAAGGGGTTTTTGTAACTACAAATATAGCCCTTTAACTTTAGTTTTAATCATCCCATTCTTGAGATCTCCTATTATAAATAGAGAGTGTCTCTCATATTTTTGTGCATAAAATATAGAGAGGGTGTAACTCCTATTTATTTCTTATAGTGAAATTTTTATATTCTTGTCTAAGGACGTAGGCATAATTGGCTGAACCTCGTTAAATTCTTTTGTTCCTTATAAGTTTTTGCTGCGCACATTGTTTAAACAAGTAGTGCAGTTAGCTTTGTTAGTTTTAATCATTTTTGTGCTTAAAATGAAATCTCATACAATTAGTTTTCAGGAGTGATTCTGACCCTGAGAATATGCAACTTTGATTCTCCATAGATTTGTTTGTTTTGGTACCTTGGCTTTCTAAACATGGACGCATTTTTTCTTTTTTCTTTTTTCTTGATACAGGAGTTATAACATGAAACTTCAAGAAGATGATAACTCATATAGGTTAGTTTTCTCTAGAATCAAGTTACATGGTTTATTTTTCAATAGGTTTTGTTGTTGATAGTTGTCTTTACTTAATTATGGTAGCTCCTATCATATATGCCAACTTTTTGAAGTGTATATAGTTACACTTGGTGGAGTTATAATTATTTTGGGGTCTTTCCTTAAATTACTTTTAATTTTAATTAATTATTTTTAGTATATCTATATATTTTCTAACATAATCATTTTTTTATTTTTACTTTTTGCAGTTTTTAGTATGAACAAAATACTTAAGTACAAAGTTTGACTATGAAGATTTGAAAAAACATTAAAGTTTTGGCTGGATAGAGATTTATAGATTTTTTTTAAAGGAGTTGTATGAGTAGTACATTGCTTTTTTATCAATGAATTTCCAGCCTATGGAAATTTATGGAGTACAAAAGGCAAATTGGCATGGCCATGTTGCAATAAAGACACTTTCATTTTCAAACCTTTTATACTGCTGGATGGGTGGACTTGACTAACTTAATATATGCAAGTCTCTGTCATCATAATGCATCTGAATCATATTTGGTTATCATTGATTTTGGCTCTATTTTTACTATGTTTTTTGGGTGCCTGCTGCTGCTTTTTAGTTGGATTCTTCTGGTTAGTTTTACTTCTATTTTTTGGGTGCCTCCTGCTGCTTAGGTGGGTTCTTCTGGGTTTTTTTACTTCTGTTTTTTGGGTGCCTGCTGCTGCTTAGGTGGGTTCTTCTGGGTATTTGTCCTTGTCTTCACTTATTGTTTGGGTCTGTTACTAATGTGGCTCCGCTACTCAATATTGATATTTGAAAAAAAATATGCTTATGCAAATGTTGATAATGATGATTCCAATTGTATAACAAATCTGAGTTGTCGGTGTCTATGAGATTAATTAAATTTGATGTGAATCATTTTATTATGTGTTGATCCTCTGTTTATGCTTGGTAAGCTGCAAGAAACCTCAACTTATATACATGGAGCAGATTGAGTTGGGTATTGATATGTGCACTTTTGAAAAGTGAGTGTACTGGTGAAGTAGGTCAAGCATGTTAAAGTTGTGGTTTTCTTGAGTTGACAGAGTGCCCATTCTTCTCATAGTATGTTCCTTAATGTTTGGCATCTGGATACATGGCTGCATAAATATCATCTAGTTTTATCACTTGATTATTTGTGTTAATCATGAATGTAAAGAGGGAAAGATGGCAACCCACAAAACTTAGCAACAATTTTCTTCGAGTCTCGAAAGAAGAAGAATAACACACTTGTTGAACCTGAAGCAATTGAAAAACATGTACGTATAAAGATAGCTAGTGTTAGGATTTTTTATTTTTTTATTTTTTTGACAAACAATTAATTGATTGTCCTATATATATACCACATATTCTTTTAGGCTCAAATACTAGAATTGGTGCAGTCAGAGCCATCTCTTTCTAACATAGAGATAGTCGAAAGATGTTTCGGACCACAAACTCATAGTAAAGTGGTTGTCCTTGGCGGTGGGGTTAAGGCAAAAGACTTCAAAGGCAGCAGTTCCTCCATCAACACCTTTTCAAGAGAGTGACTAGCCTATTAAAAATATATTTACAGGTTAGGAATTTTGACTCTAGCATTTTAGGTATATAGAAGAATAAAACTCAAAATTTACATTCATGATTTTGAAGAATTGAAGAATTGAAGATTCACTGAAATGTTGGCTAGATAGAGATATAAATTTTTTTTTTCTGGAAAGGAGCTGTATAAACAATACTTACCTTTTTTGAATGTTAATTTTATATTTGTAATGAATTACAAATTATGTATTAAAAATGTAATATTATTTATTGCGCATCCATTTATTGTCTGTTTAAAAATATGGTTTATTTTTAGCAATCATATTAATTTTTGATCTTGATTATGCTTTTAGAAATTGATTTTATGGTTTTTAATATAATATATGTCATCTTAGTGACCGGATTTTTGGTCAGACCTTAAAAGTTTTAACGACCGTAAATATACCTTTTAAGGACCATATTTTTGTTTCTTAATAACTTGATTAGCTTCCTGGTGTATATTATTAAGGACGAGAAATCCAATTCTTAATACTTTTTAGGGACCGAAATTGGTCCATTCATTAAAAATCTTTAGGGACTAGTTTATACGGTCGTTAAAACTTTTTAGGGACCAGATATAATGCGGTCCTTAAAACTTTTTAGGGATCGGTTTCAGGTCGGTCGTTAAAACATTTTAGGGACCGGTTGGTAACCAGTTCTTTTTGGTCATTAGCGGCGGAGCCTATAACGACCGGATGGCGACCGGATTTTATGGTCCTTAATGACTTTTAGGGACCGGATTTGTTCTTTTAGCGACTGGGATTCCCCTCCCTATAGGCCTTTTTTCTTGTAGTGTTATTATCTTTATTTTAGCTGTGTTTTTGCTCTAATCCGGGGTGATTTATTAATAACAAGTGGTATCAGAGCCGAGGTTCTTTCTTAGTATGCTCTGTGGTTGCAGCATAGGCTGATCTTCCACATTAGAAAATATTTTTTCTTGGGTATTGTTGACGTATACGACACTATTTACGTATATGGTCACTGTTCATCTATACAGTTACTATTCACGTATACGGTTACTGTTCACATGAAATAGTGGGAGCTAATTTTTTAGCAGAGAAGTTCTTGATAGAAGCAATGGCAGCAAAATATGAGATCGAGAAATTCAACGAGAGTAATTTCTCACTGTGAAAACTGAAGATGAAGGCTATCTTAAGAAAGGTAATTGTCTAGCGGCTATAAGTCAAAGGCCGACAGATTTCATAGATGATAATAAGTGAAACGAGATGGATGGACATGCTATGGAAAATCTTCACTGGTAAATGAGGTGTTGTCAAGCATAGAAGAGGAAAAAATAGCAAAGGAGATATGGAGTGCAAGTTTAATGGTGAGAATGGGATAAAAAAAAAAGACGAGCGCTTGTGCTTATAAAGAGGGAAAAGATAGATGCGAATATGTTATAAGTAAGCAGTATCGATTGAAGTTCAGCACATCAAATTTTAGAAGTGATGATATTCTAGAATTGGTTCACTCTGATGTATGTCAAGCACCGGTTTCATCCCATGAAAGGAAATTATTTATGTCATTCATTGACGATTATTCCAAGAGATGTTGAGTGTATTCGATCAAGAGGAAGTCAAATATATTTCCAGTCTTCAAAGCTTACAAAGTGCGAGGTAAATGGCAAGATAGAAAAAGTGGTGTGAAGATATGATTGATACTCAATCAAATCTTCAAGTGGGAGATTGTTGGAAGTCAACATTTGTTGGCTTGAAAAAAAATATGGAATCCCACATCAGGAAACTAGCAAAATGGAAGGGGTTTTTGTAACTATAAATATAGCCTTTAGCTTTAGTTTTAATCATCCCATTCTTGAGATCTCCTATTATAAATAGAGAGTGTCTCTCATATTTTTGTGTATAAAATATAGAGAGGGTGTAACTCCTATTTATTTCTTATAGTGAAACTTTTCTATTCTTGTCCGAGGACGTAGGCATAATTGGCCGAACCTCGTTAAATTCTTTTGTTCCTTATTATCTTTATTTTAGCTGGGTTTTTGCTCTAATCTAGGGTGATTTATTCACAACATCAACAACTATCCTTTCGATCGAAACCTAATATTCGATTGCTTCGCTTTGTTTCCTTTCTATGATTGGACTTGCAATAACGAGCAGCGTCGGATGCGCTCCATTCATCCCCTTGATCTCTCCCACCTATCGTGAGTATGTACACTTTTTTTTTCAACCGTGAAATTGTAATAACATTTCATAGTACATAAAATCATTGAGAAAAATGAAAATAACGGGTCAAGTTTCAAAGTCAAAACTTGTTAAATTGGCTGCAAACTAAGCCTTTGTTTGGATGGAGATAGATGGGAGTAGATGTAGGTAGAGTAGATGGGAGTAACTTAGTTACTATGTTTGTTTTGTAAAAATTGCAGAGCAGATGGAAGTAACTACTTACTCTATATTCCTAAAAAAAGTTACTCCCAATTTGGGAGTAGATGGGAGTAACTCACAGAAAAAAATAGGGTAAAATATGAAATTTCAAAATTGTCCATGTTTTCTTGACTATAAACTGGGCATCGTTCACTCTCTCTTTCACTCTCTTATCATTCAGTTCTCTCTCGACTCCATCACACAGATCTGTATGTTTTCTATGGACGAAATTGAGATGGGCAATAGCAAAACCTCAGGTAATTGATCTTGACAATTACCACAACTCTACTTCTTTTTCATTGTTTGTAGACCTACCTCAACAAGGCTGATATCATTTCTCCAATACTGGCTTCAATTCTTTGTACGTTCCTTTTCCTTATCACAATTTTAATTTTACCACTGAGATTTCTATAATGCATCACCCAAGAAATTTTCATAAAATTTTTAGTTGGGTATCATGCGGTGATCTGTTTCAAGGAATTGTAAAAATATCTGTTATAAAATAATTGTTAGTCCATGAAATTGCAAATATATAAGGCAAATGAACCTAGTCAAGATGTTGTCTCGTTCTATAATCTGGTATTATTTTGGTGACCCAAGCTAATGGGTGGCTATTTCTCATATGTAATTTATTATTTTATTTGAGAGAATATGTCAAGAAGTAAAAGGGTTGCAGTATTCAAGGTTAGGAATGAATGACTAGATAGTAGAATAGTCAGATTTTGTTGTTACAATCATATCTAGGCATACATGATATTACATTAACCCACTACCGAGTTAATGTTAATAATGTCTATTTATAATTTTTATGCATTAATTTTTATATAGAAAACTTAGATAGTAGAGTAGTCAGATTTTGTTGTTACAATCATATCTAGGCATACATAATATTACATTAACCCACTACCGGGTTAATGTTAATAATGTCTACTTATAATTTTTATGCGTTAATTTTTATATAGAAAACTTAGATAGTAGAATAGTTAGATTTTGTTGCTATCAACTAATTAACTAGAGTTTAATATATATATATTTGAGTAATAGTTTTTAATACTTTTACCCACCAGCAATTATCATTGATTAATCATTTAATCCAACTAATTAGAAATTATTTTTAGTTAAAACAATCCAAATTACTAATGTCAAAGTATTAGAAGGAAATTGAATGTTTACTTTTAAGTAACGACGATTGTTTTCCAACTAATTAACTGAAAATAAAGGAAGGGAATAGTAGTAGATAGTATCAAGTGAAGTTGGTTAGCAAATTTATTACGTGTTATTGAAATTAGCTATTGAAAAATAGCATGAGGGTATAAATGTCAAAATAAAATATATACATATATTTCTTTTATAATTTATAAATAAGTTACCCTCATCTACACTCTTTTTATTTTACACATACCAAACAAGAAAGAGTAGATGAGAATAAACTCTATTTACTTTACTCCCATCTACTCTACCCTCACTTACTCTAATTTACTTTCATCTACTCTCATCCAAACAGCGGCTAAAAATTGTATACTAGAAATTTAAGTTTTATTTGGTCATAATATGAACCTCCATATCTCATCAAACCTTTATAATTTAAAAGTTCGATCAAAAAGAAGCGAGGTTGTTATTAGCATGCATAAGTCTCGCTTCATCCATTGATTTGGTATATGAAAATATTTACGAATCTAGTGTTGACAAGAATTTTCTGCTAGAAATAGTATTATTTCTGAAATTTAAGATAGAAACATAGGAAATTTCACACAATACAGTAATTTTTTATGAACCAAACTAATAGTGAATTGGCATATTTACCTGATACCACCTTCCCACTACTTTTTCAATATATCCACTATTTTTTTCTAATCTTTCATGAACTTGGTCTAGGTACCTCTTTCCCCAGAAACATAATATTATGAACATGAGTAGCATAATAAACAGATGGATTAACACTTCACAGTGCAAACTGCAGATCTACCTAGCTATGGGTATGGATTCATTGATCACTGGACTGGAAACTTTCAATTCTGCCACTAAGCATTCGTTAAGTTCATTCACCACTTGGAGCATAGTCGGCCTTCCAGTTGAAGTGGGAGATGCACAAGCCATTGCTATTTCAACAGCTTTCCAGACGGAGTTTATATCGAAATCCCCAGCTAATCTTGGATCAACGATGCTATCAATATCTCCATTTTGGAGCAGGGCCCCAACCCATTGACTTAAATGAGTTCTTCCGTTATTGGTGTTTCCAATAACGGGCTTGCCCGTTATTATTCTCAAAAGAGCAACTCCAAAGCTATACACATCGCTTTTCTCTGTTAACCTGTATGTCTCAGAGTACCTATAGGCCATAATAGCGAATTCAAACCATGTAAATCCTCAATAAAATGATAAATCTACATCATTAAACTCAAAAAATTGAGACATTTCTTTTAGTTTCACAAAAGATGAGGGAGAAAGGAATTAGAAATCACTCACTCGGGATCGAGGTAACCGGGGGTACCACCAACTTCTGTTGACATGTAAGAGGCACCTTCAGCTAAGAAAGGGCGGGACAGCCCAAAATCTGCTAATTTGGCTTGGAATTTTTTGTTTAATAAGATGTTTGAGGTCTTTACATATCTATGTACAATTGGGGGTTTGGACCCATTATGTAGATACTCCAATCCTACAGAACTTCTGCATGTATTAGTTCACTTATGCCAACAAATTATAAACATTAAATAGAATGACATATAGCAAAATTTATCTCCGTTATTAACCTTTTGCAGCATCCACAGCTATTTGAAGCCTTCTCTCCCAACTCAATACAATTCTGTTGGCATCTATATTTACATAAAAGATGCATCTCAAATTTCTAATGGTAATGGAAAAGTTTCTATATGCCACTTATAAACTCTAATACATGTGTTAATTAAGATTTATCATTCATCAATAATGTAACTGAAATTCACCTGACAGATGCTTTTCCAAATCTCCATTAGCCATGTACTCATAGATGAGCCCCATATTGGTGCCTTCATTACAGAAACCAACAAGGTTTGTCAGGTTTCTGTGATGAACTCTCAAAAGAAGTTGGACCTGTAATCAGAAATCATTAATCCATTTTTGTTGTTCAGCATACAGTCTGGAGAGGAAATCAGAAATCAACAGTATGATCCACCAATCATACCTCTGCCTGAAACTGTTTACATCCCCGAACAGATGGTGAGGAGAGCATTTTCACAGCTACTTCATTGCCATCCAAGCAGCCATGGTAAACTATTCCAAATCCTCCCTGACCAAGAACTCTTGCAAAGTTGTTAGTAGCTTTTAGTATCTCAGAATATGTAGGTTGTCGATTTTTTAACTGTGGTGTGTCGGCCAGGTTATTGATAATTCTGTCCTCCACATACATGCCTGGTAAAACTTCAAATAGTTTTATTAAGCAGTAAATAAAGGGCCACTACTAACGAGAAAATACTTCCATATCCATATGGAAATTTGTATGTCAAGTTTTTGTAAGAATTTCAAGTGCCTAAAGATATTCAAGTGTGGAATTATATTACCCTGATGTTTTCTTCTTTTAAAGTTCCAAAACAAGAAAAACAAAGCAGCCATGATGATGAACACTGCAGCAATGGATGCTACAATTGGAATAACAGAGTTCTTCTCCTTCTTGCACGAGAAGGATGCGCATAGATTTGGATTCCCGCCAGCACTAAATAAATTGCAAATATTTCAATAGCGGTAAAAAAAGAAAATTATTATGTTTCATGGAGCATAATTAAATGAATTCATGAAAATCAGACAATATGCAGGCTTTATGATCCCCAAAAAGCTGAAATAAAATATATGACAGGTAAAGGAAGTTAATAAAATTGGCATTGTTATTGCAATTTCTGGTAGCATGTAAATACACACCTTAGTGTTAGTAAATTCTTTTTTGACCTTTCAAGGAGTGCTGGTGGAACTGAACCTGTGAGTTGGTTTCCTGATATGTCCCTGGAAAGTATAACAAAGAAATATCACATTCCATGCAATTACTACTTCTGACGGGGTATGCAGTTTTCACTTTCAATCTTAATCCCAAGTAACTTACAGGAATTTCAAGGACAGCAACTGAGAAAGAAAATCAGGCACTGATCCAGTCAAACTATTATTCGATAAGTCCCTGATAATACAATAAAATATTGTAAGGAATTTTTTTTTTTTTCTAACAGCAACGTGATCACTTTATTTGAGATCCGAAAACTTACAAGGACTGTAGCAACGTAAGGTTGGATATGTGAGGTGTAATCTCCCCAGCCAAACCACTTGAGGATAAGTTCCTGATTATTTGCTGGGTTGTGTTACAACTTGATGGCTCAAATTCAGGAGGAAAAGAAGGAAAAGAGACTAGACTTACAAGGATACGATTCTAGGCATCTCATAGTCATCATAGCTGCAATTCAGGCCCGCCCACATGTGAGTTTGAGGGGCACACGGATCTCCTTCCCAGTTTTTTTTAACCCCGTATGTCGACTTGATATTTAGTATGGCATCAACTAATGGATTCATCAGAAAAATTAGTGAAATTGAGAAAACTAGATAAGAATCTAGACTTTGCCAATGAAATACAAAAATAAAAGAAAAATGAAAAGAACATACCATCTTCTTGATCAGATTGAGATTGTGAGAGCTCAACAACATAATAAATCTCAATTGCATTGATAATGGGTGGAAGGGTTGCATCTTCAGTCTTGTTGAGCGTAAAATTATATATCCCTCCGGTCAATGCTGAAGTGCTAAATATAGTGTTTGAGGACAAGTACTCAGGAACTACAGATCGATACCATTTTTTCCCATTCAAATCAATGTCAAATTCCCTGGATTCGTTGGCTTGAAGACTTTCAACTTCGGCAAAGTGCATGTAGCCATAACATTCACTGTCAATACCTTCAGAAGTTTTAATGGAGAAAGAAAGTGGCTCATTGCTATTTGCCGGTGTAGAAGCAGTTCTCATGACAATTGATGGTGGCTGGTAGTCATTTTGACTCTGGTAACCGTGAGTTTGTGGCTCTATCGATGCTTGGAAATTGTAAGGACGCCAAATACGATCATAAACATCATCCGGAAACCTGAGAAACGATCATATATTTAATTAAACACTCAAAACAAATTCTTGATGGTGCTAACATAAATCAGTTTGATGGATGGTATAAGTTGGCTCACCTAACAAATCCATCAGTTTGAGAACCAAGATCAAGCCTCTTGTGGAGTGCTAGTGATCCAGATTGAGTATTATAAGTTTCATTATTCAGTGGTCTCAATTCTAATGCCGAAATGAATGGGGTGCCGGAACCTGTATTCACTAGGCAAACAAACAGATAGTTCCTTGCAGTGACATGTATGATCTCTGGAGAATATCTGATAGAGAAGGGTAACATCAAGCCCATAAGTGTGAAGGCCCCTTGTTCCACCAAAAGGAATTCCTAGTAGTGGTGGGTGCCCATCACACTTATAAGCCACTAACTACCCATATAGCTAGCCGATGTGGGATCGTAACATTACCCCCTCCTTCAACAGCGGACGTCCCAACGGCTTGTCACCCACTGGCGGCTTCTCCCCAAGGGTTCCTCTCCTGGGTCACACCCACTTGGCGGCTTCTCCCTTCTGGGTTCCTCTCCTGGGCCACACCTACTTGGCGGCTTCTCCCCTGAGGTTCCTCTCCTGGGCCGCGGATCCGGCAGGTCGGACCACTGATAGAGAAGGGTAACATCAAGCTCATAAGTGTGAAGGCCCCTTGTTCCACCAAAAGGAATTCCTAGTAGTAGTGGGTGTCCATCACACTTATAAGCCACTAACTACCCATATAGCTAGCCGATGTGGGATCGTAACAATATCTGAGAGATGCATTCCCTATTTGCATAGTAATCCACTTGTTAGGTCCTAAATGCATATCAAATGATGGTAATACATTTAGGCCATCATAATTTCCGTACATGAAGATAGCCCTGATCAAATACTTGGTGTCTCGACTAACACCTATTTTGTAGCAGTCTCTTTCTCCCATAGGAAAGCTTCTAACATACTGTAGCTGCCGATAGATTGGACTAAATTCAGATGATATACCCTTGCTTATGCCGGTATCTATGATTGCTGTGTCTGAATAATAGTGTAGGGTTGTAACTGGATCATTATAGCTAGCATTGTCTGGTAGTCCGCAATCTATGCTAATGAAACCTAAAAAAATTATAATTAATTAGAAGGGCTTATCATCAGGAAATGTTAGTTGAGACAGACAGATACTATCTTGTCATTCGAAAGATTGAGATTCGCACCTGATTGATCCTCAGCCTGAACCAAGGTTGTAAGCAACACAAAGAAGAAACATTGTACAATCTCCATCTTAGTCTTTAACTGCTTCCCTGTGAGGAGGTAATGAAATTGCCGAGTGACAAAATTAATCTTCAAAAGTTTTGCATACGCCTGTAAATTTGTCTCTGTCTATTTATTATATGTTCTGCTTATTTTGTCTCCATTAGTGACATCAGAATTTCTTAAAGGCAAAGGGATCATACAAGTGCCACTAAAACTACTAGCCCAAAAGCTCATTGGCTGTGTGTTTTTGATAGCTAAATAACTGTATTTTACAATCTCCTGAAGTCATTCCAAGAGATTTCTGTAAAACCTGTACCTTATGCCAAATTATAAACCATAAACATTTGGCTATTTGCTATTTCTTTGATCAAAACTCAAATTCCGTATCAACAAAACTCTATTCAGCAATTCCTCCAATTAAGTTCAAACAATCAGAAATAACGGTTTCACACTTCAATTGATCAAGAATAAGTATGAAAGAAAATCCCACTATGTATGTATTTAAGAATCAGTACATGCTCACCTGACATTCGAGCTTTCTTGGCCGCCGCCTACCACCCAATTTGACTGTCTTAAACAGGCATGCAAATGCATGCTAGGAATAGACTTAATCGATAACATTTGCGAAGCAATAGAGTTTATATAATAAAAATACGAACTAGTGATTGTGCAGTCAACTCCAAGCTATCTGGCTAACGCAAACATTAAGTTTAAATTGACACAGTCTTTAACCCAAACATCAAGTTTAAATTGACAGTCTTTAACGCAAACATCAAGTTTGAATTGTCAATCTGCAAAAAATTCCCTGAAACTCAGCAAAATATGTTTAGTAGCTCCCGCGTGGTGATAACATTTGGCATTCGGGTCGTACCACTTAGGGTAAGGTGGATTGAGTGGCTTTAACGGGATTAGGCTGATCATTTTATTCTGCAGTAATTGGGGGAACAGTTATGTATAAGTTATGGGTATAGGATGGAATTGAGAATAATATAAGAAAGCGATTCCTACCGGGTGGGCTGAGCGAGCCAAGCAAGCAACTGTCAGCAGGTAGCGCTTCGATATTTTAAAATTGGAATAATTTTTATCCTTATAAAAAATTCTATTAATTTTAACTAATTTTATTTTCTTACGTGACACTAAAATCTAATGGATCTACTCACACCCATCAAAAATAACCACATGTTATTCTCTACTCAGTGAGACTTATTTTCAATCAATTATTCTCTCTCACGTGTCATTTTCTCTTTTCTCTTTTCTTTTGTTTTTCCTCTCTCTTCACTTGTCTCTCTCATCTCTGCTTTTTCTCCTTTCTTTCTCTTTTCCCCATAGTTATTAAAACCGGACCGGCCGGTTCAACCTCAAACCGGTTGGTTCAACTGAACAAAACCAAATTAATAAAAAACCGAATTTAACCGAAAAAATCGGGTTGAATCGGAAAACCAAACAAAACCGAATTTTTAGCTAAAAATTACAAAAAATTATAATTTTTTGTATTTTTTCACCCATATATATATATATTATATTATTTATTTATTTGAAAAAATTAGTATTTTAAATTTTCAATATATCACTTAATAATTTAATATACTTATTATATATTTGGTTCATTGTAATCAAATATGTGTGTGTATATATATATATTAAATTTTTATTATTTATTTATTTGAAAAAATTAGTATTTTAAAGTCTAAAAATATCACTTAATAATTTAATATACTTATTATCTATTTGGTTCATTGTAATCATATATATATATATATATATTATTTGAAAAGATTAGTATTTTAAAGTCTAAAGATATCACTTAATAATTTAATATACTTATTATCTATTTGGTTTATTGTAATTATATATATATATATGAAATTTTCATGATTTATTTCTTTGAAAAATGTAGTATTTTAAATTTTAAAGATGCCACTTAATAATTTAATATACTTATTATCTATTTGGTTTATTGTAATTAAATATAATTATACTCATATATGCAAGGTTAATATTTTCTGTTTTTGCTTCATTAGTACTCCATCTAAAAAAGTAATTTTTTTCATGATATGATTGTATTTTTATGTTTCTAATATATGATATTCAAAAATACATAATTAATTACTTGTAATAATAAAATTAAAATTTTATTTTATAACTTATTATTAGGATATGTGTGACATATATTAATGTTTGATGGATATTTTTTTAAAATTTTATACAATAGTATTTATAAAATTATAATAATTTATAATATTTTAAAAATAAAAAAATCGGGTTGAACCGATCGAACCAAGAACCCCCAACCTCGCCAGTTCTTTATCCGATCCGATTTTAATAACGTTGCTTTTCCCTTCTTTCCTCTTTCTCCTCCTCTCTTTCATTTATTATTAATTAAATACAATAAAATAAATTAAAATATTATTTTATTACTCAATAATTAAATATTTTTTTAAAATTACATTAAATAATATAAATACTTATATATATTTCTAAAACTCTTGGAAAAATAAAATTTTTTTTGCACATTATAAATAAATAATACTCTTTTAAACCAAATTTATAATAAAAATAATGAAATAAATAATATGTAAGTCCAAAAATTATTTAAAAAATCCAAAAAAATAAATAATTTACACTTTAATACTATAATTTCTTAGAACTCAAAATGAAACATAATGCATTTATTAGATTATTTTTAATGAATTTTTTATTACATGCATGGATCTTTATATTCTATGGATCCATCCCATCCCGGCCTGAACTAAATCCAATCTAATGTAGTTCGAAATAGGCCTATATTTTATTTATGCGGACTTATAAAAAAAATCTTTAAATTCAAATTAGGCCCGACTCAACCCATTCTGACTAGGCCCGAACTTGGTTGTAGGCCTAGATGTTATTTTATGCAGACTTGTGTAAAAAAAGAATCTTCAAATTTCGACTAGGCCCAATTTGTTTTGGCTTGACTCGAACCAAACCCAATTCAACTCAGGGCGAAATAGGTTTGTATTTTATTTATATAGGCTTGTGTAGAAAAAAATTTCAAATTTTGGTTACGTCCGGTCTAAATTCAATCTATCTCGATTCGGTCCGAACTGGACCTATCCCATTTAGTATGTTGTAATTATATTAAGAGTAAATTTTCATTAAAAATGGGTTAAATATGGATTAACTCATAGCTTCGCCCATTAGGGTTATCATGCAACCTATTTAGGTCACCATGCGCCCATTTGAGCTACCATACAATCTATTTAGGCCACCATGCAACCTATCTGAGCCAATATATAGCAAACCTATATGGGTTGATTCAAATTAGTTCAATCTATTTGGATATTGGTTCATTTATAATTCATAAATAATAGCTCATTTATTACCTCTATATTTATAATCCAATCTAAATCTGCCCAACTTGACTCATTTTTCGCCTATAATTAGAGAATACTATTATTTCTTAAGCTTATATATATTAATGCTTTATAATTCAAAAATTAGGTTAAATAGAACTTATTTAAACATTTATATATAGGTAAGTATGTAATTACAAAGTAATAAAAATAGTGCTTGTTTGAAATATACTTATTGAAATTAATATGATAATAATTCAATATGTACTTTAATATTTATATATGTTTTATAATGGACCAATTAATAGGCCCAAGGTATTAAAAGGGAATAGCAGGACAAGGCTTAATGGAAATGAGTTAAAGCCCGATATTGTAGTTCTGCAAAGTTTTGTTCAGATATTTTTAGTTGTTACTAGGAATAAATTATTTAAACAATTTAAATTTTTAAAAAGTCGTAAAATTTTCTATTTTACTGTTAAGTAGAAGTATTTTGTTAAGAAACGATAATAAAAGAAATCTATTTTACTCGCCTACTCAATCAACCCAAGTGAAATGGCCACACCACCGCCGGGAGCAAGCTTGGAGGGTAATCCTCCGGCGCCGCCGCAACCGCCGGGTACGGACATGACGGGAATCTGCTTCAGGGACCAGTTGTGGCTCAACAACTATCCTCTCGATCGAAACCTAATATTCGATTACTTCGCTTTGTCTCCTTTCTATGATTGGACTTGCAATAACGAGCAGCTTCGGATGCGCTCCATTCACCCCCTCGATCTCTCCCACCTCTCGTAAGTATGTACACAATTCTGTTTTTTTGTAAGGGAAAGATTGAATTTTTAGGTATTATTCATCCTATAAGGTCAATTACTGTTTAATTTCTTAAAGAAGAGAGATGGGGAAAAACAAAACTTGAACTTTTTGGGAGTTTGATCCATTTTTTGGATTTCCCTTTTATGAAGGAAGATGACGGGCATTGAGTACATGCTGAATGAAGTAATGGAGCCAAATCTCTTTGTTATTCGCAAACAGAAGAGGGATGGTCCGGAGAAAGTCACCCCTATGCTGACTTATTATATCTTGGATGGCTCTATATACCAAGCACCACAGCTTTGCAATGTTTTTGCCGCTCGAATTGTATGTTCCTCTTCTTCTTTGAATCTCGGCTGTCCATAATTTGTCTAAAATTATATTAGTTGCTCACATTTGAATGAGGTTTTTATAGCAGTCTCATGGTAAGACCTGCAAAAAGAGAATCAAGTTCTCTTTCTGCGTACAAAAACCTTGAAGACTTAAACTTTGATTGTTGAATAATTGGTATAACATCAAGGGACAAAAATGGAGCAAAAATCTATGTAAAACATGTTGTTGGATGACACTCTTTATTATAGAAGTCAGGGCTATGAGTTTCAAAGCTTGTACTGGAGTGTGATGTTGCAATAGGTTGATTTATTCGTTTTACTTTTATCAAATGTTGAGATATTACTGAAGCTTACGTCTCCTCATTGTTTGCATAGGTTACTCATAATTCAATGTTGATTGATTTTGACCATGTGGCAGGGACGAGCTCTGTATCATATATCAAAGGCTTTTACCACTGCTGCATCGAAGTTGGAAAATATAGGATATGGTATTGATCAAATTCAACTTTGCCCTTTTGGTCATTATGAGAATACTCATGCATTTGGAAGACCACAAATCACGTTTTTCTTTTAGATGGAACCTGGATGCAGTGCCCTTATTGTCGGTGTGGCTTAGTAATTGTTGGCACGTTTTTCTTCTTCCAAATGAAAATTTTGACAGTTTTTGTTCATGATTGTATTGGACCTGATATATTAGACTTCTCTGCTATGTGTCTCACAAATAGTGTTTTATAGAAGATCAGGCTTCTCAATATAATTACTGGGTTTGAAGAACTGATTTTCCGGTCAACTTGAAAGATCGGTTCGACTTCTATGTGATCTTTCAGAATTTCCTCTAAAAAACCATATGCTGAATATTTGTGAATAATTGAATGTATTGAAGACCTAAACTATTATAATGTGCACTGTGGTTTTTCACTGTCTTTGACATGCCTTAGATCTATGTAATCCGAGTGTCGTTACTAATTCCCAAGGGCAGGGTAGCTGCCTTATTTTTTTTCAGATTATTTGTTAGAAGTTGGAATTGGTGTTATAGAAAGCTGGAGCCAACCAATCCTATTCTGATTCCTTAGATGTGAACAGCAATACAAAATTTTTCCCTTCTTTGTGGTCTCTGCACAGGCCTACATTTTGTTCAAACTTCTTTCTGAGGATTATGATAGCGCTTTAATTTTCATCTGTTACTAGGCCAAGGGAGATGCTGGTATATTTATAATTTGATGATGAGCTACATCCAATGAAAATGTTCGTCTTTCCCTTAGTTCTATCTGAAACCTTATCTTACCTCATATGTTTAGTCTTATCCTATTGACGCTGTCAACTGGAAGGATACAGTTGCTTGCTGATATGTTGTAGGATCCTTTGATCTCATTCATATCATGGTTCCTTGAGTGACTGCCTCTAAATCAATCACTCACGAGGTTTTGCAAATTGGAGTTTTCCTCATTTTGTCAATGACGCATTCTTTTCTCTAAACAGAATTTAACTTATTCAATTTTTGAAGCATAATAGTTATTCTTTCTCTTTTCTTTTTCTGTTTGCTTTGCTGTTATTGGTAAATTCTGCTCTATAATGTATCATCTTTTTGTTTGATCTGACATCATTTCTGATGCAGTTGATGAAGGTGATGGGGTACCTTCTGAATCAAAAGTTGGTAAAGAGCTGATTGACTTCAAGGAAGTTAAGCGTATAGATCACATTCTTGCCTCAATACAGCGCAAGGTAACTTTTTTGAATGTCTCTATACACTTCGTCTATTGAAAATGGATCAAATGTATATCTAGACAATGTTTAATGATCACAAGTTGGTGCTTATGATTATTATTATAATACTCAAGCCAATTTTATTTGCAAAATATCATTTTCATGCATAACTCTGTCACGAAGATCTTAAAACCGGAATGATATTGTGAGTTAACTGATAAATGAGTTTTATTTTTTCAAAGAGAACATCTTTTAGTATAAGTTATCATTGAATTTACACTCCTCCTATCATATGCCCTAGCACTTTTATAGTAATCTGAAAGGGGGATTATATTCTTCTGGGAATCCATTTTGCAGTTACCACCAGCCCCACCACCACCTCCATTTCCTGAAGGTTATGTACCCCCACCAACTACAGATGCAGAGAAAGGTTCCGAAACCCAGCAAGGAACAGAGTTGCAGCCTCCTCCTGTCGATCCAATTATTGACCAAGGTCCGGCCAAACGAACGAAATTCTAAAGTTTGAAGCCTTCTTTTAAAGGCAAGAGCACACGGGAATACTATAGTACAAGTGGAAGCATCCTCCTAACTTAGTCAATTAGTAGAAGGGAATGCTTTGTTGTTAACTGATATAGAATTCTTGTTATTGTTTCAGATGCCAACGATGCTTTGTTGTTAACTGATATAGAATTCTTGTTATTGTTTCAGATGCCAACGATGCATTGTAACTACGATAAATGAGGATATAACATTTCAATCTATTTCTTGATGTTAACATTTTGATTACGGGTATGCTGCTGCGATTCTTATGCATTATGATGATGATGGTTAAATGTATTAATGTTGCCTTTGTGAAATATATATAACTAAGTAGTATTAAATATTTTTTAATTTGATAAAATATTACTTACATTTTTTTAGGGTCCACTTGAAATAAATAAATTGTATAAAATTTTATGGAATTTATTTATAATTTCTATTTTTTCATGCTTGCAATGTAAAAAATATATAGATATAGATATTCAGTTTCATGAAATAAATTTTATGAATTTTATTATATTTCAATTAAATTTTACCAAAATAGATGTAATTTATAGATGAATTTTTTATTTTTAAGAAGCTAAATTTTTAAAAACTATAATACATTTATTATAATAGTGCATATATTGAATTACTATTTTCAAATCTTGTCACTGTACGTTACTCAAATATATATACTTTTTTGGTCTACGTACTTTTGAGTAACAATTTAGTATTTATTTTTTAATTTCAATTTTTATTAATTTTAAAGATGTAGTTATATTTATTTTTTTTAATTTGATTTATTTTAAGTAATTATTACCAATATAGTTATAATAAATATTATTATTATTCAAAATGGCAAGACTTTTGAATAATAATAATAATAACAACTTATTTTTAATTTTTTAATATAAAAATCTAAACCTTAATTTTTTAATAAAAATGAGTATTGTAATTAGTTCTAAAAGAATTATAAATAAATTTATTTAATTAAAATGCTCTACAAAAATACTAGAGGTCTAATATTACTACATTTTAAATTAATAAAATTTTGATGGTAAATTGACTCAAATGTCAATAAGAGTATTATTTCATTATAATAGACTACTTGTATCTTATAAACTTTATTTAATATTAAAAATATCTGCAATTCACTCTAAAACTATAAAATTAACTTGTGTCATGTGAATTTTATTTAGCTCTTTGTCTATTATTGGGAGTCATTCCGAATAAGTTATGAAATTTATTTGTAAATAAATTTCACAATTGAATTTCAAGCAGATTGTTATAGAATTTTTATTAAAACTTCATTTTAGCTGATTTATCATTTTTTAATTTTCTCACATGTATTGATAAATTAAAATATATTTACTTTGAACAGTAATAATTAAAATATGTTTATTTTTAAAGACTTCAATTTGAAAAGAAATAATTAATGTATAATACATTTTGGGTAACAAAACAACTCTGGAATGCCCAAACCATAAAAATCTTATTTGTGCCACCGCAACGGATGCGAAAAAGATCCAAGCCTCTAATTCCGCCGTCGCTATTGTTTGAAAATTGAATCTGCTATGCTTCCATTGCAACCTCAAACCCCCCTCATTTGAAATGTGCCATCTTGAAAATTACGTTCAAAAAAGAAAATAACCAAACACAAATTTTTCTAAAGTTCTTTTACTTTTTTTTTGTCCAAAAGTCCTTATACTTTTAAATATTGCAAGTAAAACTAACAATTCTGGACATAACCGAAAATCCGAGCAAAAATAATAATTTAAATTTCAATTTGGAGAAAATTTGAATGACCCAAACTTGAATAATTTAAGAAATTTAGGGTTAAATTCGATCCTAATTCGTAATCTGAATTGATAAAATAGATTTTGGCTTTATCTGTAAAAATGAAAGCTGGCAATTGAGGATCCGATCGGATGGAAGGACCTACAAAATGGAGTATCCGATCGGACCCAGATATTAATACTTCGAAGCTTAAGTTAGTAACTTTTAGAAAAAAAGTGCTTATAGAGAGAGAGTCTCAGATGTTCAATACCTGGAGCCATTGTATTTTAGGCTATTTATAGGAGTTCTTTGGAGAGGTATTTGAGTACCTTAGGAAGTGACAACAGGCAGTCAGAGTAGGTGAGCGGCGATCTGACAGAAAGCAGGTAAAAAGTATGGGCGTTGACTTATGTTAGTGAGGTGGCGGGACGTATTGTCCCATCAATCCAATCGGACACCACGTATTCCTGTATTGTCTTCCAGCTCATGCTTTGCCTTTTTGCTATTAGGCTTAGGCCCTGCCAAACGTTGTTGGGCTACCTTGATTGAGCATCTAGGAATATATTTTCCATAGTTATCACTTGTCCTCCCCTCCAGTGGGTCCGATCGGGTGATGTATTATTTTTTTATTCTGGCGGAATTTTTGAATTTTCGGGAGGTGCTTGCCTGAGGAGATATGTCCGTCAATTTTGGACAACCGTTATGCATTTAATGCCTACACATGCGTTGAAGGTGACGCTTTGCTCTTCGTTATGCATTTAACACCTGCACATACGTCAAGGGCGATACTTCGCTCTCTGCTATACATTTAATTGATTGGAGACACATGGCGATTGTTCAGTAGAGAGGAGATTGGAGAATTCTAGAAGCTCAGAGCCTATAAGTAGATGACTTTAGGTCGATTTTTTTCTCATCTTTTAGTGATCCTTGATAGAACTCTGTCATGTCCTTTTTCATGAACTTTGCCATTTTCAGCTATTGTGAAGTTTTTGTAAGATTATCCCAGTAATTCCTTGTTCATAATATTGCTTTTTACTTCTCCCCTTCATCAGAGATGACTCCAAATAGCATTAAATCTATACAGAAAAGTTTTCTTAAGGCTTATAAAGGCTGTGAGACTGCGACTCATCCTTCGAAACTCATGGAGGTGGAAATGGTTGAAATCCCCACACAATACAATATGCCTACTGAGGTTTATGCGATGGTTCGCTCAAATTTCATGGTGATGAAAGAGGGGGTGCATATGCGTGGGAGCAGTAAGCCGCTCATTCGTCATTTGCGGACACAACCTCAGAGATAATATAACATAAGTTTTTTTCATGTTATTAGAAGTCATAATAGCTTTTTAGACCATACCTCTTTCAACGTGCTTCATTTTTATATTATGGTCTTGGCTAAATTCTGTGCACTTTACAATTACTATATCACCACCTTACAAATTGGCACCAATATAAGGAAAACCATCATCGTCAAGGTTTTCTGCACATCCGATTTTGCTCTGTATCTTCCCAAGATTTATATTGTCATCAGACTTTCACCTCTGACCGATTGGGTAGGAGGTCTACAGGCGTTGGTGTCGTTATCTTGCATACCCGATGGTGAGGAATTCAGTTGGGATTTCACAAATATTGTCGGCTTTGTTCCTAGGGTGCTGTCCCAAATGAACATTAACCGTTGCGATGGCATTCTGACCTTATGATGATCCAGGTTGAGTCTACACCTTCATGGCGTAATTGCTTTCTGTCGAGAAGGTGCCGATCGGCACAGAGGCAGAAGCTATTGCGTTCATGGAATCATAGGTGTTTTTCGTAATAGTTTGTCTTTTGTAATGGCTTTCTTTTTCGCTTTGTAACTCGTAAGAACTCTTCATATATGAAAGTCGTTTTGCCTTTCAATTGTGCCTTTGTGCTGCAATTCTTATTTTGGACAAAATTTTGTCATGATAATAATTAAGGAAAATAAGTATTATCAATCATGGAGAACATATGAAATCAGACATGGAGAATGCATAAAATTTGACCAAGGAGAATACTTCCTGGATTTTAATGTGCTTTTCAAGTATTGGGTCGACGATCGATTAATCCGACCAGCTTTAATATACCTGATCGCTTAACACGAGCGAATATAGAAGATAAACTGTTTACCCAGGAAATATGGCTCAAACTTATTACATCATGTGCAGTAGATGACTTTTCAATCTTTAACTAAATCGAAGTACAATTCGATCGGATGTTAGTCGGAGAATCATGTATGATGAATGATTTTTCTGTCTCTCATTGTCTTGGGATCCGCAAGAGCATCGAGCCTAATGGAGAGACTTATTTTAAATGAATGGGCTTCAACTTTACCATTTGTGGTCGCATTAAGCCTAACAGATAAGTTACACCATATTGATTCATAGATCAGGATGTATCATCGATTAGGATTAAGTCTTCAATTTTATGATGGATCGCTCACTTACCGCTCAGGTTTGAAGTATTTGGGCGCTGGGGCCCTTGTCTCTCATGCTCAACAGTGGGGGATCCATTCGAATTTTGTGAAAATCAATTGCTTTGTGGAGATTATCCGCTAGGAGATATTTTGTCCAATCAGTGGCTTCATGAAAATTATCCACTAAGGGATATTTTTTTAATACCCCTAATGGTACCCTAAGAGAGATAGATGATTATTTTGTATGATACATAAGTTAATTATATAAGGATATAATTGAAAAGTTAAAGTAAAAGTTTTATGGTAGAAATGTAATAAGTGAAAGGTTATAGATTAAAGTAAGAAACAAAAATACAAAGAGGAATCAACATGAACTTTGCCTAGATTTTTATTAATCCACCAATAGGAATTAAACATTTGTGAGGCTAAAAAAAATAGAAGGGAAAATTTGATTTTTTTTCCTTGGGTGGCCGGCCGTTCTTGGCCAACAATTCCTTTGGTTTTGTTCTTCCTCTCTTCTTCTCTTCTTTAGTGATTTTTCTCTTCTCCTCAAATTCTATGAAAATAAAATGACTATCCAAAGAAGGTAAAGGCTGTAGGTGGTAGAAGAGAAGGATTTTTACAGCAACTTAAGGCTAGGAGCAAGAAGAGATGAAGGGTAAAGATAGAAAAGATGAAGGAGAAAGATAAGGAAGAGAGAGAGTTTAGGGTTTGTCTCCATTAAGGTAACAATATTTCCTCATTCAATACAACTATTATATATATATATATATATATATATATTAGATATTAAGATTATTGAGTTATATGGATATTTATGTGTGTGATTGATGCTATGAAGAAGAAGATAGCAAGAAAGAGGAAGAGGATGAAGAAGAGATTAAAGGAGCATTTAAAGGTATGGGAGCCATTTTGTGTGTGTATGTTTGATTTTAGATATCAAATGCATATTTTTGGATGTTATTAGATGTGTTACACATGAAAAATTAGGCTGGATGGGTTGTGAAAACCGAGCTATGCATAAATACTTTGAGAACTTGAAATTCTGTTTAAGACCCATATGAACCGTTTGTACTATTTTGAGGATATCTTGAGTTATAGTGATTGTAATTGATATATTCAAATTGAAAATGGAACTAGACTCACAGATATTCATTTCTTATGAAGAATACGAAACCTGAATCAAAATGTAGGATAGAGAAAAATTTGTTTGAATCCGGCTCTTAACTGCTGCCCTGTCACTGGGAGCAGTCTTCAGTGTTTATGAGATATCTTAAGATTTATAGCTTTGATTGAGATGATTTTTGATGTTTTAGACACTAGAAACATAGGGATAAAACTTTGTAGAAGACAACTTTGTCAGAACAAGTTGTTTGGTACGCCTAAATTGAGGTAAAAGTTGATATTCTTAACCAGTCTATAGGATTTTGTGAGTAGAGAAATTGTTGTTTAGGTCGTCGCCCTCTACTGGGAGCGCGACACTTGCTGCGAGCGCGACAACACACGCTTGTCCCCTATATTTGCCTATTTTTCTCATTTTTCTACTATAATAGGCTATTCCCTATGTGTTGTTACTATAATCGAACATAATAAACCTTAAAATACGAGTTTCCATGAATGATAAACAAGAAAATGTGCAACATTCAATTTACATATACATAAATTATATGTTGAAATGAAATGTAAAGGCAATATTTGTGAAATAATATGTGATGCTTATATTTGGTTATTCAAATGTGAATTATAGATTCAATACCATTATACAGTAATGATTGTTGTACAGTGTATCATATTATTTGGAATTATTCTATTTTATAGAGAAATGTTATAATATAAGCTAATAACATAAGAAATATAATTATTTGCCTGCACATAGAACTTAGTTGTGGATAGATAGGCATATCTATAGGATTACAGTCGCAGCTGCTATAAGTTTGACCCCATTTGGGTCTTTATTTGTCCCCGTCTGGGACCACAGGCTTGACCCGATTGTGTCCACAAATTTGATACCTTCGGGTATCCACAAAAACAATATCTTCAGGTATTTATATATTGATACTTACGGGATATCTATAACACCCGTTATCCACACCCATAGGACTTTAGTAGGAATTTTATAATATGAACTGAATAGTATATGTGTAATATTGATAAATACTTATTAGTTATTTATGATCCATCTTTATACAATAATAATATATATAATTAATTATGCTATGTGAGTTATATTATAACTCTTGCATGTTGATTTTTGTATCTTGACATTATTATTATTTATTGTATGCTTGAGAACAATCACTGTGAGTGGTTGTTCATATATGTATTGTTCTCCACTAAGCTTTATAGCTTAGCACGGGTGTTTATCCGTGTAGGTACTTGTAGTCAAGATGCTTTTGTTGGGACAAGAACTGCTATTGTAAAGCCAACTCTAGAGATAGAAGATAGTCAATTATATTTGTAATTCATTTTCTTCTTGTATTTATCATGCTGTACTAAAGAACACTAATTAATAGAACAGTTTAGTTGATTATATAAAGTATTTAATATAATATTTTATAATTTCTCAAAGTATATTGAGATATGCGTGTGTAAATAACACACTTCGTCTATTATTTCAGAATGCCTTGGTTTAGGTAGTTCTGGCCAATAAGAGTATAAAAAGAAATAGTTATAGAAGATTTGTGTCAGATGTGTTGGCTTAACGCAGCTTGTCCCTATCTTGTTTGGTATAGTTTAAAGATGTGTAGGTTGAAATTAATTAGGAAGGGAGATTAAAGGAATTAGTGACGTTAGAAATTCGAGACTAAGTGACTTCAATCCTTTTATAGTATATTAAGATGAAATTTCAATAGTGATGATACAGAGGGCCTTAATAGATATATCAAGAATTATCAGCTAAGTTTGTAATGGCCTCAACACCGGTCCGGCCGTGAACAGTAAATTCCGATGGTGAATAGTGCACCTGGGCCGTAAAACGGACCCGAAAGTGAAAAATATTTTATTTGACCATCGGGAAGTATTGGTCATGGTGAGTCCGGGGTTGAAATTTGAAGTGAAATCGAGGTCAAATAGACCTCCGAAAGTCAAAAATACGAAAAAGGTAGCGAGTCAATTTCCCTGGTAGAGAATGTGACTTGATTTTGCATAAATTTTTAAAAATAGCAAATGAACTCCAAAAATTGCCATATTTTGCAGATCTTCATGAAATTTCATGTAAAATATTTTGGTATAAAGAAATGAATTTTTCGGCGATGTCGACAGTTATCGAATCGAACTAGTTCGATTGAATCGGACCAGTAACGGACTCCGATTGAGCCGAAATTTTGTTTACTACCTAATTTTGATGTGATAAGAATTATAGAATTGAAATTGGAGTGATTTGGAGTGAGTAAATGGGAGAAATAATTTTGGGCTTTAAATTAGGTGTTAATGGGCTTTAGTTAATTAACTAAGCCCATTAACCTAAATCAAGCCCACAAAGCCCAAAACCCAGCATATATAAAGGGAGAATTCTCTGGAATGGGACAGTAAATCATCTTCTTCCTCTCCTCTCTCCCTTGGCCGAACCACACTCCACCATTGTTGTGTGAGTTTTCTTCATCTCTCTCTCCATTTCACACCAAATCAAGCCACCTAATAGAAAGTTCAGCCTCTCTAGTTAAGTGTTGTGACCTCCTCTCTTCAAATCAAGGAAGGAAATCAAGAAAAATAAGGAGAGAGAGTTTAGGGTTTCAATTGAGGTAAGTGAAACCAATGGGTTAAAAATTTGTCTAAGGTGCCTACTTATATTTTTGGGTGCCTAGACTTCATTTATGATGTTATTTTTAGCATTTGAGGTTGAAAAAGTAAAGTTCTAATGGCTTGAAAATTCGGTTCACTTAGGGAATCAAGGAGACTTGCAAGCTTCCAAGGCTAAAGGCAAGGAAAAGGAAGCTTAGGCATCCTAAAACAAGAAGGAAAGGTTAGTGGCTAATAAATCTTAGTAATTTCTTTGATTCCAATTAAGTACCCTTTATGTAAGTTAGGGTTTATGTGAGAAAATGATGATTTAATTGAAATTAATTATGAAATAGTGTAACTAGACCTTGAATAAGCATGTATAAATGACTAAATGAATTATTGAACAATTATATAGCATGCTTACCTTGATGGCCGAATTTCATCCTAAAGAAAACCTAAGTGTATTTTGTGAAATTTGATGAATTTAAGCTTTTAAATGATACTAGAAATGAAATAATATGCTTAGGAATTTTTGTGGAATTTATTGAAATTAAATGAATATTTTAGAGAATATTTTCAATTATGTAAGTATTGAAAATATGGCATTTATATGAAATAAAATGCAAATTGATGAGAAAGTGAATGATTTTGGTGAATTATGGTAGAATAATTCACAATCTATGCGAAAGAATGAAAAGAAATGACTACGAGTAATTTCGAATGAAAAGAAATGATTACAAGCATTTTCGAGTAATGAAATAATGAAAAATGTAAAGTTTAATTGAAATTTTGATGAAATTGCGCCCTTAGAAATAGTCTGGCAGTAAAAGCCTAGCTCAGGATATAATTGGCTAGCCATAGGGACATCTGTACCGCGGTGCAAGTCATGGCGACTTGCTTAGTTATGGTAGGATCACTGATCACCATAACTTCTGTTTGTACCTGGTATCTGCTACGTGAAAAATTGGTCGTTGAGATCATTTTTCAGTCTATGTGTGGCCCATGGGGGTCTACGTCCCGAGTATCCAGTCTAAGAATTTCTGTCGGTACTGTACTAGGGGCATGAAATAAAATAAAAGTGATAATATGTTAAAAGAAATGAAAAGAATGATAAAAATGAAGTTTAAAGTGAAAAAAGGACTTAAATGAAAGAAAATAAAAGTTTAGGACATTTTGCCAACATGGGTAATTAATGAGTAAAAATAAAGGAGAAATGATTAATAAGGGTAAAATAGTAATTTGAAGACCTAACAAGGTCAATAAGATAAGATATTAGGGTACAGGGACTAAACCGTAATTTTACCCAAAAGTAGTGAAATAATGAATAAATGATGAATAATGATGAAACTAATGTAAAGAAAATGAAAGTAAATGACTAAGATGGCAAAATCGTAATTATTAAGACAAAAAGGGCATTTTTGGAATTTAGTAAAATATTGAGGACTAAAAAGGAAATTAGTCAACCGTTATGAAATAAATGAGGAAAAAGCGTAATAATGTGAAAAACCACTGTTTTCACTTGAACACGATGAAACATGATTAATTGTACTTAATTTGAAATTAATTGATTAAATAAAGCATATTAAAGGAATAATTATTGCAAAGAAAGTATTAGGATTGTTAGACACCACTGGGCATAGTTTATGCTCAGCATGTAGTTTTTACTGCATGCAGGTACAGCGCGGGAGGAGCAGTGATGCATAAAGTGGAAGAAAAGAACTTTTGTTATTATGTAAATTATGTAGACTTTGGCATGTATATAAATGACTGATATGTATAAATATTGGGATATGTAAAAGATATGTAATTAGATGTGTGTATGATTATATGATAACCCGTTTTGAATGATTGGATGTTTGATGGAGATTTTGGAGTAATGGAATGATTGTTATAGAAGTGTTGTGCCTCTGAGAGGCTGTGTGTTGTTTGACTTTTCAAGAGGCTAGTCAAATATAGCCGTTATAATACCGAAATTTTATTAAGTGAATAGTAATCCGGGACAGTTATAGGTCATTGAATACCTAAAGAATTGGTAATATCGAATTTTGGTATTAATTAAATGTTAATTAAAAGAAAAAAAAATTTCGGGTTACTTGTACTGTTCCGTATAATCGGAGTGATAAGGGTGTTACAAAGTTAGTGCCAAGTATTGAGGCATGGCCATTTATAGCTTTCTTTCTATTCGTTGTGTGGCTGTGCATAACATATTTGTTCTTTCCTTTTTCTTTACCCGATCGTGCATGGCCTTTGTTTTCTTTGCACAATTATTTATGTTTCATCTAGCCTTTCTTGTTTTACTGATCGGGTATGATTTTCAACATTGCTTTACCGATCTATTTTGAATTTCAGTATTATTTTTTTCTAATTTGATAGGATATATATATATATATATAAATAGTATTTAATTCTTCTTTGATCGATCGAGTATATGGCATTCAGTTCCTTTTTCACCGAACAGGTATATGGTTTTGTTTTGGTTTTCTCTAACCGATTGGATATATGAGTTTTGATTCTTCTTTGACCGATCGGACACATGACTCTCAGTCCCTCATGGCCAATCGGATATATATGTATAGCCCTCAGTTTCTTGTTTTGCCCAACCATATATGGTTTACAACATTTCTTTGCTTAGTTATCCATAACCTTATTCTTCTTATAGTGTACAGTTATATATTCCTTTCTCTTCATGTGTACTCATCTACTTAACATTAGAACATTGTGAAATCCTGAATAGAGTAGAGTATTATGAGTTTACAAGTTATTAAGAAAGCTTTATGATAAGCATGAATTAAGTTAGTAGTGAATATGATGATGATAAGTATTTATTTAATGATAGTGAATATGCCAGTCGAATATTGATAGATTTTGAATAATGAAATATGTATATGTATATGAAGGTATAGAAATGAGATTCTAGGTTTGAATTGGAAAGTAAAGGATAGGTATAGAAATTATTTTTCTGTGATACATGAAAAGGGTATAAAGGTTAAGTATATGTATATCAAAGATTATGGTTATAGAATATATTATGAAGCTAAGATATGACAATATATATACAAATATATGCGGAGTTGCTGTGGAAAATTTGAGGTTAATTGCTACGCTCTGTAAACCTATCAGTATTTCCCTAACAATTATGGGCAGTTGAGGAAATATGTTATAGTGGGAATGGGTCAAAACATACATTAAGCATCATTCATTCATACAGCACAACATCATATGACATGTGTTTGGCCCTGACTGAAAAAGAAAATCGATAGATATACATTGAGCATAGTAATGATATTATTATAAGATTAGATCATCTTCATTTGGAGATAGAGTTATAAGAAAAGCAAATCAAAACAAAGGCAAAATCAAGAGAGTGTTATAGTTATAAAGAGAGATAAAGAAGAGATAGATCGAATTTAAGTGCGATGCAGTATAGAAATATAAATAGGATAAGCAAAGAACTAGTAGAGTCAGTAGAGACCGTATAGAATACAAGATAAGTAAGATGGATATATGAGTATAGACAGAAGTATAGATATGGTAGGGTTATATGAGTATAGGATATTGTCTCTAATGTACAGGTATAAATTTCGATGATGAAATTCTTTTAGGGAGAGAGAATTGCAATACCCTTAATGGTACCCTAAGAGAGATAGATAATTATTTTGCATGAAAAATAAGTTAATTATATGACTAATTAAAGAAAAATTGTAAATTAAGAATATAATTGAAAAGTTAAAGTAAAAGTTTTATGGTAGAAATGTAATAAGTGAAAGGTTATAGATTAAAGTAAGAAACAAAAATACAAAGAGGGATCAACATGAACTTTGCCTAGATTTTTATTAATCCACCAATAAGAATTAAACATTTGTGAGGCTAAAGAAAAAGAGAAGGGAAAATTTGATTTCTTTTCCTTGGGTGGGTGGCCGGCCATTCTTGGCCAACAATTTCTTTGGTTTTGTTTTTCCTCTCTTCTTCTCTTCTTTAGTGTTTTTTCTCTTCTCCTCAAATTCTATGAAAATAAAATGACTATCCAAAGAAGGTAAAGGCTATAGGTGGTAGAAGAGAAGGATTTTTACAGCAACTTAAGGCTAGGAGCAAGAAGAGATGAAGGGTAAAGATAGAAAAGATGAAGGAGAAAGATAATGAAGAGAGAGAGTTTAAGATTTGTCTCCATTAAGGGAACAATATTTCCTCCTTCAATACAACTATTATATATATATACATTAGAGATTAAGATTATTGAGTTATATGGATATTTATGTGTGTGATTGATGTTATGAAGAAGAAGAAGATAGCAAGAAAGAGGATGAGGATGAAGAAGAGATTAAAGGAGCATTTAAAGGTATGGGAACCATTTTGTGTGTGTATGTTTGATTTTAGATATCAAATGCATATTTTTGGATGTTATTAGATGTGTTACACATGAAAAATTAGGCTGGATGGGTTGTGAAAACCGAGCTATGCATGAATACTTTGAGAACTTGAAATTCTGTTTAAGACCCATATGAATAGTTTGTACTATTTTGAAGATATCTTGAGTTATAGTGATTGGAATTGAGAAATTAAAATTGGAAATGGAACTAGACTCAAAGATCTTCATTTCTTATGATGAACACAAAACCTGAATCAAACTGTAGGATAGAGAAAAAATTGCTTGAATCCGGGTCTTGACTGCTGCCCTATCACTGGGAGCAGTCTTCAGTGTTTAAAAGATATCTTGAGATTTATAGCTCTGATTGAGATGATTTTTGATGTTTTAGAAACTAAAAACATAGGGATAAAATTTTGTAGAAGACAACTTTATCAGTAAAAGTCATTTGATATGCCTAAATTGAGGTACAAGTTGATATTCTTAACCAGTCTATAGGATTTTGTGAGTAGATGAATTGTTGTTTGAGCCGTCGCCCTCTGCCGCGAGCGCGACCACACACGCTTGTCCCCTATATTTGCCTATTTTTATCATTTTTCTACCATAATAGGCTATTCCCCATGTGTTGTTACTATAATCGGACATAATAGACCTTAGAATACGAGTTTCCATGAATGATAAATATGAAAATGTACAACATTCAATTTACATATACATAAATTATATGTTGAAATGAAATGTAAAGGTAATATTTGTGAAATAATATGTGATGCTTATATTTGGTTATTCAAATGTGAATTATAGATTCAATACAATTATACAGTAATGATTGTTGTACAGTGTATCATATTATTTGGAATTATTCTATTTTATAGAGAAATGCTATAATATAAGCTAATGACATAAGAAATATGATTATTTGCCTGCACATAGAACTTGGTTGTGGATAGATAGGCATGTCTATAAGGTTACAGTCGCAGCTGCTACAGGTTTGACCCCGTTTGGGTCTTTATTTGTCCCCGTCTGGGACCACAGGCTTGACCCGATTGGGTCCATAGATTTGATACCTTCGGGTATCCACAAAAACAATACCTTCAGGTATTTATATATTGATACCTACGAGTATCCATAGCACCCATTATCCATACCCATAAGACTTTAGCAGGAATTTTATAGTATGAACTGAACAGTATATGTGTAATATTGATAAATACTTGATTAGTTATTTATGATCCATCTTTATACAGTAATAATATATATAATTAATTATGCTATGTGAGTTATATTATAACTCTTGCATGTTGATTATAGTATCTGATGGAATATGACATGGTATGATAATCATGATAGCACAGCGGAAAAACAAAATTTTTTCATACATACCATACATATCCAAAGATAGAATCGAAACATGCAATTTTAGGGTTATCGAACTTACAACTTTTGATGCCTTTTAAAACTTTTATTCCGATGATGACCAGCAACAAAGATGGCTTTGTCCGCCTTAGATCTCGATCACCAATGCCAAGGAATAGCCTTTTGCGCCACTCCCTCTATTCTCACACACACAATTACACCGTCAGCTTAAAAACGAGATTGCTAGATCTCTTTTTCGGTATTGTGTAAGGGTTATAGTTTGAAGCTACAAAACTTGATTTTGTACTTCTTTAGATTGCTATTACTGCTCAATAACACAAAAGAATGAGGAACAATCCTTTCTCCTTGTGAAAAATTGAACAAAAGAATTAAGAGAGAGAGAGTCACTATTCACGAGTTACTATTCATATCCCAAAAAAATTAGGTTTAGGGTTTTATTTCTTTTAATATATATGCTTATCCTTTGGCAAGTCATTAATCTGAATTCAACTATCCTAAGATAATTAATTCAAACTCTATCACTTCCTAAAGATAAGTAATATATTTTGAATTAAACTCCTTTGAATTTAAATTCAAATTTGAAATAAAACATAAGACATTTAAATAAATGAAATCACTTAATTTAAATATATAGCATGTGCCGAAATTCCTTGATTTCCCTCTTGGAATTTCGGCCACATCATTAAATATATAAGTGATTTAATTTAATTTAAATTCCTTTAGGCTTTAATATTCAATTAACTTAATTAACACAGGATAATTAATTAATTGAAATTAAACCTTATGGGCTGAATTTCTCTCTCTCATGGACCAAAGCCCAATAGCAATATTATAACCCATTACATACATTAATTTGACTTTAATTAAAAGCCCAAATTAATGCTCAATACTTAATTTAAACATTTTAAGCCCAATGCTTTGTGTGCGATCCTATAGGTCCATTTAATGTTGGCAATGAATTAATAAATTAATTCAAAGGCTATATATATTCTCTAGCAAGATATTATAGCATTCCAAATTAAATGAAAATGCATATGGCATTTGGTGACCTAATGCAATTTCGCATAGTCCCTTACCCATAAATATCAGAATTAATATAAGGCATGGAACTAGTCATCCTTATATACATTAATTCATTTCTTGATATTCCAATGACACTGAATTCTCAGATAAATAATGATTACTCATTATTTCATCTCGGTATGGCCATACACTTCTCAGTTCACTGATCAAGTGGCCGGTGATATTTTTCTCTCTTATCGAGAGGGGTAATCCCTTCACTTCTCTCATGCTCTCTAACATGAATCAGTGCATACCCAATCATACCCGTACTTGTTACTCTGTTACGAGCACGTTAGGTGTATGTCAAAGTACACAGTAATTCATAAAGAGTTTCATAGAGATTTCAGGTCTAAGAACTCCGATACAAAACTTGCATATGAGAAACACTTATGACTTGTACCATGTAGTGTTCTCATGAGCGGATCGAATCCAGATATCATGTTCTTTAACATGTATCTATGATCTCTGATTGACACTCTTGTCTTAATGATCCGTAAGACAGAACTCATAAGATCAGAGAGAGCATACTAGTCTTAATTCATTTGTTATTCCCATAACAATGACTGACTAGGGATATTTAGAATGATGTCTCATTTGTTTCAAGGTCTTACAATCCATGTGCCTCACACATGATAACTTAAACCGAAACAACATTCTTGGATAGTTTTATCAATTGACATGCACAGGAATACAAAAGATAAAACAAATGCCTCATTTTATTAACTAAGTGTTTTATTACAATGTATTGGGGCTAGGGCTTACACTAACAATCTCCCACTAGCACTAGTCCCAATTGGGCATAGCCCTAAGATCGAACGCTCTCAAATGAGCCTCGTGCAGATTTGGACATAACTGTTTCGTCAAAGGATCTGCTACATTGTCTTCACTAGCTATCTTGCTAACCTTGACGTCCCCATGATCAATGATTTCTCTGATCAGGTGGTACCTCCTGAGTATGTGTTTGGATTTCTGGTGTGACCGGGGCTCCTTGGCCTGTGCGATGGCCCCGTTATTGTCACAGAAAATTTCTAATGGATCTAGGATGCTTGGGACCACTCTTAATCCATTAATGAAATTTTTAATCCAAACAGCCTCTTTTGCAGCCTCACTTGCTGCAATATACTCAGATTCTGTAGTTGAGTCGGCAATGGTTTCTTGCTTTGAGCTTCTCCAGCTGACAGCACCACCGTTTAAAACAAAAACAAAACCCAGATTGCGATCTAGAATCCTGAGTGCTGGTCTGAAAAGCAGCATCGGCATAACCTTGTATGACGAGCTCTTCTTGACCACCATACACCAAGAAGTGATCCTTAGTCCTTCGCAGGTACTTAAGGATCCCTTTTACAGCAAACCAGTGCTTCTCACCAGGGTCTTGCTGAAACCTACTGGTTATACTCAGTGCATGAGCAACATCCAATCTAGTACATAACATAGCGTACATAATAGATCCAATAGCAGATGCATATGGGATTCTACTCATGTTGTCCCTTTCCTCTTTGGTTTTAGGGCACTGTTCTTTAGTCAAAGGAACTCCCAAAGCCAAAGGTATGTACCCTTTCTTTGAGTCTCCTATACTAAAACGCTTTAGTACTTTGTCTATGTACTTTTCTTGACTTAGTCCCAAAAGCCGATTCGATCTATCTCTATAGATTCGAATACCAAGTATTGTCTCGGCTTCACCTAAGTCTTTCATTGAGAAACATTTTCCTAACCATTGCTTAACCTTTTGCAATGTTGGAATATCATTCCCAATGAGAAGGATGTCGTCCACATATAGGACCAGAAACACTACTATGCTCCCACTAACCTTCTTGTACACACAAGGCTCATCTTCGTTCTTGATGAAGTCAAAATCTTTGACTGCTTCATCAAAACGAAGATTCCAACTTCGGGATGCTTGCTTTAATCCATAAATGGATTTTTGAAGCTTGCATACCTTCTTAGGATGCTTGAGATTGACAAAACCTTCAGGCTGTGTCATATACACATCCTCAAGTAAATTTCCGTTGAGGAAAGCAGTTTTGACATCCATTTGCCATATCTCATAATCATGATACGCAGCTATGGCAAGCAAGATCCTAATGGACTTGAGCATGACTACAGGCGAAAAGGTCTCGTAATAGTCTATACCATGAGTTTGTCGAAAACCTTTTGCTACTAGTCTACCTTTGTAGGTCTTATCAGCTTTTAGTTTGAATAACCACTTGCATTCAATTACCTTAGCACCTTCCGGTGGATCAATCAAGGTCCAAACCTGGTTATCGTACATTGATTGCATCTCGGATTTCATGGCTTCAAGCCAATTTTCCGAGTCTGGGCTTTCAATAGCTTCTCGATAGGTAGTAGGATCCTCACGATCTACTAACTCAATAGTGTTACTGTCAGTGATTAGAAATCCATATCTCTCAATCTCCTGATGTACCCTACCAGACCTTCTAGGTACTTGTGTAATGGGTTCTTGTTCCACAACTGGTTGTGAACTTGATCTCATTTCCAAACCATCCTCTATAGGAGTTTGTGGCACTTGAATTTCTCCAAGTTCTACTTTACTCCCACTGTCTTTCTTGAGAAGGAACTCCTTTTCCAAGAAAACAGCCTTGCGAGCAACAAATACTTTGTTCTCGGCTTGTGAGTAAAAGTAGTATCCCTTTGTTTCTTTGGGATAGCCCACAAACAAGCAGACAGTCGATTTGGACTCTAGTTTGTCAGATGTTAATTTCTTAACATGTGCTTCACAGCCCCAAATCTTGAGAAAAGACATATTAGGTTCTTTCCCAGTTCATACCTCGTATGGTGTCTTCTCAACTGCTTTAGTTGGAGTACGGTTCAATAGAAACGCAGCAGTTTCTAATGCATAACCCCAAAAAGAGATAGGAAGATTAGCTTGACTCATCATAGATCGAACCATGTCCAACAGAGTTCGATTTCTCCTTTCGGACACACCATTCCATTACGGTGTTCCAGGAGGAGTGAGCTGTGAAATAATACCACACTCTTTTAGATGATCATCAAACTCTTGGCTTAAGTATTCGCCACCTCGATCTGATCGAATGGCTTTTATACTTTTGCCAAGTTGGTTTTCTACTTTGTTCTTAAACTCCTTGAATTTCTCAAAAGTTTCAGACTTGTACTTCATTAGATAGACATAGCCATATCTACTGAAGTCATCTGTGAAAGTCATGAAGTAGCTAAAACCACTTCTAGCTTGTGTACTTAATGGTCCACATACATCGGTATGTATTAGTTCCAATAAGCCATTAGTCCTTTCACCTTTCTTGTTAAAAGGACTCTTTGTCATTTTTCCATGCAAACATGGCTCGCATGTGTCATAAGACTCTAAGTCAAATGACCCAAGCACTCCAGTTTTGTGGAGTCTTGAAATGCGTTTTTCGTTTGCATGTCCTAAATGACAATGCCAAAAGTAAGTAGGGTTCAATTCGTTTGATTTAACCCTCTTTGTATTAATGTTGTCTATCGACTCTTTGTTTTGTAAATCAAGGATATAAAGGCCATTTTGCAACATGGCATTGCCATAAGAAATGCCTTGGCGATGAATATGAGCATTGCCATTTTTAATAACAAAATCAAATTCATCATTATCTAAACATGAAACTGAAATAATGTTTCTGCTCATAGCAGGCACATAATAACAATTATTCAAAACAATACAAAGTCCGGAAGGTAAAGTGAGGTGATAGTCGCCTATCTCTATGGCAGCAACTCGTGCTCCATTCCCCACATGGAGGTCCACTTCATTCTTCCCAAGTAACCGCCTATTTCTTAGCCCCTGCACATTTGAACAAATGTGAGAACCACAACCGGTATCCAATACCTAAGTGGTAGAAATAGAAAGGTTAATTTCAACAACAAAAATACCAGAACTGGACGCCTTGGCTCCATTCTTCTTTTGTTCTTCCTTGAAGAGAGCGCAATTCTTCCTCCAATGCCCTATCTTGTTGCAATGGAAGCAAGTGCTCTCACTCTCTTTGAGTTTTGGCGCCTTGGGCTTGGATTGGGCCTGAGGTGCACTCCCATTTGACTTGGGTTTTGCCTTTCCCTTTCCCTTTCCCTTAGTGGGTCCCTTCTTAATTCCCTTTTGAACCATTAGAACGGGATTGGTCTTTCGAATGTTCTCTTCAGCATTCTTAAGCATCCCATGAAGCTCAGTGACTGACTTGTTCATTGCATGCATGTTATAATTCATCACAAATGGATCATAAGCAGCAGGCAATGATCCTAAGATCAAGTCAGTGGCCAATTCCTTTGGCACTAGTACCTCAAGCTTCTCAAGAGTATCAAGATACCCTTTCATCTTGAGTACATGGGTACTAATAGGTGTACCCTCAGCCATCTTGCAAGAAATTAATGCCTTTGTTGTCACGAACCTCTCGTGACGAGCTTGCTCTTGGAACATCTCCTTGAGGTGCACCATGATCGCATAAGCCTCTTGGTCCATAAATTGCTTTTGCAATTCAGGCACCATAGTGGCCAGCATCAGACAGGTCACATCGTTGGAGTCGCTCTTCTTGGTCTCAAAAGTTTCCTTTTGAACCGCAGAGGCGTTCCTTCCTGGTTCTTCAGGCAAGGGTGCATCCAAAACATACGACTTTTTCTCTTGCTTAAGAACTATTCTTAAGTTTCGAGACCAGTCTATGAAATTGGTGCCATTTAATTTGTCCTTTTCAAGGACCGATCGCAATGAGAAATTGTTATTTGAAGATGCCATTTTCAATCTACAATAAAATTTAGCAAGATTAAATGAGGTCTTATTTATGATCCCACAAACCGAATTAATATCCCTTTAAATAATTCGCGTTAGTGATTTAATGTGGGCCAAGATCCACTTTTCACAACAAACACCCCCCCCCCATCCACCCCCTTCACCTACCCCTCTTCCCCTT